>CAWUFW010010948.1:0-653816 GCA_963921515.1 Calotriton arnoldi
TGATGGAGGTCTTTGCACCTTGAATTTCTTGAGCGCAATGCTCGTGTAGTTCCTGGTGACCAGAGGTTCCTTCTCCTCACGTCTGCCGCTGAGATCCTGCTCTGACCTTTATCCCTTCGGTAGCGGTCGAGCTGGACTCGTGCCATGGCACAGTGCTCATGTGTGCTCATGACGAGTCCAGCTCGTCATAAGATTGACCCACGCGGAAGCGCTGGCGCTCCCCGTGCGAATCCGATCGTTAGTTTTTTGGGAGCAGGCAGGAAGGGCTTCTGCCACCCCCGCCCCATCAAGCGAGGCGCGCTGACATCATTGAGGGTTTCCTTTTCTTCCCAGCCACGCTGGAAGCCATTTGCTTCCAGCGCGGTCGGGAAGTTGGGTGAGGTTTGGCTCGGGAGGGGTTTGTGTCAAAAGCAGGCATGAGAAGGAAAGGGTTTTCCTTTCCACCGATGCCCTCTTTATGCATTCCTGCTGCACGATCATGTGATCGTGCAGCAGGAATGCCCACTAAGCACAAGGGAGGGAGTGAGGGAGGGAGGGAGGGAGAGAGAGAGAGAGAGAGGTGTGTGTGTGTGTGTGTGTGTGTACACCTAGCTTCTATTTTATTTTAATTTAGCTTCTCCATGAAATGTAAATGGGCAGTAGAACCACAAAGTTATTATTGGTGTGTGGCTGGGACGCGTCAATTCAAACTGCTCCCAATTCACACGGTGAGCGTATTGTGTAGGTGGGTAATTAATGTGCACTGGTGTTCAGCTTTGCGCTGCAGGATTTTGTACAATGCATATGCATGTTGACTGTGTGCACGGGATTTATATAGGTGCTGGTCAGTGCATGAGTGCCAGCAGAGACACGTGTATTGCCTAGCAGAGACACAGGTTATAGTGGACTGGACTAGGTAAATTTAGAATATATCTGCGTTTGTGAACCACATCTACACTGTGTGTGTATAGGTAGAAGGTACATAAACTCCAGCACGCAAGGGTGAGAATGTACAGGAAAAAGTACAAATTTGCAATGAAGAGCTGAACTTCTAGAGGGGCTGAGAGGATAAGTATTAGTTCTGAAAGTGTCTTTGGAAGAGAAGAGATTTGAGGTCAGCTTTGAAGATCCGGGGGGTGGGCCTAGCAGAGCTTTTCCGCATTACAGAGAAGGCGAGAGCCACCGGACAATTTCAATTTATTTGCCAGAGTAACGAGGAGGAGGTGTGTAAGGCTTTGTGTGTGATGCAGGCAGTTTTGTAAATTGATCTTGCCTCGATCGGAAGCCATCGAAGAGAGGATAGGAGTGACGTGGTCGCTCCGTTTAGACCCTGAAATGAGGCGAGCTGCTGAATGGAGGATGGATTGAGAGGTGGGATTTGGGTAGAGCCCGTCAGAGAGAGAATTGCAATAATCCAGTCTTGAGAGAAACCAGAGATTGTACCAAGAGTTTTAAGTCTTTCTCCGGGAAGAGCCGATGGATCCCCGTGAGAAGGCGCAACTGGTAAGCGTGCGTTCTTAGCAATAGAGTTGATGTGGGAGATTAGGTTGAGTCTTTTGTCAAGAATGATACCTAGGGATTTAGCTCTGTCAACAATGATGGGTTTGTTGTTGAGTAGGTTCAGCTGATCCATCCAAGATTGAACAGGGAGGAGGTGAGAGAGAGGTAGAGAGGAGGAGGAATTCAGTTTTGGCGGGATTCAGAGATGAGTTGGTGAGCTAACATCCAGTTGTGAATAGGAGTTGAGAGTAGAGTTGAGTAGTGAGGAGATCGTGTGCGGAAGATAAAGGTATCTTCCCACTAGTCCACCAGGCTTTTATTTGTGGAGAGTGACCCTTGGGTGGCAGAATAGCAGTATGTTTTAGGCCCATCTGCTCCCCAAGGAGGGCAGAAGCCACTGAGACACCAGGGTTTTTTTTTTTTTTGTGTTGGGAGTGGCCAAAAGGGCAAGGTTGCTCCCCTTTACGAGGGTGAATATTTTATTTATGCTGTTAGGCCCACCTACCCCTTAGCTTAGCTGGTGGATTGTGTGTGGACTGGTGCATTATTTGCATATGTGATTGTAATGTTTTTTCTCCTTTTTATTCTAGTGTAAAGCTTTTGATTCCTGTTTTGCGGTTTCGGCAGTGGTGGTTCTGCAATTTTGCGTAATTGCATTTATTTGGTAAGAAAAATATTTTTGTTGTGTTGTACTCCAAATGAGTATTATTGTCATGCATGAATGAATTTTTTTGTAAGTGGTGCCATAATGGCAGTATATTTGTTAGTGTTCAGAGCATGAAATTCTTTGCGATGTTTTGCATTGTCTTATGTGTAATTTTTCTTCTTCTTTTTTAGTGGGATATTGTTGATCCTTACTGTGTCTGTGCAGAGTAGGTGGTGGTGAGTCTAGCTGCTTCTGTCCACGTGAGTGGTATAGTGTTGGAGTATATAGGTCTTTGTGATAAAGCTACATTTTGTTTATTTCTTTTTTACAAAGGGTTTGTTGTTGACTTGTTTGACAAGTAACCTTTATTAGTAAGCATTATGGCTAGCCGTAGAATTACTGCTCAGCAGGTGGTTGGTTTGCTTCTTGAATCTTCCTCTGAGCAGGATTATGAGACTGACAGTGCGTCTGAGGGAGAGGAGGGAGGGAAGATTCAGGCAGTGAGTTTCTCTCCACATGGAATCATCGGATGATGAAGGTACTCTCAGTGCAGATGAAGTGCCTGATTTAGAGGAGGATACTACTGTGCCGATGGTGCAAGAGGCATCTGGATTGCAGCCTGGGGCTGCTAGGCTTCCTGCTGGAAGTGCTGGACTCTGGGTTGATCCAAACATGGTGCAGCCGGTGTTGCCTGCCTTTGAGTGGTTATGCAGGGTGTAGAGTGGATTGTGAACATTATTTGCCTATACAGTATTTTCAGTTGTTTATGGATGATGTATTTTGGGTGAGATTGTTGAGCAGACTAATTTGTATGCTGAACAGTTTTTGGAGGGACAACAGTGCCAGACTTAGGCCCCATTCTAGAGCTACCCGGTGGAGTCCCACAAATCTGGAAGAGATGAAGAAGTTTTTGGGTTTGACTTTTTGATGGGTTTGATAAGGAAGCCGTCCATGGGTTCATATTGGTCTATCAGTCCCTTGATGGCAACGGCTATATTTCCTGCAGTTATGACTCGTGATCGGTATTTACTTTTAGCTTCGGATGCTGCATTTTGTTGATAATGGTTTGGCGTTGCCACGAGATCACCCTGAATGTGACCGTCTTTTTGAGATTCGGCCTGTTCTTGATCACTTTGTAGATCGATTTTCAGAGATCTATACTCAGGGAAAGAAATATCTATTGATGAGTCTTTGGTCCTGTTCAAGGGCCGTTTGGTTTTAGGCAGTACATTCCTAGCAAGAGGGCACGCTATGGAATTAAGCTGTATATGTTGTCTGAGAGTAGGACAGGATATGTTTTTAAATTGCGTGTGTACACTGGTAGAGTTCCACTATTGACCCCCCTGGTTGTCCGGTCCACTTTTGGAGTTTCAGAGAAAATTGTGTGGGATCTTGCTAGAGGACTGTTTAACAGAGGCCACCATTTGTACCTTGATAACTTCTACACTGCTGTGCAATTGTTTAAGGAATTGTTCCAAAGTGGACACTTTTGCTTGTGTCACAATCCGCTCTAACCGTAGAGGTTATCCAAGAGCTTGTTTGCAAAAACTTCAGAGGGGACAGTGCAGTGCCTTGCGTAGTGAGGAACTGCTAGCTGTGAGAATTTGTGGACAGGAGGGATGTGTACATGCTGACTACCATGCATGATGAGAGTACTTCACCTGTGGCTGTTTGGGGTCAGATTGCTGAAGTCAGTAAACCTGTGTGCATTTTAGACTACAATAAGCACATGGGTGGTGTTGATAGAGTAGATCAGAGGTTGGAACCTTACACTGCTATTCGTAAGTCCTTACATTTGGTATAAGAAGTTGGCCATCCATCTCTTCAATTTAGCAACTTTCAATGCTTTTGTTGTGTTCAAGGAGTGTTCCCCTGCGTCAAAGTTGACTTTTGTTCAGTTTCAGGAGTCTGTCATAGGCAGCCTTGTTGTTGTGGAACAGGCAAGTGTTCCTAGAGTTGGAGTGGTGGAGGATGGTGGCTCGATTGAAAGATCGCCACTTTCCTGATCACATTCCTCCTACACCCTCAAAAGACTTTCCCACTAGGAGATGTAGAGTCTGTTGGCGAAGAGGTACGCGGAAGGAGACTCAGTATGTACTGCCCTGAGTGTCCTTCTAACCCTGGGCTGTGTGTGCCTGCTTGTTATAGAGCGTACCACAAGCAAAATAATTATTAGGAGCAACCATGAGTGGTAAAGTGAACTGCCTGGTCTGTAATGTTTAAGAATTGTTGTTCTGTTTCTGAGGTTGGCATTAGTGCAAATGTATTTAGTTTCTGATTTTGTGTTAGTAGATTTGTATCCATTTGCAATTTGTTTGTAGTTTTCTTTTTGTATAAAAAATCCTAAATGTGATGGTGGTGTGTGTAGGCTGGTGCTTGGCTGGCAGTGTGCGTGGAGTGGCGCTTGGCTGGCGGTGTGCGGGGAGTGGCTCTTGGCTGGCGGTGTGCGTGAGTGGTGCTTGGCTGGCAGTGTGTGTGGGAGTGGCGCTAGGCTGGCGGTGTGCGTGGGTGGCACTAGGCTGGCGGTGTGCGTGGAGTGGCGCTAGGCTGGCGGTGTGCGTGGAGTGGCGCTAGGCTGGCGGTGTGCGTGGAGTGGCGCTTGGCTGGCGGTGGTGCGTGGAGTGGCGCTTGGCTGGCGGTGTGCGTGGAGTGGCGCTTGGCTGGCGGTGTGCGTGGACTGAGCGCTCGGCTGGCAGTGTGTGAGTAGTGACTTGCTGCTGGTCACTACACACTTGCTAGCCGGCGACACTCCACGCAATCCATCAGCTTGTGTGGTTGCTGTGTTAGGAATGTGGGCGTGTGAAAGTGATGGGCCCTTGAATGGCGCTGTCTGCTAGTGTGAGTGTTGTAATGTGATGGGCCCGTGGCTGGTGGTGTGAATGGTTTTGTATTTGTCACACGTATGAAAGGTGTATGAATGGCCTGTAAAGAGGTTGGTGCCTTGTCGTGGCTTTACAGCTCCACGAGCTGTGAGTCAATGGTTCAGTTTCTCGTCCTTTCAATTATTAACAGTGCATTTCATTTTTGTGAAATCACTTGTTAATACAATTGTATATACTGAACCATCACTCACCCTCGTGCCAAATCCAACCAGTATGTGTGTGTGTGCTTGAGGATTAGATGGCTGTGCAGTAATATTTTTTTGTCTTTCTCAAGCCGGGTGTACCTTGTCCTTTTTTGTGAATGTTGTAATGTGTTTGTTTCATGCCTGGGGGTGTGAATGGTCTTGTGTGTATCACGTATGAAAGGTGTGTGAATGGCCTGTTAAGCGGTTGGGGGCTTGACGTGGCTTTACAGCTCACGAGCTGCGAGTCACTGGTTCCGTTTTTTGTCCTTTCAATTATTGACAGTGCATTTCATTTTTGTGAAATCTCTTGTTAATAAAATTGTATATACTGAACCATCACTTGCCCTCGTGCCAAATCCAACCAGTATGTGTGTGTGCTTGAGGAATAGATGGCTGTGCAGTAATCTTTGTCTTTTTAGTCTGTCTGCCAAGGTGTACATTCTGTCTAAGAATAACCTACCAACTGTAGATATTGTCGTAAATGAAACACCTATGGGAGTACATGGTGATATCTCTCTTGTGGATCCCAACAAGTTATGGTACCCACAATGTCCTGCAAACCTCAAAATGTCTGTCACATTTTCCTTGCAATATTGTGCCAAAATTTTCACGCTGCAGAAATAAACAACACATTATCTCAAAATGACCTGGTTTTGCAAGGGGGTCACCTGGGTTTTGGCCCGGGCTCGGCGGCCACATAGGAAACCTACCAAACCCACACATTTCTGAAAAGTAGACACCCGGGGGCTTCCAGGGAGGTATGGCTTGCGTGGATCCCCCAACGTTTCCTTACCCAGAATCCCCTGCAAACCTCAATTTTAGCTGACAAAATCACTTTTTTCACACATTTTTGTGTGGAAAGTGTGGCATCACTGGCCTCACACAAATTTCCTACCACCCAGCGTTCCCCCAGGTCTCCCGATAAAAATGGTGCCTCACTTGTGTGGGAGGCCCAAGTACCCGCGACAGGCAAGGGCCCACAACGTATTGAGGCAACCTCAAAATGGCCTTTCACAAAACCACCTGGTTTTGCAAGGGGTTCACCTGGGTTTTTGGCACCGTGCTCGGCGGCCATCTAGGGAAACCTACCAAACCCACACATTTCTGAAAAGTAGACACCCGGGGGCTTCCAGGGAGGTATGGCTTGCGTGGATCCCCCAACGTTTCCTTACCCAGAATCCCCTGCAAACCTCAATTTTAGCTGAAAAAATCACTTTTTTCACACATTTTTGTGTGGGAAAGTGTGGCATCACTGGCCTCACACAAATTTCCTACCACCCAGCGTTCCCCCAGGCCTCCCGATAAAAATGGTGCCTCACTTGTGTGGGAGGCCCAAGTACCCGCGACAGGCAAGGGCCCACAACGTATTGAAGCGACCTCAAAATGGCCTTTCACAAAACCACCTGGTTTTGCAAGGGGTCACCTGGGTTTTGGCCCTGTGCTCGGCGGCCATCTAGGAAACCTACCAAACCCACACATTTCTGAAAAGTAGACACCCGGGGGCTTCCAGGGAGGTATGGCTTGCGTGGATCCCCCAACGTTTCCTTACCTAGAATCCCCTGCAAGCCTCAATTTTAGCTGAAAAATCACTTTTTCACACATTTTTGTGTGGGAAAATGTGGCATCACTGGCCTCACACAAATTTCCTACCACCCAGCGTTCCCCCAGGTCTCCCGATAAAAATGGTGCCTCACTTGTGTGGGAGGCCCAAGTACCCGCGACAGGCAAGGGCCCACAACGGTAGTGAGGCGACCTCAAAATTGCCTATCTCAAAACCACCTGGTTTTGCAAGGAGGTCACCTGGGTTTTTGGCCCCGTGCTCGGCGGCCATCTGGGAAACATACCAAACCCACACATTTCTGAAAAGTAGACACCTGGGGGCTTCCAGGGAGGTATGGCTTGCGTGGATCCCCTAACGTTTCCTTACCCAGAATCCCCTGCAAACCTCAATTTTAGCTGAAAAGATCAGTGTGGCATCACTGGCCTCACACAAATTTCCTACCACCCAGCGTTCCCCCAGGTCTCCCGATAAAAATGGTGCCTCACTTGTGTGGGAAGCCCAAGTAAAAAATTACCCTTTTTTGGCAAAGTGCCTAGCTGTAGTTTTTGAACCCTAGCTCTGCCGGCACCTAGGGAAACCTAGCAAACCTATACATTTTTGAAATCTAGACACCTTGTTTGCAAGGGATTCTGGGTAACAGAACCTGGTGGGAGGCAGTCAAGTCACCCCATCCTGGATTCCCCTGGGTGTCTAGTTTTCAAAAATGTATAGGTTTGCTAGGTTTCCCTAGGGGCCGGCAGAGCTAGGGTTCAAAACTACAGCTAGGCACTTTGCCAAAAGGGTCATTTTTCACTGCGAAATTGAGGTGTGACCACGTTGCGTTTTGCGCCGTTTCCTGTCGCAGGCACTAGGCCGACCCACACAAGTGAGGTTACCATTTTTCTCGTAAGACTTTGGGGAACGCGGGGTGGGGGAAATTTGTGGATCCACGCAGATTCCAGAACTTTCCACCACAGAAATGTGGGGAAAATGTGTTTTTTTTTTATAATGTTTTAGGTTTGCAAGGGATTCTGGGTAACAGAACCTGGTGGGAGGCAGTCCAGTCACCCCATCCTGGATTCCTCTGGGTGTCTAGTTTTCAAAAATGTATAGGTTTGCTAGGTTTCCCTAGGTGCCCGGCAGAGCTAGGGTTCAAAAACTACAGCTAGGCACTTTGCCAAAAAGGGTCATTTTTCACTGCGAAGTTGAGGTGTGACCACGTTGCGTTTTGCGCCGTTTCCTGTCGCAGGCACTAGGCCGACCCACACAAGTGAGGTACCATTTTTCTCGTAAGACTTTGGGGAACGTGGGGGTGGGTGGAAATTTGTGGATCCACGCAGATTCCAGAACTTTCCACCACAGAAATGTGGTGAAAATGTGGTTTTGACAATTATTTATGTTTGCAAGGGATTCTGGGTAACAGAACCTGGTGGGAGGCAGATCAAGTCACCCCATCCTGGATTCCCCTGGGTGTCTAGTTTTCAAAAATGTATAGGTTTGCTAGGTTTCCCTAGAGTACCGGCAGAGCTAGGGTTCAAAAACTACAGCTAGGCACTTTGCCAAAAGGGTCATTTTTCACTGCGAAATTGAGGTGTGACCACGTTGCGTTTGCGCTGTTTCCTGTCGCAGGCACTAGGCCGACCCACACAAGTGAGGTACCATTTTTCTCGTAAGACCTTGGGGAACGCGGGGTGGGTGGAAATTTGTGGATCCACGCAGATTCCAGAACTTTCCACCACAGAAATGTGGGGAAAATGTGTTTTTGACAATTTTTTATGTTTGCAAGGGATTCTGGGTAACAGAACCTGGTGGGAGGCAATCAAGTCACCCCATCCTGGATTCCCCTGGGTGTCTAGTTTTCAAAAATGTATAGGTTTGCTAGGTTTCCCTATGTGCCGGCAGAGCTAGGGTTCAAAAACTACAGCTAGGCACTTTGCCAAAAAAGAGTCATTTTTCACTGCGAAATTGAGGTGTGACCACGTTGCGATTTGCGCCGTTTCCTGTCGCAGGCACTAGGCCGACCCACACAAGTGAGGTACCATTTTTCTCGTAATACTTTGGGGAACGCGGGGTGGGTGGAAATTTGTGGATCCACGCAGATTCCAGAACTTTCCACCACAGAAATGTGGGGAAAATGTGTTTTTTTGGACAATTTTTTATGTTTGCAAGGGATTCTGGGTAACAGAACCTGGTGGGAGGCAGTCAAGTCACCCCATCCTGGATTCCCCTGGGTGTCTAGTTTTCAAAAATGTATAGGTTTGCTAGGTTTCCTAGGTGCCGGCAGAGCTAGGGTTCAAAACTACACCTAGGCACTTTGCAAAAAGGGTAATTTTCATTGTGAAAATGTGGTACGTCCACGTTGCATTTTGAGCCATTTCCTGTTGTGGGCACAAGGGCTACCCACACAAGTGAGTGTACCATTTTTATCGGGAGACTTAGGGTAACACAGAATTGTAGAGCAACTGTTATTACCTATTGACTTTCGATGCATTTCTGCCTTCCAAATGAAAGACAATGTGTAAAAAATAAGTCATTTTGAAAAATGACCTATAATTCTCATGCTAGTATGGGTACTCCCAATTTCGGAAATGTGCAAATATCTACTGTTTCTAAAATCTACATTTTGTTCCCATTTCAGAAATACATAGGTGTCTTTCATAACAATTTTTCCATGTATACATTTTCCCAAAATAATTGCTATATACCCGGTACATAATAAAAACCATTGCAAGATGCTGCTCAATTATTGGCTCTGGGTTCGTCGGGTTCTTGGTGAACCTACAAGTCCTATATATCCCCACAACCAGAAAGGTCCAGCGGATATAACGGTATATTGCCTTCAAATAGCTGTCATAATTAGAAGAAGTTACAGGTGAAAACGTTGACACAAATGGCTGTTTTTTCAACTAATTTTCAATTTTTCCTTTATTTAACTGTTAGTTTCTATAAGGAAAACTTTAAGGATCTACACAAATGACCCCTTGCTGAATTCAGAATTTTGTCTACTTTTCAGAAATGTATGGCTTTCCAGGATCCATTATTGGTTTCATACCCATTTCTACCATTAACTGGAAGGAGGTTGAAAGAACAAAAAATAGCAAAAATAGGCTATGTCCCAGAAAAATGCCAAAACTGTGTAAAAAAGTTGGTTTTCTGACAAAAGTCTGCTTGTCCCTGAAAGCTTGGGAAGATGGTGATTTCAGCACCACAACCCCTTTTGATGCCATTTGCAGGAAAAATCAAGACGCTTTCATCTGTAGCCCTTTTTCGCATTTTTCCCAAAAAACAAAATTTAGCTGTATTTTGACTAATTTATGGGTCCCCTCCAGGGGAATCCACAAACCCTGGTTACCTTTACAATCCCCATGATGTTAGAAAAAAAGGACGCAAATTTGGCATGGATACCTTATGTGGTCAAAAAGTTACAGGGGCCGAAGCGCGCACTACCCCAAATAGCCAAAAAAAGGCTTAGCACAGGAGGGGAAAAGGCCTAGCAGCGAAGGGGTTAATAATAGTCCTATTAACAATCTCAAGATCCATTATAGTGTCTTCTTGGAGCTCGCATTGTTGTTCCCCATGCTGTTTGAACTTTGCCATACCAACCAGACCCACTCATACCACAAGGGTATTATTTGTAGAACACTGTACTAATTTGGCACCATGCCAATACAGCTACTGGCAAGCTGATCTCTGTTCTTGGGTCTAGAGTGATTTTTTGCACTTAGACTTGTCTTGAAGCACCTTGCACCTACAGTTAGCCTTCACCAGTTGGATACTATTTTGGCGACTTCCAAACATTTGTTGTTTTCTTGGCTAACTGTTTACATGTTTTTGGCTCTGTTGTTTTGCTATCTGGCAGGTTCTTTATCACTTTCCATGGCATGTACTTCTTATTTTCATTGTCAACAACCATGCTCTAACATGTCCGATACATTAGATTCTAATGTTGTCCCTTTCTTAATTTCTATCATGCATTTTTAAAGCCACCCCATTGGTGTTGTAAACACATGTGACCAAGGCTGCTGGGCAGTCGAAACGCGTTGTGTTAATAATCAGCTTTCTGCTTAACTGAGACTACTTTTGCTGCATCCTGAGAGTGTGCCTACCTAACTTTGCTTTATATATATATATATATATGTTTACATGTATGCACAAGGGACTTATAAGTAAACTAAATATGCCAATCATGTTTACACCAATGTCACCATGCTTAGGGAAGATGCACATGCAATTTAGCACTGGTCATTAGTGGCAAAGTATTCAGAGCCCTAAGGCCAACAACAAGATACAGGAAAAAGAGGAGGTAAGCAGTCAAAATGTTTGGGAGAAGACTCTCCTAAGGATGACAGGTATAACACAGATCCTCCCTGAAACAGAACATAAGCAACCCAGGACTGGTTTCATCCATATTACGACTCATCAGCTGGGCATAGATTGGTTTCAGTGGCACACTGTGCATGGAACCCATGTCTGTGCTTACCAGTCCCACTTAGGGTGTCATGCTAAAATATACACAAAAGTGATGTATGGAATACTTGATTTATTCTCAGCCACTAATAATTACTCGGGCCACATCCCAGTCTATTGCTATTTTTCACACCATGCCGCCGCAGATTGGACCCAGGTGAAAAACTATGGAGTGAGATGAATTGGCAACCACTCAGGGGATTGGAGATTGCTTTTAATAAAATGTAAAGCTGAAATTAAAATGAAAATTAATGACTGTTGTTGAAGTGGACAGGCCAGATCATAAATATGATCTGAACTCTGTAGAGACTTGGAGGCATAAATTTGGGGGCTGATTACCATGTCAGTCAGAAAGTGTCAGACCGCTAGTCAGAAGCTTTCCAACCGCGGTCGGACGCTTGCCGACTGACTTGGTCGGCTTGCGTTCCGACCGCCCGATTCCGAGTCTTACAGCCGGTCGGAACTGGAGCGTAATCCTCTATGGATGGGGTTTCCGCCATCAGGATTACGATGTTGGTTTCCCACAGCCTTTCCGTGCCAGCTTTTCAGACACGGAAAGGCTGTCGGAAAGCAAATTTGGGGGCCCCTAGCAGGGTCCCCTTGACTCTGTGGTCTACAGTTGGTGATAGACGGGGCACCTAGGGTACCCCCTGTAAAACCCTGCACTGTGTTGCAATCACCAAGGGTTGCCTGCCACAGGGTGCAGGGTCTTACACACACCCCCATTTCTCTATAGGAGCCTGTAGTACGGCCGTGACACAAGCTCCCATAGAGAAAAGTGAGTGTTCGGTCGCATCGTAATCAGGCGGTCGGAACCACTGACCGGAGGTCGGTCGGTCCCGAGTCCGAGACGGTGTCGGTCGGAGCCAATTCCAACTGACAGTGTAATAAGCCCCTAAGTGTAGCTGGCAGTTGGTCAGCCTGCTATTGAGGTGGAGACGCCACTGCTGCAGGCTGACAGAGCATGGTCCACCATATATGAAGATTCTGATGACTCAGCAAGAATCTTTTTCACCAACATACTCCACCCAACATGATGGTAGGTCTATTGTCTACTTTGCAATGCCGGTCAGTTATTATTTTATTGTAGCTAGAACCCACTTGTTTTGGGTTTCAAAAACAACTGCCCAAGCAAGGCATTATTTCTGATGTAGAAAATAGTAATGGACCTGACATGCAGGGAGATTTCTTCCACAGTTCAGGGACACTCATTAATTTTTCTGCCTAATTTCAGCACAGAAAGTCTGCCTCAGAATGCCTGCGCTACATAGGGCAGTCATTCTTACATATAGAAGTCAGTGGTCCAATTGTGGATGGGCTGCTGGCTAAATGTTTCTAACAGAGCATACGGTGTAGGCTCTCCACTTGGAAAGTAGACAGTTCCACCACCTCTACATGAGGTGGGAGAAACATTGGTGCAGTTGAGATGGTGTCTTCCAGACTTTGGTGGATGCTCCGAAATCCCTAAGTCACACCCACAGAGCCTTTAGGTCGAAAATCACTGGATCAGACTGAAAAATATGTTGATTTAAACAATTTTGTACCTATGCAGAGGTTGAAACACATCAAGCTACATAAACAGAGAGTTCAAGACAAATAAATGAAAAACAAGACTCAAAGTGGCCACAGAAGACTATAATTGGAGCTAACATAGAGAGGCACATTGTCCTCAGTGGAAAAACTATTTATTATACAAAAGTATAAAATTGAATCCAAAACATTCTTTGGATTTTAGCTAAATATCCTGTGGATGAAGAAATATCCAGTTTTTGGTTACAGTTACAATATTTAAATATATGTGTGAGGTTTTAATGATTCATGCTACATGGTGGAGATTTAGGCACCACCACAGGGGACTTTTTTAAAAGTCACAACAATATGCTGAAGGTAGCGGCTATTTAACTGGCCGCCACGTAAATAGTGAATTTTCTCAGCTATCTACCTGGCCGCTGGCTAAATAGCAGAAATTATTTACTATTGAAAATAAAAAAACGTCACTATTTACCCACAGCTCGCTAAATAATAGAGATTCTGCACTGTTTGTCGGGCAGCCATGCAAATAGCAGAAACACTTCACTATCTACCAGCCGCTGGTAAAATAGCAGAAATTCTGCACTATTTGACTGGTGGCCTTGCAAATAGCAGAAACACTATACCATTTACCTGGCTGCTGGCTAAATAGTAGAGATTCTGCACAGTTTGAATGGAGGCCTTGCAAAAAACAAGGAAACTTCACTATTTACCTTTGGCCATTGGCTGAATAGCAGAGGTTTTGTACTACATGGCCTGCAATTGAGCAAACAAAAAAACTTCACCCATTATCCAGCTGCTGGCAAAACAGGAGATGTACAATTAGGCCAGCAGTCATGCAAATAATCTTAAATATTTATGTGGTTACTCATTAGATACCAGAAATATTATATTATTTGACCTGTAGCCTGGCAAGTAGCAAAGGTATTTTCCATATTTACCCAGCAGTTGGCTAAATAGCAGAAATGATGCACTGCATTGCTGGTGGCCTTGCAAATAACTTGAAAAGAAACTTCAGCATTTACCTCATGGCTTACTAAATAGTGGAGAGTGTGCACAACTGGCCAGTAGCAATGCAAATAGCAGAGGAACTTCACTATTTACCCAGCTTCTGTCTAAACAGCTTAATGTTTGTTTAATTATACCCTATGCAGAACTGCAAACAAGGAGTGAGCGCAATTAGCATTCATCTCCTTAAGAAAGGTAGGGTCCTGATGTATTAATATTAATATTTATTTCGCAAAAAAGTAGTCACAGTTATGCATATACCTTTTGTGACTGGAATAGTATTTTGCAAACCGACATATGTACTGTTCGGTCATTTGACAAAATACTGAATTGCAGGGGGTTGCGGAATGACCTATCTAATTAATATTCATTAAGCAGGTGCCAATTTCCAACCCTCTGTGACTGGCTGTAATCACAGAGATTGCGGCCTGAAAGAGACAGCACACCATTATCTCTATGACTGCATTCCAAAATGGAAGATATTTTTTTTCAAAGCAGTCCTTGTTCCTTAAAGGAACAGCAGCGATGTGTCAATTCTGCTCGAGGTTGCGCCACTCAGATGTGGAGATGAGTCGGTTCTCCTGGTAAGCACCGTAGGCCCACTTCCAAGGATCTAGGACTGGGGTGGCACCACATGGCAGGGTAGACTCACAGATGGCAGAGTCCAGGTGCAGATGCAAGGTTGCTGGGAGCCTGTTATGTCCTTGAGGCTTCAGATCAGAGGGCCAGCCAACTATCCCTTGTAGTCACTCTGGGTTCAAGAGATTCAAGTCCAGCAATCTCACCCAGGCAGGAGGAAAGCAGGCAGCGGGTCAGCACAGCAAAGCAGGAGCCCAGCAGAGTAGCAGTCAAGCAGAATGGCAGTCCTTTCAGCCTCACAGCAGTACTTCTTCCTGGCAGAGTAACCACAGGTCCAGAAGTGTACTGAAGTGGTCGTGTCTGCGGGTGAGAACTTATACTCAATGGTGCCTTTGAAGTGGGAGAGACTTCAAAGACAAACCTTCGAAGTGCACAGATGCTCTGCCAGCCCTGGCTCCAGACTAACTAAAGGGGGTAGGCAGTGGTTAGACCTGTCAGCCGTTGGGTGGTCTTCCCCCAAACGTTTTGCTTGCTTGCCTCCAATTTTGCTGAATTCCTTCTGTTGACCTTAGGACTCTGAGCACTTTACCATTGCTAACCAGTGCTAAAGTGCATGTGCTCTATTCCCTAAACACGGTTTTATTGAATTACCCCTATTGGCACATTTAAATTATGTATAAGTCCCTAGTACAGTGCGCTACATATGCCCAGGACTTGTAAATTAAATGATACTAGTGGGCCTGCAGAACTGATTGTACCATCCACACAAGTAGCACTTTAAACATGTCTCAGGCCTGCCACTGTAGAGCCTGTGTGTGTAGTTTACACTGCTTTGTCTACTTGGCATTTAAAACACCTTGCCAAGACTTAAACTCCCCTATTATTACATGTAAGTCAGCCCTAAGGTAGCTCCTAGGTAGTCCATAGGGCAGTGTGCTTTGTAATCTGTGTAATTAAAAGGTAGGACATATAATTTTAAGTTTTGCATGTCCTAGTAGTGAAAAAACAACCAAGTTTGTTTTTCGCTACTGTGAGGCCCCCCCTCTCATAGGTTAACATTGGGGATTTCTTATTACACTTTTAAGCTGTACTTCATGAGTCAGAAGGAGTGGATCTGTCTTGTTTCGTATCATTGGGGTAGTAATGATAAATCCCCTCTACTGGTAAAGTCGAATATATCATTACTCTTTTAAAAATGCCACTTTTAGAAAGATGTAAAAAGAACAAATGATGGACGGAATGCTGAACAAATCAAACATTTACACCCAGTTACAGATCTGGGTTTGATCCATTGTATTTTTTGCTCACAACGCTACCCCAGTTTGGACCGAGCCTAATGCAAATCAGTCTTGACCCTGCTCCCCAGTGAACAATCCAGCCCGAACTAGCAGGCCAGGTCCTCCCTGGACGAGAAAGAAGCATTCTGGTACCGGTTTCGGGGTATCAACCCTCATCCGCCATGCTAGCTTGAATCCATTGGCACAGTGAGCACAGGATCCACGTCTGGGCATAACCTTCCCACTTAGGGCAACAAAAGCAAAATGAACAAATGATGGATGGGATGCTGAACAAATCAAACATTCACCCCCACTCACAGATCTGGGTTTAATCCATCATTTTTTTGCTCAAAAGGCCACCCCATTTTGGACCCAGCCATAATCAAATCGGTCTTGACCCTGGTTCCCCGGGAACAATCGAGCCCGACCTGCCAAGCCAGGTCCTCCCTGGACCAGAAACAAGCATTGTGGGACCGGTTTCGAGGTATCACCCCTCATCAGCGAGGCTAGCTTGAATCTGGTGGCTTAGCGAGCACGGGACCCACATCTGGGCATACCCTTCCCACTTAGAGCGACAAATGCAAAAAGAACAGATGATGGACATAAACCTTAAACACGCAGTCTTCGTGATCGACAAACCTGCAGTTTCCCACTCTGATTAGAGTCTATGAAAAAACTGGTTTACCGTTGGCGGAGGCTCTGCTGGCGGTAACCCTTGACCCAGTTTTCTATCTACAACAGGGCAGGCTGGTCACAGTGATGATCGTATCGCTTTATTAATGGCGGTACGAATTTCACTAATTTTTCCTGCACATGTCCAATGTTAAATGCCCCCTTGTGCATGGAAACGTGACGTGAAGTAGTGGTGGGTGAAACATTCCAATGAAACACGGAATCTGTTGAGAAATTTCACTTGCAGGTCGGATTTGCCACCTTTTTGTGTGGACTCGTTTTTTCATGGAATTATGGGAGGCTTTTTGTCCTCCCTGTAACCAGAAAACCACTACAAACTGCAGCAAACAGGCAAATCATGAACTGATTTCAGCGAGTTGTCGCAGATGAAGAAAAAGTGGTTTGTCGCATTCTTTTCATTGCAGCATTTCGCCTCCCCCCCCAAAAAAAGCAATAACCATCCTATGCACTAGGAAACAATAATAAATGTAAGGTAGCTGGATAGAAATTAATTTTGCCCATAGCATCTCATTACCCAATGTATGAAAAGTCAGCATGAGTAAGGCAGCTATGGTACCTAATCAGCTACTTGAATTAGGCACATTTATCATATTTTTGTCTAAGTCTCGATTGTGAAAAATGTTATGAAATGCTATGAAATGATATTGATCTAATGTTCCATGAGCTGTGTTAGAAAAACCATTGTGTGGTGAACAAAACTGAAAAACAGAAACATTTAAGACTTGTTGCCCTACACTTGATGTGTTTGATTTCTTATTTTCGGAATCTTTCTTTCAGTGGACATTTGGAACAGAAGCGGACTGCTATTGTGCAATTGAAGTGGATACAAGAAAATCAATACTGTTCTTTCCAAATTCCAAGAGAGCCATCCCGTCTAGATGGGAAAGTAAGCTCGTTTGATTCTTCAATAGAATGGTCTCTGCTGTTTTTCTCATTTTGTTCTTAGAAAGCTTGTGGCTTCTGTTGCACTCTATAAGAACATAAGTGTAGCTATTCCCGAGACTGAATCTCACGGGTTTGAGTGATTCCTTAACCCATCATCTGTCAATTGCAACAAATAATTTTCACGAACCATATTGAGACCACAACAAAGTGGGAAAAAAGTGCTACTCTTTGGCCTTTCATCACAAATAATATTGCATGAGTTTCATGAGAGATGATGCATTAATTCCCTTGGTGCTCTTTCAGCCTGTCCCGATGATGCCTGATTTCTTCAGTTAACTCTCTACCCACATTATACCCAGTGCTCTGCTAACCAATCCAATAACAGCCTTTTTCTGGTGTGCCCTTACCACCTTTCAGGCTATAAAGCACAAGGCCTTTGCCTGAGATGGGAAAAGTTGTTACTCGTGGCCCCTTGCTCTTTCTAAATAAAATGCTAGGCCCTTGAACTGGTGGACATGCGTGTGTGTGTGTAAATATGAGTGGAAGGTAGTATATGGATGGTTGTATAATTAATGTGTCTATACGTAGGTATTTACAAAGAGCCGGTCTAACTATGAAGTAGTGGAGTATTAACAGAACTTTCAAGCAATGGACTCAGAATCATGTACAAGAACAGAATGTGCAAAGTGGGAGGAAACGGAAAATAAAAGGTCTGTTTGGGTTTAGGCTCAGTGACTGGAGGACGAGGGTAGCTCAGTGGCGATCGCTGACGTTCTCTTTGCAGAGGGTTTTTTTTTATCTTCTGAAGTGCACTAGAACGAGGGTGACCAGAATTTGGATTGAAGGTACAGTAAATATTGCTGCATAGTTAGAGATGGTTTGTCTTCCATGCTTGTTTTTCTGCACTTCTTCACTTCTGACTTGGATGTGTCTTGGCTTCCTGTAATGTTTTGACCTCCTGAGATGGTTAATGTTTTTACGACCTGTGCACATGCATTGTTTCTCACGCCCATCCATCATTTGTTGCTGTAACACTTTTCGCCCTAAGTGGGATGGGTATGCCCAGACGTGGGTCCCTTGCTCACTGTGCCACTGGATTCAAGCTAGCCTGGCCGATGAGTGGTGTTACCCCAAAACCGGTCCCAGGTTGCTTGTTTCCGGTCCAGGGAGGACCGGCTTGGCAGTTCGGGCTGGACTGTTCCCATGAGGAACAGTGGTCAAATGTGATTTGCATATGGCTGGGTCCAAACTGGGGTGGAGTAGTGAACAAAAGAACAATGGATTTATCCCAGATCTCTCAACTGGGGATGAATGTTTGATTCATTCAGCGTTCCGTCCATCATTTCTTGCTGTAACACTTTTCGCCCTAAGTGGGATGGGTATGACCAGACATGGGTCCCTTGTTCACTGTGCCACTGGATTCAAGCTAGCCTGGCTGATAAGGGGTTTTACCCTGAAACCGGTCCCAGGATGCTTGTTTTCGGTCCAGGGAGGACTCGGTTTGGCAGTTCAGGCTCGACTGTTCCCATGAGGAACAGGGTCAAGACTGATTTGCATATGGCTGGGTCCAAACTGGGGTGGCATGGTGAGCAAAAGAACAATGGATTTAACCCAAATCTTTTGACTGGGGGTGAATGTTTGATTCATTCAGCATTCCGTCCATCATTTGTTGCTGTAACACCTGTGTGGACGCAGCAGGTTAAGAAGATAATATTGGCTTTCACTGTATATATGTTTAAGTTCAGTAGTGATGTTATCAAATTTAAATTGATGAGGTGAGTGTAGATATTCTTTAATAGGTCAATGTCACCACCTAAGTGAGAGAGTACCTGCTCTGGTTGAATTTTTTTCATGGTAGTTGCTTCTGTCTCTGGAGTTCTCCTTTTTCGCACCTCAGAACAACTGAACAATTTTGCAGGAAACACTTCTCAACACAGTCTTTCAGTCTGAACACCAACCGCTAGGCATTGCATGGTATGCTCACTAGTGAAAGGAAAATTAACTTGTGTATATCACCTGCAAGACCTCAGAATAATGTCCATAACATTGACATCGATTGTAATCAATGAGATTCTAAAATATTGCCTTAAATATTTAAATTGAGTTAATGGAAGATGAAGCCAAAGATAAGATAAGCGTGGATTCCCCCCCTCTCCTCCCCCAGGGAGGTGGGTTCCGTGCAATATCAGGGTCTCAAATTCCTCTGACCTCTCGGAGTATGAGGGCACCCGAGAATTTAGTGATCCAACCACCAGTGAGTTGGAAAGCGGTGAGCAAGCTGCTGTGGCAGACAGCAAGATGATTGCTGGCACCAGGGGCTGGCACAAAGAGCCATGCTGGCGCAGAACACCCTGGCTGGAGAATCAAGCCTGCATCACTGGAGAGAAGCTGATGCTGGTGGAGGTACTGATTGTGAGAACCAATGCTTGGGTTTTTTCTGAAGCTCTACTGAGCAATGGCCCGGTCATTGCGGGGTCTACCCTGGGGTCCAAAGCACCCAATAGCGTATGCAGGAGGCATACAGATGCTTTTGCTGCTCTCAGACTGCCATGCACCATCAGACTCAACAGCAGTGATGAAAGGGATTAGCTTTAGAGAAGACGCTTCTCTCGCAGCACTCAGCTGCCCCAGGCTGTCTCAAGGAGACTTGAATTGGGGGATGAATCAGTGCTACGGTGACCAGATGGGGCATAGCACCAACATACCCCTTGGAGCCTGTAGGACTCACAGAGGCTCAAGACAGCACAGAGACACTAGCTGGTGGTGGGGGGGGGGGTGCCCACACCAATGGTTAGAGCCCTGTCTCAATCAGTGTAACCCCAGGGCAAGTTTGAGCCCACTAGCTGGCACACATGCAGCTCGGGACCACCTTTCTTCACCCTTGCTATTCATCTCGAGCAAAACAGAAGCAAGAAGATCCAAACCCCTTGGGGGGGAGGACTGAAGCTTGCTACCGGCAGAAGGGCAATCATAACGGGGGTTGACACAGGTCCAGATACACAATAATACCCAGCACTCCTACCCACACACAATCTGCTATGGTGACCCTGACAGCATGGCCTCCACCAAGGGGAGAGAGGATTCAACCACAAATCAAATCAAATCAAATCAGGGACATTTGTAAAGCGCTCATATCACCCGAAAGTCTCATGGCGCTCACAGGCAGCTCCAACTAAAGACAGCTAATAAAGGAAACAGGGGGTCAGTTGTCAAAAGACCATGTTTTTAGTTCCCTACGAAAACGATGATGGTCAGCAATAGTGCGAAGGTGTAATGGCAGTTTGTTCCAGAGAGTGGGGGCTAGGAACGAAAAAGATCTTCCTCCATTTCTAGTTGTACGAATTCTGATGGAGGTAAGAAGGTGCCTGTTGCTGGATCTGAGGGGCCTGCTTGGCTGATGCCAGTTGAGCTTCTTTTTCCAGTAACAAGGGCCTCTACCATACATATTTTTGTGTACTAAGCAAAGAATCTTAAAACGCGTTCTCTTTCTGACAGGCAACCAGTGGAGTTGCTTCAGGTTAGGGGCAGATGGGGAGCCCGACGGAAGATTCAGGACCAGCCTAGCTGCAGTATTCTGTAGGACCTGCAGTCTGGATAAGAGATCCTCATTTATTGCCGATAGTAGGCCATTTCCATAGTCCATGCGATTAATAATCAATCCCTGGACTAATGGTTTTCTGGCTTCCATGGGAATCCATTAAAAAACTTTATGCAGGTTGCGCATGATACCAAAACAGGAGCCGATTATGTGGTTCACCTGATTTTTCATCGATAGATTATTGTCGATTTGGATTCCTAGATTGCGAACCGATTGTTTGGGTATTGGACTAGGGCCAAGAGTTGCAGGCCACCAGTCATTTGTCCAGTGCTTTTGTGCGTTCCCGAAGAATACTATCTCCGTTTTGTCACCATTTAGCTGTAGATGGTTTTCATTCATCCACCTGTTAATGTGGATCATGCAGTCTTTAAAACGAGCCTTGGTGTCTATGGGGTTCTGACCAAGGGTGACCAGAATTTGAGTGTCATCGGCATATGACATTACGTCAAAGCCGTATGATCTGATCACCCTGGCCAGAGGTGTCACGTAAAGATTGAAGAGTGTTGGGCTCAGAATGGAGCCCTGTGGCACTCCCATCGTGACTGGCCTACTACAGGAACTAATGTCGCCAACCTGGACAGTGGTGAATCGGTCCGTTAGATAACTCCTGAGCCACCCCAGGGCCTTCCCTCTGACACCAATCTCCCCTAGCCGTTGTATTAGAATGCTGTGGGATATGGTGTCGAAAGCCGCCGACAGGTCCAGTAGGATAAGAATAGAGGATTGTCCTTTATCCAGTGATAGTCTAATGTTGTCTATTACCTCTACCAGCGCTGTTTCGGTGCTATGGGCAGCCCTGAAACCAGACTGTGAGGGATCCAATAGATGGTTACTCTCAAGATGGAAGACAAGTTGTTTATGGACCAAGGATTCGAGTACTTTCCCAAAGTATGGGAGCAGTGAAATCGGACGATAGTTGACCAAGAGATTGGGGTCTGCAGTAGATTTTTTCAGGATAGGTCTAACCCTGGCGGCTTTCCATATTTTGGGAACTGTTTCTTGAGCTAACGAACGATTAAATAGTTCAGTGATGCTTTCAAGAAGGGTGGGAGCAATCGTTGGTAGGAAGCGTGGTGGTACAGGGTCAGCTGGTGAGCCAGATTTTATTTTTAGCATGGCTTTTGTCACTTCAGCGGGATTAAACTGGAAGAATTCCTCCAAGACGGTGAGGCGGGCCTGTTTGTAAGATAGAGTCCGTTTCCAAGTTTTTGATTGGAGCTTCTTGAGGTGGAAAGGAGCTATGTATTGTATTTATTTTGTCATCGAAGAATTTGGAGAGGGAATCTATCCAATCCTGCGAATTAGCAACCTCAGTCTTTGGTTGAGGGGACGTAAATTCTTTTAGGACCTTATAGAGCTCCTTATTAGAGTTTGCCACTTCTTCGATACGGTTTAATAGGAACACTTTCTTTGCCTGTCTAATGCTCTCCATGTAGTTACGATGAATGCATTTGTATTCTCTGTGATCTGAAGGATTTTTACTCCTTCTCCAAATGCGTTCGGCCACTCTACAGGAGTGTTTTATTATTTTCAATTGCTCCGTGAACCATGGAGCAGTTCTAGATCTGATTTTCACCTTGGTGAGAGGGGCGATCTTATTTAAGGCCTGAGTTATTTCTTCCTCAAATGTAGTTGCCGTCAGGTCAATGTTTTCAGCCTGATCTTTAAAAGTGGCCTGAAAAAAGCTGAAAAAGAGCAGGCCATGACCTTTAAGCCAGGACCTGCGCCATATTAATTCATTTTTGTGCTCGATTTTTCCTGTATGTGCTGGGATAGAAAATTTTAGAAGGTGATGATCTGACCATAATATTGGGAGGGAGGGTTCGACTGTGACACCTGAGGAGTTTGTGAATAGCAAATCAAGAGTGTGTCCAGCAGAGTGAGTTGGACCTTTCACCATTTGGACTAACCCCAAAGAGTTCATTTCAGTAATATGGATATGCAACCTAAACCCCAGGGGTCTAAACAAAAAGCACCAGTGCTCCCCATGCTACGCTTTCCAGGCAGCAGTGGCCACACGAGCCGACCCTCTGATTTGATAGAATGACCATTAACATGTGCATTCATTCAGCTTTTCTAGGGCATGAGAGAAGATTTATCAACCTCAAAAGACAAGCTGAGATCGGATAGCCAACCACTAAAACAATATACAGAAGCTCTCCCTTGCCGGCCCTGCCTTTTCCGATTCTAGCGCTGGGATGCCCCGTTGCTGGGGCAGCCATGTGCGTTACAATTATTTTAACATAACATAACATAACATAGGGGCAGGGTCAATACTCTGAAGGGACTGAGTGACACCAGAGAAGAATAAATTTGAACTCATGAGGCAAGAAATTCTCATACTGAAGGATCGTACTGAAGACTTGCAGGCCCACACAGGGGACAATGAAAACCAGTCAAAGTGACAAAAGATCAGGACTAAAGGAGTACCCTGGTCAGCAGAGGGAGATGGCATAGAAGAATTGATCAAATTAATCTTTAGGTAGATACTCCTAGTTTAGCCAAGAGAGACATCGGCCTGGACCTTACCCATCAAGTAGCCTCTCGCCAAGCCCATGCCAACTTGACATCCTTACTTACCTCCACCACTCCCATTAGAAAGAAAACATAATGGAAACCACACGGAACTTTGAGAGGATTGTGTTTGAGGGACATAAACTAGAGTTATACCATTTTGTTGATACTCACTGTGCAGAAGAGGCGTGATTTCCGTCCAGCTGCGGAATTCCTCACGAACAAAGGTGTTGGCTACAGTTGGGGATACCCATTCAGGCTAATCTTCACTTGGAGAGGCACCGTCTACCTGCTGATATCACTGAGAGAAATATTTCTTATCTTGGAGTTGGACGACTCCCAAGTGTGGCACAGTCCACCATGAGGCCCCGGACGACAGCTCACAAATGCCCCTCGAGACCTGGCCTATGGAGGGAGGTGCACTCAGTGAAAGCTTCCGAAGCCCTCGCGGACATCTAAGTGGCTGAGAGATGAGTAGTGCTGGACAAAAAAAAGAGGATAGTGAGCATCAAGTCCCTTAGAAGGTGATGATGTCACAAGGCTTACCCTTTGAGAACTATGCTGGAAAAGAGCGGGACTACCAGAAACTAACGTTAACTGGTCGGGGCAGAGGGAGGTGGTTGATGTTTATAACAGAGGAGAGACAAAGAATGACTACCTAAAGAGATTGGAGGAACATTACATTCACCTGCTGGCCCTCCTGTGTTCAAACCAGGGGTGGACATGACTAGCTTCTTTGGTAACTTTGTAAGTTTTTGTTGGGAGAGGTTTTGGGAATCTTGGTGTAAGGGTATGATGGCTCTAAAACACCATCACAATAGTGGGGTGCTTTTATAACTTGAATGAGTCATGGCTGTGGGTGGGGGGAGCACACGGTGCGGAAGAGTTCCTGCATACCCACCACGCACCATGTGACCGCTATGGGTAGCCTTAAAATATTAAGCCTCAATGTTAGGAGCCTTAATGCCACAGTCAAGAGAAGGGCGATGCTATAATTACTTTGGTATGCCTGTAGCAGGAGCCTCAAAAGATTGGCATAGAATGCGCTCCAGGTGGTTTCTCCAACAGTATTTCTCTTCTGACCATGAGAAAAAAGCAGGAGTGACAATCCTGTTAGCGCATACATTTAAGCAGAGTGTGTGAACAACATAGTCATGGACATCAGTGGGAGGGCTCTGGCTCTGAGCTTGTCCTTGGGAGATTGCACATTTACAATACCTTGAAACATCAATTGCGCACATTTTGCGGTCGCTGGATGAGGAGATTATCATAGGGGAGACCTTAATCTTCTGATGAATAATGACCAGGATAGATCTACACATAGGTAAAGACAGGTGGGAGTCATCTCTATAGATGGGAGAGCTTGGCTTCAGGAGGTGGAATTACTAGATATGTTAGGATATTCGCATCCCAGTGAGTGAGATTACACACACTTCTCAGCAGCTCACGGAACCTATGCTAGGCTAGACCACTTCCTGGGCGCTTCTTCAGTGCAAAGCTTACAGGGTGGAGATAGGAACCTCAACGTTGTCTGACCACACACTGATCTGAGCCACTCTACACACCCGTACTACCACATGGAGAGAACATTAGGAAAAATCCCTGCACATACTTCTGGCTGGAACTTCTCAGAACACAAATGGTACTGTGTATAACTAAAGAGGATGGATTTACTGTCCTATATTATCTAAGCCATAGGGGTAAATGTGGAGACCAGTTGTTTACAGGATGAAGAAGCCTCACCCCATTAGATGGCATGCTTAATCATCAGAGACCTGACCCTATCCTGGTAAGATGGTACAACCAGGGGGAACTCTGCCTCTTTTAAGTGGGAGTTCTAAATTTGAGCTTATGACTGGATAAAACAGGGATCCAAAAATATTTTAGGGTATACCATAGAAATATCCTTTATTTGATGGTTCTCTAACTATGATTAAATGTATGTTCAGGATGGTTTTGGGTACAGTACCCCTTCATCCTTTAAGATGCCAACATGTTTTTGCCAATTTGTAAGTCTAGGGATTGGTCAAGGTCATTCATCGGGGCTGTACGAGGATCCCTATTTGCTAATGCTCCATTCGAACATGCCAGGTAAAATGGGAAGCTCCTACCTTCATCATTCTTATGAGCCCAGGCTAATAAGGCCTGTAATTAACTTCATGTTCTGGCCTGAGGGTAACAACTTCTGTACTCACATATTTGTCAAGTATGTGCACCAGTATAAAAACCTACAGCTCTTTCATCAGACAGCCAAACTCATTCACTCTATGTGCCTAAGCAGCACAACACATGGCACCTGAGGGATAGCCTATTTCCACAGCAAACATAATAAAACTGCCATTGCAGAAGGCATTTCATAATTCCTTAAAGAGCATCACATGGAAAGAGTCACCTACATTCGCTTTGGGAAAAATTACATTTTACTGTCCAAGGAACCCTTATCTCTTTAGCAGGGTTCAACAATAAATACCAAGAAACCAAATGCACCCAGTTAGAAGATCAAGTTAGGAGGTTGGGAGAGGATAACTGAAAGACTGGTGCTCCCAAGACATGGCAAGCCCTACTAGCGACATGCTCCCAACTAAAGGCATTAGACACAGATAGGGCTGCCTATGCACTTTATAGAATGAAGCAGAAGTATTATAAAGGTGGCAACAAAGCCGGTAAGATCCTAACCTGCACGCTAAGAGCAGAGATAGTTAAAGTCAAATACAATCTATCCGATCAAAGAATGGGGTGCTATAGATCACTGATAATGAAATAGAACAAATGTTTTGCGACTTTTACACTAAACTATATGCAGAGGTAGAGTCCCGAGAATCAGACATAGATACGCTACTGGAGAATGCTCTCCAGCCAAAACTTTCAGAATCCCAGGCTTATTCTTGGGGGAAACCCATCAAAATAGAGAAAGTCATCTTGGCCATCTTGAAACTTGGGATTTGAAAATCCTTGGGCGCCAATGGATACACTTCCCTATTCTATAAAACCTTTTGTCGAGAAATTGCACCTGTTTTTTCAGGATTATTTAATGAAGTGGGGAAGGCAGGAGAGGCCAGAAGAACGATGCAAGACACAGTCAATATAATTATTTCTAAACCGGGTAAAGACCCAGAACTCTGCTCTTTATAACACCCAATTTTACTCCTTAACATTGATGCCAAACTAATAACTGCCATCTTAGCTCGTGATCTGGGCAGTTATATGCAAGCATTATCGAGTAGTTGCCTAGTACAGATTTATTCTGAGATGCATTTGTGCAGGCAATGCTAAACTGTTTCTGCACCTTATAGACAAAGTTGGGCAGGCAGGCAATGGGGTGGTTATAATGTCGGTCGATGACAAGATGGCATTTGACCATATCTATTGGCCTTTCGTAATGGAGTACTGAACAAGATGGAGATGGATCCCAGATTCACCTCTTGCGCTTTTAGTGGCTATAAAGACCCTCAAGCTACGCTTAGAGTGAGTAGCTTGCTGACTTCCCCCATACAGATAAGGTGCGGGATGATACAAGGATGTTCACTGCTCCCTCCTGTTTGCACTATACATGGAGCCTCTTCCTATAGCTATCAGAAGAAATATGGAGATGAAGGGGGCGACAGTAAACAAAGCACAAACTGAGCCTCTATGCAGATGATGTCTAATTGATGTTATCCAATCCCAACTGCACTATCTTGTAGAGATTTCAAGCTTTAAAATCAATGCCCACAAATCTCAGATGCTGGGCCTGGTTCTTTCCTTAGAGACAGGTGAGAGACTGCAATCGCAGCTCCCGCTTCAATGGGCAAAGGATGGTATATACTAACTTGGGACACACTTGACCCACACTGCCCACAAAACATCTAAGGAGAACTACACTAAACTAGTACGCAGTTGAACTCTAGCTTTCAAGCTTGGCATGCCACATGCTTGTCCTGGCTGGGATGTATTGCTGCAGCCAAGATGACAGCTTTGATGAGATTCCTTTTCCTGGCTCAATCGATGCCTCTGTTCTGCTCAGAGGCATGCTGAACCATGTTCAGCAACTTTTCAATAATTTTATTTGGGCTGAGAAATGACCTAGACTTGCAGCCAGACAAATGTTCCTGCTGGAAGAGGAAGGTGGGTTAAACATCTCCCATGTCACTAATTATTACTATGGAGCACAATTACACTATTTGCTAGAGTGGCACAGGGGAGAAAGTGAAAAGCACTGGGGCTTTATGGAGCAATCTGTAGCAGGAATGCATCTCTGAAAACCTGTATGCCTTCCTGAACATCACAGACCAAGAGGCTTGGAATCCTCTCCAGTTACGCATACAACAGTGGCTGCTTGGGATAGGGGCATAGTGAAGAAGGGGCTGGTCACAGTCCCATTCCCCAGTGACTTCAATACTTTGCAATGCTGACTTCACTCCCGGCTTGAATGACAAGAAATTTACTGTATGGTGCTTGGCTGGCAGCAAAAGTATCAGGGATCCGTATGCTCTGTAGGGGCTCTAATCATTTAGGGGTCACAGAAAGGGATCACAGAAAGGGAGAGGTTCTGATATTATCAGACTTGTGACCGGGTGTCCCACTCTGTGATACATTCAGTGGCCAACTGCTTCCTGCTACCAGTGGAGCAGTGGCTCATCACCAAAGTGAGGGTCATAAGCATCTTCTCTGACATATACAAATTTTTCACTCATAGGCGGGAGATGGGGACGACAGTGGGATAAGGGAGTGGAAAGCTGTCTTTCAAAGAGTTAAAATAACAGCAGTCAATGCAGCTATTAAGGAGATATGGATAAAAGTTGTTTCTTATTGGTCCTACTCCCTGATGGGGTTAAGTGTATGTAATATTACCAAAGCTAGTACCTGCTGTAGGGGCTATGGGAATAGGGATACATTGTTACATCTGCTCTGGTACTGCCCCAAACTCGCTAAATATTGGGATGAGGTATTGAACAACATGGATACTATGCTCAGCAACAAGATCCTTAGGCTGCCAGCATACCTAATTCTTGGGGTTAATGATAGACTTTCCTACCCACTCCAATCTCAGAGGGGCAACTGATGAGGATTAGTCTATCTACAACCAAACAAGTCATTCTGGGGTTAGAGGGAAGAACAAAAATTCCAGATCACTGGCAATAGTTATACAGGATATGGGAAGTAATGGGCATGGAAAAAGAACTCCAGGACAGTTGAGCAAAAGAGGAAAGAGTTCAAGAAGCGATGAAAACCTTGCCTAGATCTGCTCCCCACTGAGTTCAGAGATCTAACTTGACCCCGCTACCTAGGGTTCTCCAGGTGGCTGCACCTTTGGACATGTAGGGACAGCAGTCTTAGCTCATGCATGAGGAGGCACTCTGACTGCAAGTGACCACAGGCTTTCAAGAGTTAGAAATAAGGGATGGGGTTGCCACTCTGAGTTTAGTGTTTTCCCGTTCCTTCTTTCCTTTCTGTATTTTGACCCACAGGCCAGGTGGTTGTGGGAATTATATGTTGTACTTCTCTTGCATCATAAAACCAAAGAAAGCAAAATTGATTCTAAATTATGTCAGTGAATGTTTGTTAGACCCAGCGATTTCCAGCTGGCTGGGATGCATCCAAGCCAGTTAGAATCCACTGTCATAGATACGATGAGTACAATACATGTGTCCTGTAACCTGTGCTCACCCTCGGGGAGATTGGAACTGAGCAGTCAGGCTTATCCTCAGGGCCCAAATGTAAAGTGTTCGCACAAAACCAACCCTGCAACACACTGTGGATGCTACAAACAGACTCCACACCATATATATAAAACACTGGTCTTTGTATTACACACACATTGAAATCAAAAATCATATATACATTGAATATATCCTTTACAGGTATTCATCAACCACGACATTCCCCAATATTGCATACCCCAAAAGTTGCAATGGTCAATAAGTTACAAGTCTTTGACTTGTAACCCAGCTCCACAGTCACTCAACTACACCAGCCAATGATACATATTGCCCATGCTGGCGCCACATTTTTTAGACTGTCTGAACTAAATAAAGCAGAAAGAAACAATTACTCAGTTTCGTCCATCCGGATTAGACCTCCAGGCGACCGCCGGCACCTGCATGAGGGTGGGATCGCTATCGCCTGTAGACAAAAGGTTGGACCCAGGAAGCAGGTGTGCTTCCAAGTCTGGAAAAAGTTCCCCCTCAACCGGAGGTGCGAGCTGTCGTAGCTCCCAGCAGCCAGCCATAGGTGCCCACAAGCCAGCGATACATGTTGCCTCTGCTGCCGCCACATTGTTCGGAACTACCTAAAGTGGAAAGATACAGTTATTTAGTTTCGTCCATCCGGATTAGACATCCAGGTGGCACCTGCATGAGGGTGAGATCGCTATCCTCTCCAGAGACAAAAGGTTGTGACCCAGGAAATTGGTGCGCTTCCAAGTCTGGAGAAAGGTTTCCCCTCAAGTGGAGGTGCGAGCTGTCGTAGCTCCCAGCAGCCAGCCATAGGTGCCCCTCAGGCACACGAAACCCTTCAGCCTCCATCACGATGTTCTCCCCAACAAAGTATCTTGTGCTGTGGGTCCAGGAAGAGGGAGCCAGTGACCTTGGACAGAGGCTGCAGTGTCAGGCACTGTCGTCTTCCCGATCTGGAGGTCGAAGACAGTCTAAGCTCTCAGCTCAGGTTCCCCAACACCCCTCGGACACCTCACATTCCAGAGCGGAAGCTAGCACAGGTCCCCTGGTTGCAAGCATAGGTCCCTCAGACTCTGCAAGCTTCACCCACAGACCTCGAACTCCTCATGTTCCGGCATCTCCGATGGGCTACTGATCTTTATGAGCACACTCCTCTGCACAGTATGATGATGGTGTACGTCAGGACAGTCCTTGTCCCAACCGACGATCACTTCCACCTGTGTCCGCCACATCCTTATGATCTTGTGGAAATGGGGAGGTCCTTTGTGTCCCTGGGTTCTCATGGACAGGAGGCCGTCCAACTGGCCCTTGGGGAGTACTTAGGGACACGAGTCGCAACAATTGGCATTTAGCTGCAGGCAAGCAACGTCCAGGCAAAATCCACCAAGCAATAGTCCTCTTCCTGTAGCACGATAGGCTCCAGGCCACCACATGTCTGCGGATAATCCAGAGGCAGTCCCTCGTGCCCTGATGTCTCCTCTTGTCAATGTCCCAGCATCGAACCAGCGCAGTATGGTTCCAAATCCCAAAATGCCTCTAACTCTCTAACTGCTGAGGCCAGAGACCCAGCAGTTATACCCACAATAGTCTTTGAAGATACAATCAGTACAACAGGCCCCCTTTGAAATGCACAGGCCCTCTCTAAATTTTGTCCTGTCTGCCATCCTCCCCCGGGAGGTTTGATCACTATCTTTAGTGGGGCCAAGGCCCTGCCCCTTGGAATGCAGGTGCCAATTCCACCTCCAGGTAACCGTCCCAGAGAGGCCCCTCAGAGTCAAAGATCTGCAATTTCCCTTGAGTCCCTAGTTTATGGCCTTCTATCAGGAATGCACAGATATAGCTGCCCTCCCCCCAACTCCCAGATGTGAATTAGAGACAGGCCGACAGGCACACAGAGCCATGAGCATCAAAATGCCCACTTTCCCAAAGTGACAGTTCATCTTATCGGATCCACTCACACTACCGGAGAGGATTCGCGATTACCAACTCATCAATATTACACACTATACTGCTACCTTTCTGCCCATAGGAAATACTGCTCAATAGCCATTCCCTGAATTGCCTGATGCTAATCCAATGTGAGAAGAAGGCCCCCTCCTACCAAACACACCATCCGGTGTCATTCACGAACCTTGCATGTCATGCACACATGCGCATGCCCTGCCTCTTCCCGACACCGCACCCTGTCCCCAGGGAGAACTCTGATACAGCAAGATACATGCAGAACCTTAGCACATAGCTTTCTAAATGTTGAGTAACAGTAACTTGTGCATACAGGCCCCATCAGGCCAAAACTGTAGCACAATCGATGAGCTACATTCGTGGATGGCACAACCAGTGTTCCGGCCCATGGATGTGCTTTCAAGTTACATGCCTTGGGTGTATGTCTTACCCCTTGACAATGGACTTACAGCTAACTCGAATCAGCCAATCATGTATACACCAATCACCAGTATGTATATGACAAGCACAGTGCTTTGGCACTGAATGGCAGTGTCAAATGTGTTCAAAGTCGTAGGGCTAGCACCTAGATCAGCGGAAAACGGGGAAGGAGAAAAGCAAAAAGTCAAGGGAAAACACCCTAGAAATGGTAATTTCCAACAATGTTCTTTTGTAGAACTCTGTAAAGCATTCTGACATTATATATGAAAGCCAAATAAATAAGAGAAACACAAATCTGCTATCTCATTTGGTCCCTGTAGCTGGTAAAATGTTTTTTAACTGCACTCAACATTGGCACTGGCCAGAGTTTCATGAATAATACATTTATGTTTTGTATAATAATTGTTTTTTTTGCCGACAGGACAGGGAATAGACTGGCAGGTTGAAAGGCATAGTCATGTAGTTCTATTGACAGTAGGGCTGGATTGCCACCAATATGATCCAGCCTGTCCTGCCACAGATTATCGGTACTACAGTATGCGTAATAAACACGGACAGTTTTCTGCCAGTAACTTTTTCCAACTCTTCGTAGATGATTTTTCCTGAAAGAGATTTTTTCAGCATACTGGCAAGTAAGGTGAACTGTTTTGGTGGGATCACAGTACAACGTTGCAGCACCATTGAAGAACAACTCAGTGGCTTCTAACGATAGTAATGAAATGAAAAAGTTCTGGGGCCTCAGGGTGTTAATTGGAGTGATAAAGAAGCAAACAGCGGCATCTTATTGGTCAACTACTCCAATGTGAGCAACTGCTTTTTTACACTGCACTAAGGCGCAGATGTATGAAGCTTTTTTCAGCTCGCAAACAACCCAATTCGCAGACCGGAAAAAAGCATTTTTAAATGTACAAAGCCCTATTTGCGATTCGGTAAGCTAATACCGAATCGCAAATTGGGTTTGCGAGTCACTTTTATGAATGGGCGTGCCAAGGGCGTCCCTTCCTAACAGCGAGTCGCACTGGTATGTAGGAATGTTTTGCGGCCAGGAATGCGGTCGCAAAACATTTGCAGTTAACCCATTTGCAAACTGGAAGGGGATCCCCAAGAGACCACTTCCCCTTTGTGAATGTGGGTGCCAACATTTTTTAAGAGTAGGCAGTGGTCACACGGACCACTGCCTACTCTTTAAAAATGAAAAGGAAACTTTTCATTTTTCTTTTTTAAATACATCCCATTTTCCTTTAGGGAAAATGGGCTGCATTTCAAAATAAAAAAACTGCTTTATGTAAAAAGCAATCACAGACATGGTGGTCTCCTGACCCCAGCAGGACACTATCTCTGTGAGTACCAGCCATTCCCACTGTGTCGCAAATTGCAACCTGCCCCATGAATATTAATGAGCCATGTCCCTTGCAACCTATTGGGAATCACAAACAGTGTAAAACATACTGTTGTACATAGCTGTTTGCGATTTCCTAATACCGAATTGCAAAAATTGGCTATTAAGAAATCGCAAACGGAAGTCTATGTACATCTGGCCCTTGAAGCAGAGAGTCCCTTTAACTACTACAAACAATGATGTATTTCGGTGACCACACAGCAATATTGCCCTAAACCACCCTGAATATGATAGGCTATTTAAAATGTCACCTATGAACCATCTTATCACCAGTTTTTTCTGCATTTATAATCCAGGTGAGAATTTATCAGTTGTGGAGTCTCAGGTGATTGATGTTCAAGGGGAGGCCGGTGTTTAGCCAATATCTACCTAGTAAATGATCTTGATATAGCATCAAACTCTGTATGCTGTGTGACAGTGCCACTGGTACACTTAGAATTTGTAAGTGTATATTGGCAAGGATTGCACAATCATCCCTCCAGATTTCTCTTTATCTTTGAGAGTCTGTGAGAAAACAGTATGGGATTTAGCCTGCCTCTGTTTCACAGGGTATTTAGACAAAATATTGAGTTGGAAATGTCGACGTACACAAATATTGAGTTGTAAATATCATGACACAGAAATATCGACACCTAGAATATCGTGGTCAAGAATATCGAATTTAAGGTAAGAAATATTGTTTTAAAAAATATAGATGTCATTAATATTGTTTGCAAAAATATAGTTGTTTAAAATATCGATTTTTTAATTAGTGTTATGTGTTTTAGTATATATTTTAAATGTATGTGATGTATTTTTTTGAATAAGTATTGCTTATGTTTTTTAATATATGTGTTAAATTTTTAGTAGTTATCAATTTTATTTTAATTAAATTTTGCGTTTTTTAGTTCCGTAACGGGTTGTGGGTTTATAGGGGAATAGGGTGGGAAGTAATTTACTAATAATAAATTAAACATTTTTTTTATTTGTTAATATTTATTTAATTGAGATTTTACAGTGTTACTTGTGTGTGCTTTTTTTGTTGTAAATATTATGTGTAGGTTGTGGGGTTTATAGGAGTATAAAATGGGAAGTAATTTATTTCTAATTATTTATTAATTGGTTGTTAATTAATATTAATTAATTAATTGGTAAATAATTATGGTAATTGTGTAATTGTTTTAGGTGCGGGATGTGGGATTTATAGGGGCAAAGGGTGGGAAGTAATTTATTTTTAATTAAGTAATAGTTGATAATTATTATTAAATAATTTATAATTAATTTTGTTAATTGTTTAATTATATTTTTTGGGTGTGGGTTTTGGGTTTATAAAGTTAAAGGTGGGAAGTTATTTATTTTTAATTAATTAATAATTAGTTGTTAATTAATATTAATTAATTAATTGAAAATTAAATATGGAAATTGTGTAATTAATGTTAGGTGCAGGTTGTGGGGTTTATAGGGGTAAAGGTTGGGGAGTAATTTATTTGTAATTAATTAATAATTACTTGATAATTAATAATAATTCATTGATAATTTATTTTGTTAATTGTTTAATTATATTTTTTGGGATTGTGGGTTTGGGTTTATAAAGGTAAAAGGTGGGAAGTTGTTTATTTTTAATTAATTTATATTTAGTTGTTAATTAATAATAATTAATTAATTGACAATTAAATATGGAAATTGTGTAGTAGTAAAAAAATTTATTTTCGGCTAACGAGCCATAAAAAGCTTACAGCCATAAAATACAGTATCAATATCAATAAAACAACATATAAATTAATTTCTCAGTGTGTTAAAAACAAAAAAAACAATCATGTATTGATAAAAGAAGACTTCATGATCCTTTGATTCATATATTAAATTTTTTTTTCATGAAGTAGGTAAAAACAGGAACTATACATTGATGTAACCAGATGTAAGTAGTAACCAATGACGTAGTCTGAATTTTGATTTGGTTTAAAAGAAAACTATTATAAACAGAAGACAGCATTGAATTGATAGGCAACTAGGCAAAATGTATTACTCCCAAGTAATAAGTTCAAAACACAAGTTAAAAAAAAAAAACCTGGGCTCAGCCCTAGGTAGCTATGACACAGAGCACACAAGAGTAACTTAAGGAAAAATGTGTGAAGTATTTAGAAATACCAAAACAATTACAAAGTAAAAACACAACACAATAAAAATGCTATTACTAATTTCTAAAAATAGACAAGCATTTAATAAGGTAAATCACACTGAAATTGCGAGAATCCAAAAAGGGGAACCGGAGATATGATTTAAAAAAATTTAAGGTACCAAGAAAATGTAAAATGCTAATCAGAAGTCACTGTTCATGGTTGGCTGGGACCTAGGCATGATTTCAGGCTGACCATGATGAAGCAGAAGGCAGATACCATAAGCAGGTCCTCCCAGTCAAAAATGTTACCTTCTAGCTTAGTCTCTGAAATGGAAATCAAAATCCTTCAGCGGGGCAAGGCTACAGGATGTATCCGACAACGCCCTCTCCAAGTTGAATACACTGGACAAGGTTCTGTAGAATCACGGGCGGGAGGAGCACGCCAAATATTATGCTGGGCTACACCCCCATCATGAAGTACGGCTGGCAGATATACCATTAAAAATTATGTAGAGCAGACAGGGTTTCAGCCCAGCACACATCCACCCTATATGAATTATCCAAACAAAAAAGGTGTGCTGTTCTGTAGAAATAGAGGGTTCCAAAGTCCACAGTATGAGTTTGGATCCGTCGGATCATAAGAGGAGACAATTATTAGGAGTACAAGCCAGTGGAGGCTGGCATGTCCCGAGGGTGGTGGGTGGGTGGGACATTAATTTTTTTAAATTAAATTCACTTACCTACAGCGTGACGTCCTCCTCGATGGTCTTCTCTCCTCGAGGCAGGCAGACAGGCTCCCAACTCCCAAGCCAATACTGGTGCTGCTCTCACCAGCATGAGAGCAGTCCCAGGATTGGTGGGAGCTGCCTCTATTAGTGCTCTGAAGCTCACTGAGGCTTTTGCTTTCTCTAACCCAGCTGTCTTAAAACAGCTGGTTTAGGGAAGTTTAAAGTGCACATGTGTGGCTGGCCCTCGCAAGATGGCTGGCCAAAAAGACATGCGCACTTTAAACTGAAAGTGCCTTGCTCTCTCTGATGCTTCTGCTGCTGCCAGTCAGTAGCAGCCCGCCCCCATTCTGACGTTCCGTTCGGGACAGGCTGACGAAAAATAAAATGGTAACAAATTAACTTCATTACCATTTTATTTTTGTCTCTGGAGGCATTTCAAAGTGGGGACGCTCCTCAGCTCAAACGGAGGAGCCGCCCCTGAACAAGCCCTCACCCACCAAAGGTGGCATGCTTTATCATCAGGCTGTGCTCCTAGTTGAGCTAGCGCTGCCGTGCCCAATGGGCCGCACATGGGGGCACTATGCTGGAGATCTTTTTGAATCTCCTATCAGTCAGGTCTGTACAGACTGATAGCCTCTTCAAGGAGTGAATCAAAAAGAGGTTCAAATAATATGTGGACTGGTCTGAAGTTTTAACTTAACTAAAGGTCCCCTCTGTATCTATTTTATTCATGGGGCCTCTATTAATGGATAAAAACAACACATGGATTGTAGGAGAAATTATGGTTCCTAGATCCCTTCAATTAGTCAACATGTTTCATGCCTAAATTGTCCATGAATGGATCAACAACATTTCATCCTGACCGCTGGATAAAATAATATACTCTAGTAGGCAGAAAAATATTATGTGTAGAAATTTGAAAGTGGCACTTTTAAATTCACATGTGCTCTTATGCCCAAAACACCTGGCCGTATTATAGAATACATTGCACTCGCCTTGTTAGCGCCGAGCTCACCTTTCAAAAGGTGCGCTCAGCTCTAACAAGGAGAGTGCACCATATTATGTTGAATGCGCTCCCCCCAGGGCAACTGTGAACTCGGTAGTAGCCCTGGGGAAGCGTATTCAATTGAAAAATGGTGCGGCTTTGAAGCAGCCCCTCCGTGCTTCAGTGTGCAGGCGGCAACCCGCTTGCACTTTTAAGGTGGGTTAGATATCCCCTTTCAGGCATGCTCAATCCTACCTCTTGCACTATATTTTGTGTGACAAAATTTGTATATATGGACTAACACCCTTCATTTGAATGTATTTCTTAAGATCGCGTTGATGACCCTAATCATAAAGTAGAAGGGGCCCCTTGGGAATGGCGGGATCCTAGGCTGCCTGCTGGTCCGTTGACCTTCCAGCAGTCTCTACTGTTGGCCTACCCGTCTACCGCCATCTCAACACCAAACACATAATATTTTTCTGCCTGCTAGAGTAGAATAGGTGTTGCATAATTTCTAAAAGTGCCTTTTTTGATTGGAAAATGTACATTTTCAAAGTAGGGATAGTTCATGTGATTCGCCCTGCACAAAACATTCCTCAGTGTTAGCCTTAAAACAAATGGATATTTTTTAAGCATTATACATGTAAACAAACTTTGGGGCATATTAACAAGCCGGCGATAAGAAATTATCGCCGCTTTAGCGTCTGTTTTCAGACGAAAAGCGGCGATAATTCTATCGCTGTATTAGCAAGGTCACGCTATCGCGTGAATCCTTGCCCTATCGCCCTTCTCCATAACACCCATCCTGCATCTCTAATGAGATGCAAGGTGGCGTTACTGGGCGTACCCCAGATGGGCTACGTTGTAAATATCGCCGATGTGCACATCGCGATATTTACAAGGCAGCCCACAGGATGATAGCAGACGTTAGATTTTGGCGAAAACGGCCGTTTTCGCCAAAATCTAACGTCTGCTATTATCCCGACTTAGCCATCCCTAACATAGGGGGTGGATTGTGCTGATACGACCACAGAGTCGTATCAGCAGAGTTATCGCCGTTTTGCAGGGAACATCGCTGGAAAACCAGCGATGTTCCCTGCAAAACAGCGATAACCTCGCTATCTCTGGAATTTTTATCGCCCTGGAGAAGCGCGTTGTTAATAACGCGCTACCAGGGCGATAGATTCCAGAGATAGCCGGCGATAGGGAATCTGTCGCTAAGCACGGCCAGCGATAATTATCGCTGGCCGTTGATAATTGCCCCTTTGTTTCTTCTCTTTATGAACCACTTGATTCTAGTGAATGATCCATGCTTAAATATGACACAAAGGGACAATTCTGCTTCGGCAACTTGTCCTATAGAAATGTGAAAGTGGCACTTTTACATTCAGCGTTAATCTCACATGTGTTCTTATGGCCAAAGCACCTGGGGCCGTATTATAAACTGTAGCGCATTCTCCTTGCAGCACCGAGTGCACCTTTATATAATACGTCCCCTGGTGGTGTTCTGCTCCTTCACATGTGATATGCTATCTTTTATTCTAGCTAAGATACTCAAGTTTGCAATTTCTATGAGTTTCTATGTTGGAATTTCCTGTAGGGGTTCTGATTTCTTCAGTACCAACAGAATTAGCCATTCTCTTAAAAGCTGCTTTATAAATCAGAAACAAGCCATATATTAAGCATAACACTTGTTCTAAGCTAATGACTCAATACATAAAACGTTTGCTGCCTCACATACATCTTTGTGGCAGATACATATTGTTTATTTGTCTAATTTCAAAACTACCTATTCCCTAAAACAATCTTCTACTGCCTAGTTTCTCAATCAACGTTCCTCATTGTTTGCTCGTATTATTCATCACAAATGACCATTTAGGAGGCTGATGTTCCCAGCACTCTTAAAGAAGGTTTGTAAAATATCTAATTAAAATGGCCGCTCTTTACAACTCGTGTCATCCAGGTTCTGGCCAATTAGCACCTTACTTGTCTTGGCCAAAATACTGGAACAGATATTTTGTCATTCCCTCCAGAGTCTATCAAAGTTCCAGACTGGGTTCAGGCCACGTCAAAGGACAGAGACTGCTATGCTGAGATTCTGGAGCAATGGCATCCGTTTTATTGCTGAGGGTTGGCACCAGTGCTTGCACCCCTTGACCTATGCAAGGCTTTCTACATAGTGGATATTGATATCCGACTGGAGCCTTGCTGAGAGCTTTAGTCACTACAGCAAGCTGGTCCCAATCTTTATTAGAAAATCGATCCCAGCAAGTCAAACTCAGCACTTTTATATCTGAGATTAGCAAACTAAACAGAAGCCTCACTTGGGATGGACCTTGCAATTTGCTGGATCACATGCTGGCAACACTCCGGTTTTTAATTAGGTTCACACCTAATCTAGCCTAAAGCAGAATTTTTGAGCTGGTAGAAGACATTCAATCCTGGATCACTGCAAATTGTCCTAAGCTAAACAGCCCTAAAGCTGAGATATTAGTTATGCTAGAGAAGGAAGATTTATAGAAGCTGCTTTCTTTTCACCATTTACATAGTACAAGCCAATTGTACAAGCCAATTCTGACACTCTTTCTTGAAACCGGGTGCTTATGATACGTTCAGTGATTTATTCCTGCTTGGTTTATTACAAAGCTTTATGAAGGTATACCTAAGAACATACTCTGTCAGCTACAAATGGCATAGAATCAGTGCTTAATTTGAGCCGGTGGTTTCCAGTGCTCGGCACTAAATTGTCAACACTGGCATTGTTTGTCTAATCTTGAAATGTGCATAACAATAGTTACTTAATAACTTAATATACTTTACAAATGACTAATACCTGCCACCCTAGCCATTCCTTTAGCTTTGGGTGGCAGAGAATAGTCTAAATTGTCACTTGTATGAGTGTGAGATTAGTAACTGTGTTGATACTGTCATTGTCAGCGCTGGTAGGAGCCAGTAGCGGCTGCTACCTATCGGGAGTGGTGGAGCAGGAGCGAGGTGGGGCGGATGAGGGGTGGGGAACGGAATGAGAAAAAAAAACACTTACCTGGGCCGGCTGACTCTTCTCCCTCCTCTTCTTCCTTCCCCGCCAGCTGTAGGAAGGAGCAGGAAGCACCAGGATTTCAAGGTTTCCAATAGCCAATCGCAGCGCTGTGCTGATCGCCACGGCGCTCAGACGGGGACTGGGAGGTATTGCATGTTCCTCAACAGGCTGTGTAAAACAAGCTAGGTGGGGAAGATGCAAAGTGCGCAGGACTGTTTGGCCGGCCAAGCAGTCATGCAGCACTTAAGGAGTGCAAACCACTCCTCTCCCTGCTCTGGCCAGTCCTGCCCCGCCCCGAGAGCCACTCACTTCAATAGGAAAAATAAAATGATGATAACGAAACGTTATTATCATTTTATTTTTCCTATTGAAGTCAGTGGGGTGACGCGCCTCTGCCTTAGTGGAGGAGCTGCCACTGGTAGGGGCAATGGGTTGGGCAAGCTGTAGTGTCCTCAGGGCAAGGGCCCAGCTCTTATATTTTTACAAATTTAGCACCGCATAGAATGAAGTCATTATGGCTATAACTGGGCTCAACAATTGCCATTGATCGCTGCCCACAGGATGATATATTGGCTTCCAGTGGGAGGTTCCATTTTTTGTGAAGTCTCCTGCCTCATTTGTTGTAACATTAATACGCGAGGCACTCTTTTTCTCTTCTTCAGTACAGGTCCTGCTATTTGGAACTCATTACTGCTGATTCACTCACTATCTTCAAAAACATTTAAAAACTGCTTTGCTTGGCTCAGCAGTATTTAAGACCAGAACCAAGAGACCCAGTTGAGGTGTGTACACTATATAAATGTAGTTTTTCAACCTATATTACAACGTATCATGGATATTTGCCACTGTGCTTGGTATATTTGAGGTTAACATTCCAATGATATGGTAGCTTGTTATACTCTTTGCCCTTGAGAATTGTTTATCAAAACAATTACGGTGGCTTCTTCAAAAATCAAAAATAAAACATCTAGCTGCTCCTCTTTTTTTTTTTATCTTCGGCTGTCTTCATTAACTTTCAGTAATTAAATATAATATATTTCTGAAAGTGCTAGTTTGGACCTCACTGTTCCAGAAGTAGTGTGCTCGTGACAGATTTATTGAAATATTCGAAGCCTGAATACACAACAGATGCACAAAGGAAAGAAGGAAACACGCCTAAATGTATTTTTTTCAGAAATGTATTCATTTATATACAATCAGACTACTGAAAGCCATGGACCCAGGTACATATAGGGACATTAAAGTAAGCTGGACAGTAGGTGACAAGATGGCTTAGTGGGATGAACGTTCATCTTTCAAACATGGAGTCATCGGTAGATCATGAGTTCAAATCTTGCCAAGACCCATTCCAGCTTTGCCATCTAGAGGTAGATAAATTGCTTATCAATAATATAGGTGATGGCAACTGCTGTTATGTATAGTGCTTATCAAATGCAATATAATGGCGGCTATATAAAAAAAAGTTATTATTGTATACCATGAGACATTCTTTGAGTGGCCTTTCTTTGGGATGCTCCCAAAGCTTATATAAAGCTAAAAGGGACAACTTACATTTGCACAGGGTACCTAAGATCTATGATAAAAAGAACACACACTGGTGAGAGGAGCAATTATATGGTATTTTCTAGGCCTGGGCGGTAAATTCCGTTCCGCTCACGGAATTTGCGGAATTTGGGTAATTTCGTGTTCCGCGGAGAACGCGGAATTGCCAAAAATTCTGCGATCCGCCTCTTCGTGGACTTTTTTGCTTGTTTGCGCTTTCAAAATGTGTGTTCACGAGATATTTCTCCCCGAGCATGCAAACAGCGTTCGCGAACAGGAAAAAAGCATCGCGAACGGGTGGAACAAGCAATTCCGCTTGTTCGCGGAACTTTTGTGTGCTCGCGGAGATTTTTTTACCGTTTCGCGGAGCTTTGCATAGCGCGACTATGCAAATTCCACACACCCCTAGTATTTTCCTGTTATTTTTCTGTCCCGTCTTTTGAGAAAGTTAAGGATGCATTATTTCTAATTCTGTACGATTTGCAATAAGAATTGTAAAGGGAATGAAACTAAAGGCACAGCGGACCGTGATTCCTAAGTGTACAGACACATTGTGAGAAGTTTAATATACCCTTGCAGCAGCTTTTTATTGACCAGCAGAGGGGCTCCAGGTTCCTAAGCTTTGAGAAAATGTCTTTGAACCGGATCAAAAGGGAGGGCTGAGGCAACAATTAGGTTTGCATATGTATTTCCACTGGTTTACAAACAAATAGGTGGAGCCACGAGCGCACTTTTGGGGTGCTACAACAATTACCACCTCACACATCCTGAGGTATGTAATTTCTAGTGCACATTTTGCATTTTCAAATTAAGATTTCAAGTTTTTTTCCAGCATCACAGTAGATTGAAGCCCAGTTCACCAAGCATTTTGTACACGGAGGTCCAACGACAAATTTGCTTTGCACATGGAAATTCTCATTTCTGAAATACAGAAAAAGGGCTAGTGAAACTTTCCTGCACATGGTGCCTTTATCAATATGGAAATTCGGCTAATATGGTGAAATTTCAGAAATGACGGATCTACCGGTCAGTGGATATTCTTGTTGGCAATTGTTAGCACCTTGTAGAGGTTGTTATTCATTAACACGTAGTGAATAATTTCCTAGTCTAGAAATGCATGCAAATGCATTTATAATATGAGCGTCAGAGGCAAGTGGTTTTCCTGGTGGAAAAGTGAAGAGCCACTCCCAAAATTAATTGGGCATGTAGAAGACCAGAATTCTCCCCAGGTACACATATTTTCCTTCCAGAGAACCAAAAGAATGTCACATGGGCTAATGCACGCATGCATCAAGTTTCTGTAAGCAGAAATCTACACCTCTTTGGAATTTCTGCATGCCTACATTTTACACATAAGAAGTGTCTGGAATTTTTTTTTGAATTTCATTAAATGCATCAGTTTAGACAGCAAATGCCGAAGTTATTGTACAGGAGCAAATTTCTGACTTTTCTTTTTTACTTAACCTTCTGTGACGACAAAAACTCAAAATAATGCAGACTGAAACGCTCACTTTACAAGGTGTAGTCAAGGTGCCCAATTTTTATTATTCAGTGTAGTGTATCTAAAACCACTTTTCTGTAAAAAGTTTGGAAATCTTTTCTTTAATACCTGCTGCTGCCGAAATCGTACATACCTCTTTATCAGAGCAAGTGTGCCCTAATGAAAGAACTAATATATATATAAAGTATATGATGACTATGTCATAACATTAACATCTAACTCTGGGGCATATCTACAAGGGCAGGCGATACAATTATCGCCGCTTTAGCGTCCGTTTTCGGACGAAAAGCGGCGATAATTTTAACGCCTTATTAGCAAGGACACGCTAACGCGTGAATCCATGCTTTTCGCCCTTTCTCTTATCGCCCAGCTTTGCATCTCTAATGAGATGCAAAGTGGGCGTTACTGGGCATACCCCAGATGGGCTACGTTGTAAATATCGCCGATGTGCACATCGTGATATTTACAAGGCAGCCCACAGGATGATAGCAGATGTTAGATTTTGGCGAAAACGGCCGTTTTCGCCAAAATCTAACGTCTGCTATTATCCCGACTTAGCCATCCCTAACATAGGGGGTGGATTGTGCTGATACGACCACAGGGTCTTATCAGCAGAGGTTATCGCCGTTTGCAGGGAACATCGCTGGAAAACCAGCGATGTTCCCTGCAAACGGCGATAACCTCGCTATCTCTGGAATTTTTATCGCCCTGGAGAAGCGTGTTGTTAATAACGCGCTACCAGGGCGATAATTCCGGAGATAGCCAGCGATAAGAAATCTATCGCTAAGCACGCCAGCGATAATTATCGCTGGCCGTTGATAATATGCCCCTCTGTTTTTATTATGCAATATGACAAGGATTGTCATAGTTTTACGTTCTTTCCTGTCACTTTTACAGGCTTTATGGGCCTTGCATAAGGGTTTCATAGAAAAGAAATCATATCAGCTCAAGCATTTTATAGCGTATGTCGGGCTGGGGAGAAGTTAAAGCAGTGAATTTGTTTGCTGTGGTTAAAGGTTGTTATGAGAGACTGAATCCTGCAAAACTGAAAGATTTGTATTTGATTGTTTTGCAACCATTAAGAATCATGACAAAAAGTTAAAATGTATCATCTTAAAGCATTGATACTGTTCTCTTTCTCTGATAACTAACCCAAACAAGCATTGACAGAGACAATGGGCTAGAGTTTTGTGTAGCACATTCACACTGAGCCACAAAATATATTGTTACACATGCACAGATAGATCTTGACCACATGCACAAGAGCAAAAATACCCATGTTCAAAAGTTCAAACAAGCATGCAGGCAATGCACACAAGCAGAACAAAAACACATGCATCAAAGCACACAGACCCACAATCATGTAGCTACTTTCATCAAGAGGCACAGCACAGAATGACGTGCAGGAAGGGGGATTGGTTAAATGAACTAGCGGCGCTGAGGATTTTGTGCACTAAAGGAACACTAAATAATGTGCATCAAAGCAGCACTAGTGAAGCAGCTTGGGGAAGCATTTGGTGACTTGATATTGAGAAGCATTGGGTGAAATCCTAAAAAAGAACAGGGATATGTGCATGAGGAGCAATGGTGCTTTGCACCATGTTATTTTATGTTAATATATTTATTAAGTGCGCGAATACCCGGAGGTGTCTTGGCGCTGAAGGGTAGAGTAAGCAGGTTCCTGTAGGGCGTGGGTCTTTATTTCTCAAATAGCCAAGTTTGCAAGGCCTTCCTAAAGGCAAATAGAGTTGGAAGTGTTCTAATGGAGAAAGGGAGTGCATTCCAGAGTTTAGGGGCAGCCGCCCTGAAGCTTCTGCCAACCCAACTAGATTTGAAAACTCTCGGAATTGTTAGCAATTTAGCTCCCTCAGAGCGCAAATGCCTTTTTGGGACATACCAGTAGAGTAGGCGTCTCAGGAACATGGGGCCAGTATCCTGAAGTGCTCTATAGGTGATGCAGAGGGCCTTAAAGATGATGCGGTTCCTGACTGGGAGCCAGTGCAGCTTATGCAGATGTTTTCAAACTGATAGGTGCCTAGGGATTCCCAGCAGAAGCCTTGCGGCCGCATTTTGAATCATTTGCAACTTATTGAGTTGTTTTTCAGGCATGCCAAGATATAGACCATCACAGTAATCCAGTTTTGCAAGAATCAGAGAAGAAATCCTTGTTGTCCTACTATCCGTTGGGATAAAAGGTAGTATTTTTTTGATTGTTTTTAGCAGAAAAAAGCTCGATGAGGAGACAGCATTAACCTGTGCTTTGAAATTCAGTTTTTTTATCAACAATCACACCAAGGTTCTTTGCCTTGTTAGCTGGGATGGGTGCAGTCCCAAGTTCGTCCGGCCACCAATTCTGTGACCAGTTTGGCAGAAAGTTGCCACAAGTGATTACTTCTGTTTTGTCTGAGTTCAATCTCAGACATTGAGAGCTCATCCAGAGGCTGACCGCCGACATGCAGTCCTTAAAGTTTTGCATTGGTGGTGCAGTATTTTTTGATACCGACAGTACAATTTGTGTATCATCTGCATATGATGTCAGCACCAGTCCGTAAGATCTTTTAAGTTTTGCCAGTTCTGATACATAAATATTAAAGAGTGTGGGGCTCAAGGATGAGCCCTTAAGGACTCCACACGGGAGGGTGAGAATTTGAGGCTTAGGCGGTGGCCCGCCTTCCTACCAGGGTGGCTGAGGTGATGACTTCTTCCATTCTGGTGGATAACCACCCATTATAGATAGAGGTCCCCACCTGTCTGGCTAAGATCTATGTGCCTTCAAAGGAGCCAATGCCATGGCACCTTTGATGATACTGTAGTTTTGCTGAGCAGCCACCATGTTTCAGCGAAGTTTTATGTCTTTCAAAAACAAATTCCCAAAGTAGAAGTTTGTTTTTTGAAAATTTAAAAAACTAATGGCTCTAACATGTTGGACGTTTTCCCCCAAGGTATGGGGTCACTGTTATTTTTTTTCAGTTTGGGACAACTAGGCTTTTCCTGGGGATTGAGAACAGGACAGAGAGTAAATCAGAACTGTTAGAAATGTGATTCCGGGTTGGCTGAGGTATGCACACAGGCCAGGCAGGATCCACCACTCTAGTCAAAGTAAGCTAGATTTACACTAAAAGATAACATGTGCTCATCCTCTGGTAGCTTGGCGCAGAGCAGTCAGGCTTATCTAAAGTGGCAATGTGTAAAGTATTTGTGCAAAACACACACACAGTAACACAATGAATACACGACAAAAAGACTTCACACAGGTTTGGAAAAATAGAGAATATTTGTCTGAGTAAAACAAGACCAAACCAACAAAGATCCAATCAGTAGAAGTCAAAATATGAATTTTTAAAGATTAAATGCAAAAACAGTACTTAGAAGTCACTAGCGGTCAAAAGGTTACTTGAGGTTGCGAGGGACTGGTGCAAATCCAAGGTTTAGGCTGACTGCAATGGAGGGCAGGCCGGCTACAGGACCCACACAGGGCCCACTGAGAAAATACCTTGGAAGGAGCAAAGCGTCAACGCTGAGGGTACGATGCCTATGATCTTTTCCAAGCAATCGGGTCGCTGCGTCATCTTCGAGCTTTGCTGAGGTGAAGGCAATGTGTCATCGTTGAGCTGTGCAGAGCATTGTCGTCGGGTCGTGCAGGCTGTAGACTCGCTATCATTGAATGGCCTCTGCGTCAGAGTCAAAGGGCGATGCGTCGGTTCCGATCATCGCAAAGGTGGCGATGCATCAGTATTGTAGCAAAGCAGCTGCAGAACCCACTTCTGAGACCCAGAACTTGGAGAGAGCACCTCAGGCAAGGGTAGGACTCACAGAAGGCAGAGTCCAGCAGCACCAGCAGAATTGTAGGAAGTCTTTTGTGTCCCTGAGATTTCAGAAAACAGCAGGATGGAAACTTGCATTTCTCTGTGCGACTGTTGACATTTGCTTTTGCAGCTTTAATGTTTTCTTTGCTTCTAGAGTGGACCCTGTACTTGAACTAGTGTCTTCCAAGTTAACATTTCCAACTATGTACCATTAGCGCGTGCCTCTGGAACATTGCTGCTCTATACACAGTGGACATCATGCAATAAACCATTATCAAGGGGCATGTGAAAAATAACAAATGCTAGCTGAATAAACCTTGTTGCCCAGGCAATGCATATTTTTTACGAATACTAGATTTATTTTCACCCGGTGCCATAGCAATGAAAACAGCAAAAGCTGTTGAGAGAATAGAGTAAAGAAGCAAAGTTGCATCACTGAAGCGAGCTGCTGGTAGCTCAACCAATCACAATGCCAACAATTCCTCTTCTCAAAAGGTCAGTTCCATATTACCTCCATTAGGCTGATGCAAATTTGAATGTCATTTCTCATTTCACAGCATTTACAAAGTCAACCATTACAGTGCGGCAACTTTTTTCTCATAAAGCGTTAAGCTAGTTTATTAATAAACTACATCATTAGGAATACTCCTCTAACGACATGGACTTCACAGTACAGAGCATATCCACCTTGTAGCTGTGCCTACGTTTAATTTTGTATGACATTTTTCAACACAGCATACATTGAAAACGTTAATATATGTTACACAAGACATGTTATCAGTGTTTCTTTCATCGCATTCTAGCATGCACATATTTGTTTCCTTTGTTTTGCATATTTCAAAAGACAAAAACTGACCAACAGCATTTCTACAACGATGCCTATATCTGATGTTAAGAGGTTATTGAAGAAACAGCGAGATGTTCCTTATAAATAAATATGAAATTAATAATTGAATAAAATTGAAGTGGCACTTGCTTAGTTGAAATTTCATGAGAATTGTTTGCAAAGCACACTGGATTGTGTTCAAGGTAAGATTAATTTAATCAGTTGATGACAGTACTGGAACTGAGGGCCTCGTTTAATATATTTTGACGCACAGCAGCGCAGCAAGCCTTCCTGCTGCGATGCCGTGCATTAAAAAATAGAGAAGAGATGCACCATATCTACAAGATACAATGCTTTCCTGTCTTTGTCCCCTGCACCGCACACAAACAGCAGCCGTGCGCCAACACAGACACCCTTGCGTTATGCTGCAAGGTTGCCTACATTGCTGGGATCATTGTTTTTGTGCAGAACGGGATACCTTCCTGCACAAAAACAATCATTGATGGCATTTTCTTCTTTCTATGTGTGCCTCAGAAGGCAGCACGTATGGAAAAAGGAAAAAACAAGGAGAAATAAAAGTATTTCCCCTCGTTGCACCACTCCAACGCATCTCCTGGGGAGGTGTAGGATTCTAACGCATTCCCAGCTTTACAAAACATTGTAAATCTGGGAAAGTGTCAGGTTCCATGGTGGATTTTAATTGTTTTTCAGAACAACCAGTTTGTATTATAGATGAGTTGGATAGACTTATTTCAGATTTTGTATGCAGTAAAAGTAATCACGTGCCTATTATTTGGTCAGCGGTTTTTAATATTGCTAGGTGTCCCCTTAGTGGGGAACGTGTTTGTGAGATGACGGATTAGCAAAGTGAAAATATCACTCACTTCTTACAAACATCATATGTCAGTTTTACTTTTTCTTTGCAAATAAGAACTAAGGGGCTTATTTACAAGGCCCTTGCGCCACTTTTGCGTCACTTTTAACATGGGAAAAGTGACGCAAAAGTGGCGCAAGGGCCTTGTAAATCTGCCCCTAAGCCCGGGAATAGGCCCCTGTTACAATATTCTTTAAATAAAGGTGTCCGTATGAAGTAGAACAGTATAGAACAACTTCTTGAAGGACCTACAATATGAGGACATAATGGGATGTCTGTCTGCCAAAGCAGAGCCAGATAAAGTCCTGGATTATTTTGTGATGGTTTATAATACGATTTCACATATACTGGTTAGAGAGAAGACACTTAAGGATCACACATCTCATAAATGGTTCAATTCCGATTGCACCGCCTCCCTTAAAAACCTTAAAATGGCCACTAAGATGATCCCTCCTATTATAATTCTACTAGGAATTCTAGAAATGAATATAAAAGTGTCTTAGAAAAAAAGAAGGAACAAAATTAGAATCAAAGCTTGGGAAGACCTGGAAGTGGCCACACAATTAAGAAGACAGCAGAGCATTTTGGGAAATTGTAAACCGTCCTTTTTTTCCAAATGTTTAAATTCAGGTGCGGAATGTCACATTCTGGCTAAAGACTGACTACTTCACTTCTCAAAAATCTTTGATCCAGACAATTTAGTGCTTGAACAACCTTTAACCCCAGACCCTTTACTTTGCCCCTAACCCGATGAGTCTCAGTTAGGTGATACTATTGAGGTTGCAGATGTCACTAAGGCAATTTTATAATGCCCGGCTGGGAAGACACCAGTTCCTGATGTGGTCCCTATTAGCTTACTTAGGCATAATCCCACCTTATGGACACCCTTAATAACAAACGTACTTCATGCTGGAATAAGGGGAGGCCCAGTTGAATCTTGGAGGGAGTCAATTATCGTGCCAATCTTTAAAAAAGGAGACAGAAATTTCCTGGCTTTTTACCACCCTATCTCATTACTGGATTTATCTGTCAAAATATTAGGGTGAGTAATTTTAGCCAAGATGGAAGATTTGGCTGAAGCTAATTCCTTTTTTCAAAGGTGCAATATGGATTTCAAACGGGTTTGGCACCAGTTGAACAAGCTCTTAACCTATCCTTGATAACAGGGAAATATTTCAAAGCCAGGAGAGGTGTCTTACATTTGGCCTTTATGGACCTCTCCTGTGCTTTTAGGTTCATAGATAGGGGGAAGCTTTGGGCACTGATGGATCTGGCAAGAAATGAGGCTCCCTTATTCGGCCTCCTTAATCGGCTGCACTGGAATGCGACCATCAAAGTGCGTTATATCCATAATGGATATTGTACCCAATCAATATGGGCAACACGAGGGGTAATGCACGGACATACCCTAGCTCCTTTTTTATTCTTATTTTATGTAAATGCCCTTGACGCAGCACTAGTTCAAAATGTTATACATGTTCCCAAAATCGGGTCCCGTCCAGTTCCCATTCTTCTTTACCCTGACAATGCAGTTCTTATCGCACATACAGCTAATGGTTTACAGGCACTGCTAGAATCTTTTAATGATTTCATGAGAAATCTCAATTTAAAGGTTAACAACCAGAAATCCTTTATTTTGACTTGAAGCCCAAAGAACACCCGAACAAGAAAATACTCGAAGGGAAGCAATCTTTGGCTTTGCGAAAAAGCTAGACCACAAGCCAATTAGAAAAATGATTCTGCTGTATAAGAGTAAATGCTTTTCAGTGGGGACCTACAGCGCGGGTGTCTGGGGCTATGCCAGGCTGGTTAATTTGCAGTCACTTGAAAATAAATGTTTGTGTAGGCTGCTGGCCATTCCTAAACCAATGCAAGTTATATTTCACGTCTATAATTTGGCTTGCGATTTTGAAAAGCCAAGTGAGAATTGCCCCCTTGCTCTTGTGGCTGAAACTGTTGGCCACACCTGAGACTAGATTTTCCCATTTGGTACTAGAGGACTGCTCATGTTTAGATAAGATAATATGGCTTCAATTCCATTGCTTCCTTATGTTAAGCAAGCCTTCCAAGACCTTGGTATGATTAATCTTTTTAACTCACTAGGCAGCATTGGTGTTCATACCAAGGAGGAGGTAAAGCCCATGTTCTCCAAATCATGTATTGATGGCAGACTAGAGAGAGCCCTAGAAATGGCTTATGTTCTTTGCTATGTCCTGATCTCAACTTCGAAAGGGTTGGAACCCTATCTATTGTGAGTAGTTAACCCGGAGCACAGATTCTATCCTGCACGTTTGACACTAAGCTTGGTGCACTTTTTATCCGACTTCCCGTTAACGGGCACTTGGTTCACCTCACTCCCTTTCTGTCCCTGCTATTCTATTTCTTCACAATCAACAATGCACTTTATGCTTTTTTGCACATTGTATAGGATTCTGAGATTACATTGTTTACGTACAATATTATGTCTCATGAAATTGGTTCCTACAAAGATTGTCTACATTATTTACAGCGCCTATAATCTCAATCGGTCTGTCACTCAGTCATCAAGTATATTTGTTAGGTGCTAAAGATAAGAAAAAAGTATGCCTCTTTAGTAGGCCAAACCTACGCTATTTCTCCTTTGACCATTTGTTTAGTATTCTATTTTAGCATGTGAATGGAAATCTTTATGACTTGATATGTGTTTTAGTACGCAAATCATATTTTTTATGATTTTATTTTTTGGTAAATCTAAATTTTTTGATTGAATGTTTGGGATTCTATTTTCCCTTATTTTTATTTATATGAGTTAATATTCAATTTTTAAATACATATAGTTTACTATTAGTGATGAGGTGCTCTTTCTGTTTACAGCAGTGGGCCCTTAATTAAGGATTTTGTAGAATGGATCATGTTCGAGGTGCTCGTCACATTGTAACAGACATCTTTACTACCAAGTAAGTCTTTAGAATCTCTATTATGATGATGTTTTTATGTGTCCTTCTATGGTAATTTCGACCAAATAAAGTAAATGACTGACTGCGATGAGGAAAAATAATTGTTCCACTAGCTATGATGCTAAAAACAAACAGAGGGAATCACTGTTTGTTAATAATTGTGAGTGTTAGTTAAGAGGAGTAACAACCCACCTGAAGTAGTAATCATAATCTTTCTTAGGGTAAATCACTAAGGTCAGTAATTAACCTAAGCTCAATGCCCTGGTAGCCATGGCACACAGCTGACAGGTTTAATGATGAGGCAGTGTGTAAAGTATTTGTGCATTACCAAAATTATAATAAAGTCATAACACAATACAAAAAAAAATAAAAAATTGAAAAAGAAAATCACTTTAATAAATAAAATGTCACCTAAGAGACAAAAATCCAAAAGAGGGAATGGGTTATGATTCTTTAAAGTTTAAGGTTTAAAATAGCGCCAACCATGGTCATCTGATTGTGACTGACCAGTAGCTAGGCACAAGTTAAGGCCGACCTCTAAGGAGCACGGGTCGGCTACAGAAACTAGTTTTGAACTGATAGGAAATTATACCTTTTGACTTAGTTTCTTCAATGGAAGTCAAAAATCATCAGCGAGGCAAGGCAGCAGGCTGTGGACGAAGAAGGCTCCACAATGATTGATAACTGCTGAATGAGATCACACTGATCACACTGAAGCTGCTGACTTTTGGAGGGAAAGCTCAGAATGGGAGAAATTTGAATTTCACCTCCAAGGAAAGTCCATCACTGGTCAGATACCGTTGGCATCTTCATCCAGTGAAGATTTCTACATCCAGACATAGTCACTTTTTTGAAGCTTGAATTCTTCCAGTGGAGCAAAGCTGCAGGCCATATGCAAAGAGGGCTCCAAAAGGCTAGATACCCCCGTAGATCTTTAGAGCCAAAAAGTCCAAGGTTTTCAGAAAATGTCAGGAGGAATACACATTGCCACAGCTAAGGGTCCCAGGACATTGGAGACAGCACTTTGGGGTTAAGACTCACTTCAACAGAGACCAGCAGCAGAGTCCAAGGAAGGTCTACTTGGTATTGGTCAGCCGTGCACTTGCAGAAACAGCCTCCTGTAGCTTGTTGTGTACCTGTAGCTTGAACAGAAGGTCAGCTTCATGACCCTTGGAATCCGCTTTGAACTGAGTACAAGAGGTAGAGAAAGTCCAGCCTTCTAAGTTATTCTCGGGTCTCAAACAACAGATTCAGTACTCTTTTGATGTACCACAGATCCAGTAATGGTATGAGGAGGGTATTGTGAGTGCCACTTTCCACATGGTGAAAGGGGGAGCAGAGACACTTTACCACTTGGTAGTAAGGGTGAAGTGCGCAGAGTTTTACAGACAGCAGAAACAGTTAAGGCAAAGGTCTTGGGGGTACACTACAAAAGATGGTCATTTCCTAAACTAAAACAGTTGAGGGAAAAGGAATCCTAGGGTGAACTTTTGTCACATTGTATCCTATCAACCAATTGCCATCTGCAGCACTCAGAGGTCTCACTCCATTATCTTGTTTTGTACAACCTTCACAGCTTGACCCTAAACAAAATGTGTAACTGCTTCCAAACCAGGTCTGTAACAGTAGATGTAATATGATGTAATATGATTAGTGAAATGCAAAGCAGTGCAAAAACAGCTTTGCTCGCTTGCATAAACCAAACTTATTAGCGCTGTACCAATATTACTTTGCATCATGAAGAAATGATGGCATCATCCACATACAAGCAAAGGGCATTGCCCAAGCACTCTACCACACAAACCATAAATAGGTGGAAATTATTGAAGTCACCAGACATCAAAACATACAAAAACGCAGTCAATTGAAACAAAATCCTACATAAAATCAGTGCTACTGCACTCACTAAGAGAGCGACATTAATAAAAGAGGGCAAATAGCCATAAGAGGGGTCAGACACCCACAAAGACTCCAATGCAAGTGAGGAACAGAGGTCACTTACACTTGTGCTAGAGTAATTCAACAGATTGAGAGCATAGACACTGCTGTCATGGATGATGAACTTAATCTTTGTAAGGAAATCCAAATACTCCCTTGTCTAACAGTGATCATGGACACATATGTATGTCAAATATGCAGTTCATGTTCCTTTCCATTTTCTCACACATGATGGGCCCTGTTAGACCTGGCATCCTTGGCGTAGTTTTTCCCCTAACGTTTTGCTTCAGACTTCCTGTTTTAACTCTCATCGTTTTTGCTGGCCTTGGGACTCTGCACACTTTACCACTGCTAACCAGTACTAAAGTGTTAGTGCTCTTACCTTAAAACATGTTAAAATGGCTTTCGCTTATACCCAACTGGCACAACACATTCAATTGTAAGTCCTTAGTAAAGTGGCACTACTGGTGCCCAGAGCCTGTAAATTAACTACTACTAATGGGCCTGCAGCACTGATTGTGCCACCCACTTAAGTAGCACTTTAAACATGTCTCAGGCCTGCCATTGCAGACTGTTTGTGTGAGCAGTTTTAAACTGCCATTTTGGCCTGGACAAGTGAACCTTTTGCAAGGTCCAAACCTTACTTTTTAATGCTTATAAGTCACCCATAGGGTAGGCCCTGGACAACCCATAGTGCAGGGTGAAATGTATTTAAAAAGTAGAACAGGTACTTTTAAGTTTTTAATGTCCTAGTAGTGAAAAACAATGACATTTGTTTTTCACTACTTAAAGGCCTACCTCTCCAATGGGACAACATTGGAGTTACCTTATTACATTTTATAAGTGTAATTTCCAAATGGGAACATGTAACCGGTTCATGTTTGCTGTCTCTAGAATTGCAATGAAGAATCCTAACTTATGGTGAAGTGGGATTTAAAATTACAATGTTGAAAATGCCACTTTTAGAAAGGTGGCAATTTCTTGCCTTAGCCATTTGGTGTCTGCAGCCTCATGACTGGGTGTAGCTGACAGTTTGGGTTTGTGTATTACTCCTAGACAGTCACACACAATGGGGAGATAGGCATCACTGGCAGGATGGAAGGGAGGAGCTGGACTCAGCCCCACTTACACACGAATAGGCTGTGTCCTGTCTCCACACAAAGGGCTGTATACCCCCTGTAGTTAGTCTGGAGCCAGGGCCAGGAAGAAAGGGCACCTGTGTACATCAAAGGCATGCCTCTAGAACCTTTTCTCCATTTCAAAGGCACAACTAGGTATATATACTGGACCTCAGACACCACCACTTCAGTACAATTCTGGACCTGTGGATACTCTGTCAGAAAGAAGAACTGCTAGGCTGCTGAAAGGACTGCCACTCTGCTGTAGTGCTGCCCTGAAGGACTGCTGCCCTGCTGTACTGACCTGCTCGCTGCCTCTCTCTTGTCTGGGTGGGAAGGACTTGACCTGCATCTCTTGATCCCAGTGTGACTCCAAGGGCTTTTTGGATGGCCTCCTGATCTGAAGTCTCAAAGACACAACAAGCTTCCAACATACTTGCAACTGCACCTGGAATCTGACTACCCTACCAAGTGGTACCGCCCCAGTCCTGGACCCTTGGAAGTGGGCTTATGGTGATCTGCCGGCCACTGTGAATCCTCTGCTGCATGCCACAACCCCTAGCAGAACCAAAAGCATCTCTGATGCTGCATGGATTGGACTCATTGTAAAGACTCGCATCATTACCGCAGCCCATCGGAACCGCCTCTGCGTGACGCATCCTCTGCGCTCGCATCTCTTGTCGACGGACTCTTGATCGCATAATCAAACTCCTTCAGAATCTGCATCTCCGCTGCTGGACTTCGCAATGCAAGCCTTGTCGACAGGATTCGCGACAATGATGCAGGCCATCGCATCGCAGATTCCCACACCCCGGAACCGAAGCATAGCTTCGGCTGCATAACGCATCTTTGATGTGGATCTCTGCAACGTCCCGCAAACCAGGATTTAAGGTAGTCTGTTCAGGGCCCTAACTAGGTCACTGTAGCCGGCCTGCTCTATCATGGTGGGGCTGAATTGCAACTTTGTTCTGGTCCAGCATGACCAGATATCCACAGCTGGTGCGTTGTGCTTCTTGGCGCTATTTTCACTACAATCTTTAAAAATGCACATTTCTGGTTTTACTAATTGGATTTTCTTAATTTTGGACTTGTTTTATTTATTAAAAGAAGTTCTATTTTTGTAACTTGGTGTGGGATCCTTTATGTGTGGATTTTCACTTTATTACTGTTTGAAATGTTGCACAAATACTTTGCACATTGCCTCTAAGTTAAGCCTGAGTAGTCTGTGCCAAGCTACCAGAGGGTTGAGCACAGGTTAATTTAGGGTTGGCTTGTGTCTCACCCTGACAAGGATTGTGAGCCATACACAGCACCTCAAAGTACACTAAATCAATGCATGTGCCATATGACTCTCCCTAGTAGATCAAACTGAAATATTTCTACACAACTGTGTACTTCATCAGACCATGGAATGCTATCAGAAACACAGTACAATGTTGAACGACCAATGGTCATTGCAATGATGACCATGTCCATTCCTACCCTATCTAAGCCTCTAACTGACAATGGAGCAACAACCAAAATACAGGCAGAGAGATTGGTCCCTGTTGCTGAAACCCAGTTGCTGGATTTCAATAACAAAGTCATGCAGTGCTTAATCAGCATGGCCACTGTTTTTGAAAAGGCCGTCCATGATGACCTATAGGCCAGTAAACCCCAATTTCAACCGTTGAATAGACTGTCCCAGGAGTCAAAACACCTAAATAGCATAAACATAGGAATGGATGACGCCTTCATAGATATTAAGGAACTTCTTGTGGACAGTGCGCTTTTCAATACGATGGAAAAGGCCCTCGTGCAAATGTCTGCAAGAAATATTTTGGTTTGTTGGGGATGCTGTTTGAGAAGTCCCCCCCTGAGGTGTAAAGGTACCTAGGGGCATTTGGGTGAAAGATAAGCAATCTGGCTTCAGAAGTTCTTAGGCTTTTGAGGACAAACTACCAAAAATATCACCAATGTACTTCAGAACATCATTGTTATACTTAAGGTTATGAGCACCTGTGGGCGCCTGGGCCGCAAACACAATACCTGAGCCGACTCCATCTTGTAAAAGTCATGTGACAGCATTGCTGTTTCACTAATACATGCATGAGCTTCAGTGACTAACTAATAAGGGTATTTTGCAGAGCTGGAAGGCAAGGGAGTAAAATATAAGGTTCCATATAAGGTTCCCATTCAGGTATTTGCACGTAACTTTCAATGTTTCTTTTTATGATTCTTTATAATAGTTTTGAAGGCACAAACCAACAATACAGTACAGCTGAATAAACATCTGCTGATTACGTACTGTCGAGACATCCCATACCCCCACTCTGATCCCAATCCCTGGTATTTAAGCTATTCATTCCTGATAGTTTCTCCCCCCCTTCCTCTTTCTATGGATGCGGTTGAGTCTTCAATCAGGTGTTCCTTTGCCTCCTGCCTACCCTTGTAGTACATCAAGCCCATGATAAGCTCTCCATTTGCCCCACTCCTTGTTAAATTTGATGGGGCACCCTCTACTTCTCAAATACCACCTTTTCCACTTCCATAGACATGTTCATTCCCTCTCTCCACTGTGCTATGGTTGCGGTTTGTGTCTGTCCTCACATCTTAGCCATGTCTCGCTTGGCCACCATATACCCCAACATTAAAAAAATTCCCAGAGATGAAAGCGGAATGCCCATGTCATTTGGAAACCCCAAGAATATTAGTTGAGGCATTTCCAGTGTCTGCAGACTCAGAACAGCTTCCAACTCTTTTATCACTGTCATCTAGTACTTTTCAATGTTGGGGCATCCTCATATAGTGTGTAGGAAAGTGTCCTCAGTGAAAACACACCTCAGGCATCCAGGATTGGATGCCCTGCCTGCTTTGAATAATTTATTGTGGTTGTAAAAGATTCTGGTACTATTTTCAAATGCACTAATCTTAAGCAGGATTTAATAGCTCCCTCCCTCGAGTGCATAAGGACTGCCTCTCAAGCTATGATGTTCATTTCTCCAATATCCACCTCCCATCTGGCCCGTAGAGCCAGAGGTACTCTGAGCCATGATTCATCATGGTACTGTACAGCTGTGACACCTCCTTGTGGGTTATTTGCCCCAGCAACACCCAATTTTCCAGAGGAGAATGACCAAGCCACCCGCTTTTTCCAGAGAGCATGTGGTATTTGTAAATGTTTATATCTTTGGCTGGGGGCTAACTGATATTCTTGTTGTAGACTTTTGAAGGATTTTACTTTCACCTCGAGAAGGATATTGCCTATGATTTCTATACCAACCAACTCTCACTTCTTAAAACATTTCAACTTATGGACCTCTTCAAGGGTTGTTCCCTTCCATAACGGGGTGGCCAATGTGATTGTTCAATGCCAACCAATCACTCTATGTTCTCTGTCCCATACTTTCAGGGCATCTTTCGTCAGTGTGGCAGATGTTGTCTTTCCCCCATTAATGTAATGAACATATTTAGCCAGCAACATGAATGTCCTTTCTGCTCACATCGCCAATACATTGTAGGATGTAAAGCCGCACTCATTGATAATTATGTCACCCTGTAATAGGCCCTGAGATCTGGCAAAGCGATCCCCCCCAATGTAGCAGGACCTATATGAGTCCTTAAAGATATCTGCAGGGCACCGTTATTCCAGAGGAATCTCCTCAGTATGCACCTTCTGTTTTCAAATAGGCTTACAATATTTCAAATGGGGTATTTGGCAGCTCATACAAAAATTTCAGCAGGGTGAACATTTGATATAAAGATGCTCGTCCTTTAATCGTTAAGAGCAGTGTACCCCACCTATTTTCATCTACACTAAACTCTTCTAGGATCCTTCCTAAGTTCCCCTCCAGTAATCTTTCCCGGTCCATGGTAATCTCAATGACCAGGTACTTGAACCCTACCTTGGAGACCCAAAGTCTCCCTATCACTCCATCACAATCCTCCCAGTCTTCTAGTTGATAAAGGGTTGATTTTTCACAGTTGATGTGAAACCCAGAGTACCTCTCAAAGTTTCAAAATATTGATAGGACGGCTGGGATCACCATCCCTGGATCAGTAAGGTAAAGTAGTACATTGTCGCCATATAAGGAAATTTTCTCGGGATCCTCTGTGACCACCGGAAACCCAGTTACATAGGCTCTACAGCATACCCAGCTCACTAGCAGTTACAGGTGTAGTGCGAGCAATAGTGGGGAGAGAGGGCACCCCTGTCTCGTACCTCTCTCCAATGTAAATATTTCGGATGCCCAAATCCTCTCAATGTCCTATAAAGATAAATCCAGTCTTTCGGCATCTAAGGAGAGAATTGCACCGGGTTCTCGGTTGGAATTTGGACAGAAAATCAGGAAAAAAATATTGTGATACAAAAATATCGTGTAAAGAATATCAGGGCATCAAAAATATCATCAAACAAGAGTTTCGAAGGTAAAAATGTTGTTTTTAGTGTTGTTTTTAAAATTGTTGTAAAAAATAACGATGTAGCAAATATCGCTATATGTATTATTGTTGGTAAGTGTTAATTAGCATGCAGTTTATTGTACTGTGTTTTATTGTATCTATTTTTTTATATTTGTGTTTTTAGTAAGGTTATTTTTTTAGTTAGGAAATTGTGAAATTTGTATATTTAGATGGTTTAATGTATATAGATAATTGTTTAATAATTTTTTTAGTAGTGTGATGTTGGGTTTTTAGGGGCTAAGGGTGGGGAGATTTAAAAAAATATTTTAAAAATGAAATGTATGATAATAATTTTGAAGATATGCAAATTAACAAGTGAGATTTTTTAATGTATTTTGTAATAATTTTTTTATACATTTAAATTTTTGTTTGATCGTTCAAATACTCTTTATTTCGGTAATATACCATAAAAGAGATACAAAAAGAAAGAAATATTAAAAAAACAGCCCTTAAAAATAACATCAGCGTATTAAGGATAATAAGCACTACACCAATTGTTTAAAATTTCAGTAGGGGTACACATAGCCATTTCATAGGCACATATAGGGGAATAAATATGTGTGGGAATGTGATTTAAAAATAAAAATTATACGATGTAAAATGTACCTTTAATGCGTAAAAATGATCTGCTTTGTGTTTTTGCTTCTTATTAACCAAGCATGGAGCAGGTATCTAGAACTTGCAAAGACCAAGTAAAAAGTTATATCAGTTTTAAGAATCCTATATGCTTCCATGTGCCTTCTAACACCCAACTTCCGGCAAATTGGAATCAACCATTTTGTGCGCAGTGCTTTGCAAAGTGGACAAAAGCATAACAAATGCGGAATGTCCTCCTTCTTGTAGTCACAGAGACTACACCCCTTGGTGACATTACTGGAGGAGTTTGACCATTTGGAAATAAAAAATGTAAGAGGCAGGTTACCATGACGAAACTGAATGTATAGTTTCTCTGCTAGGTTGGGTTCAATGTCATCAAAGAAGGGTTCATAGTTGTAATTATCTTTTATCATTAAAAACAGAGTTGTTAAAGTGCCTTGTGCCTGGATTAAAAGAAGATTGTGCTTGTGGGTGTAGTATTGTTTTTTAATTCCTTAGCAGAGATAAGAGTACAACAACCTGCTGGGTCGCTACACAGATTTTCCAGACCCATCCCCATTAAAGAGTCTTTCACAAATCTGATCCAAGGTAAAATAGTAACATTTGGGTGTTTAAGGATTTCCACCAGCCCGTTTCGGTAAGTCTTTAATTCGGGGGTGGCCCAAATGCATCTCCAAAAGATTATGGGACGGAGTTTGATCTTATCATTAATTCGTCTGAGTCCCAGATCAAGCCTCAAAGGTACTATAGGTGTACTAACCGGTAGACATGAGATTTGCCTAAAAAAATCTATTTTTTAACAATTCCAGAGGTTTACTGTTCTTGTGGCCCCAGATCTCTGCACCATATAGAGCTTTGCCAATGCCTGGTGCAAGTATAATTGGGCTACCGGAGCTAGGACTTTACAAAAATACTTTTTGTACAACTTCAGCAGTCCCCCACATTGCCGCTCTAATTTTAATTGTCTTTTTGCAATGTGGGTTGACCAATCTAAATTCTTGTCTAGGTTAATTCCCAAATACTCAAATAGATGGACCTGTTCTAGGGGGGCACCATCTGGGTGGGTCTGGCACGCAAAGAGAACAGGGATTGAAGACCATGTATTTTGTTTTATTGATGTTTGTTTCCAGTCCCCTCATCCCACAAAATCTGCTAAAGCCATCAAGTATTTTCTGTAACCCCATGGGCGATTTTAAGAACAAGAGGGTGTCGTCTGCAAACAAGAGGGCAGGTGCCCTCTGGCCAGCTAGATGAGGGGCATCATTATCACAACTATTCAAGAATGCTCCCAGATCATTTAAAAACAAGGTAAAAAGGGTGGGGGCCAGGACACTCCCTTGCCTTACACCGCGCTTCACCGGGATATGATCGGTAATTTCAACCAGCTTACCACATCTAATTTGTGCACAGTTGTTCTGATGTAATCTCTCGATTATGATGCACAAATATGTCGGGACACCTAGTTCGGTGAGGTGTTTCCACAGCAAGCATCTAGGGACGAGATCAAATGCAGCTCTTAAGTCAACAAAGACTGCATACAACCTCCCCTTTTCAAAGTTAACGGTCTTCCAATAGATCATCTGCAGTCTGAAGACCTGATTCACCGTAGATGTGTTCAGTCAGAAACCTGCTTGGAGAGGACAAAGAATATCATTTTCTTCTAGCCAATGCTGCAATCTTTCCAATATGACCTTGCTAAAAAGTTTTTGCGCTGTGTCAATTAAGCTACTTGGTCTATAATTAGCTGGGTCCAAGGGACAACCCTTCTTATATATGGGGAGGATCTCGGCTCTGGCCCACGACTTAGGTATACTAGCACCCTTTAAAATAGCATTAAAAACCATTGTAAAATATGGTGCCCACACCGCTATTTCAGATAAAAACACATCCACTGGTATCTTATCCATACCGGGTGCTTTCCCAGTTGCTATCTTTCTAATGGCATCTTCTATCTCCTCACAGGTTATCGGCAGAAAGCCTTTATTGTCCTTCATTTTATTGGCATACAGTGGAGTATCTGTAAGATTGTGGGATGGGTCTGCCATAGATTTTTGTTGATATAAGTTAGTGAAGTGGGTTACCCAAGCCTCTGCTGCTACAGTGTTGTCAATTTTGGAACTTCCTTCCCTATTTCCGGAGGCAATTAGGTTCCAAAATAAGGTTTGGTTTTTCCCTTGGTGGCAGCTAGCAAGAGATCCCAATTTTGGCTCTCCCAATCCCATTTTGCCAGTGCTGATACTAGCTTGTATTCAGCTCTTTTTCCCTTAACTTCATCCCTTTTGCAACTCTTGATGGCAGTAATCAGAGCACTCTTAGCCTGGCTGCATTTTTTTTTTTAACCAAGATGGTACACTACTCCTTGGTCCATGTTTCGCAGATTCTCTATAGAAATCCTCCTCTAAGCTGGAGAAGAGAGAGTTATGAACTTCTTCACCCTTCGTTACAGCTAGTTCTCCATTAGTTCCATAGCTAAAGGTGATAAGTTCCTCTATGGCTTTACCCACCTTACAATATATAGAGCTCAAGGCCCTGTCAGAGCTAGCCACTGTCTGCAAATTAATTCTGCATTTACTATTGGAAAGTCTACATCTACTATCCAGAGGTTGGAGAGTGGCTTGCTTGCTTCGGATATTAGGAAGTTCTAAAGCCAGTTCCAAAACATTGTGGTTGCTGTCGTGCCTGTCTACCACAGTCATATATTTTAGGAATGGCCACATTTTAATATCTAGGAATATGTAGTCTATAAGGATAGTGCTTCCTATCCTATTAAAGGTACGGCTACTCAGTCTATCAGAATTTGTTCTACCTTTACAGGCACATACCAAACAATTCATGGAAAGGGCATTTAACTGTACAGCCAAGGGGACCACCTCTTAATTGGGGGAATGCTAAGAATATGAATTGACCATATCCTGTCATCCTCTGCCAAAGAGTGGTAATTGGCTGAGTCCAGTGGCTCAAATTGGCAATTAAAGTCAACCCCAGTATATTTAGCGTGTTCGTTTGAAGACCTGCTATGTGCGCAATTAGCTTATCGACCGTTGGGGATCCCTGTCACTTTGCAGAGGGTCTTAGGTATATATCATATAGGTTTACTTGGCAACCATTGGGGAAATGTACAGTCACGCAGAGAATGTCATCCTCCATTGTTTTGGACCCCAGTACCACGCAACCCACATGTACCCTTATCCAAATCATTAAGCCTCCTGATAGCCTTCCTTTCCCACAGGATCTGGCATTAGCACAGTAAGTAGCAAAGTTGGAATAGCTGATTTCATGAGTTTGGTACGTTTCCTGAAAAAGGCAGATATCAAAGGCATTAAGGTATTTACTTCATTCAGTATCCGTCAGTTTGAGGCAGAGCCCAGCAACATTCCAGGAGAGTATTTTAAGTGTGGAGTTAGTTGACATCAATCCCCCTAGGTCGTCCCTAATAGATTCTTTTGATGGTTCAGATGGATTAGTTCTTTTTAAGGTATTTATTATACTTGAGTTTATAGAAGAAATATTAGACAAGGTGGTTGCCTTAGGGGGAAGATCAAGGACAAAATGGTCCCTTCCACAGGAGGATAGGTCTAGCATAACTCCTATTACAGAGTCATTTTCTTTGGGCTGGAAGGACATTATTGGGCCCAGGCTTAAGTAGTTACCATTGGGGTAATGGTGTCTCAGCCTCAGGCCCCTTTGAGTAGCTTTACAAGATAAATAAGCTAGCAAGCCGCCACCAGATTCCTCAAGTCAATCTACATGGTCTAAGGGGCCAAACCTATTATGAACTGGAACATTGTATAGGGCTCCTTGCGATGTGTGCTCTATGGTAGTATATTTGTGTGGGGCAGCTGGTGGGATCCTAACAGTGCGTGGCATTCAGAATGGAGGAGCTAATGGTGGTTTGTAAAAGTAACCTAAAGGAAACAGTGTCACCGCCGTTTCCCTCGAGTGGGCAAATTAATTATTACATAATAAGTCATAAACAACTGCAGGGTCTCTGAAATTTATAACCACACAGTCTCCTGGTCGAGCCCTGACCCCCTTCCCAAGCAACTACACATGTTGGCTAAACAGTACATTCGTGGCCATCGTGGTCGGAAAGTTCCTGTGTTTGCCCAGTCAATCCAGGCACTTATTGCTCAATTCTGTATATGATTCTCTCTGCCCAATTCTCAAGCCAGGAACCCCGGACATCACAACCACATACGGACAGGCCTCTGGGGGCAGATCAATAGTCACCAGAGCATTGGTTTAGAGCGGGTTGCAGTTAACCATTCTACTTCCATAGGCATTTCTTACGGATATATCTCCTGGGATCGGGTTATGATCAGTCGGGCAGGTGTTATGCTTACGCCCGTTATTCCCTAAGCTACCTTCTTTCCTTCTGCCCTGTGGTGTTCCTGCATTGCTTTTGCGAGTCTGGGCTAGCTCATTCGTAGAGATACCGTCCCCCACTGGCTGGACGGGGACTAGGGATACTGGGGATGCTTCTTCAAGCTGACGTGAGTGTAAGTTGGTGAGTATAGTTAGTTGAGATTCTAGGGCAAATTCTAGATGTATCATCCCCTTAAGTTGGTCCATTACTGAGCAGACATACTAGTCTAACCAGGCAGGTTTTGGTGTGGTTATTTTTTCTTCTTTCCTTACTTGGGTCGTTTTTCCATTTTTAGCCTTGGATTTGGGTGCCAGAGTGGCCGTAGTGGTAACACTATTGGGCTGGCGCTGTTTAGTTAATGCCCGATTGTGTCTGGTTGCAATTGAGAACACGTCCCTTGAGTCGTTCCCTTGCGACAGTGGGGCAACAAGTGTAGAGCTGACAGAGCTAGCAGACGTGGTCGGTAGTTTGCTTACAGGGCTGGACTCACTATCAAGGATAGTAGTAGCTACAACTTCTGCTTGAGGGTTCGACTGGCTGTGTGTAGAGGGGACCAAACAGGCATGGCTTTTAGGGGCTTCAACATTCCCCCCAAAGGAGAGCCTCCTCTCTGTAAGTTCAATTTTAGTAGCACTTACACCAAGCGCTCGCTGGAGCATTTTATCAATAGCAGTTACTTAGGCGGGTTGTTGAGTATCAAGCCCCCCTCCGGTACACTTACATTTCCCCATCAAATTCTGGATCCTCCTATACTTTTTGATTAGCAATAGTCAATATGGACTTAACCCAGCAGGTCTCAATGGTCAGCTTGATAAGCCAAGAGGGGTGGCCCAGCCCAGCCTTGTCCAGCCGTGGATGGGCGAAGATGAGCCCGCTCTTGGCCCCCTCTTTGCCCGGGGAACATGCCCGGGTGTGTCCTGTGCAGCGGGAACCCCCTGCAGGTAGTGTAGGCACCTCCGGGTGCAGACTGGTGTGCTGGCGGCTCCTGCCACAACGAGTGCTGGGGTCTGTACTCCTGCCCCGCTTCTGCAACAAGGTCTCCTGTGCAGAGGGAACACCCTGCAGGTAATGTAGGCGCCTCCGGGTGCAGACTGGTGTGCTGGCGGCTCCTGCCATGAAGAGTGCTGGGGCCTGTAGTCCTGCCCCGCTTCCACGTCCGCAACATGGTCTCCCGCGCAGCGGCAACCCCCCTGCAGGTAATATAGGCACCTCCAGGAGCAGACTGGTGTGCTGGCAGCTCCTGCTGCGAAGGTTGCTGGGGCCTGTAGTCCTGTCCTGCTTCTGCATCAGCAACAAGGTCTCCCACACAGCGAGAACTCCCCCATAGGTAATGTAGTGTCCTCCGGGCGCAGTCTGGTGTGCTGGCAGCCCCTGCTGCGAAGAGTGCTGGGGCCTGTAGTCCTGACCCGCTTCTGTGTCTGCAACAAGGTCTCCCGTGCAGGGGGAACCCCCTGCAGGTAATGTAGGCGCCTCCGGGCGCAGACTGGTGTTCTGGCAGCATCTGCCACGAAGAGTGCTGGGGCCTGTAGTCCTTCCTCGCTTCCGCGTCCACAACAAGGTCTTCAGAGCAGCGGGAACCCCCCGCAGGTAATGTAGGTGCCTCCGGGCGCAGCCTGGTGTGCTGGCGACTCCTGCCGCGAAGAGTGCTGGGGCCTGTAGTCCTGCTCAGCTTTCGTAACAAGATCTAATTTTAATTTTAATTAATATATATATTATAGGTATAAAAACATTTTTTTAAATATATAGCGAAATGTTTAATAATACTAAATATTTAGATTTTTTTAAACAATTATGCATTTTTACATTTTTGCAAAAAACATTTAAATTTAAGAAATGTTTATATATTTTTTAATTTATAGTTTATTTAAAAACTTATATTTCATATTTATAAAATTATACAATTTAATTACATCTATTTATATTTTTTGATTTTTAGTTTTTGAATAATAGTTTATTATTTTATGGTTTAGAGTTTAGGAATGTTAGAAAAAGAACATTAAAATATTTTAACTAGTAATAGTTATACACATTTTTATTTTAAAACTTATATATGTAGGTTTTTAGTTTAGGGTATTCTTAATTTTATTTAAATGTATTTTATACAAAAAAAAATGTTGTATTAATTGTGCATTTAAGTTGTTTATTATGTATTACCCTGTTTAACATTATTTTCAAATAGCCTTAGCTTGGAGTGGAATTATTATTGCATTTCACCCTTTTAGTGTCCAACACCTTCCCTAAATTGGTATAGATAGGAGTGGAGATAGTAAATGTCAACCTTTAAGTATCTAACACCTTCCCTCAATATAGTTGGATTGGTTTACATTGGAGTTTGAATAGAAAATGTAACGCCTTTAGTGTCCAGTGCCTTCCCCTAATTGGTTTAGATTGGAGTGAAAATAGAAAATGTCACCCCTATAGGGCCCGATTACGATGAGGCGTGGAAAGCCTACGACCATTGTTTGGAGGCTTTCCGATCCTCACCGTGGTTTCAGTTTTGACCGCAGCATTACAATGCAGGTGGTCAAAACTGAAACCAGCCTGTCATTCCGGCTGGATTCCGATGGGCTCAAGGAGCCCGTCAGCCTGTCTGAGAACGGCACTTAATCCCATTGGACGGGGTTTCCGCCGTTGGGATTATGATGTCGCTTTCCAACAGGCTTTCCATGTCAGGCTTTCCGACATGAAAAGCCCATCGGAAAGCGACACTGGGGGCCCCTAGCAGGGCCCCATTAGCCCTGCCGCCTCCTGTTGGGGGCCTAGGGGCTGTGAATCCCTGCACCGTGTGGCAGGCACCGTGAGGTGCCTGCCACACGGTGCAGGGATTCACACAAACTCCCATTTCTCTATGGGAGCATGTGCTATGGCCGCTTTATGGACACAGCCCAAGCTCCCATAGGGAAATGTGAGTTTACGACTGCACCATGTGCAGTCACTTTGTAATTAGTAATTAGGTATGTGGAACCACCGACCCATGGTCAGGCGGTTCCCATACCGATACATCGTAATAAGGCCCTTAGTGTCCAACACGTCCCCAAATGGATTTAGATTGGAGTGGTTATAGTAAATTTAACCCCTTTAGTGTCCAAAACTTTCCCCAGATTGGTATAGATTGGAGTGGGAATAGTAAATGTCACCCCTTTAATGTCGAATGCCTTGCCCAAATTGGTTTAAATTGGAGTGGGAATAATAAATGTCACCCCTTTAGTGCCCAATGCCCACCCCAAATTGGTTTAGATTTGATTAGGAATAGTAAATGTAACCCTTTAGTTTCCAACATCTTCTCCAAATTGGTTTAGATTGGAGGGAATGGTAAATGTCACATCTTTAGTGTCCAACACTTTCCCTAATTGGTTTAGATCCTTCCCCAAATTGGTTTAGATTTGAGTGTTAAATGTAAATGTCACCTATTTAGTGTCCAGTGCCTTCCCCAAATTGGTTTAGATTGGATTGGGAATAGTAAATGTAACCCTTCACCCACTAAGACTGGATATGGGCAGATCCTCAATCGTGAAAAAAGCTAAGCTACACCTCCTACTTTTTTGGTAGCATTTAAAATCCACTCCTGAGCTGCACCCATATGTGGCTGCTCTTGTTGAAGTTAGTGCTCCTGACTGTTTTAAGAAAATTGGTTGGCTCTCCAAGGTGAAGTCCCTGCTTACTACTATAGGGCTGGAGGGATCATGGGACATAAAAGACCCAGCACTATTGCCTAGTAAAGACCTGATTAAGAAACAATATCTGAATTGGGTGGCCCTGTCCTCTATTTCTTACTCGTCTTGGGGCCGCCTTACAATGGATTTTATGGAATTCAAACTGTTAGGTGTCTATGAACAATATCTGGAGGCCATCACGATCCCGCAGGATAGGAAGCTTTATATGTAATTTAGATTTGGCTCCCTCCCGGTGAATACCTTTACAGCATCTTGGCGGCAGCCCTTCACCACAATGCAATTTTGTCCAGGTTGTCCCCTTGTTGCTGAGTCAATTAGCCACATTTTCTTTGTGTGTCCCATTTATTATTCACCGAGAGCAAAATGGCTAACTCCTGTTTGTAGGCAGCTTGGCACTAGTTGCCATCGGGAAGCGTTGTGCATTTTAAAATCCGACTCTAGTCTCATAGTTGCCTGCACAGTTGCCAAGTTTCTTGGCAAAATGTGGATCATCAGAAGGCCCGTTTTGAAAATGTAATTGTCTGTAATTTTTTTTAATCAATCTTTTTTTGTACCTACTTTAATTAATTATATGTTTCTTAACCTTGATTATAGCGTCATTTTTAGCATTGTGTCTGCATGGTGGGCCATGTTGCTCAATTCCACTGCAGCATAGGCTCTTGCTGACACAGCTTTTAATTGCTTTAACGCCAATTTTAATGTGTTACATCTATGTCTAGGAAAGTTAATTAAGTTGAAACTGGATGATTTGCAGCTAATACATTTTGGTGTGCTTGTTATCCTGTCTTCTTGTACTGTATACATTTGCACTTTTATGGTCGTAAAGACTGAAATAAAGTTTTATGATGATGTTATCCCTTTTAGTGTGCAACACCTTCCCCCAGTATAGTTGGATTGGAGTGGGAATAGTAAATATCACCCCTTTAGTGTCTAACAATTTTTTACTTCTATTTGTACATACTAGAAATAGTTTGTGTTATTTTATCACTATTATTTGTGATTAGAAATATAATAAAAAATAATAAGTTGTATGTATGCAATAATATTAATAATTACATTGTTTTATGTGATAATGACATGTCACATATTTGTATCTTTTATTTGTATATTTTGACATTTTTAATTATATAAATATTTCATGTAAAATAAAAGATGTCTTTTTATATTTTATTCATAAAAACATATTTAAATGATATATACATAGTATTAGATTTTGTACATTTGCAACTTTTATGTTACATTGTTTAGCAGTTTAGTAACATTTCTTAACTTTTTTAAATATATATATTTTCAATGTTATTTTAGGTTATGTTTGCTAAGTATATATTAAATAACTGTATATATTGTATACTATTATTTAATTTATACTTTATACATTTTAAACCTTTTATAATAACATATTTTGACATGTTTTAGGTTTAATATTGTTTTGCAATTTTTTATACATTTATTCAACATTTTTGCAATATTTCCCATTCTTTTCTATGGGAAGATAGTCTTTTTTTCCCCTTCATTTAGTGGACATTTTTTTATCATTACCTTCTATTTTGTAATCTATTTCTTTTTTTTTTGTTTATTTTCCCGGAACCAGGTAGAGGTACGGTGCTGCTGTTCTTTCTTAAAGATTTTTTATGGGTTTTGTGGTAGGATGGGTTTAGGGGGTAGTTTAGAAGGTAGTTATATTGTTGTTTGTGGGGTTTTGTATATTTAGATGTATTAGTGTTATTGTTTTCCAGTAATTTGTAGTTTTGCATTTTATACAGTATTTTGGCAATGTTTTGCTAAGTTATGTTAAATTAAGTTATATTAATAATGTTTTGATGATTAACTGCTATGTATATGTATTTTTGGGAGTGTAATATGTTTTAGCAGGTGGGTTGCTCATTTTACTTTACAAGTTTTTGTCTACAACCATGTGCTTTGGCCATTGGGAGTTTATGTTTTTTAAAGGAAATCATATTTGATTTCCTTTTTTTGATTTTCCTGGAGCGTTTATTTCTTTAATACACTCTTTTGGATTTCTAATGGTTTCTACCTACTTATGATTGCCTTGATGGAATTTATTTGAATTTGTTCTCTCTGCATTTTTTGTGGCTTTTTGGACAATATTTTTCCTATTTTGGAGGAATTACAATTTTTTTAATACTTGAATACAGGCAGATTTGCATCTACAGGGCAGTAAGTATTATTTATTTTATTTCCCTTTGGGTGGGAAATGTAATTTTAAACTGTTTGTGTGAATATTATGTGATTGTTATGAGGAATTGTTTGGTTTATGTGTTGTAATTAATGTATGTGATGGATTGAGTTGAGTTTGTTTTTGGATTTTTAGTTTGTCATTGCTATATTTTATTTTAAATCATCTATATTTAGTTTTATAAAGTCAGTCTTTATTAATATTGGTATTTTAATAATTTTGTTGACTGATGTAATAAATTATAAGATTTATCATTTAAAATAAAAACCATTTGGATTGTTGGTTTAGAATTTGTCACAGTTTTTGAGGATTTTGGTAGGTTACTATTTATTTTATAGTATGCTCTCAGCAATTATTTCTAAGGGTCTGATTACGAGTTTGGCGGTCCATTGGACCGCTGAACCCATGGTAGAGGTGCGGTGGCAGTCGGGGACCGCCACACCAGTGGTCCAACCGCCGTATTATGATTCCGGCGGTCAGATCGTTTTGGGACTGCCACAACCGCCAGTTATGGTGGAGTAGCAGTGTGAGGCCGCAATATGGTAAGTGGGACCATTGCGTAATATGAGTTTCCTCACTGCCAGTGGTCTCATGGTGGCGTTCACGCCATGAAACTGCTGGCGGTGAGAAAACTAAGGGGGCCATACAGGGCCCCCTGGTGCCTCAGGCCATGAAGAGGCATGCAGAGGGGCACATGGTATGCCCCCCTGTCTGCATGTACGCCCAGGTCCTGCACTACATGGACTTTACAGTCCATGCCGTGCAGGAACTTGCTTTGGTGTTTCCATTGTGGTGCATTTTGAAAAGGCACCGCAGTGGGAATGCCAAAGGACTACCTGCCAGACAACAAGAAAACATGTAATTTGGTGGGTGGCTTGCAGTCAAGTTTGGAGGTGCAGAAACGGGGTGGTGGCATGCTGCCCGCTCCTGCACCACCAAACTCTTAATCAGGCCCTCAGTAATGTAGTCCTTTGTTATTTATGAGGAGTTTGACTTTATATTTGTTTGCTAAGTTCAGGGGTAATTTGGGTAATGGATTGTTCCATTCTTAGGGGCCGATTATGATGTTGGTCGGAGTTGCCTCCGACCAACATCATCGCGGAATTGGGACCGACCAACCTCCGGTTGGAGACCCCAACCGCCTAATTACGATGTGACCGCACATGGTGCGGTCGCATACTCACATTTCCCTATGGGAGCTTGTGCTATGGCCGTAAACTGGCCGTAGCACAAGCTCCCATAGGGAAATGGGAGGTTGTGTTCATCCCTGCACCACGTTGGCAGGCACCTTAGGGTGCATTAGGGTGTCTGCCACACGGTGCAGGGATCAACAGGGGGCACAATAGGTACCCCCTCGGCCCCCAACCGGAGGCCGCAAGGAGAAGGGGGCCCTCCTAGGGGCCCCAAAACTCACTTTCTGACAGGCATTCCATGTTGGAAAGCCCAGCATGGAAAGCCTGTCAGGAACCAAGCATTGTAATTCCAATGGCAGAAACGCCGTCCATTGGGATTACGGGCCGGTCTCCGACTGACTGACGGGGTCCTTGAGCCTGTCGGAATCCAGCCGGAATGACCGTCTGGTTTCAATTCCGACCGCCTAGATTGTAATTAGGTGGTCTGAATTGAAACCGACGATCTGACCTCAGGTCGGAGGCTTTCCGACCAAGATAGTTATAGGCCCCTTACTTGTTGGTAACTTTGCTCTTTTTGTAATGAGTCTAGAAATTTGGAAAGTGTAGGTTTGGTTCTGCCTAATGTGATTTGGAAGGCATTGTGCCATCCTCCCACTGCATTGTTTGCTTTTGCTTCTTGTGTCAAGGTGCTATCATAGACATTCCACCATGGCATTTGGAATTTCGGTTGGCAGCTGTGTCCTGAGTGATCCAGTCTGCCAACCCAAATGTCTTCGAAATAGTCCATTAGGGGGCTAAGTTTGTCTTCATTTTTTAGGTAGAAAGGACTTTCTGTTAGTAGATTAAAGTGGTTGGCTACCCCTGTGACAGGGGCATAGGCTACTACTAACTTTTTTTTTATTTCAAAAGCAAATTGTCTGTTTGTAGAATATTCTACACTTTTTGGAGGTGTCTCCATATACTTTAATTGAAATGATAGTAACAACCTTGTATGGCTGTGTGAGAAAAAAGTTTTAGAATGGTTTGAATAATGGATTTCTCAAAGTCTTTGAATATTTATTTGGGGTAGTATTTATTTGTTTTATGTTTGATATGGTGTAAAAGGTGGTAGTAAGAGCTGCTTTGTTTATTTGGTAGTACGGAATATATAAAAGGGATGTTTGTGTTTTGATATTCTCCATGTATGATGAATATCTGGGTGAATGGTTTAGGACACATTTTGAAGGTCCCATCCATTACCCATGTTTGACATTGGCTAAGTTTTAGTAAGTTATCTGCTGTTGAAAATATTAGGATCTGTTTTTTTATTATTCAGGTTGTCATGTAAAAACAATGATTCTCCATTACTTGTCATTGTTAAATGTATAGGTATGTGTATGTCTTGGTATTTTCAGGGGTAGGTGGGGTATCGCTGGTGGCTTTTTTAGTTTGTGCAATTAAACGTTTTAAAATGGGGACAGATGATAATTGGCCTGTGATATGTTGAGGGACTTTAGGTAGCATTTATTTAAGATTTTTGCTTGTGGGTTCCTGGGAGCTAGAAGTTTGCACATTTGTTATTTACTTGTAAAAATATGCAGCTACTTCTATTTTGTATACTTGTATGTATGTTCTGTTTAGATGTTTCACACTGTTTCGCAATTTTCCGTTGGGGGTGTTCTTCCGTGGAGCAGGTTCTTACATGTCTGTTGGATGGAAACAAATTGTATGTTTCATTTTAAATGTTAATCTGTTGGTAGTTTGTAGAGGTTTAGTTTGTTGGGTTTATTTTAGCTTGCTATTTGAGTAAGTTTATACTTTTGTATTAATTTATGTATACTTAATTTCCTATATCTTTTTGCTGGTTTGTAATAGTTGTTATTTTCTGTCAGTTTATCACTTTGTTACGTCGTGGGTTATTTTTTAGGAAGTCTATGTAAAAACATAGAAGTTTGAGAGTATTTTATGAATTATTTGTTATTTATCTTTTCTAAGTTCAATAATTTTTATGTTTTAGTTTAAATATATATTTTACTTACTTGGTCAGGTAGTTCTTCAAATGTATATATTTGTTCTTTAATGGTCTCCTGCGAAAATCCAGCAAAGTTTCCTCATCTTGCAGCATTTGTTATTTTTTAAGTCGTTAGTTGTATAAATCGGTGTGCCTTTTATATCGTCAACTTAATTGTTTGTTTGATTTTATTGGTTAAAGTTATTTGCAGTTTTATTTTATCAGTTGCTTTAATTTTAGTATATATACTTATTTTCAAAAGTATCAAGCTACATATCGTACATCGTATATATATATATATATATATATATATATATATATATATATATATATATATATATATATATATATATATATATAACCTACTGGCGGTTGCCAGTAGGTAGTTATTGTTAGGATCTGATTTCAATTAAAAAGCTGTATTTCATTTGCCAATATCTTTGTCGTCATTTGACAAATCTTCACGAAATTGTCAAAACTAATACACCAGTCACTTCAGCTGCTGTCTTGAAAGTTTCGGGGTGATCCGTCAAGTAGGGGCTGAGAAAAAGGGGGGGCCCAAAACGCTTTTTCTCCATGTTAATTTCCAAAGGAAACTTTAGACATGGCTACAGCCCGAACTGCTGAACGGAATTATACCAAATTTGTCAGAAAGGTAGCTCTTGGTTCAGAAAGCACTCTTTTTGTTGAATGGTGTAAATCCATTCAGTAGTTTTTGAGAAATTTTAAGATTTCTCAGATATACAACTGTGGCCGTAGTGGATCCGCGTTTCCTCCTGATCTCATGCCTGAGATCTGATTGGCTGCCAACACTTCAAACCAGGGAGTGTTGGCAGCAATCTTGTGACTCGGTTGAACTGAGTTACAAGAAAAAACATAAAGAAAAGGGGCAGAGTAGAAACAACCTGACCCCCTAGGCCTGTTCAGGGTGTCCTACAGTGCCCCCAGGGCCCAAAAAAGCATTTTAAACAAAAAATAATTTGCGGGAGTCGCAGTGGATCCGTGAATCTGGCCGAAAATGTATAAAAAATGAAGTGTGGTCTCCCGCGCTTCATTTAATTTAGGGCCCCAGGTGGGCCAGGTCCCAGGGGTACTAAACATTAATGGGGGGCCCGGTGCAGGCCCCCCCACAGTCCCGGGGACCGCCACCTCCCCGGGGCTATATTAAATTAAAAATCATGGGGGGGCTCCAGCCCCGCATGCAGCCCCGGGGACCACCACCTCCCTGGGACTTAATATTTGTTGCAGAGGGGCCCTCCTCCCATTTTTTAAATATTTTTTTAAAAAGGATCAGGCCCCGGGGTATGGGGTCCCAGGGGACCAAAATGGTCCAGGAAAGGGCCCCCACCTTCCTAAAAAATATATTTAAAAAAGAAAGCCGAAACTTGCGGGAGGCCCCGCCCCCTTTCTCCACTACTCTGCAAGTGCACCTCCTGGCGCGCTCCTGTTTGGGGGATGAAGTCCCCTTGGTTGCTGAGTGTCGCTAGGGGCCAAGAAGACCTCCTATTACCTCCAGTAAGCCCCACACAGTGGGATTGCTGAGAGGTGGACAGAGGCTACTCCCCTTTCTCCACCACTCTGCAAAGGCACCTCTCAGGACACTGCTGGTGTGGGGATGACATCCCCTTGCCTCCTGAGGGCCTCAGGACTAAAGTGGACTTCTCCTGAGCAGCAATACGCGCGGAGGCGTGTTTTCAGAGTGTTGAAGAAAGCAGGCATGGCATCTGACCACGTCTTAACAATCCAGCCATGTGGGCCTTACTGGGTGTAACAGGAGTGTTAGTTGGCCCCCAAGGACCCTCAAGAGCCAAGGGGACTTCATCCGACAAATAGTAGTGCACCAGGATGCTCGTTTGCAGAGTGGTGGAGAAAGAGCACATGGCCTGCTATCAGATCTCAACAATCCTGCTGTATGGGACTTACTGGAGGTAATAGGGTGGTATGTGGCCCCCAAGGACCCTCATTAGCCAAGGGGACTTCATCCCCCACTAGTACTGAGCCCGGAGGCGCTTTTGCAGAGTGATGGAGAAAGGGAGCGTGGCCTGCTATCTGATCTCAGCTATCCTGTTGTATGGGACTTACTATGACCATGTCATGAGTGATGTAATATGTGAGGTCATAAAGCAATGCATTGCGGGAGCAGGAGTTATAGTTAACTCAGCTAACTATAACGGCTGAATTTCTCTGGTTTTGTAGGAGTAAAATCTGCCCCTAATTATAACGTCCCTGTAACCTTTGTTTTTTTTAGTGAATATATATATATATATATATATATATATATATATATATATATATATATATATATATATCCAATAACCACTCCTGTTCCTTTTTCAAAGTCAATGGAAAACAGGCACCTACACCTCTGGGGCTGAATTTAATCCGAATTTATTTTATAAGGCAAAATAGCAAAAGACGCGTTTCGGTGGTCACTGCCACCTTGCTCACTTTGATGTCATCACCATTTTGGTTAAACTATATATTGTGCAATCATCCTACGTCACTCGACATAGCGACTGAAGAAACACTTAACATTTAAGTTCTCTTCAGTCACACAGTATTCATATCAAACAGTGCACAGTGCTAAAAAGTAAAATTTACAAATGAAATTTATACCTTATGAAATTAACATTCCATTCCATTATTGTGTTGCTCCAAATGTAGTCGTCTTTGCACTGAGCAATTGATCATGGCAATGGTGGATACTATTGAATTCCTCATCATCATTTTAAATCTGTTGTGACAATTTAAAACCTCAGCCTTCATTAATTCAAAATTTTAAATTGTAAAGTTTTACAAATTTCTGTTGCTACAAAGCTGTTCTTAATCAGACTTATCCTTCCACTTACGTACAGTAAAGGATGGACAAGGCTGACAATTAAACCCTAGTGGATTGTGATCACCACAGGTTATCATTCCATACCACCACCCCCCTTGGGGAAATTCCTATCCGCATTCTTTCAGTGCAATTCCTGGACCAGTGTCCTTATATAATTTCAGGAAATCTATTCTAACAGTCAATTGCTGTGCTGAATATCGTTGCCACACCAGAATTTCCATTTATACATCAGCCCTCTTGTATCCCCTGTTGCCCAATTCACAATCTCTTCGGAATTTCCCCTTCCCAGTTACTGCAACTACAGAACTCTCAAAATGTGCTCCTGGTGATCAAATCAAATAGACAAACATCTCTTTAAAATTATTTTAAATCAAGCCCTTGACACTCTTATATGGCTGGTCTGAGGCAGGAGGAGGTTAAATTGAACAATAATTACAAGTGCACATACATCTACTCATCCAAATTTAAACCACTCGGAGCCCTGCTATTTAGCATGATTATATGGCATGACTCCAGTCTTCTTAACCTTTGTTCTCTGTTGCAACCTCTTAGATTCTTGGGGACCGAGTCTATTACATAATATACAAGGTCTGCCACCCTCCCACCATGTTTCTCATGTATGTGTCAAGCAACAGGATAGCTTTTATCATCCTTTGCTATTGCCCTTAGGTGCTGTAAGATTCTAACATGCACCATGTGAATGGTGCTTCCGATATAGACCTTCGGGCATGTGCATTGTAGAATGCATACAACAAAGTCACTTTTACAGTTGTGAAGATTACGTATCTTCAGCGGGGTATTGTATAGAGGGGAGATAAATTCCCTCATGTTTTGGACGATTTTGCATGCCTTGCATCTATGGCACTTTTGAAAACCAGACTCAGATGCTAGCCACATCTCTTTTCTTACCATTTCCGGGCTGCTAATGCAGAGTTCACTTCGCATCGATTTGGCCTTTCTAAACCTGAGTAGTGGATTTTTTGTCACAGTTTTCCCAATGATGGGATCGCTCTTAATCAGCTTCCAATGTGTGGAGATAATGTTCCTCACCTTATGTTGATAGGCACTATACCCCGTGATCAATCTCACCTGATCTTTATCTCTTGGTTGTGCACCCTGTTTCTTAAATAACAGCATGTCCCTTGATTTCAAATGTGGTTTTTCTCTAGCTGACTCTAAAGTCTCCTGTCTGTAGCCCCTGGCAAGAAATCTTTCATTCAGTTCTAACTGTACTTCCCTCAATGATACCTCATCGCTACAATTTCTTTTCATGCTGAGGTTTTCCGCATATGGGATGCTGTCTTTGAGTCTAGGAGGGTGGAAACTGCTCGCTTGCAGGATAGAGTTCCCTGCTGTTTGTTTCCTGAATGTTTTTGTATGTATTTTGTTGTCCTTAATGTGAACCTTCAGGTCCAAAAAATCTACCTCACTCTGACTGATGTTACTAGTGAAGGAGAGATTTAAATCATTGCAATTTAACTTATCCGCAAAATTCGGAATCTGGAGTACCTCTCCACAGAATAAAAAGATAGTCGATAAAATGGGTCCACAGTACCACATTTTCCAACCATTCTGTGGCGAATTCCACTGCCAGCACCTGCTCCTCCCACCTGCCCATAGGCAAATTTGCATAACTGGGGGCGAAGCAGATGCCCATCGCAGTCCCTCTCACTTGTCTGTACAGTTGCCTTTGAAAAAGGAAAAAAAAACATTTCAAGCACCATCTCATCATATGTAGGAGCATTTGTGTATGATGATAAAGGTTTATGTTTCTCGTGCCTATATATATATTCCAACCTCTGCCTTCGGTGTGTTGCCCTCGGGCTGCCTGATTACCAGTTTGCTCGCATTTAGCACTATGCCGCGTGCTGATATAACATAAAGACAAAGCGGCTACCGTTTTTCCAAGGATTCCACTGCACTCCGGTGCAAATTGGTAATTAAAGTTTTATTTATTTGCCTGCCTTTAGACGGAACTCTGTAATGTCAACGTGTTTCTATGCTTCTTTGCACCTTGGTCACAACATGGACCATTTTCTCAATCACCATTCTTACCACAGTATGTAAACATTAAAGACAGACAAGGGAATGCATTACATTCGGTCGTCATCTTAGAGTGGCTGTCAGTACATTAATACTCATGCTGTGACAATTCATGTAACAATTATTATCAGCATTATTCCAATTCTTTCCTCATAAGTTCAAATTCATTTCAATAATATTTCCTCTTATAATTGTGCTAATGATTTCATCTTATTTGTTACTTCATTACATTTTTAACTTCACACATGCTCCTTTCCCCTTTGTTTCTATAGACGCCATCTTGCAATGTATTTCGAGTCAATGCATTCTTGGTGCTAAAATTTATTCTGCCCTAGTGGGCTTTCTCTCACCACCAATAGCAATATTCAACCCTTCTTTATTAAAAGCCTCATCCTTACTCATTTTTGCCAATAACCTTACTTTCATTGATTCAAATTTATTGTTTATCAACTCAAAAGTACAAAAGCTATAAGCTGGACAAACTACATTTTTTATGTTCAAAACATTCCGACCCAGTGGGCATTCTTATTCCACCAATAACACTCCAGTGGGTTTTTACTTTTCGTACTTTATCGTCTAATAACCTCATTTTTACTCCATTTTTTGTTAATACTGCTTTCATCATTTCAATTCTATTGTTATCAATCCAAAAGTACAAAAACAATAAACTGGTCAAACCAGTCCTGTTGCTGCAACTCTCCAGTAGAAGTAGTCTTTAAATTTGCTGCTACTTGACTTCTCAAGATGGTATGCATACAACCTTGTCCTCCTGTAAAAACAGAAAATGAACATACCATTCAATAAAACCTTCAAGTAAAAGCAATTGTAAACTTTTCGTAAAATGGTCCCATGAGCTAGCAGCTAGCTATCTCACTTTTAGGGGGTTACAGATGCACAAAAAGCTCTTCATCTATGTTCAAACCCAATGGCTTCTATAATCCATCTCTAAGATATATCTTGACTTAGTCTTCTAAGCTCTTTTTCTCTGTCACCCTCTCTTGGTTTTTTAGGCACACAAACTATCACACTGTATAGCAGTACCTTATGGTCCCCTCCATGGATTTTGTGAAAGTACCATGCTACTGGGTAGGTGTTATCATAGTTTTTTATTGCTCTGAGGTAATGCAAGATTTGTTTATGTACTGATAAAATCGTGCTTCCCACATACCATTTAGGGCAGGGACACGGCAGGGCATATACCACATATTCTGTTTTGAATGTCGAGCTTTTTTCACTTTTATTGTTTTGTGAAATGGAGTTTTAAGTTCTACCAGGTTTCTACCCTTCTTGCAGGCCTTGCATTTGAGGCACTTTTTAAAACCTGGCTTGGGTTTCATCCAAGTTTGTATGGAAGAGTATACTTCACTGTTCATTAGTGGTCTCTCATTGATCTAGCCTTCCTATATGTGATTTGTGGTCATTTTGTTACACTGTTCCCTATGATAGGGTGATTTTTAATTAAATGCCAGTGTATTACTAATGCTTTTCTTAGCATTTGGTGTTTGTCATGATAAGTTGTGCTAAATCTTACTCCCTGTGGAACACTGGTCTTTTTTTTGCTAATCTTTTCTGAAAATAGTAAATTTTACCTCTTTAGTTTAGAGACCTTCCTTTGTGCCTCTCTTAGTGTAGATTTGGCATACCCTCTCAGCTCTAACCTTCTACACATACTCTCTTTTGTGGTTTCGTGCCCTTAGTAACTCTCCAAACAGGATGTTGTTCTTAAGTGTTTGTGGGTGAAAGCTTTTTTTGTCAAAACTCTTTTTATTGATAATCAGCAAAATCAGGAAAGGCATTACATCATGTATTCAAACCCCACCTTTCCCTCAAAATCTAAAGAAGACACGTTGTCGTATTTTGTGGGTACATCTAGCAAAGAACAATATGTCAACTCCAAACCCTTCCGTTTTTATGTCTTTTTGTATACATTTATATAACTGACCCCCTCCCCCTGATCCCCGCCCCCAACTCCTGTGGTGGAAAAGCACTATGTTCTGTCTTAGTTAACTTTGCGTCATATGTGGTTTGGATAGTTATGCAGGAGTCCTATCGTGTGAGACTATTAGGGGAGATCCATAGGTGGGCCAGGATGTGCTCTAAAACTGAAATAGCTGCATGTCTCTCATCGTGGGTGGGCATACCACCAGCGGTAGGCCCTGTGTGAGATATGTCACCAGAGGGCCCCATCCATATTCAAAGTTCTTGTAGTCATCTCTAAAGATGTATGCCAACCTCTCCATAGTGAGTATTCTCCACAGACGAGTATGCCACTGCGCCAACACTGGAGCTGCTTTCTTCTTCCAGGCGGCTGCGATAGCCGTTTTCACCACCCCCAGGCCTGCCCACATGATGGCCCTGTCTGCCCTTGATTGGAGTTCCATCGCGGGATCTCTGAGACCTAAAAGCAACGTCTCAACTGTAATCGGGATAGGATATCCCAGCATGTCTTTCATTTGGCCTAAAATCTCCTCCAAGACTGGCCTAATGGTTGGGCAGTCCCACCAGATGTGAAAATCTCCCAGCATACCACATCCCCTTCAGCACTGGTCTGAGGTCTCCGGGAATATCTTTTTAAGTTTCGTGGGGTATAGATACCAATTGTAATGGGCTTCTCTTAAATCTAATGAGTGATTATTCTTGGCAATATCCGACCATAAATGTTTCCATTCTCCCTCTGAGATTTCCCTCCCCGCTATTTGGTCCCAGAAATTGGTGTATCGAGGTCTCGGTGAGTGCAACGTAGATAGCAGGAGGCCATATAGGAACGAGATCACCTGTTTCATGGAGCCTACCCTCCGCACAAAAGCCACTACCTGTGTCAAGTCTCATGTTGCAGCCTCCCTTACTTGGGGGAGTAGGGCCCAATGTTTAAGCTGAAGGTAGTGGAAGTGCTCGCTGGGTACAAGGTGGAATTCCCGTTGACAGTGCGCGAATGTGAGCATGTCGTGGTTATGAAAGAGATTTGAAATATTGGACATCCCCTCTCCCTCTAGGTGTCAAAAGGACCCGCATTCAGAGCTGGGGAAACTCAGGGTTGAAGTGGATCAGAGTATACGGAGAGGGAAATGACGTCCACCCCAGTCTCTTACTGACGTCATCCCATATCTTAAGCGTCGTCTGTGTGGGAGTACTCAGGTAGGCACTCAGCGGTCTATCCTTCTTGGCCTTCCACAGCACATCCGACACCGTCCTCCCAACTATTGCTCGGTCCATGTGAAGCCAGGGCTTGGCCGATTCCCTCATGGACCACTCCGCGATTACTCTCAGTTGCGCTGCCTTGTAGTAGAGGCCAAAGTCCAGTAGAGCCACTCGTCCCTCACCCCTCGGGCATCGTAACACGTGAAAAGGCAGGCAAGCCCTACCATTTTGCCATATATAGCGGGTAATGGTGGAACGTAGTCTGGGGAGGAAGTCTCTCTCTAAGTCGATCAGAAGTTCCTGGAATAGATAGAGAAGTTTTGAGAGAATCGTCATTTTGATCGCATGTATTCATCCCAACCATGATATATAAAGTGGTTTCCAACGTAGGAGGTCTTGCTGAACCTGAAGTAGTGGGGGGGATAATTTGCCTTAAAGAGCCCCTCCAATTGTGGCGTGATCTGAATCCCCAGATAAGTAAGCTTTTGTTTAGCCCAATGAAATGTGTTCTCCCCCTGTATGAGAGTCAGCTCCCTTTCTGGCACGGTTAGATTTAATATAGATGACTTGGCCAGTTTGACTCGGAAACCTGCAACCTCCGCAAACTTCTTCAGCTCCTCCTGGAGAGCCTGTAGAAAGGAGCAGGGAGAAGTAAGTGTCATCATGATGTCATCCATGAATAATGACATTTTATGTTCCTCATCCCCAAAACTGATCCCCAGTATCTCCGGAGTTGCTCGGATTCGTACTGCTAGGGGTTCTATATTTAGGGCAAACAGTAGGGGGGACAGCGGGCAACCTTGCCTTGTCCCCCTGCCGAGGGCGAACGGCAGCGAACTTACCACATTAACCTGCACTCTTGATCGGGGTTGTGTGTAGTTAGCGTTAATCATATTTATAAAGGGCCCGCCAAAGCGTTCTAAAGTGCGAAAAAGAAATGGCCAGTCCACCCTGTCAAAGGTTTTTTCCGCATCTAACCCCACCAGGGTTGTCGGTGTTTTGTGCTTAGAGACCTTTTCTATTAAGATTAGCGTCCTACAAATGTTGTTGTGGGTTTGCTTCCCCTTTATAAAGCCCAATTGATCAGGGTGGATTAGATCTGGCATCAGGCTCTCCAATCTAGCCGCCAGAATTGCTGAATACAGTTTGGCGTCTAGATTCAAAAGTGCAATTGGCCTATAAGAGGCACACTGCTGTGGGTTCTTCCCTGCCTTTGGGATCACTGTTATCACGGCTTCTGCCATTGAGGGTGCCACCATTGAGCCCTTCACTATCTCATTAAAGAGGAATGTTAGGTGAGGGATAATCTCTGATGCATACGTTCTATAGAAGTGTGCCATTAACCCGTCCGGCCCTGGGGATTTATGTTTTTTTAACACAGTGATTGCATGCCTACCTCCTCGTCGGTAATAGGGGCATTTAGCCGATCGTTCCAGGCTGATGTAACCTGGGGAAGCATGTATGACTCCAGATAGTTTAGCTGGGCCTTAGGATCTGTGGGTAGAGCCCGATAGAGCTCCTTATAGAAGTTTCCAAATATGTTAGCCTTATCTGTATCTGAGTGTTCTATAATCCCTTCCTCATCGGGGATCCCTCCTATGTATTCCCTTTCCCTTTTTTCCCGGAGTTGCCTAGCCAAATGGGAGCCCACTTTGTTCCCCTGAGTGTACGAGTTGCGTCACAGTCGCAGGAGTGTATATTCCGCTCTATTGGCATAGATCGAGTTGATATTCCCCTTTAGGGCGCTTAGCTTGCACTTTAAGACCTGGGTGGGTGTCTTTTTATGTTCTTTTTCTATTTCTCATAGTTCTGATTTTAGCGCTGCATGCTCCCTGGCTCTTTGTTTGTTCAATGCGGCATTGAGTTTGATGCATTTACCCTTCAATACTGCCTTGAAGGTGTCCCAGTTGATCAGGCGTGTGGTTTGTTCAGTTAAAAGAATTCTTTAATCGCCAAGCGAAGATCATCTCAGAGCAGTCTATCTCGTGTTAGGGAGACCGGGAAGTACCATCTCGGTGGGCACGGAGCAGCGCTTCCCCAGTTCAAACACACTGAGATGGGGCTGTGGTCTGAGATAGTGATGGGGTGGATCTTTGCCACTTGTAGGTACCCCAGGAGGCCCTGGCTAATGAATGCATAGTCTAATCGTGAATATGTTTGATGAACATGTGAGAAAAAAGTATGCAGTAGGGTTGAGTGATCTCCAGGTATCATTGAGCCCCAGAGTTTGGAAGGAATGTTTTAAGCCTTTGGAAAAGCATACTGTGGGGGATCTGTGTGGGTGTGTACTGTCGACTTCAGAGTGCCATGTAAGATTGAAGTCTCCCATAAGAACTATCTGTCGTTCTACGAATCCGCCCAACATGTTAAGCAGAGAGGTCACAAAGGCCGATTGACCTGTATTGGGTATGTATGCCAAAAAAAAGGTAACAAGTCTCCCCCTCAATTTCCCCTTCACCATATGCTCCTCAGTCTTCTTTAAATGTGTTTCCTGGAGTGCCGCTATATGAATTTGGTGGTCTACCAAATATTTCCAAACTTTGTGACGCTTGAGAGGGGAGTTCAGGCCCTTCACGTTCCATAATGCTACAATAAACATCTTATCTTGTGTCTCTCTCCCCCCTTTAAACTCGACCCAAGATTATCACCCCCTCAGTTGCCCCCCATCTTTCGGGTCACTCACCCTTGCCCCAACCTCTGTTCTCCCTCTAGTGCGGAGTTGTTGTATGAACTGACTGCTTCCCCTGGTTCTCCATCACACCCCCTTATGTGTTAACCCCCCCCTCAAAACATTAGAACATGTAACAGAACTAAACCTGGACTGAGGGGCCCGAGAGCCCCAAGCAGTGACGTTTCTCAAAGATAAGGGCTTGTTGGCTGGAGCCTTGGCCCATGCCCGCCGCCCCGGCTGTCTTTAAAGCAAATAGAATGTAGCATGTCTTTCCGTGGTCCCTGGTAACATGTGCAGTCCATGGCGGTCAAGGCCTTCCCCCGCCTGTCGTCGATGCTTCTCGGCCCATCCCTTAGGTTGCTTTAACCGCATATCTATGAGGTTTCCGTACTCTCCTTCTCAAGAGTGACTATGGCCGCTTGGCGACTCCTTCCCGTACTATGTTTTCGATTGTCGGCTCTTGGGTATTGTACACCATTGAGAAGATTTGTTTCGCTCTGTCTCTTTCCGCTTCGAGGATGCCTGAGGGAGCTCCTCCTCGGGGATCGGTAATCCTAGGATCTCCAGACCTTCCCTCAACTCACTGTGTTGTGCCTTGTTATTAAGTTCAAAGGCCAGTCCAAATGGATACGTCAAACGATATTTGATGTTGTCTGACCGCAGCTTTTCCGTAAGGGGTCTGAAGTGCTGTCTTCATTGCAGGATGGATTGTGCCAGGTCGTGAAACAGCGCACAGGAGAAGCCTTGGAAGGATATCGAATCTTTTTTCCTGACCGCTTGCAAAATGCCTTCCTTGACTTTGAATGAGTGCAGTTTTACAAGGATGTCGCAATTGCATCTTCGCTCTCCAGGCGCTGGGTGTCCCACAAGGTGGACCCTCCCTATTTTGATTTTCAATTGGCGAGTCCCTAAAATCTCTGTGAATAGCCCCTCTATGACGGCCTACAGATCTGGCTCTTCCGCACCCTCCTCCAAGACTCTAATTCTGATATTGTCTCTTCTCGACCTGTTCTCCAGGTCTTCGTTTTTCAATAGGGCCAACTGCAATTGCTTGTGTAGGTCTTGCACTTTGTCGTGGGTGTCTGGTACTCGCTTATCGAGATCTTGTGTTTGGCCCTCTATCTCCAAAACTCTTGCCCCAATAGAGTCTATGTCTTGTTGGAGGGAGGTCATGCGCTCCATCAGGTCAGCTTTGAGTTGTTCCATGGAGGCCTTCATGTCCATCCTAAGTTCTGTGCACAGTTAGGCCTTAAATTACCTCAGGGACGCCATCAGATCGTCTTTGGTGAGCGTCATCTCTAGTTCGGCGTCTCTCTGGTCTTGCACCTGCTTCTTCCCCATGGGAGTAAAAAAACTAGAGACTTTGCTTGAAGATTTTTTAGGTGGCATAGATGCGGTCAATCAATTCCTCTCTTTTGGGGGCTCAGTGCTCTCCTTGGCCCGCTAAAAGCACCTCCTCCTCTTTGCCGTGCCGTGCTTTCCCCCAGAGGGGGTGCAACCTTGTTGGCTCCCCAAAGAGTTAACTGGTTTCTGCTGAAATAATTTCCCCCAGCCGAGTTGTCACAATGGTCGCCATCTTTCGGTCAGGCAGAGTTCATTACACAGGCCGCTGTGAGTGGTCTGGCCCCTGGAACTTCATCTCCTGGTTTCCACAAGTCGCACCATCGGCGCGGAGGAAAGTCGTCTTCTTATTTAAATCAATTTCCCCATTCCAGCGCTCCCTGCATTGTGGCTGCCAGTTTAGGGTCAGGCGCGGTATGGGCCAGCTCTCCAGTCCCTAACATCTCAGTCCCTTTCTGTGGCAGATAAAGGCCCTGCTGGTCCCCCGGTCCCCCGGCCCCCCACTTGGCCAGCCGCGATCCCACGAGGCACCTTCACTCACCGCCTTCGAGTCTCCACAGCAGGAAGTGGGCCGCGGGCTCTGGCATGCCAGCGGCACCTCCCCCAGCCCGGGAGGTGTATCTAGGCTCCGTCAGTGCTGACCGCCAACCGGTGCATGTTCCAGCCCCCCACAGTGTCCTTTGAGGGCCACACAGGATGCCGTCCGCTTCCCCCTCTTTGTCAGTTCCCCTCGAGGCTAGCGGTGGCCCAAGACTAACGACCCAGGGCCGGTGACGCCATCTTGGGAAGCGCGGCCAACCTCGGTTTTTATCGGTTTCTCCCGGATTCACCTGCAGTTGGTCGTCAAGCTCAAAATCCAGTAGGTGTCTGTATCTTTGGGACTGGATAGCGGCGATTCACAGCTACATTCGGATACTCTTTGAGGTAGAAACAGCTATGTGGTGGCGGAGCCGGTGTGGATCACATCCACCCAGCCATCTTGCCTGGCCAGGCCCCCGGGTGAAAGCTTTTTGCGTGTATAAAATCCATGTGTATAAAATGTTTTGAGTCCATTAGAAGTAATTGTTTTAAGTTAAAAGTGTTATTTTATATATTTATTAATGATTATTTAATTATTTTGGCAATACTATTGTAATCAATACTGTCTGAATCAATACTTTTGATATATCATACTTTTATTTTGAGCTAATGATATTTTTGAATCTGATATTTCTGTTTTTGATATAGTTAAAAATTGATATTTTTACAAAGATGTTTGTGTTTTTGGTATTTTTGGTTTAGTATAGGAAGTCAATATATTTTGCTATCAATAGATAATTTCCAATATTTTTTGGATTATTGTATGCATTGATATTATGTCAGTGATCTTTCTTGGTTACCTTTCATTACGTCTAGCCACATGTGAAAGCATCTGAGGTTAAGGCAGGTGGCTTGTCCTGGCATGAATCCCATCTCGTCTTCGTGTACTAGGCTAGTGATCACTCTGGCTATCCTGGTAGCCAGTATCTTAGCAGATTCCTTACTCTCTGGATTCAAGAGAGAGATTGGCCTGTAAGAGGCACATTGAGCTCTGGGTTTAACCGGCTTGAGGATCACGACTATCATTGCGTGATTCAAGTCAGGTGGACCCTCTCTCCTGGCTGTCTGGTACATTCTCAGGAGGTATTTTGTGGAGAGGGGCCAGATGTTTGAATAATTCCACCCGGAGTCACCCAGTACCTTCCCAGAAGTCATCAACCCGAGGGCATCCCCTATTTCCTCGACTGAGAAATCATCTTCCAGTGCCTCGTGGTCTTCAGCCCCCAATACTAGCAATGGTACTTCCCCCTGGATTGCTTCAATGTCATAGTCGGTTCTGCTACATTTTTCTGCATGCAACCGTGTATAATATTGAGCAAGTATCTCTGCTATAGCTTTGTCAGTGCAGCCAGTTCTTCTATTTCAGTCCATACGTCTGCAACCCATTTTGCACTCTCTTCTCTCCTGCGCAACCATGCCAGGAATGGCCTGCCTTATCTCCTGTGTTATACAATTTCCTCTGTACCACAAGATAGTGATTGCTGGACGCATTTTGTGTGAGATTGTGGTATTGTTGCCCTTAGTTCTAGGTATATCTTGGGGTCCCCTGGGTATGCCCATCCCGCCTCCTGATCTAAAAGCTTTATCTCTAACTCTTGCACTTGAAGTTCCCTCTCTTTCTTCTTGAGGTCTACCACAGTTTGGGCCTTGTCGCGCAGCATCATTTTGTTTGTTTCACAGAGTGTGACTAAGGAGCTAACTGTTCCCTCATTTTCTGTTAAGTATCACTTGTTTTCACCCCACATAGTTTGGACCGTCTCTCTATCCCTCAGGCCCCATGCATCAAATCTCCACCCCCTTGGGCCATTTTGGCTCTGCACACCTATTGTGACCTGCAGAGCTGAGTGATCGGAGATGACCAGCGCCTGGTAGTTTGCTGCCTGCATCATGAGATTTGCTCCGCCGAGAGAAACACGTAGACGAGTCTTGAGAATGACCCATGTGCACCCAAAAGTAATGAAGGGTGTTTAGCCCTCCACACATCCACCAAGCACATGACCCTTGCAAATAATTGAAAGTCTGTTGGCCCTCTTTGCAATTGATCTCGCATTTCTGTTCTGTCCATGGTCCTGCACATAGTATTGTTAAAGCCTCCCCACAATGAGTAGGTCTGCCCTCAGGTTTAGTAGGAGAGGGCCCAGCTTATCAAGGACACCCCATTGCAACCTGGGTGGCACATACACATTGACCAGCAGGAGCATCTTCCTATTGCATGATCCTAGTACCGCAACTTAGCAACCATCTGTTTTACACCTGAAATGACAGGTGATTTTTAGCCAGGAGTGCCACAACCCGTCACCCTCCTCCCCGTGTAGTTTGCATGCACCAGCAAGGAGTATCTGCCCCTCTGAAGACACTTACAGTTGTCCCAGTATGTTTCCTGCAAGAGGACCAGGTCAGGGAATTGTCGGCGAAGATACTGTGCCACTATTCAGTTTAATCTTGCATCCCAACCCATTAACATTCCAGGACATGATCTTCAGTTAGTCATCCATGTCTATGTTATATTAGGTTATGTGAGGTGTGTGGTGTAGGGCTGTCTCCAGTGCATCCATATCTTCCCAGCTCTCTCTTGCACCACCTGAATTCTGCATGCTGTGCCTAAAATATACCAATGATCATGTTGCAGCCCCTTCTCAGGAAAATCAATACCCTTTTAGCCTAGAATCTTTCCCTGATATCACGGGTGAACAAGTGGGCTCCTTACTAGGTCACGTGAAATCAGGATCCCCACTCGACCCTGTACCGCCTGCCGTTATGTCTGAACTTAGCCCGGTCTTAGCTGATTTGCTTGCTGAAGTTTATAACATCTCGTTAGCCACAGCTACGTTTCCGCGTAAGTGGAAAAGCGCACGCATTAAACCACTGCTTAAGAAGGCGCTGGCTGATCCCACCGATTTACAAAACTACAGGCCGATATCTCTCCTCCCGTGCTGCTCAAAGATCTTGGTAACACTAATTAACTGGCATCTTTCTTGCTATTTGGAACAAAATAATCTACTGGACCCATCCCAGTCCGGCTTCCGTGCTTCTTATAGCACTGAGGCTGCATTGCTGGAGGTTACCGACACCATAAGGATGTCATTGGACAGGGGGACCCCAGCGATGTTAGTCCTCCTTGATCTGTCAGCAGCCTTTGACACCATCTCTCATTGTATCTTGTTGGATAGACTGCGAGGGATTGGTGTCAGAGGCATGGCCTTTAAATGGATACAAAGCTATCTGTCCGACAGAACACAATGCGTTCAGCTGGATTCCTTTGTGTCACAGACTACTCTGGTGGATAGGGGAGTTCCACAAGGATCCATTCTAAGTCCCACCTTGTTTAATGTGTATGTGGCCCCCTTGGCCGGAATCATAAGAGGCTGTGGGTTTGAGACCATATCGTATGCTGACGATACGCAGGTGATTGTCCCCATAGAGGAAGACGCTGCAGCAACTAAATTAAAGTTTAAAAACTGTATGTCCAATATTGCGATATGGATGAGGAAGAACTTCCTTCAGCTTAACTCCATCAAAACAGAGATACTGCTGTTTGGGAAGGCTGAAGAATTGTGGACCCCTGACTGGTGGCCCTCAGAGCTAGAAGAGGCACCTTCCCCTAAAAACTGGGCTAAGAATCTAGGCATTAGAATCGATAAAAAGTTAACAATGGAGGAACAGGTGAAGACGTTGTCAGGCACCTGCTTTGGGACAATGCGGATGCTTAGAAAGATCTTCCCTTGGATCCCACTTTCGGCAAGAGAAACCCTCATTCAGTCGCTCTTGGTCAGTCGACTGGATTATGGCAACTCTCTGCTGGTTGGAATAAGGGAAGACCTACTATCAAAATTGCAGGTGGTGCAAAACACAGCAGCCCGCCTCGCCTTCAACAAACCGGCGCACCCCTTCTTTACCTCTCCTACGCCAACTACATTGGCTTCCTATTCGGAAACGAGCTATTTTCAAGCTGTTATGTATGGTCTTCAAGTCTCTGCAGGTGAATGGCCCAGCCTATTTTAAAAAGAAACCGGAACTTTATCGACCCGTCCGTCAGCTAAGATCTAGTAATCGCAATCTGCTCTGCACGTGGAGAATAAATAAGGTCAAAATGGGTGGTCGGGCTTTTTCTCATCTAGCCCCCAGCCACTGGAACAGCCTCCCTGAGGAGATCCGGGCCTGTGCCGATTTGTCTCGATTTAAGAAAATGCTCAAGACCTGGCTTTTTTAGGATTATTCTGCTCATTGGTGCCTTCTTCTCTAGCGCCGAGAGATACCCCTGGGGATGATTCGCTGCGCCCTACAAATGAGTATAATAATGTAACTCCCCTGCCTTTTGTTACTCCCCCACCCACATTTCTCTGTGTCAGCTCAAATCTACCCACTATTCAACTATGTAAAGGTCTGTCATCACTTGCTCCTCTCCTTCATGTGTATGACCTCAACTTTAAGTGTGAGCCCCTAGATCCCTACCCGAAATTACCCCCAGGTGAATTCCCCTGTTTGTGTGACAATCATCATGCCACTGTTCGCTGTGGCTGGTCTCTCACTAGGGACCGGGGTCATTGTTGGTAGTTTCTCCTTCTGCTTGTCTGCTTCTTTACCCCCTAGTGTCCATTTCGGATTCTCTCTCCTCAGTGGAGTCTCACGTTAATTCCCGGTTTGACATCGTTCTTCTCATTTTCAACACAGCTCAATGTTTCCTACAAGCGTACCGTCGCTGCCCCTTCTTTCCCTCATCTCAAATCTCTGTGGGTGGGGTTCTTCATTGTGGAGTTCCTTGTTTTATCTTAGGGCATTCTTCCTCAATCCACTCCCACGCCCTGTCCAGGTGATCGAAGGAGTGACTTCTCTTAGTATATCACCCGGAGCTTGGCAAGGCAAAGCAACATATATTGGACCTCATGGTTTTCAATTTCTGTTTCACTGGCTTAAACGACCTCCTTTGTTTTTTGTAAAACTCTGGTGTAGTCTGGGAAAATTAGGATCCTTTCGGAGTCGTGAGTAATAGACCTTAGTTTACGGGCCACATGCAGTACCAGGTCTGTGTTCCTGTAGTTTAACAGGGCAGTCTATTATCACTCAGGACAATGCCCCCGGGGGAGGCCACCTCACCAATGCATGGTGTGCTTTCTTCATTAGGAAACAGGATGACTCCTCATCCTCCGGTAGGTAGGTTAAGAGCCACTCTTCCAGGAAATGCTTTGGTATGTCCCCCTCTACTCCTCCCAGGAACCCCATAGACCTCAGGTTGTTCTTCTTCGAATGTTCTTCAGTGCCTCCTGCTCTGTTATGTTAACTCTGAGACTGTACCCCTCATTAGTTGAACCATGTGTTGGAGGTCTTTGACAGAGCTCTCCTGCACCTTGATGTGGATCTCAGCCTCATTAACCTGAGTCACCGTCTTGCACAGGTTTTGGCCAAGTAGGGTCACATACACAACCACCTCCTTAACTTTCATTTCCAAGGTTTTGCTGGAGGTTTCTATGGCCTGTAGGATTACAGTTGATTGCTTCTTTAGCAGTGCCATCGTCCCTTCTATTTCTGTCGGTGGGGGTGTAGTGTCGGTTTCACAAACTTATCCAGTTTCCCTTGATTTGGGGGTACTTTGTCTGTTTCCATTTTTCCCCCACTTCAGTTAGTGGCAGAAAGTTTTGGATCTCCTTTTGGAACTCCAGACCTCCACCTCCTGCCCACGCAGAGCGGCAAAAGCAGCCGATTGGCAGATAGGGGAGCCAATTTCTTCGTTGCTGAGGTGAGTGTGAAAGCCCGCTGTATGGGGGGAGCCCACTGACTTCACCCATGTTCACCTGATAGAACTGTTCAGGCCTCAGCTCAGTCCCTGCATCCGTCGGTCCACCCCCTGCTATGACGCAATGACAGCTGTGGACATCATCCTCACAACCCCATATCATCAGTGCTTACCAGAATTACACCCGGAGGATTGAAAAGGGAATCTCTGTGTATCTGCCTGTATAGCTGGGCCCACGCTCACCAGTCTGGGGCTGCCCAGTAAACTCAGGAAGAGAGGTGGGGAAAGGGAGTGGAGAAAAGGCCCCAGATGTCTATTTTCTCTTTCCCATAGGTAGCTCTCCCCTTTGGCAGAGTGCTCAGGGGGCCCTACATTGCCCACTCTCTGATCGCCCCCTCCCTCTCTCATCTCTGGCCCGGCTCCCCATGCTGCTCCCCAAAAGGATTTCTCCTGTATTGTTGCTGGCATGCTGGGGTTCGGTCCTCCCTCACTACAGGACAACTTCACCCTCCGAGGAGGAAGGGGGTTCTTGGGGTCCTCCTCTGGTGAGGATTGCTTCCACTCTCTGAGGCTGCTACCCCAAGGTAGACACCAACTCCAAGAAGGGAGGCCTAGGGCTGCTGCACACACCACCCCACTCCACCCGTCCTCTGTCTCCCGGGCCCAGCTCCTCTCACCTCGCTGTGTCTAAGGCTTACTTTATTGAGGAGCTGGTGGTGGGCGGCCTCCTCTGCGAGTCGGCTGCAGGCAGTTTCCCCCACTCACTCCACTCAGAGCCACCTATCATTAGGGCTTCTCAGGGGCCGCTTCTGGTGGTATGGCACCTCGGGCATGCTCTGACTCTGGATGTTCCTGGGATCTTGGTCGGCTTCCTCTCTTTGGGCAGAGGAGGATCCATCCCCTGACACAGCTGTCGGTTGTGCTGGGTGCTGCAGCGATAAACCCTGCATCCACTGCTCCAGTCCACTCCACTTTGTGTCTAGGGTCCCGGTCTGTTCCCCTTCTGCCTTGGAGCTGCTGTTTTTTTGTCTTTTTTGTCCCCTTGTCTCTAGCACACACAGGATTATTTAGCATGTCGGCGCGGGAGCGCTAAAGATTGGCGTCCAACATCTTGCGCGTCTTGACCATGCCCCTCAGTAACGTTCCCGGTTGCAGACTGAAGAGTGCACTACTTCACAAATTGTTATCAATGTACCAATAAGAGGATGTTTTACAAATAATGAATGCCTATCTGTCCGCTATGCCCGAGTACTAAACTGTTGAGTACATTTCCATTGCTGGACGAGGGAACAACCACCTGTGCTTAGAGTCTTTGTTAGAGATCTTGGTGGAGCACCTGGAGCTCGTATGTCATTCAATTGAATATCCCCTGCTCTCAAGTAATGATCCTGCTTATGAATTTTGAAGTTCAGGCATTGACACAGCCTTCCCTCCATGGCGGATCAGCATTCTACTTCCGCTATCATAAACCATGGTGGGGCAGAATAGTAAAGCGAGGCAAGCAGCTCCACGCCGCAGAGCGCGGCATAAATGAGCACTGACCGTTTTCCAATGGAAGGAACAGCAAGCGTCTTCCTGGCAGTGGCAAACTATTTGCCTGAGACGTTTGAACATGATATACCTTTTTTATGTCACCCTGTTTTCTCAATGGTCTATCACTTGCAGGAATATTAGTGTTTAACTCATATTTTCTATTTAGGTATACCTATGGACATGTTCTTCTTTGACAGCATGGAGATACTCTAGCTGCTCTGTGACTTAGGTAATATGCACTGTGTTCATATTACACCCCAGTAAAGACGTTCTGTATAATTCCATGTTCCTTTAGCTAGTCCTCCTGTAAATCAGCGTACATTTTGTAGCCTGTGTTGTTGCGATCACCATGTGATTGATGAGTACTGCTTGGAAAATCGTGAAGTGGCAATTAACTTCTGGTGGTTAGGTTGTGTGCTGTGGTTGTGGAATAAAAATTCAGTCGAATTTTTCAAAAGACAAAATTCAAATTGGACTGGATGAGATCGCGAGCAGGATAAAAAAAATAGCCCAAAGGCTACCGCGGTTGCTTCCCGTACTATTGTGAGGAGCTTGGCCATGTTATTACCTTAATGATAATTGCATTCAAATAATTACATTACACGGACCCCTGACAATGCTCTTGAAAGCACCCTCCCCGTCAGGGAAATCCCGTGTGCAGCATCTGCCAGCAGGGCCCAGGTGGCACTCTAACATACATACCCGCCGCACAGATACTTGCTTGTCGCACTGTTAGAGGCCGAGCAGCGTAATTACTTAATGTGATTACCATTAATATCATTATATAGTGCGACCCCTGGCGGTGCTGGACAGCCCATGCATTGCTTATTACTCACATTCCCCACTGTGCGCAACACAGAATGTTTCTGCTACCCCGTGTGTACAGTTCTTTGGATTTATGTTTAGTGTCATCATCTATGGTCTCAGGAGTAAATCTGGGAGCCTATGGTGTAGGATTAGAGTGTGATTTGCCCCTTCAAGATGTCATTGAAATTTGTATTGTATGTTTTAAAAATATTGATTGTAATATGTTTTTATGTTGTTTAAAGACCTATGGTCTAAATAAACGTATTTCTTAACGTAGAGTGTGTGTGTGCCTGTAAATGTGTGCCACATCAACCGGTGGTGCTAAGGTAGCATGTGTACAGTCAAGGACACACAGGGCAGTTGTATTTTGTCCTATTCTATTCTTTATAGGTTTTGTAGAATGTTCGATTACCCAGAATGGTTAGACTGTCAGTCGGCAGTGGAGGAGCAGGCGGAAGTGCTGCTTAGGAAATAAAGCTAGGCAAGTTTTTTTTGTCTTTTTCTGAAGATGACATGGTTCGGAATTCTCCTGAGATCAGATAGAAGGGTGTGCCAGTGCATTATCTCAAGGAAGCAGAAAGGGTTTCCGCCCATACAGCAAAGACGGAAGTAACGAATATGAGCTACGTTCAGAGAAGCCGAGTATGGAGATCTAGTTATATGGTAATGAAGGATCTTGTCCCCAATATGAAGAGGGCTCTTTTGGACCAGACTTTGTGAAATAGACAGGGAGCCTAGAACAGAGATTTGTTCCTGATAGGTAGCCAGTGAAAGGGTTTGAGATGGCTTCACATTGTGGTAAGAGCGAAGCTTGATTAGTATTTTGCACAACATGGAACAATAGTATCAAATGTTCAGGAAGACCTAAATAAAGAGAATAACCACAGTCTAGGTGGAAGGTAATTATTTAGAGACGTTGACAATGGTTTACGAGTCTCTCTTCACTTGTTGCTGATTGGGCCTGGTGTGGGAAACATGAGATGCTGTGAAGTGATGGACATGTTTGACTCCAACTCATAAGGCAGGAAAGATACAATTTGTTCTCTGAGGCTCATTATGTAATGTGTAGATTTGTACCCTGAGTTCGTTTCCACCAATGTGGTGCAGCTGCAGTCTATGTCTGCACATGGCCACTTCCATTGTGCCTTCAGGGAAGGGAGATTGTTTCAGGTAGCAGGTATTTTGCACAGAATGTTTCCGCATGTTTCATTTTGTGATTCATACAGTTGGCGGAAGTACTCCCTCACACTACTTCATGTGCCTTTCTGGTTAGTGTTGATGCTTATGGGTGTACTGCGGCTCCAATTACATCACATCCACATTTTTACTGCATTACTAGGCATTTAGGCTTGATTCACAAAGGTAAACACCCACTTTTGTGTAAGTTTGCTATTTTTTTACTATTCACAAACTCTGACTTAAGAGTAAGTTTACAACTGTGGAGACTCCACTGTCGGGGAAGAGAACTTCACACATAAAAAGATAGAACTGTCCTATGGCTCACCAATGGACAGGGAGATTGGAACCTTATGCTACTCCCACCTCAAACATTGAGGAAGCCCTAGAATCTTCCTTTTCTGTAAAACCTAAGGCAAATCCCATTATCATATTGTGTGAAGGATGAAGAGATTTACACAAATTTATTTATTTATTTAAGCAACTTGTAAAGCGCGCAAATACCCTTGGGTGTCTCGGCGCTGCGGACTGAAAGGAAAAGGAAGGCCATGGAGCGGGTGACTTATTGGTTGAAAAGCCAGGTTTTTACTTGTTTCCTGAAGGCTAGCAGGGTAGGACTAGTCTTAATATTAAGGGGAAGCGTGTTCCACAATCTGGCAGTAGCGACTGTGAATCTTCTATCGCCCCATGAGGCTTTCTTGGTTCGAGGGACAGTCAGAAGGTTGGCTGTTGAAGAGCGCAAGGGTCTACTGGGCGTGTATGAGCTGAGAGCTTTCTTCAGAAACTCAGGTCCTGTGTTATGGGTTGCCTTGTATGCAATGCATAGCGCCTTGAATTTGGTTCTGCTTCTTATGAGCAGCCAGTGGAGCAGTCGCACCACCTTAGATATCGGCTTAAACTTGGGGGTGCCCGACAGAATCCTGGCGGCTGCGTTCTGCACCAGTTGTAGCTTACTCAGGACCTTTTCCTGGGCATTGATTAGGAGACCGTTACAATAGTCAACTTTCGACATTACCAGTGTGCTGATAAGAGTTCTACCAGCACTGATTGGGAGAAATGGTAGCAGTTTTTTTTATCATCCTGAGGACGTAGAAGGATGAGGAGATAACTGCGTTGGCGTGGTGTGTGAAAGACAACTTGTCGTCGAACATAACACCCAGGTTTCTGACCTTTGTGACGGGGGACGGAGGTGATCCCAGCTTGGCTGGCCACCAAGTGGGGGACCAGCCAGGGAGAGATTACCAAAGATCATCACCTCCGTCTTGTCTGAGTTTAATTTGAGGCAATTGTTAGCCATCCATGCACTGATGGCCAACATTCCTTCTTGAAAGCTTGCCGCAACTGCCCCTCCATCATTGTGTACTGCTAGCACCAATTGCGTATCATCGGCGTACGATGTTAGACCCATCCCGTAGGATTTGATAACCCTCGCCAGGTCCGACACATATATATTAAATAAGGTCGGACTCAGTGATGATCCTTGTCGCACACCACATGGGAGCGCAAATGGTGGGGAGTTGAAATCTCCAAGACTTACTAGCTGAGTCCGGTTGGATAGGAAGGAAGACAGGAGGGCTTTGGCCCTGTGTCTGATGCCGATGGCTGAGACACGGTCGTTCAGGGTGGCGTGATCGACCGTGTCAAAGGCTGCTGATAAATCCAACAGCACAAGGACCGCGGCACCACCGTGATCTAGTACCGTCCTGATTTCATCAGATGCTTTGATGAGGGCTGTCTCCGTACCATGGCCCTTTCTGAAGCCAAATTGTGTGTCATCCAGTAGGTTGTATCATCAATGAACTGGGCCAGCTGTGTGTTCATGATTTTTTCAAAATCTTTTGCTGGAAATGGGAGACATGCAATTGGCCTATAGTTTTTGGTCTCTGCGGGATCAAGATTATTCTTCTTTAGTAGAGGCTTGATGATAGCCTTTTTCCAAATGGAAGTATAAGTGCCTGTGCAGAACATCGAGTTGCAGATGTTTGCTAGGTTGGGGCCTATCAGGTCAGGGATCAATTTCAAAATAGATGGAGGGCAAGGGTCATTAGGGGATCCAGATTTGACAGTGGAAATTAGGTCCGTGATCTGTTCCAGTGAGAACTGTCTAAATTCAGAGAAATTGGGAGTGATTTTATCGTCACTGGGGTCGTCAGTCTGATTGCCAGCCTTCGTTTGGGCTGAGAAGTTGGCGTAGATATGGCTAACCTTTTCTTGAAAGTGACTGGCCAATGAATTGCAGAGATCTTGGGTGGCGTCTTTGGAGGAATTCGTCGCCGGCCCTGATAGCTTGGTCACTACCTGGAACAACTGCTTAGCGGAATCTTGGGCAGTTTCGATTTGTCTAAGGTAGTAGTTACTTTTCTCAGAGATTATGAGATGTTTGTACTTGATCATTGCCTCCTTGTAGCAGATTTTTTCCGCGTTGTCATAATCTCGACGCCAGCGTCTTTCTTGATTCCTGCATCGTTGTTTCTCGAGTCTCAGCGCCTCTGAGAACCAAGAGGCGGAAGGGGCATTTCTGTTTTTGGAAGCAGTTTTAAGTGGAACTAGTGCACTGAATGCGTTATGGAGCCATTCTGAGTAGTTAGTGGAAGCCAATTCGGGATCTTGTGCGGTATCATGCATGGTGGATAGCAAGTGTGATTTGAGGAGATGATGGTCAATGCTACTCCACGCCTTGAACTGCTTAGGGGGGAAGGAACTAATGTGCAGAGGGGTATTTCTCCCTGTCTGAATGTCAAACAGAACTGCGCAGTGGTCTGTCCAGGTTAAAGGAAGGACGTTCCTTAGAGAAATTTGCTGGTTGTTAGAGAACAGACCATCTAACGTGTGGCCGGCTGAGTGTGTGGGGCTCGTCACTAGTTGTGAGAGGCCTATCGCCTCTAGTTCTGCTGTGATGGATGAAGTGTCCTTATCTTCGTAAGCCTCTAAGTGAAAATTGAAGTCTCCCAGGATGGTGAAATTGGGTTCTCCTGCTGAGGGTTCTAATAAACTGCCCATAGCAGAAAGGAATTCAGCCCGGGAACCCGGAGGGCGGTAAAGGAGGGTTCCCTTGAAGGATAGGGAATGAGTGAGCATTATCGAAAAGGTGAGTGCTTCACAGACCATAGAGGGAATTGTCTCTGTCCTGACTGAGTACTTGTCTCAATAGATGAGCGCCAAGCCTCCTCCTTTTTTAAAGGTTCTGTCGTGTCTGCGAGCACAGAAGCCATCAGGGGTCGCGGTACAGAAGTCTGGTCCAGAAGAGGGGTCACCCCTGGTTTCTGTGATAAATAGGAGATCCAGATTATAGTCCTCTAAGAGATCAGATATTTCGTATTTGTGTTTAGGGAGGGAGCGTGCGTTTATAAGGGCTGAGTGAATATTTTCCTGATTTGAGAAAGTAGAGTGCATGCGAATGGGGGATGATCTGTTGTGGGCTTCCAAATTAAACGAACAGGTTGAGCAGCTGGTAGCAGACTGAGTGACTAGTGTCTCCATGTCGAGGTGAGGGCAGATCTGTTTGATATTAGCATGGAGAATATCTTTTAGTTGTTTACTGGTTTAGGCTAACGCCGTGCCGAGTGGTGCTAGTTTGATAGAGCCAGGGGGCATGGCCCTGGGCCCGGTCCCGGCACGGACGAGCGCAGACGGGCTTGCGTTTGGCGCGCCGGTGGCGCGCCCGCTGCGCCCATCCGCTGCGCGTTGCGACAGGCATGTGTGTTTTGTAGGCAAGTTGATCAGCTGCTAGTCTGCTGACCTCCGTAACGTTTCCGGAAGTGTGTGAAAATCACTTCCGGTTTGTGCATCAATTCCCTCCACACAATCTGAACAATCAGCGGTGGACCGGGGAAGCACGCAGGGTGGGCAACGTGACAAATAAGTGGTGAGACAGTTTTAAAAAACAAATGTGAGCGTCGAGTACCTTTAAATGATTAAAAAGATTTTTTTTTTAAGTTAGACTAAGCACAATTCTCAGGAGCCCTTTACCAGGCGCTCCACGGCTGCAGTACCGACCGTACTGGTTGTAATACCTTAAATGCCTCAAGCGTGTCCGCTGCGCGTTGCGACAGCCATGTGTGTTTTGTAGGCAAGTTGATCAGCTGCTAGTCTGCTGACCTCCGTAACGTTTCCGGAAGTGTGTGAAAATCACTTCCGGTTTGTGCGTCAATTCCCGCCACACAATCTGAACAATCAGCGGTGGACCGGGGAAGCACGTAGGGTGGGCAACGTGACAAATAAGTGGTGAGACAGTTTTAAAAAACGAATGTGAGCGTCGAGTACCTTAAAATGATTAAAAAGATTTTTTTTAAAGTTAGACTAAGCACAATTCTCAGGAGCCCTTTACCAGGTGCTCCACGGCTGCAGTACCGACCGTACTGGTTGTAATACCTTAAATGCCTCAAGCGCGTCCGCTGCGCGTTGCGACAGGCATGTGTGTTATGTAGGCAAGTTGATCAGCTGCTAGTCTGCTGACCTCCGTAACGTTTCCGGAAGTGTGTGAAAATCACTTCCGGTTTGTGCGTCAATTCCCTCCACACAATCTGAACAATCAGCGGTGGACCGGGGAAGCACGCAGGGTGGGCAGCGTGACAAATAAGTGGTGGGACAGTTTTAAAAAACGAATGTGAGCGTCGAGTACCTTTAAATGATTAAAAAGATTTTTTTTTAAAGTTAGAGTAAGCACAATTCTCAGGAGCCCTTTACCAGGCGCTCCACGGCTGCAGTACCGACCGTACTGGTTGTAATACCTTAAATGCCTCAAGCGCGTCAATCACACAACTCAACGCTCACACTGCAGAGATCTTGAAACTCTATGACTCTTAATGACTATAGCACAAAGAACCTGTCACAGTGGACAAGAGAGATTAACTTTACGCGGACTACATAAATCCTAGGCAACAGACAGCTTAACAATTGAGGTATCATATGCACAACATATTAAATATCGATGGGCCACATCAAAAAATAAAATATACGACAACAATATATAATCGACTTACTTAAGGAATTGGATTATAAAACTAGATAAGAAGACTACCAAACTAAATGAACATTTCATGTTAAACACCATGACAGACATTGTGCAAAGCCTAATCACTAAAACGGGCAGCCGCAAGAGTAGCATGCTATTAGTCCATAAAGTGCTTCAGCACCTTGTTAGGGGTAGTAAGTGCTATATAAATATCAATGCATATCCGTGTGGAGGAGTAAATGCACAGATGTAGATTCAAGCGATAATCTTTGTGAATTATGACGTTTTTAAATGCCTGCAAATTTCACAGCACCATCACGACATCTCTTGGTTAACACATACAATTTGTTAAAGTCAGATGGTGCAGGGCTGACTTACTTATTTTGCATTTAGAACATTGGGGTTTTGCGATTCATAGCAAATCGAAATTGTGTAATGTTGAGGAAATCAGTGTGTGTCCTTATGCTCCAAGGTGTAAATGTTTGGAATGCAATAATTGCAACATACCATTGTGCTGCTACACACAAATAACATCTACCATAGTATACATTCTAAAACATGTGTGCAGTGATGTTCTCGGCGTCATTTCTCCCCATGCAAAATGTTCCATAACTTAGGCAGATATTATTGTTGTTACCAAAGTAACTCAGTGGCATATTTTATCAGCCTTGGATGGCAGAATGAGTGAGCCAGGAATCACGCCTGTTATACACAAATGTGTTGCATGCACTAGTCCACTGACCTGTATTGCCAAATTGTTATCTCATTTCGGTTAGTTCACATTGAATTAAATTATATTTTCCTTTTTGTGTTGTGGGACTATTGTAGCTCTTCATTCGCTCAAGCAACTATTGGTACAACAAAATAAACATACCCATGTTGAATTGACAAAACGAATAATCTCTTTTTCAGATTCATCACATTTCGCTCAACCAAAAAAGGTATATCATCAGAAAACAATAGATTTGTATTCTTTTTTTATTCTCACAGATTGTCCCCAACCCCACAATTAAATTACTTGCAATTGGGGAGGGGCATAGCACCAGGGATGCAAAAGTCGTGTTCTTTTATTGAGCAACTACTAATTAAGGGCCTCATTACGATGGCGGTCGGACGGGCGTCTGCCCACCATCACTGCGGCAGGCCCAGCAAGATGTCGGTGGACCTGCCCGTCCTATTACTATATGACCACAGTGCAGGTGGGCGTAAAATGCCTTTTTCTACTGTTGCTTATGCTTCAGCCCAGAAAAGGCTACAGCACAAGCCACAGTAGAAAAAGGCACTTTTCAAACATACATGCACTGTGTGCCAGGCACCACATGGTGCCTTGCACATGGTGCATGGATGTATGGGGGCACCACATGTGCCCCCCTGGCCACTTAGCAGTGGCCCACGGGGACAGGGGCCCTGCTTGGAGCCCCCAAATTCCCTTTCTGACAGCCTTTTCATGGCGGTGGGACCTCCATCAAAAGGCTGTGGGAAATGGACATCCAAATCCCTATGGCAGTGCCTGCGCAGGCATCATCTCCATTGTTGGGATTAATGTCCAACCGCTGCCATGATGGTCTCCTTAAGACCGTCAAAGGCAGTGTTCTGTTCCCCAGACTGCTGCGGTCCAACCGTCTGAAATGTAATTAGGCGGTCGGACCTAAGGCCTGGATATCAGTGGGACCACCATCGACGGCCTGCCGGTGGTGGTCCCACCAGCATCAAAATGAGGCTTTTAGTGTTTTAAATGGATTGCTTGAAAGTTACTGTTAAACCTGGCATCCTTGGCATGGTTTCCCCCTAGTTTTTTGCCTTCAGACCTCCTGTTTTTGCTGACTTCATTTTTGCTGGACTTAGGACTCTGGGCACTTTACCACTGCTAACTAGTGCTAAAGAGCATGTGCTCTCTGCTTAAAACACGTTAGATTGGCTTATACCCAATTGGCATATTTAATTTACTTGTAAGTCTTCAGTAAAGTGCCACTAAATGTAATGTAAATTAAATGCTACTAGTGGGCCTGAAGCACTGATTGAGCCACCCACTTAATTAGACCTTTAAACATGGCTCAGGCCTGCCATTGCAGAGCCTCTGTGTGCAGTTTAAACTGCCATTTCACCAACCTTCTTTTTTATACATATAAATCAACCATATGGTAGGCCTGGACAGCCCAGACAGCCCAGAGGGCAGGGTGCAGTGTATTTAAAAAGTTGAACATGTACGTTTAAGTTTCACTTGTCCTGGTAGTGAAAAACTCTTCAATTCGTTTTTCACTAATATAAGGCCTACCTCTCCCATAACATATCATTGGAGTTACCTTAATACATTTTATAAGCATAATTTCTAAATAGGAAGAGATCATTGGTTCATGTTTGCAGTCTCTGGAATCCTAATTTAAAACCCTAAGTTATGGCGAATTTTACTTTTAAATTGCAATTCTGAAAATGCCACTTTTAGAAAGTTGGCATGTTCTCGCCTTAGCCATTTGGTTCTTGCAGCCTGTCTCTGGTCACATGAGTGGGTGGAGCTGGCAGGTAGGCTTTGTGTATTCCTTCCTAGACAGCCACACACAATAGGAGCTTAGGTGTGACTAGATGGGTCATCACTGGCAGGATGGAAGGGAGGAGCTGAGCGCAGCCCCACCTACAATTGAATATCTGTGTTCTGCCTCCACACAAAGGGCTTAACGACCCTGCATTGTCACTACAGCCAGCTTGGAGCCAGGACAGGGGAGACAGGGAATTCCATGCACTTCAAAGACACTGTGTAGAAGCTTTTCCCACCTTCCAGAACTAGGCCACCAGTGTTTACAGTGTTTAAAAGAAGGACCTCAGATACCACCACTTTGGTACACTTCTGGATGTGTGGATACTCTGCCAGGAAGAAAGACTGCTGTGCTGCTACAAAGACTACCACTCTGCTGGATTGCTGCTCTACAAGGAACTGTTGCCCTGCTGTGCTGACCTGTTGCCTGCTACCCTCTTGCCCGGGGGATAACTGGACCTGCAGCTGCATCTTGAACCCAAGACCCCAGAGTGACTCAAAGGGCTAGTCTGCTGGCCTTTTGATCTGAGCCTTAGGGACATGACAGGCTCCCCAAAACATCCTGGACCCGTGTTTAGAGAGTTCCCGACCCCCAAGAGGTGCTTCTCAGGTCCTGGACCATTAGAGTTGCACTTGAGCTCTTAAATTCATGCTTTTGGACTTTTCGTGGCCACGAACGGGCCAGTTCAAACCAGGACCATGTCGCTCGCACCAAAAATCGGCACGAGCCGCAGCAAGTCTGTCTTTTCGCCCAGCAAGTAACCATTGCCCACAGAGGACCACCAACTCAAAATACCCTCCCGCCCATCTGCATTGCCTGGCCTGCTCCTCGCGCCAAGCGGATCACCACCAGTGGCGCTCTCCTTGATCCCAACAACCTTCTTCAACATGAACGAGACTCTTGGCTTAAAACTTGAGAAGGTATACCTTCAGCACGACTAATCTGTCACTGTATTCGATCCGCGCTCCTTCATGGTCAGCTTGAACTTTTGACTTTTACCCCGTCCAAGGCGACCAGATGTCCCCAAGTGGCCCTTAATGCTTTTAGGTGCTATTTTACAGTTTATTCATTAAAAAATCATAACTCCAGTTCTACTGATTGGATTTTTGTTATTTTGGTCTTGCTTTATTTACTAAATTTTGCTCTATTTGTCTAACCTAGTGTGAGATCCCTTTTTCATGGTTTTACTGTTTGAAGTGTTGCACAAATACTTTACACATTGTTGCTAAATTAAGCCAGACTGCTCTGTGCCAAGCTACCGGGGGTTGAGCACACGTTAATTTGGGGTTTGCTTCTTCCTTACCCTGACTAGGATTATGGTTACTGCCTGACCAGGGCTCACACCCCAATTAACCAGTAACCCAATTTCTAACAGTTACATTTTCTAAATGGCTCCTAGCAGATTGTTTCTGTTATTTGTTATTTTCCCTGCTTCTGTATTCAGATTTGCCAATAAATGGTACTTTACCATAGAAACTGTCCTTCCGATGTTTATACCCTGTTTGAGCTTAAGCATTGTTTATGGTTTGCTTCTCCTTGCATTAATATAATTTTAATGTAAAGCCCTCTCTATATCTCTAAATAGGCCCTCATTTATAAATTGGTAGATGGGTTATTCCATCATAAACTTGATGGATATCCCATCTGCCTTATTACAAGTACATTATATCCTATAGAGGATACTAGTTATGTTTGTGACACCCATCCGCCAAACTCTAAATCAGGCTCTTTACAACGGGTTGTTAATATCGATGAAGAAAATGAATGAAAAGGATCTTCATTTTAAGGACTCGGCCAGATGTAATGGTGTATATAGCGCATATTGTGCCTTACTTTTAGAAACAGAATCATTTCTGCAAAAAAGAAAACTTTCCCATATGTAATTTCTTTTTTATTGACATATCTGAAAAATGGTCTGCTATATTGCATTCTTTGTGCAAAGCTATCTTTAGTCCTACATTAATGTATTGCAAACTAATCTGTACAGAAGTAGCGATTATCAAATCATTGCGATTTAATCATCAGCTCATACGTATAAAGCTATCTATCCATTACAGAATATAAAATATCACTGGTGCATGTTATTTCAATATAAAATCTCCAGTGTTCATCTATTGATTTACCAACTAAGTGCTAGGCTGCTACTGTACTATGTTTGAGAAATAATGATAAGTTGGCCACCAGATGGATTTGCTTTAATAGTATACTTGTCTCTTCTGAAATGCCAAGCCACAATTTACTTATGAAACTGGTTGAGCTATGTGATTCAGTTATGGTGGTTGTAATGACACAAGAGCTTGAGAGAGAAGAGTCTGTGGATTGACAAAGCTAGATATTTTGAAAGTGAAAGCCTTACAGGGAAATATCCTGCAATTGCAATGTGATAACATTTCTATCTATTGATTATGGACCTGATTTAGAGTTGGCGGACAGGTGCTCTGTCAGAGATGTGACGAACATCCTGTCTGCCTTCTTGCAAGTGTTATAGGACATAATGCACTTGTAATAATGCTCACTGGCTATCTGTCATATTTGTGACGGAGTCATCCATCCGCCAAATTCTAAATCAGGCTCTATGCCTTGTCATTAGTCCTCCCCATTCAGGACGGAGTAAGTAGACAAAAGCCTCAGCAGCATGAATTGTTCTGTGCATATCAGCATTACCAAATCCCTCGTGGGTGGCATTATGGCCCCTGGAACGGTTTCACATGTCACTGCCTCCCACGTCCCTCAACGCTGACACAGTGAAAGTCCTTGGGGGAGGGTAAGCTCCTATTTGTGGAGAATCAGGGAGACATATTTATACCCCATTCTCCCAACCCTGAGTCCTCAGTCACCATCATTTGGCAATTCAGGGAGTGGGTTTGACACTGCCTGTTGCATGCAGTTAACCAATAATAAGAAGTAAAATGCCTAGCAGAATTGGCTGTTTGGCAACTTTAACAACACAAAAGGATGATGGACGGAATGCTGAACATTGTCAAGCATTCACCCCCAGTACAGAGCTCTGGGCCTAAATCCATCATTTATTTTGCTCACCATGCCATTCCAGTTTAGATACATCTATATGCAAATCAGTCTTCACCCTGATCCCCATGGGAACAGTTCAGCCGAAACGGTCAGGCTATGTTCTCCCTGGCCTGGAAATAAGCACCCTGGGACCAGTTTCGGGGCATCACCCCATATCAGCCAGGCTAGCTTGAATCCAATAGAAAAGTGAGCACGGGACCCACGTCTGGACATACTCTTCCCACTTGGGGTGACACTAACAACACAAAAAGAGATGGACAGAATGTTGAGCATTGTCAAACATTCACCCCAGTACAGAGATCTGATCATAAATCCATTTTTTGGCTCAATATGCCATTCCAGTTTGAATACATTCAGTGTTGCTATAGTGTTGCTCTAGTCACCCTAAGTGGGAAGGGTATGCCCAGATGTGGGTCACATGCTCCCTGTGCCACTGGATTCAAGCTAGCCTGGCTGATGAGGGGTGATACCCTGAAACCGGTCCCACAGATGCTTGTTTACAGACCAGAGAGAACCAGGCCTTGCAGTTCATGCTGGACTGTTTCCACGGGGAGTAGGGTCAAGACTGATTTGCATACGACTGGGTCCAAACTGGGGTGGCATTGTGAGCAAAAAAAAGATTTATTCAACCCAGGTCTGTGACTGAGGCTGAATGTTTAACCATTTTTTTCATTCTGGCAATTATCTTTTTGTGTTACAATGTTTGGCAACTTTGCCAGATGAATATGGGAGAAGAATAAGATGCACCCTAATGAATTGGAGTACTGGACACAAGATGCAACAGTTCAAGCTCCTGCACACTGACTTTTAGCTCGCCTCCTACACTGCTATCTCTGTTTGCATAGTGGGTGGATGCCAGGATGTCCTTCTGTGCCACGGCTGTAGTCACAAGAAATTCTCCACTTCGTACAGGATGTCTGTTACTTATCTAGTCAACCTTGCATCACCTTTTTCATGCAAGACATGTCCCAGCAATATTGTGGCTGATCTTTCTCCACTTTGTCTGCATTGTAACTCACTGGGTCCTAGTGGCTAAAGTACTTTGGACCTAGTAGTACATTTTTTCTTGTTCAATTCTCAAAGGGCCTCAGTTACTTTACAATGATTGCAAATGTTTATGATCTGTTGCCTTACAATAAATGATATACACACAAGCAAGACCATAGGTTGTATGACCCTTTACAATTTTACTTACAGTAAGTTATTTTTGGCTCAGTGTCGTTAGCAGAGCATAAGGCATACATTATTTCACCTGTCCCACTTCCCAGGCCATTGCAAGTGCTCCGATAAGGATAGTATTATTTATAAATGGGGAAGGCAAGCAGCCTTGCTAAGCCACCACAGGAATGCAGGTATTATTATTAGAGTGGATCAGACTTTTGGAGGAAAGGTTGGTCCATAGCAAATCAGAGCTGTTGTTTTATATTGTATTTGGTAAGAGTGAGTTATTAGCACCGCATAGATAATTAAGCCAGCCGGGGTACAGAGGGACACTTAGATAATTTCCATTTGACAACATCAACTTCACAGTGACCAAAAGCATAATCAATCAGCAGGTGATCAACTTTTGGGAGGATTGGGGTAGTGTCTGAAGTAAATATGCCCAGGGTTGCAATAACAAAGTCAAGAAATAAAGTTACATTGAAAATCTACCCAATATGGGCCAATTGCCTTCCATAATTGCTGGACATACATTATATGGGGCAGGTCTCCTTTACCATGAAGGTAGTTCCAAAAAGGGTCGGTAAGCAGAAGCCCCACTTTATGCGATGGGTCAAATACAACCTATGCAATTAAAGGATCCTACTTTGAACTAAAGTTTGGACTATTTTGAAAAAAAATATTACCAAATATGACAGATGCCATTCATAAAGGTGGGAGGCGGGCTTTGATCTGTCAACCGAAATTACATGTGTGTCGCACAGGTGTGAAAGAATTTTGTGTTAGAGTATCTAGGAATGTAATCTATCTTGTAGTCCAGGTGGCTCATATTAGAGTTAGACACAGTGAGAATGTTGAAATCGACCTAATTTGTAATGTACGGTCTTAATTTCAGAAACTTGTACAAATCAATGTTCAGTAGGTCGAATTAGGTTCTATTTCATCAAAGTAGAAGGGGTGATCAGTATTTTCAATGTCCAACACTTTGGAGATACCTCTTAGTCCAGTCCTGTCAAGCTTAGCCTTTTTTTGTCCCACAGGGACATAGACAAAGGGACTAACTAACTGTATTCATTCACTGGTTTCCTATCCAGTAGTGGAAAAACATGGGTGGTGTCTTGAATTATTTTTTGGAGTGTTTGATGGATAACAAAGAGATGTTAAGAATATAATATGTAGAATGGGTGTATAAAAGCTCCTTTTCAATCCACAATCACAACGTGATGGTGGAGTTGGTTTTAGAGAGCCAATGGTTACTATGGTGAACGAGAGACAAAGTTTGTTAGTTAAAGAAGTTGCCGAAATCGGGCTCTGGTTATTGTGGCCATAGTGCAGCTTTTTCAAGAAAAGTATTTGTTTTTACCTTATCAAAGAAAGGTTAACGGAGGCTTTTCTAGTGACGCAAAGTAATCAAGCATTGCCACAGAGAAATCATGCTGGCCATGAAATCAATTATAGGCAGTATTATGATTTTCAGTTACTCCAGTTAACCAAAGTATGGAATAAATTTGAGAGAACATACCTGCAGAAGTTCTTTCACTTTAGGTCTATTACTTTGTGTAAAAGAATCCTGTAGGTCAGTGGTCAGTATGCTTACTAATCGCAGCCCACTGATATTACCCCGTAAACAAATTGTTGTCCAGAGATTTTCATTTTTGATTTGTGTTTTTTGATCTTTAGAGAAGTAATTTAGCTTGGGTAGACATTGCTGATCTGGGCCGAATTTTTCTGGACAACATTATTAAAAATGGCAGATGTGTTGCGTGATGATGTAATATTTCAACAACCATGAGACCTATATACTTCATTTTGGTGTCAAAACATAGGTTTTGGGGGTCAAGTACTCTTATAGAAACAGAAAAGAACTCTTCAAAGCAACCCTTCTGCTATTTTTTAAAAATGGCAGTGATAATAGAGGAAGAAGAGACACATATAGAAATGAAACAAATAATAATGGTTATTAATCCTTTTATGTATACACCAAATAATGTTTATGATCTGAACATGAAACAAAATAATGTTATTCACTCCTGTTTTAGACACATTTTCACAGTACATTTTATTTATTTGTTTCGGCAATTGCTCATGGTACATTTACAGAATGTTGAACATTTGAGAAGAGCATATCGACAGGGACATATTTGCATAGCCCCGGTTTTGCAAATACATGTAACTTCTGTGGGTAGAGGCTTTAGAAGTTTGGTACGTTTTAGCATCCAATCAATATCTTCCCAACCATATTCACATGGATCTTTCTCTACATATTCATGATCCAAAGCATTTACACACCTTCTGATCAAGTAGAACACTCTTTTAATGTGTCCATGCACAGAATATGACGTCGGTGGAAGGTCACTTAGCGGGACTGATCTCTTGAACTCACAATACCGAAGATCGTCAACTGTGTGACAGTCAGAACTCCACACAGTTCCACACACGCACAAGGTACTTTTCTACGTCTTTAAAGTCACATTCTTCTTCTGTATCAGCAAATCCTTTTAGAAACTTCACAGGTTCAGCAGTTAAAGCTCCAAGCATTGTTACAATTTTGGTCTTAGTGTCATTGCCTGTATGAATGTGTGCCTTGACAAGAACACTGGGCATCTCTGTGTCAAGTTGCTTGTACAGAAAATGAAGCAGGAATAAGTCTTTTCTCGCCTGTTCCATACCGTATCCATAACTCTGACAATCCTTGAGTTATGGACATTGCAACAAATCTAAGTTGCACAATAATAACATCTGTGTCATTTGACAGTATAATGACTCAATTGGAACCATTTCGAACAGCCCTCTCAACATGTGGCACAACACAAAGGTCAGCTTCCTCAAATTTGTTGTTAAGTTCTTGAACAATATGGCCCGTACCTTTTGAGTACATCTCTGCAGGCACCAATTCCTCATTGACAATCATTCCACTTGCAATAATTAGAAATTCAGTGCTTACTGAAGCATCAGCAATGTTTTGGCGAGTTAACATCTCCAACTTCATTGTGTTCAGTGCTGATGATCAGAATTTATCAAGTTGCGCAGGTAAAGGTGTAGAATTTTTGATGCAGGCAAGGTCAATTGTTCCACTTCTAGACATTCATCTGATTCTCTCACATTCTTTGACAGATAGTTCAAGATAACTGTCACAGACAATGTGCAGTTCTTTCAAGGTACACAAACACTTTGATATCTGTAGAACAGTCTGAATGACCTCTCCGAAGTTTTGCATGGATGAAATATTGACCATTTGCAATTGTGACACATAGTCCACAACAACATCAGTTTTCAATGAGGACAACTTTTCGAAATGACATTCTTCAGGTGAAAGGGATTTTTTAGCTCTTTTATGAGTTTGTGCTTCATTGGTTTGGTTGCAGCGTCTCCATCAGATAATGCGTTTGTTAGAAGAAGATCATGCGACAGAATGTCCTTGATAAATTTACCCCTTTCGATTCCTACATCCATCTCTCTATGCGCTTGCAAAAGTTGTTTTTTGTAACCTGTTTAGTAGTGGCTGGTTGGATTAAACTCTTACTATAGCAATGGAAGCATGGAAGTTTAGCTTTATTGATTATGTCAAACAGCTTTTTCTCTTTCAATACAAATCTCTCCTGCTTCAGTTCTGCGTATAGTTTCAATCCATGTTCAAGGACATCTATTATTATTATTATTGAGTGTTTGTATGGTGCATGGCTGCCCAACAGGGTTTCCCGGCACTTCGGGTATGGGTAGGCCAGTCTGAGGGCTAAAAGAGCAGGATCTTTAATGCTTTCTGAAAATTGATAAGGGAGGTGCAGCATCTCAGGGATTTAGGAAGGGAGTTCCATAGTTTAGGGCCAAGGAAGGAGAAGGATCATCCTCTCATTCTGGCTAGTTCCACTCTTGGAACTACAAATAGAGATTGGTTGCTAGACCGAGCAGGATGATATTGGAGACGCCAGGTTTTGCAAGTATTGCGGTCCTGAACGGGTGCAAATTTTGTACATATAACAGAGAGCTTTGAAGTTTTTTTGCCTGTCCACTGGAAGCCAGTGTAGTTGGCGGAGGAGCTCAGATGCTGAGAAATGTTTAGAGAGGCGAAACAGGAGCCTTGAGGCGGAATTCTGGACAACCTTAAGGCGTCTTTTCATTGCCTTATCAGCCCCTCGGTACAGGAGTATCCACAAAATCTACTTGAGCCATTTCATAATGGCAAAGCACATGGAGGCTACTCTAGCCACTTGTGGCTTCATAGACAAAGTGGAGTTGAGTCAGAAGTCAAGGTTTTTAACTTTATTGGTGGGCATAGGTGGCGTACCCAGCATGGCAGCACAATGCTGAGGGCCCCATAGCTGAGGGTTCCTTCCTAATACCATCACCTCAGTCTTGTCACCATTCAATTTCATGGAGTTGCTGTTCATCCAAGTGGAGACAAGGCTGAGGCAGGAGTTGAGGTCCTCTGACTTAACTATCCGCCCAGCAGACAGCGAAAAAATAATCTGGGTGCCATCTGCGTATGAGTACAGAGTTAGCCCACAGCTTTCCACCAGATCCGCTAGAGGGTGGACATAGACTTTGAAAAGCATGGGGCTGAGAGCGGAGCCCTGCGGAACTCCTGAAGTAAGTGGGATAGATTCAGACACCACGTTTGATGAGAAGACCTGAAATGTACAATCCGTAAGGAAAGAAGAGAGCCAGACCAGTGCCGTGCTTAGAGGCCCAGTTGGGTCAATCTGCCTGCGAGAATTTTATGCGACACAGTGTTGAAAGCCGCACTGAGATCCGATAGGATCAGCGTGGCAGTGCTGCCCGAGTCTAGGAGTAGCCTGAAGTGCTCAGTGACTCCTAGCAGGGCTGTGCCCAGCTCTGAAGCCCAATTGATAGGGGTGAAGGAGCACCTTGTAATTCCACCAGGGAGGTAAGTTAGGTATTAACGTATTTTTCCAATATATTTGAAAAAATAGGAAGCAAAGAAATAGGTCTAAAATTTAACCAATTATTTTGGTCCAGGTGGGTTTTTTATTAATAGAGGGAGGATCAATGCATGTTTCCAGGCTTTAGAAAGATGCCCCTCTAGTAGGGAGGAGTTCAAAAGATCGAGCACCTGCTGCATAAGCTGTGGGCTCATGGTGCTCAATTTAGCAGGAGGGGGTCTAGGGGGAATCCTGACTTGATTGACTGCAATAAGTTCATCCGTTCAGAGTAGTCCAGCTGGGTTAAACACTGTAATCCGGCTAGCGTCTTACGTGTCACAGTAGGGACTTCACTCCTGATAGCCGGTAGGGTTAGGGCAGGACTGTCATTCCTATTTGTGGCCAGAGTGGGCCTAAAATCTGTTACCTTGTTAAGGAAGAAGTCAGCAAGCTCCTGACATTGAGCCTGTGACAGTGAGGGAGCAGGAGAGATGTTGATAGGATCAGATGGATCTTTAACCACTTTAAAAAGTGTTTTGGGGCAGGTTTGTGGTTGAGCAATTGTTTCTGAGTAGAACAGAGCACATGCCGCCCTGCAGTGTGAGTGGTACTGGTTTAGAGACATTTTATATTTATTCTTTGAATTAGTGTCATATAATTTCCTCCATGCCCTTTCAAGGTGCTTACACAATTTATTTTCTGTCTGTATGGTTCCTCGAACCACGGAGTGGGAGGATGTTGCCTAAGCACTGATTTTGGCTTAGCTGGTAACGTTGTCTCTAGGGAGTCTCTTAACCAATTATCAATTACAGGTTGGTCTAGTTCAAACCTCTGTGTTAACTGAGGTAAAGACCTTAGAAGGCATGCGTTAAAAGCAAGAGTATCAAATTTGGACCAATTCCTGGTGAAGGTTTGGGGCTTAGTTGTCATCAGAGGCATTGGGAGTTGGAGGGATACAGAAAAAGGTACTGAAAAATGGTCAGACCATAATAGTGGGATAGGTGGGTATGTCATGAGACCTGGAATATTTGAAAAAATGGGTTCCAGCAGGCCTGCTTTATGAGTGGGAAGGGAATTTATTAGATTAAGATTCATAGCATTCAAATCCACGGTTAGTGTTTGACTGAGAGTAGAGGTGGCATCCTCTAGGTGCAAATTGAGATCTCCAAGCAGAATAAAGTTTGGGTTTTGAGTATGAGAGTGATAATTGTGTCAAGGGTGGTGGAGCACCAACTACCTGCATAGCCGGGGGGACGGTAGATTAAGGAGCCAGAGATTGTACATTTATGTGTAAGTTGGAGAAAAAAGAGCAAGGTTTCACAGGCCGATAGAGGAAGCTCCTCTATCTTGCACTGATAGATATCTTTAAAAACAATCGCTATATTGCCTCCCTTCTTGTCTTTCTGATCACTTCTGAGGATGCAATAATTGGGTGGAAGGGCCGCTAAAAAGTCAGGCAGAGATGCCTCTTGTAGCCAGGTCTCTGTCAGAAAAAGAGCGTCTGGTGTCATGTCTAACAGAAAGTCACAAATGTGAACTAAGGAGCGGCAATTTGTACTAAAGAATTGAAAGCTGCCAGTAGTTAACTGTCTCCGAGAGATGGTCTGTCTGTAGGTGTCCTCAGGGATGGGTGTGTCTATAATGGCTCCAGCACTGGCCAAGAAGTCAGAGGGTTTGCAGGAAAAATGGCAGTGTTTGTAATTGTCCTCATGAGTTAGTGGGTTAATAGATGACCAACACATATCTGAGCAGGCAGAACGCAAAGTTTTAAGAAATCTGGTGAGAAAATAACTTTTCTGTCCTCAATCAGGCAGGGTCTCAGGCCCCTGGTCCCGTTAGGCGAGGACGGGTGCAGACGAGCTTGCCTTTGCTTTCGGCACACCAGCGGCGCGCCTGCTGCACACGCCCACTGTGCATTGGCACCAGGCTTCCCTTAAATCAACACTGGGAGCACCAAAATACCGCTAAGCTGTGCCGCAAGCCATCTAAGATGGCGACCATCAGGGCACACCAAATCGGCAAGGCGCGTCCCAGCTTCCTCTGCACAATTGGGAAAACCATGGCAGACTGGGGAGCTAAGGACCGCAGAATGTGGTACGCTGTGAGTGCAATGTTAAAACTAGAACAATGTTAAAACAATAAATGACATAAAACAGTTTGGATGTGGTCAAGATTTCCCCACCGTAGCACCCCCGCTATGTTCTAAAATCAATTAAATCAATTAAAAGTGCCTAAACAGACAAATCAGATTTAAGAAAAAAAAAACCTTACTGAGGGTTGTGGAAGATTAAAGATATTCCCTATCAATAGAGTCAGCGCTGGGCTGCCTGTCCGCTGCACGTCGGCATCAGGCTTCCCTTAAATCAATGCTGGGAGCACCAAAATACCGCTCAGCTGTGCTGCAAACCATCCAAGATGGCGGCCGTCAGGGCACGCCACATCAGCAAGGTGCCACAGCCTTGACCCTTCACTCTCTGTCTTTCACCACACAATGTCTTTGGATACATTTTCTGTAAAGGTATGTTTTTTCCACCTCTAGCTTCTTCACTCTTTCCAAATACCAGGACCCATATCTCAGGTAGTTTATGCAATCGAATTTGTGAAACACAGTAATCAGTGACTCCACAGTCTTCACATGCAGCTCCCAACCACCTTCCCGATCAGCATGTACCAAGTTTTTCACTAGAGCTATCATATGTAAAACATTTCCCCAGAACTTGCAAAGTTTTGGTTTTTCTTCACATTCTTTGACAAACTCTACAAACTTGGTTTTCAGGTTTTCTGATTTTGAACTGAGTGTATTGAACATTGCCAGGCTTTGCATTATTCTTTTGAATGAAGTACACCCTGTGCCTTGTTCACTTCTGAGATAAGATATGCAAAATCTAATTTGTCGTTCTTGTTGCAGAAAGCATTCCAACGCAATGTCTCTATAGCCTCAGATATGATGAGCATACCTTGTAACGAATGAACATAATGAGTTCCGCTCAATACTGACTGGACAGTTTTGCTTCCAAAGATATCAGCCACAATAAGTGCATCCTCTATGCCACACCCACTGAGATAACTTCCTGCACACCACAATCCAACTTTTGTCATGGGGAAAATGTCCAACATTGGATAAAGATCATCAAATTCTACTGAATTGCTCATAAAAATGTCAGCTACAATACGGAAAACAACCTTATCACCGAAAATTGGCAGAATACACTGTTCTTCAAGCTGATGACGCACATTTTTGACATTTTCTAGAGCAGTGTATACTGTGCGTAGTTTGTGACTATAGATGGTCTTACTGGTAAAAACCCAACCTTCTTCAGTGGGACGGTATTCTTGGAGATCAGAGCATTAATTCAAGCCCATGGAGGAACTGGCTTTTCTTCACCCTTCTGTCAGCACCAAATAATCGATATGATAAATTCAGTTAACACAGCTTTGCCGACCGAAGCATTAGGTAGAAGAAGATCCATGTCCTCAGCCACTTTGAAACTTCCTGGTAGACTGGGACATGTAGATGACTTGTAGTGATTTTGCACACATTGGCAAAGCAGTCGGGTTATAAGTTTGCAGCTTCGTTTGTTTATGCCTATAGCTGACACAGCTTGTTTTCCAACAGTAACTTCATTGGTACAGTCTTGAAAAAGCACCACGGCAATATCATGCTGCTGGATGTTCCAGACAAAGAAGAGATGTCTTCAAAATCAAAATTATCAAGAGCAGTTATTGCGAATCCTTTCCTGGTGAAGTGATTTGGAAGTGGTGTGCTGTCGGATTCACAAGATTTTACAGCATGAGCTGCTAACAAGTTCCTGTTCCATACTATGTCATTATAGTGTGTTGATACACCAATCCTATTAATTGAAGTAATTAGCTCTATACTTTTGCATTTGTCATAGATTGCGTGGGCAGTCATCATGTATAGCGGAGTTTTCTTTTTTTCTGTGATGTAATTCATAAAACATGATTTGGAAAATACAGAACATTTCCACAGGATAAGCCTGTCGGTTCATGGGATTGTCTTCCACTTCTTCACTTATATCTTCAAAGTCATCATCAATGTTGTCGGCTTCTGTTCCAAACTCCAGAACGTTAGTTTGTAACAATTTTGCTTTGCTGATATTAACCAATGATGTAAAAACTGTTAAGACAGCATCAGGCATTCTTGTTAATTCCCATGATTTCTGGAGCTCTGGGCCATCACAAATTTTGTCATTAAGTCCAAATTGTAAATTTTCAGGACATTTTCTTAAAATAGTTACAGCTGATTTTACTGCATCCTCTGATTTTATTTTGGCAGCAACAACTTCAGGAGTCAAATCAGCTGAGAACACCATAAGTGGCTCATTCTTTTTGTTAGACTGACTAATTCTGGCATGGTACATTCTCACCAGAAAAATCTACATTTCATTATTATGGATCAATGCAGTTTCATCAATGTTGACAATAATTTCTCTGATCTCAGTGAACCCGTAGCCAGCACTCAAGAGTGGCTTTAAAAGTTAAAACTCAATTTACTTTTTCAAAGAGTGCAAACTTAACTGAAGGCTAGCGGTTATGTTGATGATGGAAGCTCATTGTGCATTCATATTTTCGAATGTATGCAAGCATGCAGTTCGGGTGGGCATACAAATCCACTGCAAATACATTTACCTCACTGTTTAGATCAGCTACTTGGCTGAAAACTTCATTTTGGAAGAAACTAGCTGCAGATAAAAACATGTTTGCCCTTTGAGACTCACATACTCTGTACTTTGGGGTCTATTAGGTTGGCGGGCGGATCGCCACCGCCTGTCTGGCGGTGGCGATCCGCCCGCCATCCCCACCGCCCGCCTACCATTTCCCCCGCCAAATCACGATGGCGGTGGGGACGCCGGCGGACGGAAAGACCGTCCACCGGTTTTCTGCCGGTCGTACAGGCGACCGGGCAGAAAAGGGCTCAAATATGGTAGTGGTGTCTGCAAGACACCGCCATCCATATTATGATGGGCGGCGGTGCAGGGCTTTCCATGGCGGAGACTCCGCCATGGAAAGCCAGGCAGATCTCACTTTCGGGGGCCCGTTGCGGGCCCCCAGGATGTTGGGGGGTGCACATGGGGGGTACCTATGGTGCCCCCCTGCATTTGCATGCACAAGGTGGCAGGCACCGCACGGTGCCTGTCACGTTGTACATGCAAATGCACAACATGCCCTTTTTACATTGCGGCGGGTGCTGCTGACAGCACCGCCTGCCGCAATGTAAAAAATGCGGGATGCGCCCGCCAGTGTGGCGGGCGCATCCTAATTTGAATCTCGGGACCGCCGCACATATGGCGGGTGGTCCCTTTTGCCGTTGCGATGGCGGGCGGACTTTGTCCGCCCGCCATCGTAATAGACCCCTTTGTTCTGTCTTCAGTCCCTTTGGCCCTTGTTCTGGCTAAACCACAGAAAACACATTGACGATCCTCTGATTTCTGATCAGTTGTTGGAGGTGGATGAGGGGTAGCCATCGATCTTCTAAGTGGATGGGCATTGGGTTTGGTTGTTGTCGCTTTCTCAGAAGACTTGGATTCTCATTGTGATTCACTGGTTTCTGCTACTTTTTTATTATTTTTGCCAGGCTTTTTTCCATGGTATACAACTTGTAGCACTTGTTTTGACAATGATAAAATATTCGATCCTCGTCACCCATCAGTTTCAATCTTTTGTGAACTTCATCGTGCCTTATCTGCCCCATTTGAACTCTCTTCTGTCCAGCCGCAGTTGATGTTAGCTTTTCTTTCGGATTAGTTTGGCATATGGCACATTTTTCTTTGTTGATGAAGTCCTCATATTTTGTATTTAGCAACACTCTGTCAGGAGGCAAGGACCCTCTGCTACCACCTGCTTCGCTCATTTTTATGAATTTGAACCAATGGAAAACCTGAAACAAAAACAATATTAAAACAAATTATCAATTTGATGGCTAAACACATCATTATAGAGCCGCCATTTTGGAAATTTTTCGGTAGGGTTGCTCTGAGGAGTTATTTTCTGTCTCTATAAGACTACTTGTCCCCCAAAACCTATGTTTTGACACCAAAATGAGTATATAGGTCTCATGGTTCCTGAAATATTACATAATCACTGCAACACATCCACCAATTTTAAAAATGGTGTACAGAAAAATGTGTTCCTCGAATAGCAATGTCTACCCTAGGTAAATTACTTCTCTAATGATACAAAAACACAAATCAAAAATGAAAATCTCTGGACAACAATTTTTTTATGGAGGTATATTAAGAGGCCAGTACCACAGCGCATCACACCTTTCACAGCACTTTGGCGCCAGCTTAAGAATTGTGAGATGGCTCGTTTACCTATGGAAAATATATGTGCATTTTTTAGGTGATCGAGTATACATTTATTTATACAAGGTCAACAAAACTTTCAGTCATTTTGCTGCTCTCTCTTGCATTAGGCATCACTGACAGAGTAGAATGTGCTAAGTTTTTTTATTAAATGACCTTATAAGGGTTTGAGATATATGGGGGTCAGCCCTTTTAATGTAAACGGTCTTTGGGTGATCCACTATTTGACTTTCTCTCTCAAATTTTGAGGATAGGTTTATTTGCGAGTTAATCTGTACAGATAATTCAGACCTCAAAGAGATTTCACTGTTTTAGTCATAATGTCCCTGGCTCATTGGCAGGTATGCAAGGTGAGGGTGAAGGCCAGCTGATTTATGGGGGCATTTGCGCTCTAGCCTTGTTTTGTAGTCACATGTCTGGGTGAACTTCCATTTTCAAATATTTAGGCACGGTTGTATAGCAATAGTGATCATGATGATCACGGTGTAACTGTGTCATGGTTGCGATGGGATCCGTGAATTACGAGCAGCAGGTGTATGCGTGCTCCACGATTCCTCGCGGAACAGGATTGCCTCACTTCCGCCCTGAAAGAGGTCCGTGGTCTAGTCTTTATCACCGGAAGCCGCTGCCACGTCATTCAGCGCTTCCGGTACGAGCCGCTTAAACCTCTGCTGTTCCCGCCAGGTCAGCGCTTCGTATACTGAGCCTAAACCGCCATCGGACGCCCTGCCATTACCGGACGTCAATCCAGACCTTGCAGAACACCACGCTGGGAGCTGCTGGGCCGCAGGTAAAGACCCGCGCTGGAGCGCCTTGCTGATTTTGCCTGCTTGTTTTGTTTTGTCTTACCCACGCTGGAGCGCCTTGCTGATTTTGCCTGTTTGTTTTGTTTTGACTTACCCGTGCTGGAGCGCCTTGCTGATTTTTTCTGTTTTGTTTTGTCTTACCCGCGCTGGAGCGCCTTGCTGATTTTGCCTGTTTTGTTGTGTCTCTTTCCCGCGCTGGAGCGCCTTGCTGATTTTGCCTGTTTGCTTATTGACTGATATGCACAGGAGCGCTCACGTTTTCCATTACTGTCATGATGAGGTGGTGTAGTTAGCCCCTTTTCTCTACTGGTGCACCGGAGCTCGAACCCGTTCCTGGTTGTCTGTTACTTTCTCCTTAGATGGATGTTCATACACACAAGGTGATCATTTGTTCCACAAAAGACTGTTGTATAAGGAGTGGGGGTTTGCGTGTGCCCGTGTAATGGGGTTTCCCCTTATCTCCCCTTATTAGACGGTATTCCCCGGCCATCTTACTGGACTGTGGATGATTCCCTCCTTGTCGTCTGGCCACCAACTCCATCACCTCTAGCTTCCTTCCCCGCTCCCATCACCATCCTAGCTAGATTACACGTTCTACTGGGATAAGGTGGGTACGGTGGCGGTAGGTCATGTCGTCTCTGCAAGACCGCTTCACAAGCATAAGGTAAGACTTGTGGGGTGCCTGACAAACTGAAGGTGTTAGGTGGTGTGTGGTAAGGACTTGAGTGGATCTGATCCTGCAAACGGAAGATGGTCCATTTGGGAAGAAAGGCAGATGATGCCATGATAAGGGGAAGGACTCGGTGAAATCTTCACTTCAGAATCAGTTCACCGCCTGTGTGGTTAGTGTTCTTGTAGGCTGGGCATTGTGAACAGGCAAATCTTCTAAAGCAATAAGGATAAAGATCAAATGAATCAGTACTGAATCATCATAGGGGAACAGAAAGCAAGGGCAATGCAACATCTGTTTCAAGTGTAAAAAATAAGTCTGTTGCAGCATGTCTCTGTACCCTTTGGTGATAAGGCCATCACCTATCTTCCAGCTGAGACTTTGTTTTGCCTGCCACCCTCTTAAAGTGCATCACAGTACTTTGGGAGTAGGAAGGGTGTGGGTCTGTTGGACTCAGCTGGATCTTTCTCTCACTGCTGCCAGTCTCTGCTGGCTAGCAGTTTGACCCAGGGAGTTACACATCAATTTCAAATGGAACAGTTGAGGTGAACAGTATTTAAAAAAAAACGGTTGCTGAACATAGGAGATTTCAAGAAACAGTGCTGTGGCTCTCAGTATGAACTTGAGTGCCTGGGGAAAAGGGTTTCAGAAGGTTTGGGATCACAGTGTCAGCAGACGTCTGTTGGGGGAAGGTCAGAGCAGTGACTGCATGCTTTCTTGCTCCATCTTGGGGAAGAGCATCATGACCCCTTCACATGGGTTGGCTTGGGTGTCCTGGGTATGGACTGTATATTTGATGCAGTCTCCCAGATTGGATTTCTAGCATAGTCGTGGTTGTTTTATGGTGCAAATGGTTGCCATATAGGCCCTGATGTTTATTATGTATGCAAATGGATAAAATTCTTCCTCTTCCCCAACCCTTTGTGGCATTGACATCTATATTATAGGATTAATAACCTCTTGGGTAGAAATAGGCGTAGTTGCTATTATTAATTTAAAATGCTCACCTCTGATTGATGTAGGCTTAGTTGCTATTACTCATTTAAAATGCTCACCTCTGATTGATGTATGACCCGCAGGTCAAACGTTTGGATATTGGTAATACTATTAAAATGGCCAATAACAGGAACAGTTGATTAAATGCAGGTGTAAATGCTTGAATTTAAGAACTTGTATTTTTTTTTAAATTTATAAACACTAGCTTGTGACACAAGCCACTTTGTGATGCTAGATGTTATAACATTCTTGATTTTCATTTATAGGAGGAGGCAAAACTGAAGGAGCCTATTATACTGTGTCTTTCATGCCAGCTTCATGGGAGAAACTACTGTTTCCATTTTGGAGGCCCAGTTCACCAGTTGGAGTGAGTGGTTGACCCCATGACATCTAGGAATGGAGAAAAATCTTCTTTGTAAAGGCCTGTTTTAACTTTGTTTTAATGATGACCAATTTGGTTGGATTCTCCCATCTAATCTTCGAGAAAAATAGAGTTTGTTCCATTAAAATAAAATCACCTCAACCTAGAAGTGATAGCACTGAAGGTTAAACTTGATTTAGCAGTAAGTCATTGATTTTGCCCTGAGGATTTAGGTTTGAATCCATAATATAGGAGCAGACGATCACAGAGTATCTAAACAAACAATTTCACTTCTCACTATAAGGCAGTGGGCAGCACAAATCAAGTGTAAAGTGACAAACGCATGGTCTTAAGACATCATGCATCACAATACTGGGTATGTAGATCATGTTATAGTTCACTAGCCATAGTAGACTTAGAGCTTTTGAAGGTAATAGTCCCATCAAAAGTGTGAGATGAAATCCGACCTGGAACCAATACTGTTTGCTGCCAAAGTCAATTTAATCTGTGGGGGTGACTAAAGCACATGCTTGCTAGCAGGAATCTCAGGTGAGATATAAGGCCTTCTTGTTGCCAAGGTTGGCTTGTGTCACAAGGCACAAGTGAGCACTAAAGATCAATCCCAAAATGCTGACTTGAGGTTTAGAGATGGATCAGAATCATTGAAGTAAACATGTGAATAGAATTAAATCTGTCAGCATAAGCCTCAGGAAAAGAGAGCAGTATCTTTGTCAAGGAGGCATTTAGGGGCCCATTAGGATGGCGGGCGGATTGCCCCCGCCGGGCCGGCGGTAGCCACCGCCGGCCCGGCGGGGGCGATCCGACCGCCATCCTTCCATGATTGACCCCCGCCACATTAGGATGGCTGGGGGGTCCGCGGCGGACGGGAAGACCGTCCGCCGCTTTTCCACCGGTCGACACGTCGACCGGGCGGAAAACTGCCACAATATGGTGGTGGTGTCTGTAAGACACCGCCAACCATATCATGATGCCTGCGGTGAATCGCATTTCCATGGCGGCAACGCATACGGTTCCTTCTGTTGGGGGCCCGTTGTGGGCCCCCAGGGTGTTGGGGGGATGGGGGGGTGCACATGGGGGGTACCATTGCCATACACTACGTGCAGACACCACGTGGTGCCTGCCATGTAGTGCATGGCAATGCCGTGCACAGTCCTTTCAATTGCGAGCGGCTCTGCAGCCAGCAGATCCACCCGCAATGTGAAAGGCACAGGATGCGCCCGCCAGTGTGGCCGCAACTTCGGCGGTAAGTCCCTAGCTCCGTTACGATGGCGGGCGGACTTTGTCCGCCCGCCATCGTAATGTACCCCTTAGTCACAGCCAATCGACAATCACATTTAGAAAAGTCAAGCTGCAATTAACAATAAACGGCTCTCAGATGGACCTTCCACAACCATCGCACATGCACACACCCACAGTATTGTTCTTTGTAGAGCACCTCATCTTTCAGTTGCTCCTATTACAGCCAAAATACATATTCCAGCACATGGCTAATGGCAAAGCAAATGTCCAGGTTAGTCAACAATTACACCAAGGAGAAAAGTATAATCACTTTTTGTTACATACAAAGAAGGACACTTCAAAGGGTTATTAACACATCATTGACATGGAAAGGAAGAGGTTCTGCCAACAACATTTGACCGGGGCAAAAATTAATTACGTACAGAAACCATAGATATGGAAAATGAATAGAAGAACTGCAAATCATACCTTCCATAAATATAAGCACCATTATTCCAGGAACCATTGTCAGTGAAACAATTGTCTGAGTAGAGGGTATTACATTATATCTCCACATCAGAGTCAGGAAATAGTCAGTGTGCAATTAATTCTCAATTTCCTAGTTACTGAGACCAAATATCCTTAAAATTTAAATTGAGCATCAAGATGAACTACAAGTAGACATAGAGAAAGCTGAAGACTCCTCTAACTGTATAAAAGTAGCTAGTCTACATATACAATACAATACAATGCACTTATAGAACACACAGCTACCTTAAAAGGTGTCCCAGCACAAGCGGATGAGAGAGACAACTGAGTTTGGGAGCTACGACCAGCAACAGGAGGGGATTATTCAGGAGTCAAAAAGAAGTGTTTTAATCTTTTTACTAAAGACTGTTTCAGATGGACAGCTTCTCAATGCCACAGTTTGGTTGTCAAATAGACAAAGGAATGACCACCTCTTCTAGATTTAAAAATATGCAGGCATTGCATTGAGAAGAGAGTTTGAACCAATGCTTAAGATATAGATGACCCCTGCCATTAAAAATTTTGAAGGCAAAAGTGAGGGCCTTAAACTGGATACTTTTACCTTTTACATATAGCCTTTGTACACCCGGGATGGTATAAGAGAATCCTGGAAATGAGTCATGCTTTGTTGGAGTATGATAAACTGAAAAAGTAAGGCAAAGTGGAGCAGGCGGCAGCAAACAGTCCATCAGATGCTCCTTCCCTCAAACTATCCAGATTATTCTTATGTCCGAAGTAGCCATACAATTCTTTTCTCCCATTACACTGAATAGCCAATCTTATCGCCACATAGAACCTGTTGTTCGTTTGTTTGTAGAATTCTTTTGTTGTTCGAATCATTGAAAAAATTTCACCATGAAGCAGTAAGCCATGAAATGGCATTGCAGAACTGGAACTGCTGCTTTAAAATACTTCAGTATATTTCTCCTCTCAATGCCCAGTGTTGGCACTGAGCCTTAGGTATTTACCGAATATTGCCAGCCACTTTCAGGTCTTCAAAAATGTGGGTAGTCTGGAGAAATTGATGTGGGAAGCAGTGGGCCTGGGAGTAGATGGGATGGTAAAATCTGAGGCAGCTTGCAACAAAGTCATACGCATATGACATGAGGAAGACCCTCACATTTTTAGCCGCTATGGATGGAAAATAATGGTTCTGGATGTAATAGTATTTCTGATTTGGGATAACCAGGCAAAAGGCAGGAAACAGCAGTGCTATTCACTGTGAGACAAGCAGCAGTCATTATCAAGGTATGCTTCATAAAGAAACACTGAAATAAGTGAAGGGCTGATGATGGAAAATGGCCCTTTCTGCAGTCATCTCCAAACTTTTTGCCTTCCTCCTCCTACTTTTGCTGGATCCGTTTTTGTTGGCTTTAGGACCCTGGCCACTTTACCACAGCTAACCAGTGCTAAAGTGCATGTGCTCTCTGCCTAAAACATGGTTTGATTGGTATATACCTAATTGGCATATTTATTTTACTTTTAAGTCCCTTGTAGAGTGGCATACCATATACCCAGGGCCTGCAAATTAAATGTAATCAGCGGGCAAGAATATATGATGTTACAACGCAAACCATTACAACACATGCTTTTACAACGCAGTTTTTACAAAGCAAGTACCATTACATTACATGTTTTTACAACGCATACCATTACAACGCAAAATTATGTTAATGCATTAAATAAACGATTACAACGCATACTAGCACAACGCATACAATTACATCGCATTTTTTTAAAATTTGTATAATAAACCCCTGGGACGGGATGCAGTGAAAATAGGGGTTTTGGGTGGGGTAGCGTACTAAAACACAGATACTTAAAATTAGTACTAAGTAATGAAATTAATACTCGAGTACTAAAATTAATACTCGAGTTTTATTATTTTATTAAAAATCTTATACTAACAAATGGGTCGAAATAAAAAAAAGGGGTTTTGGGTGGGTTACTGCAATAATACACGGCATTTTTAAAAAGGGCTGAACATTAAAATTAATACTCGAGTACTAAAATTAATACTCGTTTTTTTATCGTGAACAATAAAAAAAAACATCGATAAAAATATACTTTTATTTTATAAAATGGAAATATATTTTCCACACATAAAAAAATTTAGAAAAAGAAAATAATTAACAATATAATTTTTAATCGAATATTTAAATAAAAAACACATCATATCAATTTTTCCAAAATATTTTCAAATGGACGACGACCCCTAAAAAATAACATTAACACACTTTATTTTACGAAAATATCTACCATTATTTTTTAAAATATTAAACATAATAAAACGCCAATAACACAAAACTAATCAAAATCCAAACAAATAATCCACAATTTTAAACTTCACGAAAACTAAAGTCCTACAACACTTTCAATGAAATCACCTTGACCAGCAGGTCACCAAAATGGCGGACATAACATATATGCAAAAAAATAACAAACATTTATAAATTCAAAAAAATAATTACAGTTTTACACAGCATTAAAAAGACGACAAAAAAAATACACAAACCATATTTTGTTTTCAATTAACGTACACCACAATAAAACGTATAAAAGGAGCCGTCCGCCATTTTAAAAACATAGGTTAACTGACTGCCAGACACACCACACACGTTTTGCCTGCCAGAAATTTATAGACATCAAACAGTGCCATCTACAATTCCAAGTAAGTGAAACCTATATTAAATGTAAAATATTAGCAAATTAATCCAAGCAGAAATTTAATCACATATAACATTTTTAATATCTTACAGCTCTTGTCGAAAAGTTGTCAGCATTGCATAAAGCACAATAGAAAACAGTCACAGAAAAAATATATAATGTGAGTAAACATAACTTTATATATTTAAATATTTATCGTTTTTAAGTAAAACAAACATTTATTAACATTTAAAAAGAGTACAATATTGTAAATTTGTAAACTAAGAATACTGCTCTAACAAGTGCTTGCCTCACAGAAATTAATGTCTAGTTGTGGGTGTAAAACTACTATTCCAACTCCGACGGGTGCTTACCTCTAAAAAATAATGGATAGTGGTGAGGACAAAATTACTATTCCTACTCCAAAGGGACATGACCTCAGGGAAAATGCTGGATAGTGGTGGGGACAAAATTACTATTCCTACTCCGACGGGTGCTTAACTCAGGGAAATTAATGGATAGAGTAGGGGGCAAAATTACTATTCATACTCCAACGGGGGTTTGCAACAAGGAAACTGCTGGATAGTGGTGGAATTTAAATTACTATTCCTACTCCAATGGGTGCTTACCTCAGGGAAGCTGCTGGATAGTGGTGGAGATAAAATTACTATTCCTACTCCGATGAGTGCTTAACTCAGGGAAAATGCTGGATAGTGATGGGTGCAAAATTACTATTCCTAGTCTGAAGGGTGCTTGCCTCAGGGAAAGTGCTGGATCGTGATGGGATTAAAATTACTATTCCTACTCCAAAAGATGCTTACCTCAGGTAAGTGCTGGAAATAAAATTACTATTCCGACTCCGAAAGTGCGCTTAACACAGGGAAAATGCTGGATAGTGATGGGTGCAAAATTACTATTCCTACTCTGAAGGGTGCTTGCCTCAGGGAAAGTGGTGGATAGTGGTGGGATTAAATTTACTATTCCTACTCCAAAGGGTGCTTACCTCAGGGAAAGTGCTGGATAGTGGTCGGGTTAAAATTACTATTCCTACTCCAAAGGGTGCTTACCTCAGGGAAAGTGCTGGATAGTGGTGGGGATAAAATTAATATTCCTACTCCAACATGTGCTTGCCTCAGGGAAAGTGCTGGATAGTGGTGGGGGCAAAATTACTATTCCTATTCCAACCTGTCTTTACCTCAGCGAAAGTGTTGGATAGTGGTTGGGTTAAAATTACTATTCCAACTCCGAAGAGTGCTTACCTCATGTAAAGTAATGGATAGTGGTGGGGTTAAAATTACTATTCCTACTCCAAGGGGTGTTTGCCTCAGGGAAAATAATGGATAGTGGTGGGGTTAAAATTTCTATTCCTACTCCAAAGGGTGGTTGCCTCAGAAAAAGTGCAGGATAGAAGTGGAGATAAATTTACTATTCGTACTCCAAAGGGTGCATACCTCAGGGAAAATGCTGGATAGTGGTAGAGGCAAAATTACTATTCCTACTCTGAAGGGTGCTTACCTCAGGGAAAGTGCTGGATAGTGGTGTGGTTCAAATTACTATTCCTACTTCGAAGGGTGCTTGGCTCAGGGAGAGGGCTGGATAATGGTGGGTGCAAAATTACTAATCCTGCTCCAACATGTGCTTGCCTCTGAGAAAGTGCTAGAAGTTTATTTTTAGGTTATACATTTTTTACAAAAATATATATATTTATTATACATTTTAATATATCAATAGATAACTACAGCATCCATCAACAGCTGTAAAAAAAACAATATATTTTCTTGAAAAAATAACCAACAGAAGACCTTCTGAAAATTATTTAAAAAGGTAATTTTATTTTAAATATTTACACGAAAAAGAACTAAAGCAATGATATTGTATAAAAACAAGTTTGCAAAATAGAATTACATCCAAATTACATTTTTAAAACAATGTAAAGATATTTTTTCTTCCAGATTTTATAACTTGAAACATCAAAACATTTCTGAAAGTCAAGCATCAAAACAAAAAACATCACCAGGTAATTTTTACATCAAAAAAATATGTCAATAAAGTTTTTGAACCGTAAAAAAAATCAATAATATTTTAATTCAACAAAATGCTCTTCTCCAAAAGAAAAATACCTTTGGAAGGTAAATAAATATGTTAATCTTCACATACTTAGGGCCCGATTTGGATCTCGCTCGGAAAGCCCTCCAAACGACTCAGATCCGGAGGGTTTTCCAAGCAAGACGTGCTCCTGGAGTCCGACCAAACGAGTACGATGCAGCCATATGCTGACGAACTCGGTTCGCTCGGACTCCCATTGAACTCTATGGGAGCCTCTGTACAGATGCGTACACAGGCTCCCATGGCAGAAAAGGGGTGGGTGGGGAAAAGCGTACACCCTGTGGTGGGCACCCCACGTTGCCCGTCACACTGTGCATGCCTGGATTGGGGGGACCCATGGGCACACCCCCGTGACAGATTTGGAGGGCCCCGGGGGCTGGGGGGCCTGTTATGCCCCCTGAAGTACGCTTCCAACAGCCGTTTCATCTCTCTGAGACCGAGGCGAAGCGGCTGTCCGAATCGTGCATCGTATTCACTCGGTCGGCATTTGGCTCCATTGCGCTGTACGATCCGGCTGCGATTGAGTCGTATGGAGCGGTTCGGGTCCGGAAATGATTCAGTCAGTGCTTACGCGATCTTCGCATCGTACTGAGGGGCCGATTCCGATCTCGGCCGGTAGGGCACCGGATCGGATTCGGCTGAACCGGAACCGATTCGGAGGCCTTATTCCCGACCGATTGGTACGTGCGTCCGGCCGAACGAGTACGATGCGAGCGCGTGCAAATTCGCCGACCGACTCGTACGCCCATCCCAACCGCACCGACCAACTCGCACGGATGCGCAGCGCACCTCGCAATGGAGACGTTCCCCGGCCGGGCAAGTACGATGCGCGCCGCGAGCAGTCCGACCGACTCGCACCGTCCGGCCCGAAGAAGCAGTTGGAGCTGTACTTCGGGGGTCCGTGTCGGACCCCCCTGTACGCGTAGCCGCGCGAGTCGCACACAGGGGGGACCCATGGGTCCCCCCTACCTGTGCGTGTACAGCGCGAGTCGCTTCACCGCGTACACGCTGTAGGGGGCGCCCTTGTTTGCCTCGCACCCATTGAGTCAATGAGAGCCCGCGTACACGTTGTACGACAGGCTCCCATTGACTTCAATGGGAGTCTGACCGACTCGAGTCCGATGGCATACGTGCGCATCGTACTCGTTCGGTCGGGCTGATAGGGTCCGATTCGGTCGGAAATCTCTCCGGGTCCGGCTCGGTCGGAGAGATTTCCGACCCGAATCGGAATCGGCCCCTTGGTCGTTCGGACCTGTGTACGACTCGGTCGTAAACAAGGGTTACGAATCGGATCCGGCAAAGGCAAATCCAATTCGTAGGCCTTCCGAGCGAGATTAATATTGCAAAATAAACACAAATGTATTTGTTCTGTTAAAACTCAAAAAGTATTGTAAAAAGTCAAAACATTAACCTGTTCTTCCATAACCAAAAATAAGTTATTCTATTTCAGGAAAACATTTAAAAAATTTTAGAAACTCCTAACAATTATTTTTTTTCTACTATTTCACACCACAATAAAATTCAAACTGGTCAAGAAACAGAAAACCACAACCAAAAACTTTAAAAAAAAGGTAAGATTACTCAAACAATAAACAAAGAAATTATGTAACCATGTTTCTCTCCCTAGTAAACTTTATTAAAATAACATAAGACTGATAAAACACATAAAAAAAAATTCCTTTCAGAATCAACTAATTAACAAAACCGTCCACCAAAGTAAAAGCATCAAGCAACATCTGGTCAAAAGGTAAGAAACTAGAAATATTTATCAATAAAACAACTTAACCATTTTTCTCTACCAATAAAGCTTTTTTTTAAATAACATTTCCTCAAATTTAGAAATGCAACACGTTGAAAACATTAAATATAACTTCAAAAAGCATTAACTTTAAACTGTTCAATAAACTGCATAAATTGTACTGTATATTTTTCCTCTAAACAGGTAAACACAAGAAATTTTAAATAAACTAACTTTTTTTTTCTTTTTCAATCCATTACAGAAAATGAAGTCAAATCAAGCCAAATATATAACATCAAGCCGGGGAAACCGTTTACTCAATCATAGTGGGTATGTTTATTGTAAGGAGAGACTATCTGAGCCCAGGTGTCATTGGAGGTGTGTGCAATACTACTCAACCCATTGCACAGGCAGAGCGGTTACTCTTGGTGACTCTGTTTTAAGAACCACAGAACATAACCACTCTGCCTCTGCAATGGAGATTGAGGTAAGAGAAACAATAAATGAAATTAAAGAAATTGCATCCACCTCCAATGAACCCTGTGGTGCAGTTTTGAGGGAGGTAGCCCAACACATTCCACCACATGCTGCAAGTAGTATACCCATAATTCCTAATCTGAGAAGAATTGTACAACGTAAAAGACAGGCAAGTAACCCACAAAGAGTAACATCCCAAACCTATTCTGACATAATCATTCCACCTGAACTCTCTGTAACTGTTACTAATGAACCATTCCTTTTGCATGACAACAAAAACCCTCAAAAGAGAATTCTAATCTTTAGCACACCCCATAATCTTGTAAGGTTGGAGAACAGTGATATTTGGATGATGGATGAAACGTTTAAAAGCATGCCCCATCCATTCACCCAAATATACACTATTCACACATATATTAATAACACAGTAGTTCCCTTGGTTTACAGTTCACTCCCTGATCAACAATCCTCAACATACACTGAATTATTGTCAGTGATAAAAGCTAAAACATCAAACAAAAGTCCTAGAAAAGTACTAATTGACTTTGAATTACCTATGATTAATACTATTACCAAATTGTACACAGATACCCAAATTCAAGGATGTTTTTTACACTTTTCACAGGCATATTGGCGAAAAATTAAAAAAACATCCTTAATTGAGGATTATTTATCAGATAGCAAACTACAGTATGAACTAAAAAAATGAACTGCCCTTTGCTTTGTTCCTCCTGACAGTGTAGACGAGTACTACACTTCAATTACAGAATCGGAATACTTTACCTCAAACGAAGAAAAATTGGCACCTATTCTAAATTATTTTGAAGACACATGGATTGGCCATCTAAGCAGGTCGGGTTGCAGGAGGAAGCCACGTTTCCATGTAGTGTGGTGGAACTGCTACACGACCTGCTTAGAGGGAGGAGCAAAAACAAACAATGCCATAGAGGGATGGCACAACTCCTTCAATAAATCAATTGGCAAACCTCATCCTAATTTCTATCATTTCTTGGAAATTTTGAGGAAGGAGCAAAGTTTCCAAGAAATGAGAATGTCGCAATCATTAACAGGTAGCCTGAACCCACGTATTTCTAAAAGAACAAAGGAAATGTCTGAAAGACTATTGGGTGTAATTCAACAGTTTACATTGATGGTGGCTTCAGACTACCTTGATAATCTTGCACACATCCTCCATTTCTAACCCACACTATCTTCTTACTTGCCTGTTTTGCTCTAAAAAATAACACTAATTCATTTGGCATTTTTTTAAACATTTTCAAACTAAATGTCGGGTCTCCTTACCTTAAGATGTCTTCTTTTTTCAACTCTTGGACTTACGTTCCATCCATTTTTTCACCAAGAGTAAAAAAAAAATTTAAATCCATTACCAATAATCCACATTCCTTTTGGTAAATCCATAACCCGATTTTTACTTTTTAAATGTGCACAATTTTTACAAAAGAAAAACTGCATACCTAAAAAAAACGCACCCCAAAAAAATCCCGATTTTTTTTTTTTTTTCTGCAAAAAACGCAACAAAATCCAACGATGCAATCCAATCTATTTCGAAAACAATTCCATTTCGATTCCATGTTCCATAATCCTTCGCCGAAAATCCATCTCGAAAAAATGTAATTCGCACATCCAAAATCCAAAAACCAAAAAGAAGTGGATGTAAAAATATCCGATCTTCTATTTTCCAAATTAGAATTTTTTTTTTTAAATCATATTAAAAATACATCTAACCGCGACGACGATAAATCCTTCTTTTTTTAAAAGAAAAACGTCGCAAAAAGAAAAATATTTACCTTTCGGAACACTTTTGTTTAATAAAGTTTTTAATGTATATATTGTTAATAACTTTATTAAACAAAAATTGTTTCGAAAAAAAGAGACCCGGCGTGGGCCTACTACTGCAACCTGTAACGGAGTGAAATAGTTGGTTAACACACAACAAAAGTACCTAAAACACATCTAATACATCTATCTACCTCCCTCCTCTCTCCTTACAATAAACATTACCACTACACTATGGGGCCGATTCCGATCTCGGCCGGAGGCGCACCTAACACCATTCGCCCGGGAAAAAAACCAGGCGAATGCGTGTTTCCCGACCGATTCGCACATACGTCCGAACGAGCAAGTACGATGAGCAGAACTACCCAAATCCCGACCCAGTCGCACTCACCCAATACAGCTCCTGTTCTCCGACCGATGCGGATCCGGAAACGCAGAATCGAGTCGCACGGAAGCCCAAACGCAGCCCCGTCCGGCCGGACTAGTACGATGCACCTTCCATACGTGCCGAACCCGTCGCTACGCACGGCACGTCAAAGCATCCGGGAGAGGCGCACATAAGCTCCGATTCGCGCCACAAGACGATCCACGGCTACGAGACGAACAAGCCAGCGACGAGGATGAGGCGAAGCAAAGAGAAAGACGAACGAGACGAACCAACCATGAATCCCATCGTGCCGATCCTACCAATACTCTACATCTATTACCGGAACTGGTACGGACGCTTACGGCGCAGAAGGTAAGTCAGACACCCACCACACAAACAAACCACACGTACCCGACATATAACACACACACATAGGGATGCAGAAATTACTTACGCCAGCAACAGCAGCACCATAGGGGCGGGATGGCTATCACCAATGCCACATACACACATAGGGGCCTGGATGCCAACCACGAACACCACCCCTACCCAGGGGGTGCTAGATGCCTGTCACTACTACCACCCCTACTCAGGGGGGCTGGATGCCTACCACTACCACCACCCCTACCCATGGGGGGCTGGATGCCTGTCACTACTACCACCCATACCCAGGGGGTGCTAGATGCCTATCACTACTACCACCCCTACCCATGAGGGGCTGGATGCCTGTCACTACTACCACCCCTACTCAGGGGGGGCTGGATGCCTACTACTACTACCACCCCTACCCAAGGGGTGCTAGATGCCTACCACTACTACCACCCCTACCCATGGGGGGCTGGATGCCTGTCACTACTACCACCCCTACCCATGGGGGGCTGGATGCCTACCACTACCACCACCCCTACCCATGGGGGGCTGGATGCCTATCACTACTACCACCCCTACCCATGGGGGGCTGGATGCCTGTCACTACTACCACCCCTACCCAGGGGGTGCTAGATGCCTACCACTACTACCACCCCTACCCATGGGGGGCTGGATGCCTGTCACTACTACCACCCCTACCCATGGGGGCTGGATGCCTACCACTACCACCACCCCTACCCATGGGGGGCTGGATGCCTATCACTACTACCACCCCTACCCATGGGGGGCTGGATGCCTGTCACTACTACCACCCCTACCCAGGGGGTGCTAGATGCCTATCACTACTACCACCCCTACCCATGGGGGGCTGGATGCCTGTCACTACTACCACCCCTACTCAGGGGGGCTGGATGCCTACTACTACTACCACCCCTACCCAGGGGGTGCTAGATGCCTACCACTACTACCACTCCTACCCATGGGGGGCTGGATGCCTGTCACTACTACCACCCCTACCCATGGGGGGCTGGATGCCTACCACTACCACCACCCCTACCCATGGGGGGCTGGATGCCTGTCACTACTACCACCCCTACCCAGGGGGGGCTGGATGCCTACTACTACTACTACCCCTACCCAGGGGGTGCTAGATGCCTACCACTACCACCACCCCTACCCATGGGGGTCTGGATGCCTGTCACTACTACCACCCCTACTCAGGGGGGGCTGGATGCCTACCACTACCACCACCCCTACCCATGGGGGGCTGGATGCTTGTCACTACTACCACCCCTACCCAGGGGGTGCTAGATGCCCCTCACTACTACCACCCCTACCCATGGGGGGCTGGATGCCTGTCACTACCACCACCCCTACCCAGGGGGTGCTAGATGCCTACCACTACCACCACCCCTACCCATGGGGGGCTGGATGCCTGACACTACTACCACCCCTACCCAGGGGGGGCTGGATGCCTACTACTACCACCACCCCTACCCATGGGGGGCTGGATGCCTGTCACTACTACCACCCCTACCCAGGGGGGGCTGGATACCTACTACTACTACCACCCCTACCCAGGGGGTGCTAGATGCCTATCACTACTACCACCCCTACCCATGGGGGGCTGGATGCCTACCACCAACACCACCCCCACTCATAGGATAGACAATGCATGACACAACCAGCACACTACAACCTAAGGAATGCAAGAAAAAGACATCCCCCAACACCATGACAAGCGTGTGTAGACTGTGTCAAATGCCTACAACACTGAACATGACTTTGAACATACAATGTGACCCCCTATCACATGTGTCACACATAAATGTGTGTGGCCTCCACAATGCAAGCAGACCATGACCACTGTGGCAATGGGGTACAAACCCCATCATCACAGTGACCAAAAGGTAAGTGTGGGGTCCATAGCTGAAGCACATTTTGAACATTGTGGCAATGGGGTCTAAGCCCCCATCATCACAGTGACCAAAATGTAAGTGTGGGGTCCATAGCTGAAGCACATCTTGAACATTGTGGCAATGGGGTCTAAGCCCCCATCATCACAGTGACCAAAATGTAAGTGTGGGGTCCATAGCTGAAGCACATCTTGAACATTGTGGCAATGGGGTATAAGCCCCCATCATCACAGTGATCAAAATGTAAGTGTGGGGTCCATAGCTGAAGCACATCTTGAACATTGTGGCAATGGGGTCTAAGCCCCCATCATCACAGTGACCAAAATGTAAGTGTGGGGTCCATAGCTGAAGCACATCTTGAACATTGTGGCAATGGGGTCTAAGCCCCCATCATCACAGTGACCAAAATGTAAGTGTTGACATTGAAAAAGCTGCAACTGCCAAACTGCATGGATGATTCCTGGTCACAGAACAACAAACACATCAGTGGCAAAGTAGTGATTGTGTCCCATAGCAACATAGATTGGGGGAGGCAAACAGTGCAGTGCAAATAAGACATACCTTTGGCCATGTGCAGACAAACATCACCCATGGGGGCAGACACTGTCAACATTCATCAATGACACAATGACAGAAGTGACCATCATAATGCAGCCCCACATATTTGCACCAATGGGCACACAAATGTAGATATCCTGTGGAGACTGTAGATGTGAGGTGAACAAATACCATACCATGGCAGCAATGGGACACACAAACAATGATCATTGTGCTGACTGATGACCTAGGAGTCCCAGGGACAGCAGGTGAAACCCACCAAACAACATACAGCCAATGGCACACTAAAGATATGCCAATGCAGTGCTGCAGATGCACAAACATAAACAGGCACCCCACACTGCACATCAAACACAACAGGTGAGGGGAGGTGCCAGTGTCCCCAGGCAACCACACAACACATGATGAGGCCTGAATACCAATTACACAGATGCGCATACAGTGCCACACAAAAGTAACTCATGGATCCAAATCCCCTATGTGGGCAATCAGGCATTGTTAGATGAGAGGGGGCACAAATCACACGTGTCACACAAGCATGTAGGAACAGCAACTGACACAGCAAGACACAGACACACCACAGCACTACCCCCAGGGTCCCCACAATGTGGTGACCCTGGGCTGCATGACAATCCCACTGTGATGACAAAGCTAGATGTCGTTCACACTGTGAACCACAGTCATGTGTCCTGAGCAACAAACTACCATCACACCTACACAAGCACAAATCAATCAGCACGGCCAGTAAGCCAAGGCCAACATGGAGGCAGGGGTCTAGCCGGACAACAACTCTCATCTGCACACACTCAACACCACACACCTCGACCTCCAACAATGTGAAGCAGTGAAGCTCACATGCACTGGTGACATTGCACATGCACCCATGACAATCCCATGGGGGGTGGTGGGAACTAAGGTGCAGAAACACATCACACATGGCCACTCAACAAGACTCCTGAATGTCTGACACACTGCACACTATGCTGTACATGGACATGACGGCAATACCACACCAACCAATGGGATCCCAGCCACAGTCCCACACCAATGAAGAAGCCAAGGTCACCCACAAAGAACACACATAGACAACTACCAACATTGCAGCCCTGACCCTGAGGAGTGCCAGCAGTCACACACACAACGTGTCACAATCACTGAAAGCTAACACAAACTGGAAATTACATGACAGGTGTAAACAACAAGTGCCAAGGGGAATCCTGACTGTGTCCCATCTGCGTTTGCCCACAAACTCAGCCCTGACAGCAAACACACCTATGGGTGACACACTGATGACCAGTAATGTGCCATGCACCCACATCACAGAGAACCCAGGTAGAAGACTTTGGGGGAACATAGGTCAACTCAGCAAGCATCACAAACAGGAACATCACTAGGGATCCCAGCATGCACAGCAAAATGGAAGTGAACACACACATACATGCTCACACAACACACACCTTGGGCTCAAGCAATGTCACAGGATTACACACTGCCATGAGGGGACTCCACTCCTGTGTGAGGAAAGCTGTGCCATATGTTGCCTCAGTAGGGCTCCATCATGTCAGCAGAACACTTGGTCACACAGTCAACAATTAGCACGAAATGAAGGCTCCCGTCATATCAGCCTGGTCATGGGAGTGTCAACGAAATCATCAGCACAAATCCAACACACATGTATAGCAAGTTGCACTGACAACACAGATGAGTCCTTCCCCATTGATGCCCAAACTTGCATGTCCAGTGAAGATGGCCACACGGTCAGGGAAGTAGACTAATTGAACAATGGCAAGCACAACAGATGTGCAGGGGTGTAAGCCACAGATGTGATATTGCAAATGTAAGTAGGAAATCCCATTGCCAAATATTGAAAACATGACACCCTCATATGCTGCTAAGGATGACATGGATACACTACAGGATAGGCCACATTACCTGTGGACCACATGGGTTCCTGCACAGTAACACTTCATTTTCATGAGACCAAAAATCACCATCACTGCAGCAAGGGCACGGTTAGCATCATCAACATCATGTACATCAGAAGCAAAACCACTAGAGAACAGAAAGTAGCTTTATTCAGCATATGTGGGTTCAAACGTTAAAGTCCAGAAAAAAAGAAACAAAGGCCAATGGCCAGTCCATTCTGAAAGTCAAAACAGGGTGACAGTGGCAGATGTCACCCTACGCATGCCTGCACTGCTACACACCAGGGACAATCCCCTCGGAGGGGCATACGGGGGGCAGGCCAGGCACCGCAGGGACAGGATCAGGGCTCACCAGAAGGAGGCAGGGAAGGGGTGGTGGGTGCTGGAGAGCCACTGACAACTGCAGTGGAGGTGTCTGACATGGTGTGTGCCGGCACAACTGGGGGCATGACTCAGATGGTGTGGGTGCCGGCACGACTGCAGTGGGCCGTGCAGATGGAGTGGACAGGTTCCCCACTGCAGTGCCCAAGTCAGACGGGGTGGTAGTGGACTCCACTGCAGTGCCTACCTCCAAGGGAGGAGAATGGGGTACAGGTAAGGTGGGCAGGACAGAGGGGGAGGACACCGTCTCCACACCAGTGGCACAGACATGCGCAGCGGGGGTGTGGTGCCGGAAGAACAAGTGGCAGGGGGAGAAGGCCAGATCTTTTTGGGGATGGTGTATCTGTGGGTGGGGGAACCTGGGGCAGGGTGTGGTGGGGGCACCTGTGGAGTGGGGGCCTGAGGGATGGAGGAAGGAGACTTGGTGCTTGAGCTGCAGGGCGGCGGCGGGGTCTTGCTCTTCCGGGTCCTGGGGGACTTGCGGATGGGGGCGTCAGTTGGTCTGCGCCTGGGGAGGGTGTCCGGGGGTGAGGGGCACTCCCCTCCGTGTGGGTGGGCTTCCTCTTCCCCTGAATGCTGTATCAGCTGGATCGGAGGGGAAGAGGCCGAGGTCACTGAGGAAGACCCGCTGTGTCTTTGGGGTTGCAGGTGAGGCAAGGGAAGGGGCCTTGGAGGGAGAGGTAACTGAGGACTGCGCAGTGCTCGTGGATGCGTGTGTGTGTGCCTGGGCCCCATCCCCTGTGAGTGTGGTTTCAGTCCCCTGACTGTGCGTGAGTGTGCGTCTGGATTTTGGCGTGTGTGTCTGTGTGCTGCCTGTGTCTGTGCTGGTGTGCCTGTGCCGGTGTGTGTGTGCTTGGGACAGGTAAGGTGCTGGGGAGTGTGGATGGGGCAGAGGTAGGAGGGGTGAGGGACTGTTGGAGGAGGGACACTGCTGCCGTCAGGGAGGAGTCCATGGACCTATTGCCCCTCTGTAGGGCAGACATGCCCGATGAGATGCCCTCCATGAACGACACCAGCTGAGTCAACAGAGTGGTGTGTGCATGGAGGACACTCAGCATCGCTGTCTGCCCTACATGGAGCTGGCGAAGGAGGTACACAGACTCCTCACTCAGGGCAGCAGGGGACACAGGGGCAGGGGGTGTGGTGCCTGGCACGAAGGAGACATGCTCCCGAACATGGGAGCCTCCACGGACCTCGGGAATGGGAGACGATGGGAGGGCGGTGGTGGTGATGGTGGTGGCGGGGACAGCAACACTAGCAGGGGTGTGGTGGCTGCTGACACCTGCCTCCACAAGGGAGTCATCCTCCGAGCTGCTGTGGTCCTCAGCTGAGGTGGATGGTGCTGAGGACTCCTCGGTGTGGCTCCACTCGCCCTCCGTGCCACTGGGTCCCTCCGACCACTCCTCAGCTGCTGACCCAGTCTGGCTCTGCGGCTCCTCCTGGTCTGTGCAGCTGTCCCCTCCTGTGGCCGTGGATGTATCTGCAAACAATAGGGAAACAGACAGACATCAGTCACCTGCACCGAACGCACGCACCACACCACAGTAAGTACAGCACATTACAGAGCAAGCCCTGGCATCCTTAGTTGAACATTGCCAAAAGTGACCAAACAGAGTTGGGGAAGCCAATTGTCAATCTGATGGTCAACCATGCCACTCACATCCCTCCTGGCCTTGCACCCATCTGTCTGGTGTCTGTCGGATGGCAATACCCCAGTGTGGACACATGCACCACCTACACAGTAGTTGGACAGTGCAGAGAACACGGTGAAGCATGTGAACATGCACACATCACAACTCTTGCCACTGAGTCAGTACAGGTGTCCGGATAAAGGGATGCCCAGAGTCAATTTTGAAATGCATGTGATGCATACCAGCGACAGACACCATGATGCACCCATGTCCTGATAGTCATTGCCACAATGGTGTGCATGTAGCACATGTCACTCCCCTGCAGGATCACTCATAGGAAGTTTCATGCCATGGCACAGGCATGCCTGCTAAGTCATACATCACTGTCTCCAGTCACATGGGCAGGGCAGCCAGACAACAACAGTCTGCACTGTGTCACTATAGTAGGTCATGGGAAATGCAAGTCCTGGAGCTGAACAAGTGCACATGTACATCCCCCACACACCACATCATCTGAACCCTTATCTGTCCACGTCATACCAATTGGACATATGGGAGACCTGTAACACAACCCTCTGAACCTGAGCACCTCACAATCTGCTGTGAATGGGAAACAGCTGCCTGAACTTCACATTCGCATACCCCAGTCTGCACGGTCAGGTGATCAAACACCTATGTGTCACACAAGTATCGTCTCCTATGGTCACATCTCCGGTGGCATGCTGAGCCCCAACCGAGAAACACCCCAGTAGTCCTGACAACGAAGTCACAGCACACTGACACAGAGGCAGACACCTGAGAGGACATATCACTGAGCACAACGTGTCAGCTGATACACGTGAGTGGGAGTACAGAGTGTATTGTATGGCCTGGAGTAGGCATGACTGTCCTGCCCCACGTGAATGAGGGATGAGCCCTGGACAGTAGGCAGGTGGCTAAGTATGTGTGACACACGTAATATACACACTCCTGGGGCCCAAACATTGTTCCCACACGCAGCATGGGTGTGTGCCAGATACCCCAGGCACATGTGGTGGATCAGCTCTGCAATTGGACCACATATCAAAGTAACACGCAGATTACATGTCAGAACACAGGCATTGTGTAAGCAATGGACCCACCCATGATGCCCACCACAGAGTTAGGGGAACAAATGCTGTCCCCCACCTTGAGCTAAGCAAAATGCAAGGACACAGTACCCAAGTGACACAATTCCCTGACTGTAAGGGCCACACCTGGGTATCAGATGAGGAGTGGGCAGTGCACAATTGAGGGACATGGGTCCTGGACCACATGACTGATGTACTGTGGAAGTTTAACCAGTCCAGAGGAGGGCACATAGCATGGCAGACAAAGTTCACAATGCAGTCATGGACTCACCCCCTCCTTGCTGCTCTCTGGCCTTCAGCTGCCCATCCAGATCAGGGAAGACCACCACCAGGATCCTGAGCATGTGGGGGGTCAGGGTCCGGTGTCCGCCCCTCCTGCGAGGAGGCGACAGCTTCAGCTGGACCCGTGTCCAGCCCCGAAGGTCCTGCCACCTCTTCTGGAAGTTGCGGATCCGGCGCTTGTAGACCCCCACGGATCTCACTGCCCGGACGATGGTCAGCCATATCTGCTGCTTCTGGTGGGCATCAACCTGTGAGGATGACAAAGTGAAAATGCCATTACTACACATTCAACATATCCGTGCATCACACAGTTGGATATACATGTCTCAATCACAGGGGCACATGATGTACACAGGCAGTGCAACGATGGCTATGGACAGTTTGCCAGCAGTTACTACATGGTATCATTGCCTAGGAAGTAGAACCTTGTTTAAATGCACTGTCACTGCACTATACCTGTTCAGTGCATGTAACTACACACTATGGGGGGTGACAACTACTCAGTGAGCCTGCTAGCCAGTGGCGTGCAGACTGTAAGTCTTGCTAGTCAGACAACATTCACATTTAGTAAGGCAGTGGACAGCACACTCACCTGCTCCCCTGCTTTCCCATACAGCTTGCTGTACTGTTGAAGGAGGCCGTCCAGCAGGGCCTGGTTCTCCTCAGTGCTGAAGGCTGGGGCTCTATCCACAGTACGTGCCATTGCAGTAGCCAGAGGGTGCAGAGACAGCAGCAGTGGTGGTGCAGATGTCGTCCTGGAGCATGTAGTGCAGGCAAGTGAGCTCTCAGGGGAACAGCCAGCATTATATGTGTGCTGCAGAGGCAGATACTGTCCCATGTGTCCAAAGTGATAGGTCCAAGTCGTTTGCATCTTCTGAATCTGGCCAATCCATGGAATTGCACCACTTGCACACGCCCACAGCATCCTTCAAAAGTTCAACTTCATGACACCCATGAATTTGCAACATTGTTGTGGGTGACCAACTGAATTCACAGCATCAGACTCGTTAAATATTTGAAAACGCGTCCGTTGCCAGGCCAGGCCATAGCCAATGCGTGCGCACCGATCGGTCCATTGCTGTACAACGCGTATTGTGAATACAACGCGTCCCCGCTCACATTGTATGCAATGGCCAATGCGTGCGCACCGATCGGTCCATTGCTGTACAACGCGTACCCGCTCACATTGTATGCAATGGCCAATGCGTGCGCACCGATCGGTCCATTGCTGTACAACGCGTACATCGGATGACAACGCGTATCCGCTCACATTGTATGCAATGGCCAATGCGTGCGCACCGATCGGTCCATTGCTGTACAACGCGTACCCGCTCACATTGTATGCAATGGCCAATGCGTGCGCACCGATCGGTCCATTGCTGTACAACGCGTACCCGCTCACATTGTATGCAATGGCCAATGCGTGCGCACCGATCGGTCCATTGCTGTACAACGCATACCCGCTCACATTGTATGCAATGGCCAATGCGTGCGCACCGATCGGTCCATTGCTGTACAACGCGTATTGCGAATACAACGCATACCCGCTCACATTGTATGCAATGGCCAATGCGTGCGCACCTATCAGTCCATTGCTGTACAACGCGTACATCGGATGACAACGCGTACCCGCTCACATTGTATGCAATGGCCAATGCGTGCGCACCGATCAGTCCATTGCTGTACAACGTGTACATCGGATGACAACGCGTACCCGCTCACATTGTATGCAATGGCCAATGCGTGCGCACCTATCGGTCCATTGCTGTACAACGCGTACATCGGATGACAACGCGTACCCGCTCACATTGTATGCAATGGCCAATGCGTGCGCACCGATCGGTCCATTGCTGTACAACGCGTACCCGCTCACATTGTATGCAATGGCCAATGCGTGCGCATCGATCGGTCCATTGCTGTACAACGCGTACATCGGATGACAACGCGTACCCGCTCACATTGTATGCAATGGCCAATGCGTGCGCACCGATCGGTCCATTGCTGTACAACGCGTACCCACTCACATTGTATGCAATGGCCAATGCGTGCGTACCGATCGGTCCATTGCTGTACAACGCGTACCCGCTCACATTGTGTGCAATGGCCAATGCGTGCGCACTGATCGGTCCATTGCTGTACAATGCGTCCCTGTACAAGTCACTGGCATATGTCACCATGCCTGTCACAGGTGAACATATGCCAGCCACATATACTTCCCAGGGAGTGAGGGGCACACCTACAACACCACAGCCTGTCCACACTGTGTCCTAAGGCATGTAAGGCTGCATTACCTGTTCCGTGTATGGGGGTCAACATGTTGTTTTTTGGGTGGCACTTGGGGGCAGCCACTCCCAGGCTGTGCACGTGTTCATGGGGACAGAATCCTTGGTGTGTTGTGCACATGAACACTGTGGTGTGCAACAGTTCATTTCAGGGCATGTGGCATGGTCACATTTCACGGTTGTTTATGTGTATGTCATGTCACATACCCCCTGAGTCCCATGTGGGACGGTATGTACGTCCCAGTGTGACCCATTGCCACAATTGTGATGGCCCTCCACAGTCTGTGTGCATGTTGTGTTTACAATGTCTCTGATTCCATGTGCACAATGGGAGACAGTCTCCACATCCATGTTGTTTGTGCATGGACTTTGATGTTGTGCGTGTGTGTGTCACAGACGTCCATGTCTGTCCTGCAGAGGCAACAGGGACCACTACCTGTGGGGGTCATGGTTGTTTAGCTGTGGTGTATTCATGATGCACCATGTCATGCCAGTGTCCATGTGGCAATACAGGGTCCCTGGGAATCTACCTGTCGATGAGCTGTGATGCCTGTGGCACATCTGTCCTCACTTGTCACTGTGGTGTGTGTTTGGAACGTGACAGCAGTACATGGGTACTGTGACACAGCCTAATGATATCCCATAGCACAACCTGGGACTTGTTGAGGACACATGTTGAACTGTGATGTTAGATGTTAGCCATGTAGGTGCCATACATGTCCTTACGGAACGGCACACGCATCATGTACTTGTGTCTTGTAATGATGTATCATGTGATATTGAGTCTGGTCTATGCCGCATATGTGGGGTGACTGACAATCTTTCTTTCTTCACCTATGCATTGCAGGGCACCAGCTGTCCATCGGCCATTCCCTGACCTTGCAACAATGGTTGAACGGGACTGCATCCGACGGTACCGCTTCACCAGGCCACTGATTGAGGAATTTACGGTGCGGTTGGCCCCACATTTGCAACCTGGCCGGACATACCCTACAGCGCTGACCCCCAAGGTGAAGGTGATGGCAGCCCTACACTTCTTTGCCACCGGTACCTTTCAACACACTGTGGCGTCTGCTGGTGGGATGTCACAGACCATGTTCAGCCGTGTGCTCCGCGATGTTTTGGAGGCTATGTTGAGATACCTGAACCAGTACATCTATTTCCCTAGACTTCACCAACTCACTGACATGAAGAGTGACTTCTATACCCTGGGGAGGATGCCGCATGTCATTGGCTCCATTGATGGGACACATGTGGCTTTGGTACCACCACAGGCCCAAGAGCAGGCATACCGGAACCGCAAACACTACCATTCGGTCAATGCACTGGTGGTATGTCTTGCAGATATGAGCATCTCACACGTCTGTGCCCGTTTCCCCGGTTCTGCACACGATGCCTACGTGATGAGGAGTAGTCGCATCCTGAGGATGATGTCACAGATGCGGAACCAGCGTGCCTGGCTTGTTGGTGTGTACTGACTTTGTACCATTGTGTGTGTTCTGCAATGTAGTGTTCCACCCCCTTTTCCAACTCAGTGAATGTGCAATTGTCTGTATGTAGGTGACTCCGGATACCCCAACATGCCGTGGTTGCTGACGCCCCTTAGGAACCCTGTGACACCAGCCCAGATGCGCTACAATGAGGCACATGGTCGGACCAGGAGAGTGATTGAGCGGACATTTGGTCTCCTGAAGAGCCGCTTCCGCTGCCTAGATAAGACAGGAGGGGCCCTCCCATATGCCCCAGCAAAGGTGTGCAAGATTGTCATCGTCTGGTGCATGCTACACAACCTGGCAGTGCGGAAGGAGTTGCCTCTCATCCTGGATGACGATGACCAACATCTGCCACCTGTGGAGGATCCTGGGCTGGACCACAATGCCAGTGATGATGATGATGAGGGTGATGTCCGCACACAGCTCATCACCAACTTCTTCAGCTGAATGTGAGTATCCAGGGATGTTATGTCAATGATGTGAGTTTGCATGATATGTGTTGGTGGTGCTCTGGTGCTGTTTGAGTGTGTCCATGTGCTACTTGACTGGATGCGTGCAGCGATGTGTCCTTACAGGTAGTCTGTACTCCACAACAGTGTTGACATGCTAACTTGGTTCTGGGTGGGTATCTTGTGACATGTATTGGGCATGAGTATTGCAGTTCTGTCCTGTTCTTCAGTGCTTTTAACTGTGTGTCATTTCTGTCCTTCACAGGGTACTTTCAGAGTTGTTTGGTCAACTGTGATCCCCCGACACCGTGAATCAACTTCCAGGGTGGTAGCTGCCGTTTCCCTACAGGTGATGTGCGCCACACCCATGGACTTCCTTTCTTCTACACTTGTTGACTTTGTGCCCACTGCCAGGTGGGATTACCTTGCATCTGTAGTGGTTACAACATGTTGCAAATGTGTAATAAACCTGTGCTGCACTTTGTGATGTGCGTTGTCTGTGGTCACACATCTGACTGACATTTGCCTACTGCACCAGTGGGCTAGTTAAAACAGACTGTGAATAGGTGTTGTGTCTGTGCAATGCACCGTATTTCCTGCCAACATCAGTGTAGGCGATGAGTCAGATGGCCCTGGTGTGTATGTGTTGTGTAGCCCTGGTGGTGTGTCTCCCTCATATGTGTCACGTCGCCATGACTCACATGCCGGTGTTGTACTTGCTGTAGCAGTTAGCATGCACAGTGTCATTTCACAGATCATCATCTCCACTTCAGAAACAACGTTGGAATCACAACAGAGGCAAGTATGGTATATTAGTGAGTTTATTGACATACATGTGTGAGTATAGTGCACAGGATGGTGGGTGTTGTACATTGTGATTGTAATCCAAAGTTCCTAGATGATTTGGAAGTCCTGATAGCAGAAATGTCCTGAGTAAAGTCCACAGTCATCTGATACATTGGTCCAACTTGAGCTCCCCATGTCATGTGGGAGAGTTGTGTTGCATTCGACAGGGTGAAGAGTTTGCGCACAAAGGTGATTTTCCAGAACAGGTGTTGGCTTCCTGGGGGTTGTGCATGGCCATCAGCCTCTCAGTTGTCCTTCCTCAGATGACCCCTCTTCTTTGGGGGGGGGACCCTCAAGTGCAGGCTGCTGCGGTGCTGGGGACTCTCCGCCAGAGTCATCCTCCCTCCCTGTGGCAGTTGCAGTTGTTGCAGCACCAGATGTTGTGGGTACACAGGGAGGTGTTGACATGTTGGTGCACATCTGGCGGAGGCATTGTAATATGTCCCTATGCACCGCCGTCTGTTCTTGCAATGTGTCCCACTTGGACTCCATGCGGGACATGTGTAAGTCCAAGCGGGCATGATGGGCAGCCTGCTGCTGTTGAATGTCCCTGAGGATCCCCACTACCTGGCTGAACTCTCTGGTGCTAGTCTGGTATGCATCAGCTATGCGTACCAGTTGTGGGTCATCATGCAGTCCAGACCCCTCTGCAAGCAGCGACCTATGTCTACCACCCCTCCCACCACCCCTGGCGACACGTGAAGGACCTGTGGTGGCACGCACAGGTGACCCTGGGCCCCCTTGGGGGTTGTTGCTGGTGTTGGTGTCCGTAGCTCCACGTTGGGCCGGGGTCCGTGTGCTGGTGGTGGTGGTGGTCCTTGGTCTGTCTGTGTCGGCAGGGGTGGTCTGTGTGTTGGCAGTTGTTGGAGGGGTGGGTGCAGGGGGTGCAGCTGGTGGTCCTGCTGGTGCTGCATGATGACTCACTGCGGAGGTGCCAGGTAGGTCTTCGTCATCCGAGGTGGGCAGAGGCTGTTCCACACCAGTGAGCTCAGTGTCCCCCGGAGCCTGGGACAGGGACTCCTCAGCGTCTGCTGCTGTGACCCCATCATCACCTGTATTTGGAAGAGACACACAATGTATGTAATGTTTCTACAGGCATCAATGGTTCAAACACCTGACAGTTGTGACTGTACCTCTGGATGCGGGCCTGTACATTGCATTGTCCTAAGTTGTTACAGCCAGCTGTTGATATTGGTGTAGCGCATTGTCCTGCCAACATGAAGCATTTCAATGTGAATGTTGAGGTGTGTGCATGGCCAGCATTGGTGGTATTTGGTTGACATCCGGACATCCTTCTCCCTCCAGCCCAGTTATCCCACCATGAAGCATGCCACCCTTGCAGTGGGTGCAGGTTGACTCTCAGGATGTCAGTCAGTGGTGTCCTGCTGTTGGTTGGTGGCCAGTTCCCATCAGGGCCTTGTGCTCCCCACAACAGAGCACCAGTGTCAGACATCTTTGAAGTGGCTTTTCACTCCCTGTGAGGTGTGCATGCTTCAGTGTGAGCTTGCTGGGCCATGTGGGGGGGATGTTGAGCTGTGACTACCACTCCCATCATGCTATTGCCTCCACCCCCTTCCCAGCATGCCCATACTTCCTTCCTTTTGAGTGTACTTCACTGTGTGTGGGTGTGACAGCAATGGCAAGATGGCTGACAGTGGTGTCCTGCTGTTGGTTGGTGGCCATTTCCCAGCATGGCCTTGTGCTCCCCACAACAGAGCACCAGTGTCAGACATCTTTGATGGGGCTTTCCACTCTCTGTGAGGTGTGCATGCTTCAGTGTGAGCTTGCTGGGCCATGTGGGGGGGATGTTGAGCTGTGACTACCACTCCCATCATGCTATTGCCTCCACCCCCCTTCCCAGCATGCCCATACTTCCTTCCTTTTGAGTGTACTTCACTGTGTGTGGGTGTGACAGCAATGGCAGATGGCTGACAGTGGTGTCCTGCTGTTGGTTGGTGGCCAGTTCCCAGCATGGCATTGTGCTCCCCACAACAGAGCACCAGTGTCAGACACCTTTGATGGGGCTTTCCACTCTCTGTGAGGTGTGCATGCTTCAGTGTGAGCTTGCTGGGCCATGTGGGGGGGGATGTTGAGCTGTGACTACCACTCCCATCATGCTATTGCCTCCACCCCCTTCCCAGCATGCCCATACTTCCTTCCTTCTGACTCTGCTTCCCTGTGGGGTAGTGTGCCTGTGCTAAATGGATGGCTGACAGTGTTGTCCTGGTGTTTGTTTGGCTACAAGTCCCATGTGTGTCCCTGTGCTTCCCACAGCATGACCCAGGGTGGTGGTTTTTTGTGGGATAATTAATTTTAGTGTGAGGCAATGCATTTTCCCAGGTGAGTTGTGTGTAGTTTGTGTTAGGGGGGTGTGTGGGAAGAGCTGCTGGTAACTATGGTCATAGCTGTCAGTCTTCCTTCCCACCCAGCCAGTTTTCCCACCATGGAACGTGCTTCCATTGCAGGGAGTGCAAGTTGTCTTTCAGGATGTCAGTCAGTGGTGTCCTGCTGTTTGTTGGTGCCCAGTTCCCAGCAGGGCCTTGTGCTCCCCACAGCAGTAGCCAGTGTCAGCCATCTTGTTAGTTGTTTTCTACTCCCTGTGATGTGAGCATGGTTCAGAGTGGTGTTGATGGGCGTATTGTGATGGTGGGCAATATCTGTGACTACAACTCCCATGATGCTATTGGCTACACTGACTTGACCAGCATACACAGAATTCCTTCCTTTCTGTGGGATTCCCTGTGTGGTGGTGTTGTAGTGGTGGCTACATATCTGACAGTGTTTGTTGGTTAGATTTGTGCCACTGCCTAGCTTTATTTGTTGTAGTGTTTGTACATGTCATGACACAGTTACATATCACTATGAGATGGCATGTATTGTGTTTATCTGACTGACATACACATCTTGGGATGATTCTGGTTTTGTTGCTGTGGATTTGCTAAGGGTGCATGGTTTGACTATCCCCTTGACAGTGATGTGTGTGTATTGTCACACAATATTGGGTATATTGGTTGTGTACTCACCAGGCTCTGGGATGTTTTCTAGTCCATATACGCTCACTGGTGGTAGGATGGCCCGCACCTTCTCCTCCCGGGGCCTGAGGTATAGTGGTTTGGCAGGAGGGCCACTGCCGGTGTGTTGGCTCAAGATTAAGCCTGGGCGTAGTTCGCGAAGTAGCGTTACGCGAAGCTACGCAAAGTGCAGTTCGCACTACGCGAGCTACGCGTAGCACTACGCGAACTGCGTAGTGCACTGTTCGCAATGATTGCACAGTGCCGGATGCTTGTCCGCACTGTGCAATCATTGAAAACGGCATCTTGCACAGTGCGAGCTGTCTTTTACTGCCGCTCGACTAGATTTTTACTCGAGCGGCAGCTTTCTCAACGCGGACTGGTAGTTTCTCATCGCGAGCGGTCGCGAGCATACGCGACCACTCGCAATGAGAAACCTGACCTCCCCGCGTTGAGAATCTCGCGGGGAGGTTTATTTTCCACGCTCGCGATCGGCAACTTGATGTTGCTGATCGCGAACGAGGAAAAAGTCTCGCCGGGATGTCATTTTGCTTGCTCGCGGTCGCCAACTTGACGTTGAGGACCGCGAGCAAGCAAAAAATGACCGCTGCACTACGCTACGCTACGCGTGTTTGCACTGTGCTACGTGCAATTCGCGTTGTGCGAAGTAGCGCAAACTTCGCAAACTACGCGAGCGTAGCGTAGTGCTTTGCCCAGGGTTACTCAAGATGTAATCCTTCTTCAGTAGGTCCCTGACCCTCCTGCGCACATCATACCACCTGTTCTGGATGTCTTCCTTTGTGCACAAACATGGTGATTGTGCGTTCACCCTGTCGACGATCCTCTCCCACATCTTGGTTTTCTGCGACATGGGGGTCTGTTGGACCAGTGTACCAAACAGCTGTGGCTCTACCCTGAGGATCTCATCTACCAGGACTTCCAATTCACTATCTAGGAACTTTGGATTCTTCTTGGGGGGCATGGTGATGGGTGGTGGTGGTGAGTGATGTATGTGTTGATGTGCAAGTGAGGGTGTGTGAGTGTGTGTTTTGCTGGGTATATGTGAGGGTGCTATTTGTTGAGGTGCTGATGGTGTGTGGCGTGTGTGATGGATGAGCTGTGAGTGTGTGTGTGGTTGCTGTCTGTTGGTGTTCTGTGCTGGCAGGTAATTTGAATTTGCAAAGGATCATGGTAGGGATTTGTGTCCTTTATATGGGTGGAGTTGTGGGTGTGTCTTTGTTCCCTGTTTCCCCCCAGTATTTATTGGCTTTGTAATTGCTAGCTTGGCCTTTTTTTTGTGTTTTCCCTTTGTACTTTTTGTGCATGTAGGAGACGTTCTTCTGACCGAGTCGGACCCTGCAGTTGTCTCGTGCGAGCTTCTCCGAGTCGTTCACGCTGTGTTTGTGCTGTTTTATGTGCTGCGTACGGGTCGGTCGCGGTGTATTGGGTTGCTTCGGCTCGCTGTTTTGTATGCGTGTCGGTCGTACTGCTTGGGCTCCGTGCGACTCAGTCGTGTTTTCCACGCGATGCATCGTACTGCGCGGCTCGGAGTTCGCGGGTACGTTTCGTTCGGGTTCCTTCCTGGTGCGTGTCGGTCGGTTCGATTCGCGCGGTTTACCGGCCGGATAGCTTTTTTCCATGCGGTTCGGTCGTTTGTATTGTGTTCCGTACGAGTCGGTCGGATTTTGCACGCATTTCATCGTACTTTGCGGGTCGGGCTGCACCGGTACGTGTCGGTCTGATAAAATTCCGGATCTGAGTCGGTCGGTACGTTTTCCGGCCCGAATCGGAATCGGCCCCAAAGTATTTTAATCATTTTAATTTGTCTTACCTTGACGGAGCTCTCCCTTGCATCTGATCCGTAGCGCGACAATCCCCGTAATGACAAAAGTTACGTTTAAGCGGCAACGCCATGTCTTTCTGTAAAAATGAAAAAAGGACATTTTCTACAATTGACTTCAATGGAAATGCGTGGGAATTTTTTTTAAAAATGTGTTTAAAAATGTAAATGTACATAATAAATTGCTAGTTTATTTTTGTTAATTATTTAAGTATTTAAACTATTTTTTTGAATATTTTTTTATAATTTATTTGTATAATATAAAAATATTAAAAATGTGCATAAAAATATGTTATCAATTAATTACGTCTTGTATTTCTTTCTTCATGTTATATTATATTATATTAGTATAAACAGTACAAAATATTTTTTTTCTTATTTACACAATAATGTCTCTTTTTATAATATTTTTTAACTTTATAAATAGTGTCTTTAAATTTAAAATATCTTTTTAAATATTAAATTCCTAATTTTATTATAACTTTTAATAATAATTCCTTACCAATTTATATTTCACATTAACAGTTCTATGGGGTCTATTAGGATGGTGGTTGGAAAACCACCCGACCGCCATGGTAGAGGAAAACAACCGCCCGCCGGTACCGCGGCAAAACCGGCGGCCAAATTAGGATCTACCACCAAAAAAAACGACCGCGGCGGTAAGAGCCACCGAAAAACCGCCCGTAGCGGGCGGAGAAGGCGAAAACCCATCCGCGGCGGTCGGATTCGCAGCGGAAAATAACCAAACCGCCGCCAGGACAGCGGAGACACCGCACGGAAAATTAGGATATCCCCAATGTGACCGCGGTACGTTCCGCTGTTTCCGACCGCCGCGGTCGCTAACAGTGATGAATGGGAGAGCCGGTGGAAGAGCTGCAGCATAGCCACCGCTGCAGACGCTCCGTGACAAATATGGCGGTCGACAGAAAAAAATCACAACAAGGCCACAAAGTGCACACAGCAAACTAGCCATGCACCCAAAAACACATAACACACCCCAATGACACAACCACATGGCCACTACAAAAATCCAAATTCCAGGACAACCCACACAACACACCTGACAGCAATACCCCATTTGGACACACCCAGATAGCTGAGTACAAAACCAGCCCCTTCCCTGACCACAATGCTTTGCAATACTCCACAACTGAAGGGCCCAACACCAGAGCACAAAGGAGAGGCAAATCTGCACACCATCACTACTCACACCACACACAGCACCACCACCACTTCCACACCTGCACCTCTAACCCCTCTGCATATCACACACCGTACACATCACCCCCACCACTCACACACCTGCACCTCTAACCCCTCTGCAAATCACACACCATACACATCACCCCCACCACTCACACACCTTCACCTCTAACCCCTTAGCACATCACACACCATGGCACCACAGAAAATGCCAAAATTCACAGAGAGTGAGTTGACAGTCATGGTAGATGAGATAATCAGAGTAGAACCACAACTGTTTGGTAACCTGGTCCAACAGACACCATTAGCCACAAGAAATCAAATGTGGGCAAGGATAGTCGATAAGGTCAAAGCAGTAGGGACCACCCCGCGCAACAGACAGGAAATCATGAAACGGTGGCATGACCTGAAGAGTGTTGTCAAAAAGAAGAGGAGCAAGAACCGTGAGCTGGCTCAGAGGACTGGCGGTGGCCCTCCCATTCCACCAAGAACATTCACTGCATGGGAGGAGAAGGTGCTTGCCATACTGCATCCAGAGAGTCTCATAGGAATACCCGGGGGAGTGCAGGCTGGTAAGTACAAACAAATGTAGACCATTACACAGCAATGTACTGTCCAGCACAACTACAAAGCTACATCTCAGAGCCCCAAGTATACCCATATGCACCACAATATCCAACACATGTCCCACAGATGTAACATTCACTACATCTGAATCACCCCAAAAGGTAGCCAACATTTACAGGGTTGTATGTGTCCAGGCAAACAGCACTACAACTCCCACCATGCCCCCTGTCCCACCCCTGAGCAGGATGGAGCACTCCACACCCAAAAGCATTTGGAAGCCATTGTCTCACTACAAACAAACTAACAGGTAGGTAGCCATCTTCCCTGGGAGGGCTGTTTGGGGGTGGGAGGCCTGCACAACAACTCCCACCAGGCCCCCTGTCCCACCCCTGAGCAGGATGGAGCACTCCACACCCAGAAGCATTTGGAAGCCATTGCCTCACTACAAACAAACTAACAGGTAGGTAGCCATCTTCCCTGGGAGGGCTGTTTGGGGGTGGGAGGCCTGCACAACAACTCCCACCAGGCCCCCTGTCCCACCCCTGAGCAGGATGGAGCACTCCACACCCAGAAGCATTTGGAAGCTATTGTCTCACTACAAACAAACTAACAGGTAGGTAGCCATCTTCCCTGGGAGGACTGTTTGGGGGTGGGAGGCCTGCACAACAACTCCCACCAGGCCCCCTGTCCCACCCCTGAGCAAGATGGAGCACTCCACACCCAGAAGCATTTGGAAGCCATTGCCTCACTACAAACAAACTAACAGATAGGTAGCCATCTTCCCTGGGAGGGCTGTTTGGGGTGGGAGGCCTACACAACAACTCCCACCAGGCCCCATGTCCCACCCCTGAGCAGGATGGAGCACTGCACACCCAAAAGCATTTGGAAGCTATTGTCTTACTACAAACAAACGAAGAGGTAGGTAGCCATTTTCCCTGGGAGGGATGTTTGGGGGTGGGAGGCCTGCACAACAACTCCCACCAGGCCCCCTGTCCCACCCCTGAGTAGGATGGAGCACTCCACACCCAGAAGCATTTGGAAGCCATTGTCTCAGTACAAACAAACTAACAAGTAGGTAGCCATCTCCCCAGGGAGGGCTGTTTGGGGGTGGGAGGCCTGCACAACAACTCCCACCAGGCCCTCTGTCCCACCCCTGAGCAGGATGGAGCACTCCACACCCAGAAGCATTTGGAAGCCATTGTCTTACTACAAACAAACTAACAGGTAGGTAGCCATCTTCCCTGGGAGGGTTGTTTGGGGGTGGGAGGCCTGCACAACAACTCCCACCAGGCCCCCTGTCCCACCCCTGAGCAGGATGGAGCACTCACCCCCACCCAGAAGCATGTGTCAGCCATAGTATTACAAAAACCAAACTTACAGGTAGGTAGCCATCTTAACAGGAAGGGGTGTTTGGGGGTGGGAGGCCTGCACCACAACTCCCACCAGGCACCCTTGTCCCAAAGCTCAGCAGGATGGAGCACCCCCCCACCCAGAAGCATGTGGCAGACATTGCATTGCTCTCATCAAACTAACAGGTAGGTAGCCATTTTAACAGGGGGGGGGGTTTGCTCACATCAAACTTACAGGTAGGTAGCCATCTTCCCAGGGAGGGGGGTTTGGGGGTGGGAAGACTGCACTACTACTCCCACCATGCCCCCATGTTCCCCAGCTCATCAAGATGGAGCACTCCCTCCCACCCAGATGCATATGGCAGCCATTGCATTGTACACTTACAACTAACTGGTAGGTAGGCATCTTCCCAGGGAGGGCTGTTTGAGGGTGGGAGTCCTGCACCACAACTCCAACCAGGCACCCTGTCCCACACCTGGGCAGGAATGGAGCACTCCCCCCCGAGGCATGTGGCAGAGACTGCATTGCTCACATCAAACTAACAGGTAGGTAGCCATCTTAACAGGGAGGAGGGTTTGGGGATGGGAAGACTGCAGTACTACTCCCACCATGCCCGCTTGTTCCCCAGCTCATCAAGATGTAGCACTCCCTCCCACCCAGATGCATGTGTCAGTCATTGCACTGTCCACTTCAAACTAACAGGTAGGTAGACATATTATGGCCTCTTGTCCCACCCCTGAGCAGGATTGAAGCCTCCACCACACACACACATAGATGTGTCACAAATCCAACCCAAATGTGAAAACAGAACAGGTAAGTAGCCAGTACATGCACCCAGCCATTCCTCCCAAAAAGCATGGTGCCATATGACAACACCAGCCCTCTCATCACACAAAAATACACACAGATCCTATTGCCACTCACAGTGGGCAGACAGCTAGGCAAATGTAACTGTCACAGCAACCAAAGTGTGACACACCAATTCACATGTAGAAGAAAGTCTGTGCACAATCATGCACAGCACTGAATGCCATGTGTAAGTGCCATGTGGCCAGAGCAGCAAGGACCATATGAAAACAAAGAAAGCATGGTTGGTAGTACAAATTCACATTTGCACATGACATGACAAAGGTATGCATGAGATGACAATGGCCAGTTCATGCTCAGATGTAACGTCTGCCAGGGCACAGTAATCAACAAAGAGGCGTCACAGAAATTCTTTGTTGCGCTAGTCCCTAGATGGCAACATGTCCCTGTAATCACAAAACATGCACGTGGCGCATGGTATGTTTTGACACCTCACACCATGGACAAGTAATGCATGTACCTCAACATCATCTCAAGAGGCACAGTAGTGCGCATACAAACAATGTGATGATTAGTCAACTGTGTGGTGTACAAACAGTGAATAATACACAGCTAACACAAAGCTTGCGGGGTGCACTACAATGACCATTTCCCATCTGTTCCACAGGTGACCAAGAACTGACTGCAGAGGACAACACTAGCAACCTGCAGAGCCAGTCTCCCCCCCCGGAACATGGACTCTCGGATGTTGACTCCCGGGATTCAGAGGACGAAGAGCTCGGAGCTGGCCCATCTGGTGTGCCAGGGCGCAACCAGTCCCAGGACCCCATCGTCCCCACCACCACATCTGCAGCAACACCAACAGCTACGCAGACCCCTGCTGTTACGGCCTGTGCGTCCTACACCACCAGCACCACCACCACCACCAGTGCTGCCTGCAACACTCTCCCTGTCCCAGAGGATGACCACCCCACACCACCAACTGAGGAGGGCAGGGAGAGGATGCGGGTGCCTACAGTGGTGAGGCAACAGGTACGTGGCAGCAGGGCAGGTGGGAGGGGCAGGGTCACTCACAGACAACCAGAGCCTGGGACCGAAGCCCTGGACAATATAAACAGAGTCCTTGGGGCATATGAACGGGCCCAGGGACGAATGGGCCGGTCAGAAGAAGATTCCTGCAAGCTCCTCCTGCTGATGAGGTCCATGGACACCCGCATGGGACAAATTGTGGACCTCTTGAGCCAGCTAGTGGCGGTACTGAGGGACAGGCCTGCGCCACAAACAACACCTCCACCTCCCCCTGCTGGGCCGCAGGATGACAGTTCAACATCCTCCCCTGCGGCCACAGAGAGGGGTGAGTCCTCAGACCCCACTGGCCCTACAGCAGAGGCCCCCCCTGCCAAGCTACGAAGGGGCCATCCCAAGAAATCCCTGGGAGTATCCCGTGGCAAAGCACCTGTCAAATGTCAGTCACGGAGCCAGCCATGATGGCAACACTTTTCACTACTGCATTGACTTTTGGACTGTCCTCCCCCACACTGCCTTGTGAATGGCATCTGTCTGTTGGACTGGGTCACCACATCAATGTGGTGACTACTCGATTCTCTCATTTACCATAACTGTCAACTCACTGCTTCACTAATCACCTCAATGTAAATGTTCACCCACCTCACATGTCACCATTGTAAAAAAATACTCCTCACACACATGTTGTTGTTTCTGCTCCGTCTTTATTCCAGGATGTGCAGTCTTCACCATGATTAAAATGTACCAGGAGTATGGAATGTATGTAGGCAAGGAGAGGCTGAAGGGACCTAGAAAAATGTTCCCACTGTTTTCAATACAGGCTAGAACATTGATAATTAGAGGTACAATCCTCAGTAGGCTGGACTATTGTAATGCTCTGCTGTTGGAATCACCGAAGTATCTGATTGAGAGATTACAGCGAATACAGACCATGGCGGCCAAGCTGGCATTGATGAGATCACGCCGCTCTTCCGCCTCTCAGGCACTCTTAGAGCTGCACTGGCTTCCAATCTCGCAGAGGATACTTTTTAAGGCTTTGTGCATTGTGTTCAAAGCCTTGCATGGCTGCAGTCCCAAATCATTGCAGGACAAATTTGTATGGTATGTCCCCTCCCGGATGCTCCGTTCCTCCTCGGCCAACCTGGTGAAGGTGCCTAGAATCAGGAAAACTAAATCAGGAGGCAGGGCCTTTAGTACGGCAGCTTCTCGCCTCTGGAACAGACTTCCGCCTGATATTAGGCAAATAGATGATCTCCTGCAATTTAGAAAAAGGGTAAAAACCTGGCTTTACCCTCAAGCTGGCCTATCTACATCCTGCTAATTTCTCTTCTAGTAAAGTGCTTTCCACTGATATTTACACTTAGTTAGGCACCTGCATCACAGCGCCAGGGTACCCGTAGGGTGTTAGTTGTGCTTTATAAATGCTGATAATAATAATAATAATAGGAAAACACAACAGAACAAGATTCACTAGTCTGGGTGTGGCATCACAGACATCACACAACACTTACCATCAAGCTAATACAACATGCACGCATCACAATGAGCAACAAGTGTCAACATACACATCCTGTAGATGTTCCAAACTACCCTGTCCCATAAACATTGTCAGCCACCACTGAGTCAACAACCGGCTGCAGTCACAAAGCTCACATACACCTTCACAACAACAGCAACATCATCAGACAATGGGTCCGTTGTACATTGTCACTCACCTTCAAGTGAAGTAGCGGTTGATGAGCTGTTGACGCAGGTCAACACCTTCCTCCTCTCCACTGTCCTCATCACTGGACACGGGTTGGTTTGCAGGCGGGGGCCTTGGCTGCTCATCATCATCCAGGATCAGGGGGATCTCCTTGCGAATGGCTAGGTTGTGGAGCATGCAGCATACCACTACAATCTGACACACCTTCCTGGGCGAGTACATCAGTGCACCTCCAGTCTTGTCCAGGCAGCGAAATCGTGACTTCAGGAGACCAAAAGTACGCTCCACACACAACGTGTCCTCCCATGGGCATCATTGTAGCGGACATCAGCTGGTGTCCTGGGATTCCGCAGTGGGCTCAGCAACCAAGGACGGTTGGGATATGCAGAGTCACCTAGGTGTGAGAAACACAGATAAACCTTGTAATGTTACTGTGGCAGAGGACAGCATGTCACATACACAGCACGCTACTGGACTCTTCGTACTCACCCACAATCCATGCACGCTCAGGAAGCAGATTAGCCATCAGCTGTGGTACAATGCTGTAACGCATGATGTATGAGTCATGGGCTGAGCCTGGAAATTTGGCACACACGTGCAAGATGATCATATCCACCTGGCACACCACTTGCACATTTATGGAGTGGAAATGTTTACGATTTCTGTAGATGTGCTCACGTGCCTGTGGTGTAACAAGCCCAACATGGGTGCAATCAATGGCACCAACAACATGGGGGATGTGTCCAAGGGCATAAAAATCTCCCTTCACAGCCGCCAATTCAGGCCCCCTGGGGAAATGGATATATCTGTCCTTGTAGATCATCATAGCGGACAGGACATCACGCAGCACCATGCTGAACATAGGTTGCGACATCCCACCTCCATGTCTGCCAGCACTGTGAAGGGACGATGCAGATTTGGTCTCCTCCTAGTTGACGTAAAAGTGGACACATGTCAATGCAATACACCATGAGATGTGTACAACATCTTACGTTTTGACTGACACAACGCCAACAATGACTGTCATCACAATTGAGTTACAGAGCAGCCTACATGTAGGGACACCTTCAGCTACACTACTCGTACACTTGTGCCCTTTCACACAAAAAGGACCTCCGAAACAACATCCGACTATGCGAATGCACATAGGGATATGGCCACATCTAGCATGAGCAGGCCTGAGAGTATTTCATACAGCATATGTGTAAAACTGCAACACTACTGTCTCATACCTAGATGTTGTACCTGACACACCTTCAGGCGTAAGTTGAACATGGCACACATCAACAACACAATGACCACAGGCTGAGAGTAAACAACGTGTGTGCATGATCCAAGAAAAGAAGACAGTCAAATCTGCACATTCTTCATTAAGACATACATCACTGTGATTTTCACAGCACTTTCACACATTGACATGTGTACACATTGGCGAGTCCATAACAACACTGTTCTGTGTACATGCCCATCAATATCACAAGGGACATGTGAGGGAATACATGCCAATGTACTAAATCACATACACAAACATGGCATGTGTAGTCAGCAGTGTGTTAAATGTTACATTGGCATTGTGTGCACAATGATGTGCCATTAATCATGTGGCCACTGTGCACTGTTGATGACTGCCCATTGGCCATTGACACAGCATGATGTGTCCATAGGTGCTGTCAAAGTGCTCCGCCACACAAATCACGGTCACAGGCACCAATGTATGGCACCCAAATCGCGGTAGCTACCGCCTGGCACCAGTGGTGTGTCACCACCAATCCCTAAAACACAATCGCGGTAGTGATAGATATATATGTATTGCCAAATGGCGGTTGGCATGCTCCGCCACCCAAATCACGGTCATAGGCACCAATGTATAGCACCCAAATCGCGGTAGCTACCACCTGGCACCAGCGGTGTGTCACCACCAATCCCTAAAACACAATCACGATAGTGATAGATATATATGTATTGCCAATGGCGGTTGGCATGCTCCGCCACCCAGATCACGGTCATAGGCACCAATGTATGGCACCCAAATCGCGGTAGCGCCCGCCTGGCACCAGCGGTGTGTCACTGCCATGGACCATGCCCTTACAGCCAATGGGAACCGCAATCGCGGTAGCCTAATGCAAATTTGAAAATCGCGGTAGGCGTGCTCCGCCACCGTGGGGCCGGTCATTGGATGCAATTGAAAGATGCACCACCGCGGTAGCGCCCGCGTGGCCCCTGCGGTGTGTCACCGCCATGGACCATGCCCTTACAGCCAATGGGAACCGCAATCGCGGTAGCCTAATGCAATTTTGAAAATCGCGGTAGGCGTGCTCCTCCACCGTGGAGCCGGTTATTGGATGCATTTGAAAAAGGCTGACCTGGAACACCAATTGCAGCAGCTTGGAACCACTAAAACTGCCCCAGGGGGCTATATATGCGTGGGAAAGAGCCTCACATTTCCACAGCTTCCAGAGCCTGCTGCCTGAGACCCCTCACCTGCTGCTGCTGCTGCTGTCTCCAGAGACTGCTGCCTGCCACCCCTCAACACCACCTGCTGCTGCTGCTGTCTCCAGGGACTGCTGCCTGCCACCCCTCAACACCAACTGCTGCTGCTGTCTCCAGGGACTGCTGCCTGCCACCCCTCAACACCAACTGCTGCTGCTGCTGTCTCCAGGGACTGCTGCCTGCCACCCCTCAACACCAACTGCTGCTGCTGCTGTCACCTGGCCACAGTGATGGCGAGGACTGAGAAGATCCGGGCCAGTCCCTTCACCAGCGAGGAGCTGGAGGTCCTGGTGGACGAGGTGCTCACACAGTATCCAAGGCTATATGGTGCCCCAAATGTTGTGGTAAGTCTTCAACAGTGTGAGTGAGAGTGCGGGGGGGCACACATGAAGTTGAGCTGCTGCAGTATGTGCCTGAGAGTGTGGGGTTTTGTCATGCACTGCCTAGCATGCTTTCTCCAGGGGAAGGGTGTGTAGCCTATTTCACACGTTTCCCTGCCTGCACATCAAGATTTGAGGGACATGTATTGTCTTGTCAGCCATACAGTGACGCAGCAAGTTGGTAATGCAGGAGTCAGGACAGTGATTGCTTGTGTGAATGGCTGTGTGGGTCCCTGTTGTCCTTCTCAGTGTGAGCCCACCTGGCCTGCACAGTCACCGCCCAATCTGACAAGGACACATCACTGAATGTACAGTGTTACATGTGTCTTTTTTTCTTTACTCTCCATCAATGAGCCATCTCAGCCCTGTAGATTGCACACAACAGGCCTTGTGAGAAGGGTGTGGGTTTGTGAGATCATGTCCCTCAATGTGACCTCCATGACACAGTGAGCCATTCACAGGGCAAGGACATTGAGGGCTGCGCAGTGTTGGACACAGTGAGTCTACCCCCCAACATATGTTGATATGTAATGTATGGCTTGCTCTATCAAAAAATGGACAGTAGATGTGGGCAGACTAGACATGGCTTTATGTGCTGGCATCCTGCATGTGTATGAGATGGGCAGGTACTGTGTCCACCCTCACACCTGCATGCATTTACGTGTGGTTCTCCCATGCTGATGTACCATGTGAGATGCATTCTTGTCTCTGTTAGACATATCTGTGGATTTGGGATGAGTCAGTATCATGCTACTGTACTGAGGGATATTGGTACATAACACTGTGTCACTGATGTTTTCCCCCTCTTGTCTCCCATGCCTGCAGCTCAAAGTTCACCAGCGTAAGGCCGTGTGGAGGGCCATTGCATGCAAGGTGCGGGCTCTGGGTGTCTCAAACCGATGGCGCACCCACTGCCACAAGAGGTGGGATGACATCTGCCGGCTGAGCAAGAACGTGGCGGAGATGATGCTGGGGCTGCTCCCTCGGACTGGCAGGTTGGCGCGGCGCAGCATGACACCACTAATGGCACGCATCTTGGCCGTGACACAGCCTGAGCTGGATGCACGTTTGAAGGAGCATCAGCAGCAAGCTAGGGGTGAGTATTCTGGGAAGGGTGACTTTGGCTGTGAGTGGCTGCATGTGTTCACAGCCTGGGCCATCGCTGGGCTATGTGATGTTGGTAGTGTGATGCAGTGGCTTGTAAGTGGCCTCTCTGCTGGGTGCAGCTGTCATGCATTTGCCCTACCTGTACTTCCTAATGTAATTTGAGTACTGGGCATTGACATTGCATTCTGAGTCGTGGGCTTCAGGTATCGTCTGCATTGGGGTAGTCTGGGAAATCACATGGAAGGGAACGGCAGTGTGCCTAATCTGAGTGTGCTTTCATCAATGCGTGCATTGCCTGACCTCAGATTTGTGAGGCTTAGACATCTGACGCCAATATGCTACAGTAGTTGTGCCCCAAAGTACAACATGGTGGATGGCATGAGCTCATGGCCATTGTGGACTGTTATGTTGGAGTCTGTATCTGTGTTGTCCCCTTCTGCTCCATCCAGATATGACAGTGGCAACATGTTGTGGGGTTCATCCTTGCCCACATCAGGGCCCTAGGTGTGCTCAGAGCTATTTGTGTGTCTGGTTGAACGGAGCCACCGGCAGGATATTGTGCTGTGTGGTCATCACCTGGCTCACTTATGCCTGGTTTTCTTGTTTACACGCACTGTTCGAGTTCAAAATTGAGGGTGCACAATGTTATTGCACAGGGTGGTGTGCAACATGTAGATTTCTTCATCATCAGTGATGCTTTGCTTGCATATGTTTGTTCTGTTGATGCCAATGAACTGACCCTACATCTCTCTCTCTCATGCAGCATCTCCTGTGGGCACGGAAGGACAGGGGACGGACACCAGTGGTGAGGCATCAAGCACAACAGCTGCTCACGAGCACAGTGACACAGATGTGACCAGCGCCTCGGAGGGGGACAGGAGTCTGCTGGAGGAATCACAGCCAGAGACGCAAAGCTCAAAGTCATCTGACGCCAGCGGTGATGCATCCATGTTGGCGGGCACAGGGAACGGGGACTCTGCCTCCTCTTCCACCACACAGCGTACAGTGCCCACCCTCCCAGCTACTTCCACTGTTGCTGCCCGTGTTCGCACCAGTAAGAAGGGAAGAGTGTCCTTCACCCCAGGCACCGCTGCCCCTGCCCCTGTCCCCCCTGCTGCCATCAGTGCTGAGTCTGTGGACCTTTTGCGCCAGCTGTGTGTGGGCCAGACAGCTCTCCTCAATGCCTTCATAGACCACGACAAAAAGTTGGCACAGGTGGTTGCTTTCATGGAGGGCATACATTCAGACGTGGGTGGGCTACACCGGACTGTCCAGTCTTTGTCCTCCGCAGTGACGGCAGCCCTTCAACTGGCACAATCTCGGAGTCCAGCTCCAGTCCCTTTGTCCACCCCCCTGCCAGTGGCCACATCTGACGATAGTGACCACGCACAACAGACCTCAAGGTCAAGATACAGCACACGCAGCACACAGCAGCAGCAGCCCAAGCGGTCCAGGGCGCAGACATCATCCCCACAGAAAACTAAAGCCACCCCAGAGCGCAAAGACATAAGCCCGTCAGGCGACACCAAGGGCCACAAAGCCAAGAAGCAGACCTCAGGGTCACATGCCTCAGAGGCATCCCCAGCCAAGGACTCTCCTGTCCCAAAAGCATCTCGCAAAGACAAGCACACAGTTTCCGTGCCCGCTGAGAAGGTGGTGCCTGCTAAGAGTACACATAAGAAGAGCTCCAAGGTAGATTCACCCACAACCTCGACTCCAAAGCCCTGTGAAGCAGGGAAAGGAGGGCACTGTAGGGGGAAAACCTGGTAAACAGGGGATGGAGGGGCAAAGGCAAGGCCAGGCCAAGCGAACAGCTGGATCCAGCATGTCCCCAGAGGGAGAGCCACCGTCTGCACCTGATGCAGCTTTGGTGGTGGGTGTGCCTGTTGTGTCCGCACCACTTGACATTAATCCCAAGACAGGGAAGCCATTTCGACTCCCCAAGAAGTGGAAGGGCACCCCTCCACAATCTCCCACCCACACTGTGTCTCACGGCAGCATGACTTCACCTCCACGTGCCACTACACCACCTGGTCCAAGCAGCCCTCTGGCTTCCCAAGCCACTGATGCCTCTACCTCAGCTGGGCCTCTCTCTCCCCGGTCAAGTCCTCCAACTGTCCCTGACACACAGCCAGCTCCCAGTCCGACTGACAGCCAAGTCTGAGTGGTAGTCCCCCTCACACACCTGTCTCTCCCACAGCGGTGCCTGTACTGCCCATTGTTACCCCCCTGACTGTGTTGCTGACCATGGCAGGGTACAGTCACACACATTTCCTGTGCAGCTTCTCATGGACTTACTCTGCACATTGGACTGGCCACTGGCCTTGTTGTTCACTGCTCTTTGCCCCTTGCCTGTGCAGCTTCTCATGGACTTACTCTGCACATTGGACTGGCCACTGGCCTTGTTGTTCACTGCTGTCTGCCCCTTGCCTGTGCAGCTTCTCATGGACTTACTCTGCACATTGGACTGGCCACTGGCCTTGTTGTTCACTGCTGTTTTCCCCTTGCCTGTGCAGCTTCTCATGGACTTACTCTGTACTTTGTGCTGGCCACTGGCCTTGTTGTTCACTGCTGTTTGCACCTTGCCTGTGCAGCTTCTCATGTAACTACTCTGCCCTTTGTGCTGGCCACTGGCCTTGTTGTTCACTGCTGTTTGCACCTTGCCTGTGCAGCTTCTCATGTAACTACTCTGCCCTTTGTGCTGGCCACTGGCCTTGTTGTTCACTGCTGTTTGCACCTTGCCTGTGCAGCTTCTCATGTAACTACTCTGCCCTTTGTGCTGGCCACTGGCCTTGTTGTTCACTGCTGTTTGCACCTTGCCTGTGCAGCTTCTCATGTAACTACTCTGCCCTTTGTGCTGGCCACTGGCCTTGTTGTTCACTGCTGTTTGCACCTTGCCTGTGCAGCTTCTCATGTAACTACTCTGCCCTTTGTGCTGGCCACTGGCCTTGTTGTTCACTGCTGTTTGCACCTTGCCTGTGCAGCTTCTCATGTAACTACTCTGCACTTTGTGCTGGCCACTGGCCTTGCTCTTGTCTAATATTGGTGCCTATCTGTGCAATATGTGAATAAAGACAGTTGCTCCTGTTGTCTGTTTTGTCAGTGTCCTTACTGATTAAAGTTTTTTCTGTGTGTGTATGGTTTACTGTGCCACATGCTCTGTATGCCACTTCAACATTGCCAATGGCTTGTCTCACTTTTTCTAGTTTTTACAGGGGTGACACGGACTTCAGTTCTTCCTGACTCTGATACTTGTGGGTGCAATGATGGTGGTTTTAGATGAAATACTGTTGTCATTCTCATTCTTTGTTCATGTTAGCTATATTGTACACATGTCAGGTTTGGAGGCACTGCCAGCACAGAGTGGGATTCCATCCACAGGATTGCAGGCAGGCTGACCAGGGTCATCATGTATGTGTGATCTTACTTTATGTGTGCCCAGCAGTGTAGGTGTATAGTCATCTTGTGATGGTCAGTCATCCTAGTCACATGGGTTACTTTCAATGTGTGCACTTGGGTGGTCAAGAAGTGTGCAGTGTGAAGGGGTGACTTTGTCGTGAGTGTTGATGTGTGTGTGCACCTTCAATGTCAACTACACACATGTGTCACCCAGGAGTAGAGTGCCTGTTTGTGTAATTGTTCAGCCCTGTGATTGTGTGCACATGTGTGTGTTGTATGTTGTGCACTGTGTAGTGTGTTGGTGTGTCCTTGCAGTTCTGGCTGACTCCTACTTGTTGTTTTTGGCAATTGTGAGTATGCAGAATATGTGACTGGCAAGTCAGTGTTGTGTTTTGTTGATCATCCATGTGTCTTGATGTTGTTTGTACTCACTGTGCAGCCCTGCTCAGCCACACTGACATTGTGGGTGTGTTTTCTGATGCATTGCTGTCACATGGGGCTTTATTGCCTCCAGTATGGCATGTGGTGTGTGGTGTCATACCATCCCCTATCTGTGCTTCAGATGCCTACCCATTGTGAGTCTGCACTCCATCTATTTGTGTATGGTACACTCCTGCCATGTCCACTACTGACGAACACACCACTTCACTTTCATGTCAGCTGTCCCCTTGGGTTGCCTGTGTGTGTGCCTCCCCATCACTTCATTTGTAACACTGTGCTTTGTGGTGCAGATCTTTGCACAGGACCAATGTGCCACTCAGGACATTTTCCCAATTGGTTATATGTGATTTTCTTGTACTGTTTAGCAGTCATGGTTGCTCATATGCAGTTCAACTGTTTGTGCTGCTCAGTCCTCTGGTCAAGTTGTTTCCACTTTGGTGTCCCAGACTTGTGCATCTGTGGGTGTTGGATTAGGTGTATGTGTGTTTGCTGAGGTACTGCTTCACTTCCTGAGTGTGATGTTGTCAGTGTGCTGTTTTGATTGTTGTTGTGGGTGTTCATGGTGTGTCACTCATATCTGTGTGGGACTGGTATGTTTGGTGTGCACACACTGCTTGGTGTGCATGCAGTGCTGTGGATGTATATTGCCTTGTCCTTGCCTGGTGTGCATCCCCTGATGTCCTGCTGTGTTTGCAATGTGATTTATTGGCATGTGCATCTGTTGTGTGTTTGATGTGGCTGTGTGCAGTGTTTGGGCTGTGTTGTCTCTTGCAGATGACAGATGCTCTGTGTGTGGTGTTCTATTTGCATGTCAGTGTGTGTGTTTTGTTGGTGTGGTGTGTTTCATTCAGATGTGTGTTGCCAGTGTGGTGTGCCTTACTTGTGTGTCTGTCACATGAACTTAGGTCTATTCTAGTTCCTGTGCTTGTGTTAGGTGCGTCCTTGTTGTTTTCTCCTCTCATATTTGAGCTGTCTCTTGTCATTCTTGTGCATGTGCAGGCATGTGGTACACTGTGACATCATGTTGACTTGATGGGTGGTGTGGTATGTCTGTCTGTGTGTCATTGTAGGCCCATTTCTCCCAGTTTGTGTCCATGATTGCTTAATGATGGTGCACTTCTAGTCTGTGTTGTGGTATGTTGTCTGTGCATTGTTCCTGACTGATGAGGTTGTGCACTCCTGTTCTGTCTGTGCTCCCATTGCCTTTCCACAGTTTGGCTGCACAGGTCATGTCTGGTCTTGCTGTGCTTCTGTGTGTGTTTGTTGTTGAGTTATGTGTTTGGCTGTTGTTTTTGTACAGACATTGGTTCTGGCATCCCTGTGTGTGTGTGTGATGTTTGTGGGTACCCCCAGGGAGTGTGATTGTTTGTCTGTGTATTGACTGGACATTATTGACACCCTTCTGTGTGTCTGACACTGGTGTTGTGTGCTGCAGGTGTGATGGGGGGGTATGTGTGAAGATTCCTACTTGTGTTTGACAGTCATGGAGTGTGTCAATGGGCCCTGTGTGTTGTTCTGCTGACATGCTCCTGTCAAGTAGTTGGATACATATGTGCGGCTGTTCACTGTTTGACTTCAGGGCCTTCCTTTCATCCCTGTGCCTATCCATGGGTTGCCTTGCTGTCTCCCTGAGTTGTTGCACTGAGGTGACTGTGGTTTGACTTCACTCACTGTGCCAGCCATGTGTGATTTGATGGGCTGAGGGTGTTCTTATATGTTCCTTGTCTTGCATGTGATGTACACATGCTTGGTAGTTAGCTCCTTGGCCTTCCAATTGTGGGCACCTCACTTTAGCTTTCCTATATGTTGTACTCCATTGCTGCTGGCATGTGGTCTGTGTATGTGGCTGTGTGTCAGTGTGGGGTATGTCTGTGTGACTTGGCAGGCTGTGTGTCCAGTGGAGTGATTGTTCATTATCTGTGTGTGTGTTCATTTTCTGATTGGACTCAGTTTTCTTGCCATGTGTGTGGTGTTGTTGTGGTGTGTGGGTTGGCCTGGCCCTGTGCTTCTGTGCTGTGTGTTCCTCTGCAGCCACTCCTGCTGTGGCTGTCTCCCTAGTTGTTTGGTGTGTGGTGCAGGGTGCGGGTTCACCTGGCTTGTTGTTGTGCATGGGGGAGCACAGGAGGGGCACATGGCATGTCCCTTCATGGGGGGGCCTAGTGTGTGGAGGGTGGAGGTGTGGCCCTGTGGTCTTTGTGCACTGCCCATGCCTGGCCCTGCCTTCTGCATTGGGCACATGTTTTCCTGCGTCTTCACCGCTGCGGTGACGTGACCGGGACATTACTTCATGATCCCTGTAGATGGGTGACCTGGATGCGGAGGGGTGATTTGGTGACAGGTAGGACATGTGTGGGTACACTTGTGGATGTGTTCCTGTCCCCACCAGGGTGTCTGGTGCGGACAGGAACCCTATATCAGCCCATGAGTTGTGTGTTGTGGTTGTGTGCGGAGTTGTGTTATTGCGTACCTGCGGCGTCGTCCGCGACGGGCCATGAGTTGCTGGTGATGTATCAGGTACAGCACCGGGAAGACGTGTAGAGCTGGATCCATTGCGGTCGGGACCGGGTGGAAGGGACCGGGACTCTGGTTTCGTGCTCCGCTGTGGTGCTTCCGCCGTCTCTGGTTGGGCGGTTTTTCTGCTGCGGTACGACTGGCTGTTTGGGGCATCCTGATTTGTATGGCGGTCGGGACGTCATTCCGCACGGCAGTGAGTCTCCATTGGCTCCCACCGCCGCGGTGGCGGGCGCACTTTGATGGCGGTTCGCGTCGCACCGCGGCGGACGGGAAATGGGCTATGTTTGGCCATACTAATATGGCGGGCGTGAGGACCGCTGCTGGCGTGCGGAAAAAAGCATTTTCCGCCACCGCCAGCACCGCGGTGGTGCCTCCGCCCGCCATCGTAATAGGCCCCTATTTTCTCAAAATGTTCATTATAATATTTTTTATAAATATATACTGTACTATTAATTTTATTACCTGAGTATTATTTTAAAATTCAATAAACAATATTTTTTAATTCAATTGTTAATTTTATTTTATCCTTCCTTTATTTCTCCAATTAATAGTAATCATTGTTATTAAATAATTTATTAAACATAAACTAGTTTTAATTTGAATACATATATATTTTATTTAATATCCTTAAAAATATTTAGTAATTTATTTGTATTAATATATTACACTACCCCATGATAATATTAATATATAACAATGCTTTTAATAATATATTTGCGTAAAAATACTCTAGTACTTATTTTAATACCTGAGTATTAAATTAAATCTTCTAAACAACTATTTATTTTTATTTTTACATTTTTTAAATTAATATCTTCTCCCTGGTAATATTAATATATCACAAAACATTTATTTTTTAAATGTTTTAAAAATACTGTAGTATTTATTTTTAAACCTGAGTTTTTTAAATAATTTGCACAACAATAATTTAGTTATTTTTTTCCTAATTTTTTAAACATTCACCATTTAATATACTTATAAATTAATAACTAATTTTTATTGTACAAAATACTTTAACATTTAATTTAATACCTAAGTATTAAAATAAACAATAACAACCTTTTTTCACATCTTAAATATTTTATAAACATTTTAAAATTACTTCAGCATTAAATTTAATACCTGAGTATTAAAATAAACAATAACAACCTGTTTTAAACAAGTATAAAATATTTTAAGCATATATTAAAATTACTTTCGTATTAAATTTAATACCTGAGTATTAGAATAATCAATTACATCCTTTTTTAACATATTACATTTTTTAAACACATAAAAAAAATATTATACATAAAAATAACAGATTATTAATTAAAAATTAATACAACTACCAAACAAATACTTACGATCCTACACTTACCAATGCGTTGTAATAGCATGCGTTGTAATAGTATACATTGTAATGGCTTGCGTTGTAATGGTAAATGCGTTGTAATGGCATGCGATGAAATGGTGTCTGCGTTGTAATGGTTGCGTTGTAAAGGCATTGCATTGTAATACGTGTGTTGTAATGGATGTCTCCCGCAGGCAAGTAACACTAATTGTGCCACACACTTAGGTAGCACTTTAAAATGTGTCCCAGGCCTGCAGTTGCATCCTGAATGCAGTGTAACAGCGCCATGTCAACTTGGCATTTAAAACTCCTTGCCAAGCCTTAAACTCCCCTTTTGTTACATAAAAGTCACCCCTAGGGTAGGCCCTAGGTAGCTCATAGGGCAGGGCACTGTGTAAGTAAAAGGTAGGACATGCACTTTTAAGTTTTACATGTCCTGGTAGAGAAAAACTCCCAAATTAATTTTTCACTACTGTGAGGCCTACCCTTCCCATAGGATAGCATTGGGGATTCCCTATGACATTTAGTATGCTGTACTTTCTAATTGAGAGGAGGTTGATCTGCCATGTTTGGTACCTATGAAATTGTAATGATAAATCCTCTTTAATGGCAGAGTCAAAATTTATCATTAAAAGCTTGAGAATGCCACTTTTAGAAATTTGTCATTGTCCTGCTCTTAGCTCTGTGTGCCTGCAACCTGTCTCTGATTGCATGTCTGGATTGGGTGACAGCTGGGCTTTGTGTATTCCCCCTAGACAGTCACACACAATAGGAGCTTAGGTGGTACTTGATGGGCCATCCTGGCAGGATGGGAGGGAGGAGCTGGACACAGCCTCACACTTACACCTGAATAGGCTGCTTCTTGACCCCACACAAAGGGTCGCATACCCCCCTGTAGTGAGTCTGGATCCAGGGCAGAAAGGGAGGACCTCCGTGCACTTCAAAGACCCTTCTTTGAAGTCTTCCCCACTTCAAAGGCACCACTGGGTATAAGAACTGGACCTCAGACCCCACCACTTCAGGACACTTCTGGACCTGTTGATACTCTGCCAGGAAGGACTGCTGTGCTCCTGAAAGACTGCCACTCTGCTGAGCGGCTGCTCTGTAAGAACTGCTTTCTTGCTGTGTTGACCTGCTGCCTGCTGTCCTCCTTGCCTGGGCGAGAAGGACCGGGCCCACATCACATGAACCTAGAACCCAGAGTGACTCCAATGACTAATTGGCGGCCTCCTGATCTGAATTCCCAGGGACATAAAAGACTTCCAACTCACCTGTTTCTGCATCAGGGCTCTGCCATCTGTTAGTCTGCCCTGCCAAGTAGAGCCAGCCCAGCCCTGGACACTCAGAAGTGGGCTTAAAGTGCTGTTCCAGCAAAATCCACGCATCACTGTTGACGCACAGCTCGGAACCGGCGCATCCCCACCACTGCGTATGCTTCGCCGTCGTTGTGAGGATCAGCACTGACGCATCGCCATCACTGTGTGGACCATTGTCAACACATCGCTTACCTGCACTCCACATCTTTAACGATGACGCATACCAAACCAAGGTACTTTTGTTTAGCTCCATCCCGGTTGGCTTGAACTTTTGACTAGTCCCGGTCCGGCGCCACCAGAAGTTTCCGGTTGGTGCTTTTTGCTTTTAAGTCTATTCTTTAAAAATTCATAACTCCAGTTCTAGTAATTGGATTTTTGTTGTTTTGGTCTTGTTTTATTTATTAAATTAAACTCTATTTTTTCTAAGCAGGTGTAGTATCTTTTTGCATGGTGTTTTCACTGTTTTACTGTTTGAAGTGTTTACACATTGTCTCTAAAGTTAAGTCTGACTGCTCTGTACGACGCTACCGGGGTGGGAACAGGTTAATTTAGGGTGTGTTTGTGACTTACCCTGACACACCTCTGCCAACTAGAAAATCAATTTCTAACAGCTGACCAGTAAAAGAAACCTGGACCAGATGTACTTAGGCTTTGCTCTTGTGCAGAGTGGTGTGAAATGATGCAAAAGGGCGCATTCTATTTACTGTCCAGAGCAAAGGGTGTTTTCTGTTATAGAGGTGTCCTTCTTTCAGTGCGGAACCCCCTTTTTACTGCTTTGCATTACTTAGCATCAAGGGGGCGATATAGGACAGAATTAGGGCAAGCACACATAGCTTTCGACAAAAAGACAAATTTACTAAGATAGCCAGTTTGACTTTATGTCACAAAGTACTTGAAAAACGTGCAAACAAGGGAAAATGGGTTTATTTCTCAAAAAAATGATACAGTGGATGAGTGCTTCAGTTCACCGCACACATGAAATGGATGTGATCCTTCTGAATGTGTCTATAAATTGGAATTTGTACTTCTGAATGTGTCTACACATAGGAATTTGTACTGTAGGGGTACAAATCCTACACGTTCAGTACAAACCCTATGGTGGACAGCAAACACTCAACTATGCACAAAGGTGTAAGGCTGTTTGTCATGGAAGGCAACCTGTTTTGAGTGCCAGAGCAAGGACTGACAGCAGCAGCAGAGGTCAACCTCAGTAGATATGGCTCCGTGCTGTGGTATTCCCCTTGTGCAATGCAAAGCAGCAAATTTATATGCTGCACTATGTTAAATGAAAAAATGAGCAAATCTGGGGAATGGCATCCTGCAGAGCGAGATAGTGGCTACATTCCTCTCATAACTCCAGCAACACTGGGTTCACATGAAGAATCACTGCAACTAACAGATAACTAGGAGTTGAAGAAAAAAATTAGCATGTATAGGTAGGTCCCCTGACTAATTGACTATGCAGTCTTGAATCTGTCTACATCCTCATTACCCAATTGCTTGATTGGTACTGTATCCTTACTGTGGACTACATTACTGCTCTATTGTCCTATATATTTGTTTCCTATCTGACTGTTTTAAATACAATTGACCTTTGTCTTGTATTCTTGTAAACTTATTCTCATCACTTGTAAAGCACTCTGATACCCTTGGGTCTAGCCAGCGCTATCTGAAACTCAGATTAATAAATAAATAAAAAAGCTGTGTCACAGGTCGTCTACAAGAATAGCAGCAACAGTCGCAAGCACAAGAACAACCATTGGAGAGAGCGAAAGACCTCACATTTCAAGTAAACTAGTGGTATCCATAAATAGATATTGGCTCTATGTCGGCAGCTGTGTCATTACAGCAGTATATACGAGCAGAAGAACGTCAGGATGATATCAGAAACGGGCAGGTTTCTGGCTAGCAACCAATATTTGCAGAAGAACTTCTGGAGCATACTGACAATGGGCAGCAGTCTACACTGCTAAGAGAACCAGAGACAAAGAAAAAGGACTATGTTACTCAACTAAAGGGGAACACGGAGTGTGGGAAATATGCGCAAGTTATACGAGTACATATCTTGCACTAGAATTTAGCAAGGCTCCAGAACTGTAAAACAACTTTCTTCTGCGTCTTGGTCTTGTTAGGGAGAATGTCTGGTCAGAGGAATGCCATATGTGAATCTTCCTGTGCAAGTCTCAACTATAAATCTATATTGAACAGCATTCTTCAACGCAAGCCTTAAAAATAAGAACACACTTTCTCATTTCATTTTCCAGCCCCCTACAGTAAGCAACCATATGAACTTCATATCAGTTACTGAACCTAACGTATTATTTCCCATGAGGAAATCCAAATAGCAGCCCAACTTGAGTCTTGTTGACGACCAAATGTGTGCAAAACAATAGTCAATGGTATGGTTGCTTGTTACTTGATAAGTGTAACTCAGGGATCCTTAGGTAAGTTTCTCCAAGAACTTTATCGATGTAATGTTCATCAGTTAATATAAATCCTTTAGTTTAATGCAAGTCGTTTGATGATAATCACACATAAGATGCCATCAAGTTTTTCCAAATTGCTAAAAAATCACTTCATGGGAGCATTCCAATTGGTAATAATTCCTCAAAGGGTCATAAATACATGGAGTAGGGTTGTATAGATAGCCTTCTAGGAAAAAATTAAAAATAGAAAACGAATGCTTGCTATAGAGAGAAAAACCTATACGTTGGTCTACTAGCATAACAGCAAAAAAGGAGTAATAATCTTAATTATTACCACAATCATAATTAAGAAATGCAATAATTCAAGTGTTAGTGTAGATTCATTCGCAATGCATTGTTTAGTCAGAATATACCTGTTCGAAGGAAAGTGAGAAAGCTGATTTACATCTGATCTTATGTAAAATATTACTTCAGTACAGCCACTTTTACTATATGTGACGATTATCGCCATGCATGACTTTACCTCTGGGTATATTCCCATCTGACTACCCATTGTTCTAATAGGTTTCAAATATAATTCATACCTTTAGATTGTATCGGTCTTGCCTTTCTGTATTAACTTTTCCTAACGGAAATAAAAACTGTAGTATGAGAGCATGTAACTGGATAGGTAGAAATGTATTACAATAATAGAGATTTTCATACCTCATAGTGTCCTCTAAATTGTCAATATCATTTTATTCTATGTAGTGTTGAAAAGTACATAAAAACCTTCAGAGTAGAGAACTACAAGCATAAAGGATGTACCCAAAAAGTGTAATTATGATAGAAAAATCTATAGCAGTGTCATAACATGCCAATATTTTCAAAAGCATACCTGTAGTCAGGAATATCAATAGATCGCCATAGTAACCCTCTGTTCATCAATCGCAATGCAAATAAACGCTGTGATTTAATAGGTTCATGTTTGACCTGACATCCTTGGGGTGGTATTCCCCCAAACATTTTGCCTTCACTTCTTCCTGTTTAGCTGAATTGATTTTTGCCTGCTTCAGGGCTCTGCATTCTTTACCAATGCTAACCAGTGATAAAGTGTTCCTGCTCTCTCCTTCAAACATAGTAAAATTGACTTACATCTAATTGGCACATTTAATTTACTTGTACGGCCCTAGTAAATCGTACTTCATGAATCCAGGTCCTGTAAACTAAATGATACTAAAGGGCCTGCAGCACTCATTGTGCCACCTACTGAAGTAGCCTTTTAAAACATACACCAGGCCTGCCACTGCAGCCTTTAGTGCAAATCAGACATTTCGACCTGCCTAAATAAACCTTTTGCAAGACCTAAAGCTTTCTTTGTAACACATGTAAGTCACCCCTAAGGTTGGCCCTAAAGGTAGTATCGGCTGGTGTCTGCGCTGAGTGGCTGGGAAGGTGGGGAGGACTAATGACTACAACAAAATACAAATGAAAAAAACAAAAATATCTTACCTGCCCATCCTGCCGCACCGCCGCATCGCCACTCTTCTCCTTCTGCTCCTTACCAGCACAGGCTCCCAGAACCCCTGCAGTCAATCCTGACGCTGCTCTCATTCATGAGAGCAGCGTCAGGATTGACCTGCGCGCCCTTAATGTGCACTCCCAGGTAGACTGGGAGCCTGTGACTGCTCTCTCCAACACAGCAATGCAGCTGGGGTTGGAGAGAACGTCAGTGCGCATGACACTTTGGCCGGTCTGAGATGCCTGGCCAAACCGGCATGCGCACTGATCACAGTGCCTACCACTCTCCCTCCGTGACTGTTCCCCCACCCCGCAATGGCCCCAGGCCCAAGACTCGTCCGGGAGAGAAAAATAAAATGATAATAACCCTGGTTCATTATCATTTTATTTTTAAATTTTTGCAGCTGCAGGCGGTGGGGGGGGGGAGGGCGGCACGGAGGAGCCACAGATGCCTAAAGGCTCATAGGGTAGGGCGCCTTGTCTCCAAAATGTAGGACATGTTGGTTTAAGTTTTACATGTCCTGGTAGTGAAAAGCCCCTAAAGACATTTTTTCTAGTCTTTCTCTCATGGACTAAAATGGGGTTACCTTATTACATTAAAAAAATGATAACTTTTGATTGGGAACACATAGAGATATGCTGTTTAGACTCAAATGAATGGAAATTTAAAATGACCTTTAATGAACATATTCCTTTCCTTTGTGCCTAAGGTAATGTATCTATTTTAAACAAAACCCATCATCGCATCACAAAGATCTTCTTTGATCAAACTCACTTTATTTCACACAAACTCAGACTAACCTTTTGGATCTTAACAAACTCGATACTAACCTTGAATCCAACTGATGTGCTTTGCAGGCCCATACAAGAAGGCTCCCAGGGAGAATGTACTACGATGCTATAACAATGGTGGCTGATGCTGTACAAATGTGATTAACATATCATAAATACAAGGGTCCGAGTGATGCCTGCAGTTATGTAGTTTTAAATAGCTGGGAACTGGGATTTAATAGAAGCAAGCTGAGGTAAATTAAGTCACAGATGTGGGAGCTGTATTTTATACAGTCTAAAGACAATCTGTGCAATGTTTAGGTAAACCAACAAAGATTACATTCTATTAATCCAAACATGGTGAGATAGCTGCCTGGATCACCAACTATCTCCCTTCAACTCAGAGGCAAGGAATAATTTTCCTTAAATTCTCAAAAGAGAGTAACATATACCAGCCATCTTGTTGACATGTGGTATTAGGTAAGATCAGTGTTGATGATAACACCCATATTTTTAGTCATAGTAGCAGCGGCTGGGATTAGGGCGAAGCACTAGTGACTATCAAACCTAGATCAAGGTCTGAGGATAAGCGCCTAGAACCAACACTTCTGTTTTATCTGCATTCAGCTTTAAAAGGTTAGTGGTCATCAATCATGAGAATGAAGCAAGACATTCCTGAACTTTAAGAAAGTCAGATTTGCTACCAATTTGTTTGTATTGGGAATTGAATATCAACAGCATAGCTCAAAAAAGTAAAGCCAAGGAACGAATAAAAGCAACTAAAGAGGTTAAAGAACAAACAAAGTGCACAATAATTATGTATAATTAAATTTCCAGTGTTTTCACTTATAAAACAAAAACATACTTTAAGTCATACACAACTGAATACTAAACAAACAACTGCAAATTTACACAATAAAAACAGGACCTCTTCCACAATCGGGAGATCTTCCTATTGTGGTTATCACAGATTCCTCTTGCATTTGTCAGAGTTCAAACTGTAAACCCCTTCATTGTGAACATTTTAAAGAGTTCACAGTGTAAAGCCCGATTCTCAGCTTGTTGAGTAACAGCACTCCAAGGCTGACCTGGGAGATTTTGGGGGCTACAAACTCAGTTCTAAACAAAACAAAAAAAGAACATATAATAAATAGACATCCAACCAGTACCTTTTCCCTAAAAATGAGAAGATCTTTAACGCTCACAAAACTAAAAATTACACTGAAAATTACAAATATTTACAAGATTTAAGAGTTCACAATGCAAGCTTGGATACTATTGGGTTTGTCAGGTAGTAGAAATGCAAATCTTCACTGAAAAACGTAATTTATTTAACCAGGGTGCAAATCATGCACACTCAACAAATATTACTGGTTGTAACTAAACCTGTGAATGTAGTCTGCTACCATAATCTGTGAGGTACCATATGACAGCAATTTCAGTACCAGTCTGTAATTGTAAAAAGCAGCATGATCTTATATATACCCTTTGGATAAAATGAGGCTTTTCACGATTGAAAAAGTAATTATATAGGCTTTGTTAAGTCGTTCACCATATAAAATGATTGGCCTACTGCCTTTTGACTGTATTTGACACGGGGTCCGTGATAACAGTATCCCAATCAGTTATCATTAATGGAAATACTTATTAGGCAGACTAACACAATTATTTTTAATCAAATCCTTGAACGAAAGATAATGTGGGCAGAGTCAGAATCTCCTCTCATTGTACTCCTTCTTACAGATCTTTTTCTGGTGAACCGATAAGCCCTTGCATACAGCTGTGCTGTCAAGCCAACCCTAAACGCCAATGAAATTGAGAAAGAAATTGGTTTGTGAAAGAGGTAATCAAAACCCTTGCCTACTAGGGTAAGCTGTTGGAAGACATGTTAGATATAGTTTCTGCAGGCTTTAACACAGAGGGGTCGATTCCGATTCGGGCCGGAAAAAGCACCGACCGACTCGGAGCCGGAATTTATTCCGACCGACACGTACCTGTGGCGCCCGACACGCCAAGTACGATGCAAGGCGTGCAAAATCCGACCGACGCGTACTGAACCCAAGCTGAACGACCGAGCCGCACGGAAAACAGCAATCCGGCCGGAAAAACACGCGAATCGAACCGACCGACACGCACCCGGAACAAATCCAACCGAAACGTACACGCGAACTCCAAACCGCTAAGTACGATGCAAGGCGCGAAAACCACGACCGAGTCGAACGGAGGACAAGCCGTACGACCGACACGCATACAAAACCGAGCCGAAGTAACACAAAACACAGCGACCGACGCGTACGCAGCATAGAAAACTGCACAAACACAGCGTGAGCGAAACGGAGAAGACCGTACGAGACACATGCAGGGTCCGACTCGGTCACAAGAACGTTTCCAACATGCACAGAAAGTACTAAGGAAAAATACACAAAAAAAGGCCAAACAAGCAATTACAAAGCCAATAAATACTGGGGGGGTGGGGACAGAGAACAAAGACACACCCACAACTCCACCCATATAAAGGACACAAATCCCAACCATGATCCTTTGCAAATCCTATTCTACTGCCAGCACTCAACAGACAGCAACCACAAACCCACAGCTCATCCCTCACACAAGCCACACACCATCAGCACACCAACAAATAGCTACCTCACATACACCCAGCAAAACACACACTCACACACCCTCACCTGCACACCAACACACACATCACTCACCATCACCACCCATCACCATGCCCCCCAAGAAGAATCACAAGTTCCTAGATTGTGAATTGGAAGTCCTGGTAGACGAGATCCTCAGGGTAGAGCCACAGCTGTTTGGCACACTGGTCCAACAGACACCCATCTCCCAGAAAACCAAGATGTGGGAGAGGATCATCAACAGGGTGAACGCACAATCACCATGTCTGCGCACAAAGACTGACATCCAGAACAGGTGGTATGACGTGCGCAGGAGGGTACGGGAGCTGCTCAAGAAGGACTACCTCCTGAGCCAATACACCGGCAGTGGCCCTCCTGCCAAGCCAGTATACCTCAGGCCCTGGGAGGAGAAGGTGCGGGCCATCCTTCCGCCAGTGAGCGTCTATGGACTAGAGAACATCCCAGAGCCTGGTGAGTACACAACAAATGTACACAATATTCTGCCACAATACACACACACATCACTGTCAAGGGAGAGTCAAACCATGCACTCATAGCAATTACACAGCAACCAGAACAGAATCATCCCAAAATGTGTATGTCAGTCAGATAAACACAACACATGCCATCTCAAAGTAACATTTAACCGTGTCATCACATGTACAAACACAACTACAACTACACCTAGGCAGTGGCACAAATAGAACTAACAAACACATCCAGACATGTAGCCACCACTACAACACCAACACACAGTGAAGACCACTGAAAGGAAGGAATTCTGTGTATGCTGGGCAAGTCAGCGTAGCCAATAGCATCATGGGAGTCGTAGTCACACATATTGCTCACCCCCACAACTGTCCCATCAACACCACCATGAACCATGCGCACATCACAGGGAGTGGAAAAGGACTCACAAGATGGCTGACACTGGCTACTGCTGTGGGGAGCACAAGGCCCTGCTGGCAACTGTGCAACAACCAACAGCAGGACACCACTGACTGACATCCTGAGAGACAACTTCCACTCCCTGCAATGGAAGCATGTTCCATGGTGGGATATCTGGCTGGGTGGGAAGGAGGACTCGCAGCACTGACCATAGTCACAAGCACCTCCCCTCACACACCCCTCAACACAAACTCCACAGAACCCACCTGGGAGAATGCAATGCCTCACATCCTAACTCAAGATCCCACAAAGAACCACCACCCTGGGTTATGTTGTGTGAAGCACAGGGACACTCCTGGGACTTTTAGCCAAACAACTGCCAGGACAACACTCCCAGCCATCCTGTCAGCACAGGCAGCCCACCCCACAGGGAAGCAGAGTCAAAAGGAAGGAAGCATGGGCATACTGGGAAGGGGGGTGGAGGCAATAGCATGATGGGAGTAGTAGGCACAGATATTGCTCAGCCTCACAACTGTCCCATCAACACCACCCTGAACCATGCTCACATCACAGGGAGTGGATAAGGACTGACAAGATGGCTGACACTGGCTATTGCTGTGGGGAGCACAAGGCCCTGCTGGCAACTGTGCAACAACCAACAGCAGGACACCACTGACTGACATCCTGAGAGACAACTTCCACTCCCTGCAATGGAAGCACGTTCCATGGTGGGATATCTGGCTGGGTGGGAAGGAGGACTCGCAGCACTGACCATAGTCACAAGCACCTCCCCTCACACACCCCCTCAACACAAACTCCACAGAACCCACCTGGGAGAATGCAATGCCTCACATCCTAACTCAAGATCCCACAAAGTACCTCCACCCTGGGTAATGTTGTGTGAAGCACAGGGACACTCTTTGGACTTTTAGCGAAACAACTGCCAGGACAACACTCCCAGCCATTCTGTCAGCACAGGCAGCCCACCCCACAGGGAAGCAGAGTAAAAAGGAAGGAAGCATGGGCATGCTGGGAAGGGGGTGGAGGCAATAGCATGATGGGAGTCGTAGGCACAGCTCTACATCCCCCACCACACGGCCCAGCAAGCTCACACTCACGCATGCACATCCCACAGAGAGTGGAAAGGCCCATCAAAGATGTCTGACACTGTTGCTGTGTCGTGGGGAGCACAAGGGCATGCTGGGAACTGCACACCAACCAACAGCAGGACACCACTGTCAGCCATCTTGCCATTGCTCTCACACCCACACACACTGAACTCCCCACAAAAGCAAGTAAGTATGGGAATGCTGGGAAGTGGGGTGGAGGCAATAGCATGATGGGAGTCATAGTCACAGACATAGCTCACCCCCACAACTGTCCCATCAACACCACCCTGAACCATGCTCACATCACAGGGAGTGGATAAGGACTGACAAGATGGCTGACACTGGCTACTGCTGTGGGGAGCACAAGGCCCTGCTGGGAACTGTGCACCAACAAACAGCAGGACACCACTGTCAGCCATCTTGCCATTGCTCTCACACCCACACACACTGAACTCCCCACAAAAGCAAGTAAGTATGGGAATGCTGGGAAGTGGGGTGGAGGCAATAGCATGATGGGAGTCATAGTCACAGACATAGCTCACCCCCACAACTGTCCCATCAACACCACCCTGAACCATGCTCACATCACAGGGAGTGGATAAGGACTGACAAGATGGCTGACACTGGCTACTGCTGTGGGGAGCACAAGGCCCTGCTGGGAACTGTGCACCAACAAACAGCAGGACACCACTGTCAGCCATCTTTCCATTGCTCTAACACCCACACACACTGAACTCCCCACAAAAGCAAGTAAGTATGGGAATGCTGGGAAGTGGGGTGGAGGCAATAGCATGATGGGAGTCATAGTCACAGACATAGCTCACCCCCACAACTGTCCCATCAACACCACCCTGAACCATGCTCACATCACAGGGAGTGGATAAGGACTGACAAGATGGCTGACACTGGCTACTGCTGTGGGGAGCACAAGGCCCTGCTGGCAACTGTGCAACAACCAACAGCAGGACACCACTGACTGACATCCTGAAAGACAACTTGCACTCCCTGCAATGCAAGCACAGTCCATGGTGGGATAACTGACTGGCTGGGTGGGAAGGAGGGCCGGCTGTCAACCAAATACAACCAATGCAGGCCATGTTCACACCCCAACAAATACATAGAAATGCCCAAATAATGCAGGACAATGTGCTACACCAATATCAACCCCTGACTGTGACAACTTAGGACAATGCAATGTACAGGCCCGCACCCAGAGGCACAGTCACAACTGTCAGGTGTGTCAACCATTGATGCCTGCAGAAACATAACATACATTGTGTGTGTCTCCCAAAAACAGGTGATGATGGGGACACAGCAGCAGACGCTGAGGAGTCCCAGTCCCAGGCTCAAGAGGATACGGAGCTCACTGGTGTCGTACAGCCTCTGCCCTCCTCGGACGAAGAAGACCAACCTGGCACATCCGGTGCAAGTCAACATGCAGCACCAGCAGGACCACCAGCTGCAGCACCAGCAGGACCACCAGCTGCACCCCCTGCACCCACACCTCCAACGACTGTCACCACAAATACCATCCCTGCAGACATGGACAGAACAAGGAGCACCACCAGCACAGGGACCCTGGACCAACGTGGGGCCATGGACACCACCACCACCACCAACCCCCAAGGGGGACCAGGGTCATCTGTGCGTGCCACTGCACACACTGCACATGTCGGCAGGGGTGGTGGGAGGGGTGGGAGACAGAGGTCGCTGCTTGCAGAGGTTGCTGGTGTGCATGATGACCCACAACTGGTACGCATAGCCGATGCGTACCAGTCCAGCACCGGAGATCTCAGCCAGGTAGTGGGGCTCCTCAGAGACATGAAACAGCAGCAGGCTGCCCATCATGCCCGCTTGGACTCACACATGTCCCGCGTGGAGTCCAAGTGGGACGCACTGCAAGAGATGACAGCGGTGCACAGGGACATATTACAATGCCTCCGCCAGATGAACAGCAACCAGTCCACACCTCCCTGTGTGCCAACAACATCTGGTGCGAACAAATTGCAACTGCCACAGGGAGGGAGGATGACTCTGGCGGAGAGTCCCATGCACCGCAGCAGCCTGTACTTGAGGGGCCCCCCAAAGAAGAGGGGTCGTCCGAGGAGGGGCAAGTGAGAGGCCGATGGCCAAGTGCAACCCCCAGGAAGCCTGAACCTGTTCTGGATGTTCACCTTTGTGCACAAACTGTTCACCCTGTTGACAGCAACACAACTCCCACACATGACATGGGGAGTACAAGTTGGACCAATGTCTCAGACAACTGTGGCCCCAATACTGGGGATTTTGTCTACCAGGACTTTCAATTCACCTAGGAACTTCTGATTGCAATATATATGTACAGCACTAACCATCCTATGCACTATTCACACAAATGTATCACAATAAACACACTAATACACCATACTTGCCTCTGTTGTGATTCCAATGTGGGTGCTGTCATGGGGATGATGAACTGCAAAATTACACTGTGTATGCGAACTGCAACAGCAAGTACAACACAGGCATGTGAGTTAAGGCAACGTGACACATATGAGGGAGACACACCACCAGGGCTACACAACACATACACACCTAGGCCATCTGACTCATTGCCTACACTGATGTTGCCAGGGAAGACGGTGCAATGCACAGACACCACACCTATTCCCAGTTGTAGTCAAGTAGCCCACAGGTGCAGTAAGCAAATGGCAGTCAAATGTGTGACCACAGACAACGCACATCACAAAGTGAAGCACAGGTTTATTACACAGTTGCAACATGTCGTAACCACTACAGATGCAAGGTAATCTCACCTGGCAGCGGGCACACAGTCAACAACTGTAGAAGGAAGGAAGTCCATGGGTGTGGCGCACATCACCTGTAGGGACACAACAGCTACCACCCTGGAAGTACAATCACGTCGTCGGTGGACACAGTTGACCAAACGAATCTGAAAGTACCCTGTGAAGGACAGAAATGACACACAGTCAAAAGCAATGGAGAACAGGACAGAACAGCAAAACTCATGCACAATACATGTTACAAGATACCCACCCAGAACCAAGTTAGCATGTCAACACTGTTGGGGGAGGACAGACCACCTGTAAGCACACATCGCTACACACATCCAGTCAAGTAGCCCATGGACACACTCCAACAGCACCAGAGCACCACCTACACATATCATGCCAACTCACATCATTGACATGACACCTCAGGATACTCACATTCAGCTAAAGAAGTTGGTGATGAGCTGTGTGCGGACATCACCCTCATCATCATCATCATCACTGGCATCGTGGTCCAGGCCAGGATCCTCCACAGGTGGCGGATGTTGGTCATTGTCATCCTGGATGAGAGGCAACTCCTTCCGCACTGCCAGGTTGTGGAGCATGCAGCAGACGATGATAATCTTGCACACCTTCGCTGGGGCATATGGGAGGGACCCTCCTGTCTTGTCCAGGCAGCGGAAGAGGCTCTTCAGGAGACCAAATGTCAGCTCAATCACTCTCCTGGTCCGACCATGTGCCTCATTGTAGCGCATCTGGGCTGGTGTCACAGGGTTCCTGAGGGGTGTCAGCAACCACGGCATGTTGGGGTATCCCGAGTCACCTACGGACAGACAAGTGCACATTAGCTGACTTGGAAGAGTGGGCGGAATACTACAGATCAGATCACACACAATGGCACAAAGTCAGTACACACCGACAAGCCAGGCACGCTGGTTCTGCATCTGTGCCATCATCCTGGGGATGCGACTACTCCTCATCACAAAGGCATCGTGTGCTGAACCAGGGAAACGGGCACACACGTGTGTGATGGTCATATCTGCAAGACACACCACCAGTGCATTGACCGAGTGGTAGTGCTTGCGGTTACGGTAGGCCTGCTCCTGGGCCTGTGGTGGTACCAAAGCCACATGTGTCCCATCAATGGAGCCAATGACATGCGGCATCCTCCCCAGGGCACCGAAGTCACTCTTCACGTCAGTGAGTCGTTGCAGTCTAGGGAAATAGATGTACCGGTTCAGGAATAGCAACATTGCCTCCAAAACATCGCGGAGCACACGGCTCAACATGGTCTGTGACATCCCACCAGCAGTCGCCACAGTATGTTGGAAGGTACCGGTGGCAAAGAAGTGTAGGGCTGCCATCACCTTCACCTTGGGGGTCAGCGCTGTAGGATACGGCCGGCCAGGCGCAAATGTGGGGCCAACTGCACTGCCAAATCCTCAATCAGCTGCCTGGTGAAGCGGTACCGTCGGATGCTGTCCCGTTCCACCATCGTTGCCAGGTCTGGGAATGGTCTATGGACAGCAGGAACCCTGCAGTGCAGAGGAGAAGAAAGCAAGATTGTCAGTCACCCCACATATGCGGCATTGAACACACTCAATATCACAACATACATCATTATGAGGCACAACTACATGAAGTGTGCAGTTCCGTAAGGACATGTATGGTACATACATGGCCAACATCTGTCATCACGGTTCAACAAGTGGCATCAATAAGTCCCAGGTTGGCCCATTGGATATCATGAGGCCGTGTCACAGTTCCCATCTCCTGCTGCCGTGTCACAATCACCCCCCACAGTGACATGTGAGGACAGATGTGCCCCAGGCATCACAGCTCAACGACAGGTACATTCCCAGGGACCCTGTATTGCCACATGGACACTGGCATTACATGGAGTATCATGTATACACCACAGCAAAACAACCATGACCCCCACAGGTAGTGGTCCCACTTGCCACTGCAGGACAGACATGGACGTCTGTGACACACACATGCACAACATCAAAGTCCATGCACACACAACGTGGATGTGGAGACTGTCTCCCATTGTGCACATGAAATCAGAGACATTGTAAACACTACATGCACACAGACTGTGGAGGACCATCACTATTGTGCCACTGGGACACCCTGGCTCAAACATACCGTCCCACATGGGACTCACGGGGTATGTGACATGACATACACATACACCACCGTGAAATGTGACCATGGCACATGCACAGATATGAACAGTTGCACATCACAGTGGTCATGTACACGTAACACCCAGGATCCTGTCCCCATGAACACGTGCACAGCCTGGGGGTGGCTGCCCCCAGGTGACACCCACAGGACAACATGTACACCAACATACACACAATAGGAAATGCAGCCTTACATGCCTTATGATACAGTTTGGACAGGCTGTCGTGTTGTAGGTGTGCCCCTCACTCCCTGGGAGCTATCTGTGGCTGGCATATGTTGATCTGAGACAGGCATGGTGACATATGCCAGTCACTTGTACAGGGATGCGTTGAACAGCAATGGACCGATCGGTGCCCCCGGCTGGCCCATTGCATTCAATGTGTGCGGTGCACGCGTTGTACCCCTGTACGCGTTGTACCGCAATGGACCGATCGGTGCCCCCGGCCGGCCCATTGCATTCAATGTGTGCGGGTACGCGTTGTACCCCTGTACGCGTTGTACCGCAATGGACCGATCGGTGCCCCGGCTGGCCCATTGCATTCAATGTGTGCGGGTACGCTTTGTACCCCTGTACGCGTTGTACCGCAATGGACCGATCGGTGCCCCGGCCGGCCCATTGCATTCAATGTGTGCGGGTACGCGTTGTACCCCTGTACGCGTTGAACAGCAATGGACCGATCGGTGTGCCCGGCCGGCCCATTGCATTCAATGTGTGCGGGTACGCATTGTACCCTGTACGCGTTGTACCGCAATGGACCGATCGGTGCCCCCGGCCGGCCCATTGCATTCAATGTGTGCGGGTACGCGTTGTACCCCTGTACGCGTTGAACAGCAATGGACCGATCGGTGCGCCCGGCCGGCCCATTGCATTCAATGTGTGCGGGTACGCGTTGTACCCCTGTACGCGTTGTACCGCAATGGACCGATCGGTGCCCCGGCCGGCCCATTGCATTCAATGTGTGCGGGTACGCGTTGTACCCCTGTACGCGTTGTACCGCAATGGACCGATCGGTGCCCCGGCCGGCCCATTGCATTCAATGTGTGCGGGTACGCGTTGTACCCCTGTACGCGTTGTACCGCAATGGACCGATCGGTGCCCCGGCCGGCCCATTGCATTCAATGTGTGCGGGTACGCGTTGTACCCCTGTACGCGTTGAACAGCAATGGACCGATCGGTGCTCCCGGCCGGCCCATTGCATTCAATGTGTGCGGGTACGCGTTGTACCCCTGTACGCGTTGTACCGCAATGGACCGATCGGTGCGCACCCATTGTCATTGGCCTAGCCTGGCAACGGACGCGTTTTCGAAATTCGAACGAGTCGGTTGCTGGAAATTCAGTTGGTCACCCACAACAATGTTGCAAAATCATGTATGTCATGAAGTTGAAGATTTGAAGGATGCTGTGGGCGTGTATTGGTGCTGCTATTCCATGGATTGGCCAGATTCAGAAGATGCAAACGACTTGGACCTATCACTTTGGACACATGGGACAGTAGCTGCATCTCCAGCACATATATATTGCTGGCTGTTCCCCTGAGAGCTCACTTGCCTGCACTACATGCTCCAGGACGACATGTGCCACTGCACTGCTGCTGTCTCTGCCCCCTCTGGACCCTGCAATGGCACGTACTGTGGAGAGAGCCCCAGCCTTCAGCCTTGAGGAGAACCAGGCCCTGCTGGACAGCCTACTTCCACAGTACAGCAAGCTGTATGGGACACCAGGGGAGCAGGTGAGTGTTCTGTGCACTGCCTTTCTGAATGTGCATTTTGTCTGACTAGCAAGGCTGAAAGTCTGCACGCCACTGGCTAGCAGGCTCACTGAGTAGTTGTCACCCCCATAGTGTGTAGTGACATGCACTGGACAGGTATGGTGCAGTGACAGTGCATTTGAACAAGGTTTTACTTCCCATGCAATGATACCATGTAGTGACTTCTGGCAAACTGTCCATGGGCAGCGTTGCACTGCCTGTGTACATCATGTGCCCCTGTGATTGAGACATGTATATACAACTGTGTCATGCACGGATATGTTGCATGTGTAGTAATGGCCTTTTCACTTTGTCATCCTGACAGGTTAATGCCCATCGGAAGCAGGAGATCTGGAAGGACATCGTCCGGGCTGTCCGGTCCGTGGGGGTCTACAAGCGCCGGATCCGCAACTGCCAGAAGAGGTGGCAGGACCTTCGGGGCTGGACCCGGAGGATTGCACGGGTCCAGCTGAAGCTGTCGCCTCCTCGCAGGAGGGGCGGAACACGGACCCTGACCCCCCACATGCTCCAGATCCTGGCGGTGGTGTTTCCAGACCTGGATGGGCAGCTGAAGGCCAGACAGCAGCAAGGAGGGGGTGAGTCAAAGACTGCACTGTGAACTCTGTATTACATGCTATGTGCCCTCCTCTGGCCTGGTTAAACTGCCACAGTACAGCAGTCATGTTGTGCAGGAGCCATGTCCCTCTATTGTGCACTGCCCACTCCTCATCTGATACCCAGGTGTGGCCCTTACATTCAGAGAATTGTGTCACTTGGGACTGTGTCCTTGCAGTTTGCTTCACTCAAGGTGGGGGACAGCATCTGTTTCCCTAACTCTGTTGTGGGCATCATGGGTGGGTCCATTGTTCACACAACGCCTGTGTTCGGACATGTAATCTGCGTGTTGCTTTGATATGCGGTCCACTTGCTGAGCTGAGCCACCACACGTGCCTGGGGTATCTGGCACACACCCATGCAGCGGGTGGGAACAATGTTTGGGCCCCAGGAGTGTGCAGATTAAGTGTGTCACACATACATAGCCAGCTATCCACTGTCCAGGGCTCATCCCTCATTCATGTGGGGCAGGACAGTCATGCCTACTCCAGCCCATCCAATACACCTGTACTCCCACTCCCGTGTATCAGCTGACACATTGTGCGCAGTGATTTGACCCCTCAGGTGTCTGCCTCTGTGTCAGTGTGCTGTGGATTTGTTGCCAGGACTGCTGGGGTGTTTCTTGGTAGGGGCTCAGCATGCCACTGGAGATGTGACCATAGGAGACGATACTTGTGTGTCACATAGGTGTTTGATCAGCTGCCCGTGCAGACTGGGGTATGCGAATGTGAAGTTCAGGCAGCTGTTCCCCATTCAAAGCAGATTGTGAGGGGCTCAGGTTCAGAGGGTAGTGTCACAGGTCTCCCATATGTCCAATCGGTATGACCTGGACAGATGAGGGTTAAGATGATGTGTTGTGTGGGGGATGTGCACTTGTGCAGCTCCAGGACTTGCATTCCCCATGACCTACTATTGTGACACAGTGCAGAGTGTTGTTGTCTGGCTGCCAAGTCATACATCACTGAGACAGTGATGTATGACTTAGCAGGCATGCCTGTGCCATGGCATGTGACTTCCTATGAGTGATCCTGCAGGGGAGTGACATGTGCTACATGCACACCATTGTGGCGATGGCTATCAGGACATGGGTGCATCATGGTGTCTGTCGCTGGTATGCATCACATGCATTTCCTATTTGACTCTGGGCATCCCTTTCATCCGGAAACCTGTACTGACTCAGTGGCAAGAGTTGTGATATGTGCATGTCCACATGCTACACCGTGTCCTCTGCACTGTCCAACTACTGTGTAGGTGGTGCATGTGTCCACACTGGGGTGTTGCTATCCAACAGACACCAGACAGATGGGTGCAAGGCCATGTGGGATGTGAGTGCCATGGTTGGCATCAGACTGACAATTGGCTTCTCCTGTTCAGTTAGGGCACTTTTAGCAATGTTCAACTAATGATGCCAGGGCTTGCTCTGTAATGTGTTGTGCTCACAGTGGTGTGTGCGTTTGGTGCAGGTGACTGATGTCTGTCTGTAACCCCATTGTTTGCAGATACATCCACGGCCACGGAAGGGGACAGATCCACGGACCAGGAGGAGCCGGAGAGCCAGACTGGGTCAGCAGCCGAGGAGTGGTCGGAGGGACCCAGTGGCACGGAGGGCGAGGGGAGCCACACCGAGGAGTCCTCAGCACCATCCACCTCAGCTGAGGACCACAGCAGCTCGGAGGATGACTCCCTTATGGAGGCTGGTGTCAGCAGCCACCACACCCCAGCTAGTGTTGCTGTCCCCGTCACCACCAGCACCACCACCGCCCTCCCATTGGCTCCCATTCCCCAGGTCCGTGGAGGCTCCCATGTTCGGGAGCGTGTCTCCTTTGGGCCAGGCACCGCACCCCCTGCCCCTGTGTCCCCTGCTGCCCTGAGTGAGGAGTCTGTGTACCTCCTTCGCCAGCTCCATGTAGGGCAGACAGCCATGCTGAGTGTCCTCCATGCGCACACCGCTCTGTTGACTCAGCTGGTGTCGTTCATGGAGGGCATCTCATCGGGCATGTCTGACCTACAGAGGGGCAATAGGTCCATGGACTCCTCCCTGACGGCAGCAGTGTCCCTCCTCAGACAGTCCCTCACCCCTCCTGCCTCTGCTCCATCCACACTCCCCAGCACCTTACCCGTCCCAAGCACACACACACCGGCACAGGCACACACCAGCACACACACGTCCAGCACACAGACACACATGCCACAAACAAAACGCACACGCACGCACAGTCAGGGGACTGAAACCAGACTCACAGGGGATGGGGCCCTGGAACACACACACGCATCCACGAGCACTGCACAGTCCTCAGTTGCCTCTCCCTCCAAAGCACCCTCCCTTGCCTCACCTGCAACACCAAAGACCCAGCGGCTCTTCCTCAGTGACCTCGCCTCTTCCCCTCCGATCCAGCTGATACAGCATTCAGGGGGAAGAGGAAGCCCACCCACACGGAGCAGAGTGCCCCTCGCCCCCGGACACCCTCCCCCAGGCGCAGACAGACTGAGGCCCCCACCCGCAAGTCCCCCCGGAGTCATAAGAGCATGACCCCGCCGCCGCCCTGCAGCTCAGGCACCAGGTCTCCTTCCTCCATCCCTCAGGCCCCCACTCCACAGGTGCCCCCACCACACCCTGCCCCAGGTTCCCCCACCCACAGATATACCATCCCCAAGAGGATCCGGCCTTCTCCCCCTGCCACTTGCTCTCCCGGCACCACACCCCCGCTGCGCTTGTCTGTGCCACTGATGTGGTGAGGGTGTCCTCCCCCTCTGTCCAGCCCACCTTGCCTGTTCCCCATTCTCCTCCCCTGGTGGTAGGCACTGCAGTGGAGTCCACTACCACCCTGTCTGACTTGGGCACTGCAGTGGCGGACCTGTCCACTCCATCTGCAGGGTCCACTGCAGTCGTGCCGGCACCCACAACATCTGAGTCATGCCCCCAGTTGTGCCGGCACACACCATGTCAGACACCTCCACTGCAGTTGTCAGTGGCTCTCCAGCACCCACCACCCCTTCCCTGCCTCCTCCTGGTGAGCCCTGATCCTGTCCCTGCGGTGCCTGGCCTGCCCCCCGGTTGCCCCTCCTAGTGGATTGTCCCTGGTTTTGTGCAGTGCAGGCATGCGTAGGGTGACATCTGCCCCTGTCACCCTGTTTGGACTTTGACAATGGACTGGCCATTGGCCTTTGTGTTTTTCTGGACTTTCACTTTTAAACACATATGCTGAATAAAGCAACTTTCTGTTCTCTAGTGCTTATGCGTCTGATGTACATGTTGTTGATGATGCTAACCATGCCCTTGCTGCAGTGATGGTGATATTTGGTCTCATGATAATGAAGTGTTACTGTGCAGGAACCCATGTGGTCCAGGGGGAATGTGTCCTATCCTGTGGTGTATCCATGTAATCCATAGCAGCATCTGAGGGTGTCATGTGTTCAGTATTTGGCAATGGGATTTCCTACTTACATTAGCAATTTCACATCTGTGGCTTCCACCCCTGCACATCTGTTGTGCCTGCCATTGTTCAATTCGTCTACTTCCCTGACCGTGTGGCCATCTCCACTGGACATGCAGGTTTGGGCATCAATGGGGAAGGACTCATCTGTGTTGTCAGTGCAACATTGCTATACATGTGTGTTGGATCTGTGCTGATGATTTCGTTGGCACTTCTATGACCAGGCTGATGTGACAGGAGCCTTCATTTGGTGCTAATTGTTGATTGTGTGACCAAGTGCTCAGCTGACATGATGGGGCCCTACTGAGGCAACATATGGCACAGCTTTCCTCACACAGGAGTGGAGGCCCCTCATGGCAGTGTGTACTCCTGTGACATTGCCTGCGCCCAAGGTGTGTGTTGTATGAGCATGTCTGTGTGTTCACTTCCGTTTAGCTGTGCATGCTGTGATCCCTAGTGTTGTACCTGTTTGTGATGCTTGCTGAGTTGACCTATGTTCCCCAAAGTCTTCTCCCTGGGTTCTCTGTGATGTGGGTGCATGGCACATTACTGGTCATCAGGGTGTCACCCATAGGTGTGTTTGCTGTCAGGGCTGAGTTTGTGTGCAGACGCAGATGGGTCACAGTCAGGTTTCCCCTTGGCACTTGTTGTTTGCACCTGTCATGTGATTTCCAGTTTGTGTTATCTTTCAGTGATTGTGACACGTTGTGTGTGTGACTGCTGGCACTCCTCAGGGTCCGGGCTGCAATGTTGGTTGTTGTCTATGTGTGTTCTTTGTGGGTGACCTTGGCTTCTTCATTGGTGTGTGACTGTGGCTGGGATCCCATTGGTTGGTGTGGTATTGCCGTCATGTCCATGTACAGCGTAGTGTGCAGTGTGTCAGACATTCAGGAGTCTTGTTGAGTGGCCATGTGTGATGTGTTTCTGCACCTTGGTTCCCACCCACCACCCTGGAATAGTCATGGGTGCATGTGCAATGTCACCAGTGCATGTGTGCTTCACTGCTGCACATTGTTGGAGGTCGAGGTGTGTGGTGTTGAGTGTGTGCAGATGAGAGTTGTTGCCCGGCTAGACCCCTGCCTCCATGTTGGCCTTGGCTTACTTGCCGTGCTGATTGATTAGTGCTTGTGTAGGTGTGATGGTAGTTTGTTGCTCAGGACACATGACTGTGGTTCACAGTGTGAACGACATTTAGCTTTGTCATCACAGTGGGATTGTAATGCAGCCCAGGGTCACCACATTGTGGGGGCCCTGGGGGTAGTGCTGTGGTGTGTCTGTGTCTTGCTGTGTCAGTTGCTGTTCCTACGTACATGTGTGATTTGTGCTCCCTCTCATCTGACAATGCCTGCTTGCCCACATAGGGGATTTGGATCCATGAGTTACCTTTGTGTGGCACTGTATGCACATCTGTATGATTGGTATTCAGGCCTCCTCGTGTGTTGTGTGGTTGCCTGGGGACACTGGCACCCCCCACCTGTTGTGTATGATGTGCAGTGTGGGTCTGCCTGTTTGTGTTTGTGCATCTGCACCACTGCATTGGCATATCTTGGGTGTGCCATTGGCTGTATGTAGTTTGGTGGGTTTCCCCTGCTGTCCCTGGGACTCCTAGGTCATCGGTCAGCACAATGATCATGGTTTGTGTGTCCCATTGCTGCCATGGTATGGTATCTGTTCACCTCACATCTACAGTCTCCACAGGGTATCTGCATTTGTGTGCCCATTGGTGCAAATATGTGGGTATGCATTCTGATGGTCACTTCTGTCATTGTGTCATTGATGAATGTTGACAGTGTCAGCCCCCATGGGTGTTGTTTGTCTGCACATGGCCAAAGGTATGTCTTATTTGCACTGCAGTATTTGCCTCCCCCAATCTATGTTGCAATGGGACACATGCACTACTTTGCCACTGATGTGTTTTATGTTCTGTGACCAGGAATCATCCATGCAGTTTGGCAGTTGCAGCTTTTTCTTTGTCAACACTTACATTTTGGTCACTGTGATGATGGGGGTTTGGACCCCATTGCCACAATGTTCGAAATGTGCTTCAGCTATGGACCCCACACTTACATTTTGGTCACTGTGATGATGGGGGTTTGGACCCCATTGCCACAATGTTCGAAATGTGCTTCAGATATGGACCCCACACTTACATTTTGGTCACTGTGATGATGGGGGTTTGGACCCCATTGCCACACTGTTCAAAATGTGCTTCAGATATGGACCCCACACTTACCTTTTGGTCACTGTGATGATGGGGGTTTGGACCCCATTGCCACATTGTTCAAAATGTGCTTCAGCTATGGACCCCACACTTACCTTTTGGTCACTGTGATGATGGGGGTTTGGACCCCATTGCCACACTGTTCAAAATGTCCTTCAGCTATGGACCCCACACTTACATTTTGGTCACTGTGATGATGGGGGTTTGGACCCCATTGCCACACTGTTCAAAATGTGCTTCAGCTATGGACCCCACACTTACATTTTGGTCACTGTGATGATGGGGGTTTGGACCCCATTGCCACATTGTTCAAAATGTGCTTCAGCTATGGACCCCACACTTACCTTTTGGTCACTGTGATGATGGGGGTTTGGACCCCATTGCCACACTGTTCAAAATGTGCTTCAGCTATGGACCCCACACTTACATTTTGGTCACTGTGATGATGGGGGTTTGGACCCCATTGCCACACTGTTCAAAATGTGCTTCAGCTATGGACCCCACACTTACATTTTGGTCACTGTGATGATGGGGGTTTGGACCCCATTGCCACAATGGTCATGGCCTGCTTGCATTGTGGGGGCCACACACATATATGTGTGGCACATGTGATAGGGGGTCACATTGTATGTTCAAAGTCATGTTCAGTGTTGTAGGCATTTGACACAGTCTACACACGCTTGTCATGGTGTTGGGGGATGTCTTTTTCTTGCATTCCCTAGGTTGTGGTGTGCTGGTTGTGTCATGCATTGTCCATCCTATGAGTGGGGGTGGTTTTGGTGGTAGGCATCCAGCCCCCCCTGGGTAAAGGTGGTAGTAGTGGTGGGCATCCAGCCCCCCCTGGGTAAAGGTGGTAGTAGTGGTGGGCATCTGGCACCCCCATGGCTAAGGGTGGTAGTTGTGGTGGGCATCCAGCCCCCCTGGCTAAGGGTGGTAGTAGTGGTAGGCATCCAGCCCCCCCTGGGTAAGGGTGGTAGTGGTGGTAGGCATCTGGCACCCCCCTGGCTAAGGGTGGTAGTAGTGGTAGGCATCCAGCCCCCCTGGCTAAGGGTGGTAGTAGTGGTAGGCATCCAGCCCCCCCTGGGTAAAGGTGGTAGTGGTGGTGGGCATCTGGCACCCCCATGGCTAAGGGTGGTAGTAGTGGTAGGCATCCAGCCCCCTGGGTAAGGGTGGTAGTAGTGGTAGGCATCTGGCACCCCCATGGCTAAGGGTGGTAGTAGTGGTAGGCATCCAGCCCCCTGGCTAAGGGTGGTAGTAGTGGTAGGCATCCAGCCCCCCTGGGTAAAGGTGGTAGTAGTGGTAGGCATCCAGCCCCCTGGCTTAGGGTGGTAGTAGTGGTAGGCATCTGGCACCCCCATGGCTAAGGGTGGTAGTAGTGGTAGGCATCCAGCCCCCTGGGTAAGGGTGGTAGTGGTGGTGGGCATCTGGCACCCCCTGGCTAAGGGTGGTAGTAGTGGTAGGCATCCAGCCCCCTGGGTACGGGTGGTAGTGGTGGTGGGCATCTGGCACCCCCTGGCTAAGGGTGGTAGTAGTGGTAGGCATCCAGCCCCCTGGGTAAGGGTGGTAGTGGTGGTAGGCATCTGGCACCCCCTGGCTAAGGGTGGTAGTAGTGGTAGGCATCTGGCACCCCTGGCTAAGGGTGGTAGTAGTGGTAGGCATCCAGCCCCCCCTGGGTAAAGGTGGTAGTGGTGGTGGGCATCTGGCACCCCCATGGCTAAGGGTGGTAGTAGTGGTAGGCATCCAGCCCCCCCTGGGTAAGGGTGGTAGTAGTGGTAGGCATCTGGCACCCCCATGGCTAAGGGTGGTAGTAGTGGTAGGCATCCAGCCCCCCTGGCTAAGGGTGGTAGTAGTGGTAGGCATCCAGCCCCACCTGGGTAAAGGTGGTAGTAGTGGTAGGCATCCAGCCCCCCTGGCTTAGGGTGGTAGTAGTGGTAGGCATCTGGCACCCCCATGGCTAAGGGTGGTAGTAGTGGTAGGCATCCAGCCCCCCTGGGTAAGGGTGGTAGTGGTGGTGGGCATCTGGCACCCCCCTGGCTAAGGGTGGTAGTAGTGGTAGGCATCCAGCCACCCCTGGGTATGGGTGGTAGTGGTGGTGGGCATCTGGCACCCCCCTGGCTAAGGGTGGTAGTAGTGGTAGGCATCCAGCCCCACCTGGGTAAGGGTGGTAGTGGTGGTAGGCATCTGGCACCCCCCTGGCTAAGGGTGGTAGTAGTGGTAGGCATCCAGCCCCCCCTGGGTAAAGGTGGTAGTGGTGGTGGGCATCTGGCACCCCCATGGCTAAGGGTGGTAGTAGTGGTAGGCATCCAGCCCCCCTGGGTAAGGGTGGTAGTAGTGGTAGGCATCTGGCACCCCCATGGCTAAGGGTGGTAGTAGTGGTAGGCATCCAGCCCCCCTGGGTAAGGGTGGTAGTAGTGGTAGGCATCCAGCCCCCCCTGGGTAAGGGTGGTGGATGTGGTTGGCATCCAGCCCCCCCTGGGTAAGGGTGGTAGTTGTGGTAGGCATCCGGCCCCCCCTGGGTAGGGGTGGTGGTGGTGGTGCGCATTCAGGCCCCTGTGTGCATATGTGGCATTGGTGATGGGCATCCCGCCCCTATGGTGCTGCTGTTGCTGGTGTAAGTAAATTCTGCATCCCTCTGTGTGTGTGTGATGTGTCGTGTACGTGTTGTATGTGTTTTGTGATTGGTGTCTGACTTACCTTCTGCGCCGTACGCGTCCGTGCCTGTTCCGGTAGTAAATGTAGAATATTGGTATGATCGGGACGAAGGGATTCATGGTTGGTTCGTGTCGTTCGTCTTTCTCGTCGCTTCGCGTCGTCCTCGTCGCTGGCGTGTTCGCCTCGTAGCCGTGGATCGTGTTGTGGCGCGAATCGGAGCTTATGTGCGCCTCTCCCGGATGCTTTGACGTGCCGTGCGTAGCGACGGGTTCGGCGCTTACGGAAAGCGCATCGTACTTGTTCGGCCGGACGGGGCTGCATTTTCCCTTCCGTGCGACTCGATTCTGCGTTTCCGGATTCGCCTCGGTCGGAGAACAGGACCTGGATTGGGTGAGTACGACTCGGCCGGATTCTGTGCTGTTGTGCGCATCGTACTTACTCGTTCGGTATGCTGTACGGATCGGTCGGGAAACAGGCATTCGCATGGCTTTTTTCCCGACCGAATGGTATTGGGTGCGCCTCCGACCGAGATCGGAATCGGCCCCAGAGTATTAATCCGCCCATAAATGCCTATTGATGTCAACACATACTTCGCAAAATAAATAAATCAAGCTGACAGCCTTTTTTTAAGTTTGAGTTTATTAAGGAAACGGAAAAGAAGAAACAGCAATATGATAAAATGGCAAAAAACATTAAGCAATAAAGAATAAAAGTAGAAGGATAATAATGAAACATTGCATGTATATTACATTGGAGAAGAAATACAAAAATGCATTATAAATACAAGAGGGGAAGGAAGAATAAGGGAATAATAAGTGGTATGGAAAAAGAGCAATAGGAGATAACAGCAAGTTATATAATACTAAGTAACATTGTAAGCATAACAATGAAAAAGAAATGGGAAGAACATAATAACGGAATAATTAATAGTGAATAACAATAAAACCATGTAAAGTGGGAAGGCAAAGGGAGAAATTAGGGTGGTTTCCGCACATCATCTGATCCTGTGTTGGAAGCAGCATTCAAAGAGGCAGTTAGGGATAGGTAAGTTGTTAAAGGAAGCCATAAAAAGGTCTCGTTTGATACCCAGGGAAATGGGAGAAACAAAATTGGTATCCAGGCGGTGATGGAAACAAACAGCGTTCCACCAAGAACGGAAAGTAACCTTATCAGCTTGTTTCCAATTAGAGGTTATTAAGTGAAATGCAATAGCTAACAATAAATCTAGAAGTTTAAAACATAATGAAGTTTGAGGCCAAAGGGGAGAGAGAGTACCCAAGAAAATGTGAGTGGAAGAGAAGGGAATGTGAACATTGAAAATTTTCTGAACTTGAAACCAAACTAGTTTCCAAAATTGAGAAATGGGAGGACAGTCAAACAACATATGTTTAAGGTCAGCAGTAGGGCAGGGACAGGACCAACATGTAAAGGGTGTGTCTGGGGAAAAAGCCGTTAAATGCATCGGGGAACATAAAGTACGGTGATAGAGAAAGAAAAGAGTTTGAGTGGTGTTAGCTGCTCTAGAAGTCTTATGAATCTTCGACCATAATTTGTCAAGGCTGACAGCCTTTGTCATAAGTTTTTTTAATAAACAGATCAGACCTGTTGCCTCTAACATAACCTTTTCCAATGAACCAATCATGCCTACAGTCTTGATTTTTGACTTGTCACCATAACCGACTCTGTCCTACCATTTTGAGCATAATCTGTGAAATACAAGTACTCTTTTTAAGCTTCAGAACAAGCTTCTGCCTAATTAAAACCTTTTCACGGGAAGGGGTGGAAAGGTCAACCTGTGGGTGGAGCCAAAGACCCCTTTTTATTTAATGCTTCTTAAAGCTCTTTTTCTGTTGAAGGCATAAGGTCGGCTAACAGTAACACTGTCAGCCAGACCTAATAAAGTGTATTCTCCCCTGGGACCAGGCCGCAGAACCAATTGGATATTAAAGGCCTTACCAGTTTGAGACAGTACAGATTTATTAGCGAGCAGATTTCCAAATATTTTTTTAAATGGCTCCTTCGGAAGACTTGCATTGATTTTCTGTCTCTGCATGATGGGTTTTATTGTGCCATTTGCAGATTTATGGAAGAAACACATCTTACTTTTTCAATTTTTCTTTACAGTTTTTTATTTTACCTTTAGTTTTACCTGAGGCAATACCGAAAGAGCTTTTTTTCCCCATTTTTGCAGTGCAGTGGCACGTGGGTATCCAGCGTTTGAACAGTGTGTGGACGGTTGCAGATCATGCAAAGGATCCAAGCATGTTTTGCTATTTGGGCCTTTTCAGCCATGCCAGTGTTCTCGCTGCTTCGCTGAAGAACTTGTTTCACCTTAGAAGAGTGGTAAACAGGTACTGTACATTTTCTAGTAATAGTTATAAATCGAGGACGCAGCCACAGGGCTGCACAGATGTCTACTTCGGATTATAGGAGGTTCATTTTCCGTTTCAGTAGTTTTTTATTAGGATTTTGAAGTAAGAGAGAATAATAGATAAGGTGGGTTGCATTTTAACGGGCTCTGCGCGTGTAGCCAACTGTCGAAACTCATCACTCAAACATACTGATCCATGACACTCGGATACATTCCTTAGGTAGCAAGCATTGTCAAAATCAAACAGTTTTGACGCTCGCACTCGAGCGCTGAGAAAAGCATGATGAAATAAAGCCTGCTACAGTGCAAAACAGGGGGAAACGATTGCGCTGCATGCACAATGAATTGATACGATAGGGAATCAATTTGTGATGACAGAGTGTACTTTTTAGATCTAAAACAGTCCCTCATGCATTTCAGTTGCAGCACACGGAAACACCCAAACAGCCAATAGAAAGAAGGTGAGACTAACCTACTCCTGTTAGTTGATCCAATACACGACTGGCAATGTCTCCTGCCAAACTGCTGAAGGTCCCTGAGCCAAACGAGCCAATGGCTGAAGGAGTCTGATCCAAAGCACTTTAGAGTATGGATAGAATACCATGGCATCGCCATGAATGGTGCAAGTGCCCTTACACATCAAGCCTAATAACAAAACGAGGCAGAATGTAGATTGGTTGTTTTGACAAATCTAATAATCAATGATCACTGTATGAAGCATCCATTCCCAGTCTGTGCATCTCCTTTCCTTGCTCTAAAACCTGCTTTGGAATGACACAGCTTGGCAACCATCTGCTGTCTCCCACGAAGGCCATCATCAGGCCCACCACACCGTTTCTTTTACTTTCTCTACCTTTAAGTTTTTGGGTAACTCTAAGTAAACACAATATAGTCCTTACCATCACAATTAGTCTGAGAGCTGATGTTTTGAGAGAGAACTTAAGTTGCCGGTGTTAGATGCCATAGGTTCGACAAAAAGCATTTCAAATGTCTCTAGGTAGAGGTGTACTGAATATGTTATTTGTTCAAATACCTAAAACTGTGACACTGTATTCAGTCAAATGAAACCATAGAAAATGTGGATCTTTAAAAAAAAAAGTTAATTGGCAGTTTGGCATTCACTACTAAGGTGATGTAATTTTACTTAGAGGATTGATATATTTAACTCAAGTACAAAGAAATATCAAGGATGACATGACAGCCAACACAATTAAACATCTTGTGCCAGCATTTATCCCATGTGAATTAGTTTATTACATATCACATTGACCTTATACTGGATTGCTAAGGTGCTTCCGTCATGTGGTTTATGAGGCGCATTATTAGTTCTCGTATGTCTTTACATACAACTTCTTTGAACATAAGTCACACAAAATAATAATCTCCTAAAAATATTTCTCTTTCAAAATATTTTGACCTTAATGTTAACTTTCAAAATGCCACCCACATCTAATTTAGGGCCTTATTACGAGCACAGCATTCCAGCGGACCGCCGTACTCACGGTGGTGGTCCGACCAATGCCACAGTGCTGGCCCGCCCGCAATATTACGAGTGTGGCGGTCAGACCACCACAGCACTGCTGCGTCCGTCATGGATCCAGGATCCCGCTGCATCATGCAGCAATCAGGAGCAGGAATATGCTGGCGGTGCTGCTGAGGCACCACCGAGCATATTCTGAGTTGCCTGGCCACCACCCTTTTCATGGCGGTGAGCCCTCCATGGAAAGGGTGGTGGAGAGCCAACTAAGGGGGCCCTAACAGAGCCCCCGTGCCGCTCCTTGGCCTGGGGGTGCATGCAGGGGGCACATGTTGTGCCCCTCTGGAATTCCACCACTGTTCCTGCATTGTGTGGCGTGCAGGCCACACCATGCAGGAACATGCTCTAGGCGCTATCACAGAAGTGGGCTGCATGTTAGCTCTCCTATGAGCCTAACAGTCCACCGCCATGAGACCGGCGCAGCACCACTCGTCCGCCATGGATTACAATAGTAATCTGGCAGCTGGGCATACTATGGCTTTGGTGGTTCTCCTGTGGACAGAGTGATGGCGACGCCGCATGAAGACCGCCAAACTCATAATCAGGCCCTGAGTCTCCTGTTACACATGGCAAATATGTTTTTCGCAATTCATTTTATCACTTCTTCATGGGAAACAATTGATCAACTTATGTGATAGTCTGTATATCAGCGGTGGTCAATTGGATGAGCCCAAATTGGCTGAAACTAAAAGTGAAAAACTGAGAATCTGGTCCACACAATTAGCTCAGACACTGTTCTGCAAAATTTATTATCTAGGGTCCCACTTCAATCTTAAAGTTTCCTTTGAAGTCCAAGGGCCTGATTCACAAGCAGAATTCTCGTTGAGGAGATTCCGCCCTGAGTGCAGAGACTTCCCCACGACTGCAGAGCCTCTGCCACGAGTGCGGAGGCCCTTTATGAATCTGGCCCTAAGTCTCTTATGCTGCGGCTTCCTGCTTTGCCATTCTAAGTACTCTAAGGGCCTGACTGCCGAACCTGTGGTGGCGATCTGACTACCGCCGCACTGCGGGACCGCCTGCAGTATTATGACTGCGGCGGTCGGACCTCCACAGGACCACTGTGACTGCTAGGGATCCAGGATCCCACGACGTTTGAGCAGCGGCCAGAGGAAGAAATATACTGGCAGTGCCGCAGCAGCACCACTGAGCATATTTCGAGTTGCCTCACAAACACCCTTTTCATGGCGGTGAGCCCGCCATGAAAAGGGTGGTGGTGAGGCAACTGAGGGGGCCCTAATAAGGCTCTCTGACACCTCAAGGCCCAGGGGGTGCACGAGGGAGGGCATATGTAGTGCCATCCTGGATTTGTATCCCCAGTTCCTGCACGGTGTGGCATGTATGCCCACCATGCAGGAAGGAGCAGGCGGCGCTCTGAGAGTGGTGGTCTGCATGTTAGGCTCTTCTATGAGCCCACCAGACCGCCGCTGTCAGATCGCCACAGGGCTGCCTGCCAGAGCAGGAATAAACTCCTAATCTGTAGTGAGGTCGCACCACTGGTTTGGCAGTCCTACAGCGGACTGCTGTAGGACCCCAAAACTCGTAATCAGGCCATAAAAAGGCCTTCTCCAACTACTTGGGTCATGCAGGAAATTTGTACTTCACGTTTAAGTCACTTTTAGGTACGACTACGTACACTCCCCTTACGTGGGCTTACTCAGCTTCCTAATAAACAGATTACAAATAGCCCAAAACTTATCTGTGTTGCTTATTCTAAATTTGCCTCCACGACAGTCCCTATGAGATTTGAATGGCTTAAACTGGCTACCGATACGAAAAGGATGCTTATTTAAAGCCAACTGTTTTGTATTTGAAGCTCTAGCAAATCTGCTCTGGCGTAGATTTGAAAGGGGGAGAGGATGTGGTCTGACGGCTAGATTGCCGATTTTGGAGCTGGAAACCAAGGTTTGAGCCTCGGGGTCGCGTCCACATCCTGTGATTCTGGGCAAATCACTTAATCTCCCTGTGCCCACCAAAAACATGAATGTGTCCTTGTGTAACGTAACTGTGTTCATGTAAAGTGCTCCAATACCTTCGGGTCGAGTTCGCGCTATATAAATCTGCCCAAAAAAAAAAAGCTGTTCAACCTTATCAGTGCACAAGATAGTTGAGATATGAGTTGTTTACTTAAAACCAAGCATGCCTGTACAGGTAGCCACTCGGTCGCCTTCCTGGATGCAATATTCCGGACCTCAGTTCCCCTTGATCTTTGCCTTACTAAGGATGAACCTAACTTTAGGCCTGCTTTTTAAATGTATAATCCCGTAGATCGCCGTTGCCGTTTTGTTTTTGCCTTGTCTTGTAAGAGACAGGATGCTCTGTTTTGGTGGCAGTCGTGCATTATACATTTCATCATCCATTGATTCATTCGGTTTAATTTATCTAAAGTTCTCTGTTGTTTTATTTTGTATGGGATTAATTAAATTGGAACCGATATTCTCCCCAGTGCATTAATTCACGTGCATCCAAGTTTTAAAATAAAAAACCTTGTCAAAAGAATACGCTCTTGTTAGCAGCGTGTAGGTATGGTAAACTGTATTTTATTGTCAATGTAATAACATTGCCAATTTATATGTGTAAGCTACTGAAAGGTTCTTTGGTGTTGAAATCAGTACCATGGGTGGTGATAAATTTAGTCAGTGCTACTAAAAATATATTGGTGGGATTCAGTGCTCAATCCTGAAAATGTAAACTGGTCTAACAAGGCTGGGGTCCTGCTCTCCATTACAAAAATTGCTTTTTCTCACCGGTCACAGACCACATATCTACCTCTCACTTGTAGTCAGCACACTTATCCTTCATCTTTCATAGAGAACAGAGTTGTCCCTCACATTTAGCAAACAAATTCCATGCTCAGCTGTAAGATCTCTTGCACAGTGAAGACAGCAGAGCTATCTCTCACTTGTGACAGAATGCAGAGCAACCTCTCATTTGTTGTATAATTTGTAAAAAAAAAACAATAATAATTAAGTGTAGGGTCCAGTGCTGCCTGCTGACAGGTTTAGACAAAGATCCAAGCCTTCAAAGTCTTCATTCAGCTCATGCCTCTTTCTTCCATCATTCCTTTGGAGGTCCTTTTTCACAACTTCTTTCGCCCTTTGTCACGGTTTCCTATCCTTCTCCACCTCCTTCTTTCTACATTTTCTGATCAAAGATTGATGATGAAAAGTAAGTTCTGATACCAAAAAATTAATGCTGGTGCCCACCACTTACAATCACTGGCACAAATATTGCACTGTAGACGGCACAGCTATCCCTCATCACTTACATACAGCAGAGTTAGACCTAATTTCGATGATTTATTCCTGGATAGGTGTCTCTATCTGTCAGAATATTCTGTCTACCTGTCTCTTCTATTTATGCGTTGGTGTACATCCATCTATCTTTCAAAGTGAGCCTTGGAACAGAGACCTTCAGGGATAGGAATTCTTTTGGGAAAGGGAGATAGGGAATTGGGGACTTTAGAAATGGGAACCTAAGAGGCGATGATTCTGATGGGCAGGGGCGTAATGGAGGCCCCCGCAGCCCCTGCAGTGCAATGCCGGGGGCAGCATTCCTTGTTTCGGTGGGAGCCCCCTCACCTCCCAAAGTCATGGTGCCTTGCAGAATGCTAGCAGTGCATGGACAAAGAAATAGGTGAACGCTTTCCCAAGCAGACGAGCTGCAGCACAGGGGGTCCTCAACACTTCAGATCAATTAATATATGTGCTGTGTGGGTGATGATGGGACCCCTCATAACGTTTTGCAGGGAGGACCCATCATTTTGTGTTACACCAATGCCAGTGGGGAATAAACAAACAAGGGGGCAGACAGAGCAGGTAAAGGGCCATGGGGGCAGAGGAAACTTTGACAAAAAACAAAATGACACAGAAACTTAGGATCTGAGAACCACAGAAACAGTGCAAGAAAGGGAGAGACCTGTTCCTGCTTCAGAGAAACAAGAACCCACGGCAACATATTTCAAATAGAACCTGGGTTAGAAACAGTGCGCCCCAAATGAGAAACAGAAGAGCCAGAGCATTGCATTATGAAGACTCTGACAAACACCTAGGTCATTTGGTAGGGACATTACGTATTGTGCCTAGATGACAACACTGCCAAAGGTGACATTGCTTAGGTGGAGACTGTCACCTTGTACAAAGCTCCCCACAGGGATAGATCATGATTTATTCCTCCCACACTTGAGTTAAGTTGGAAGGACACAAGATGTGGCCCATATATGAAACACTACTGCAGGGAAGATCCTCATCCTACCAAACCCATCATCCACACTTACGTGGACTTGGGGGAAGTTGAATGAGCCCGCTCTCAACTGAGACCCTCAGTTGGTTACATTCGCAATCACAAACCAGAGTCTGTCCATAAAAATATAAAGCACGACTTACCATACGTGAGGAAAATTCTGAGACTTGTGTAAATGGTAGCTTCCCAGACACTGGAATTCGAAGTTTTGTGAAAAGCACTGCACCTCACATGATTTTACTGTCAAACATTTATTGTAACATTTATGGAGGGAAAAGGGCTTGAAAAAGGCTAAATATGTTGAATTTAAGGCCTCATGTACAAAGACATTTTGCAGTCGCAAACCGTGGGAAAAAAAATCATAGGGCTTCTGGCCTGAAAAGGACTTTTTTAATGTGAAAAAATATTTAAGGAGTCGGAAAATTGTTTCAAATTCCTAAAAGTGTTTTGCTATCCTTTCTGATTTGCGCATAGGAGGCAGCATGAAGGGGATAGCCCACTCCTGTTTGCGACTTGGACAATGTATTAATGGTTTGTGACTGCAGCTACAAACCATTGATGAGTGAGTTACTGACCCCAATATTGAGGTGCTCACTCATTCTATAAGAAGATTTGTGATTCATTACAGTGGCCTCAGGTGGCGAGGGCCAATGCCTGCTCCGCCCAATGTCTTCTCAAATGGGGATCATTTAAAAAAATAAAATAAAAATGAATACCTACGTCTTTAATGGAAATGGCTGCTTTAATATGCATTTTTCATTTTTGGGAAAGGAAATGCAGGGATAGAGGTTTTCTGACCTTACATTGTCCGTAAATTCATGGGTGGTCTAAATTGAGACCTCAGTAATTAATATTCATTAGGCAAGAAATTTTGCGTCTCCCTGCAAATAGACAATTCGCAATGCAACTTATTAGTACTTAGGTCGCTCCGCAAATTGCATTTCTATTCGCAAACCAGTCCATGTGCACTTTGCACATCCTAGGTTTGTGAATCGGAATGGTATATCAGACCCTTGTTGGTATAAACACCGAATCCACATATCAGGTCTCCTTTCCTCCTAAAAAACCCACAAAAGAAAGTATTTACCACACCCAGTAAATACCTCTTCCTGGGGTATCGATTATTACCAGGTGTGGTAATTACAACCCCTATTCTGACGTACTCAGAATTGGAACCAAAAAAGAGAACACAATACTATACAACAATAACGCAGCATATAATTTATTTTTTAGTTAATAGTTTTTTTATAGGTTTTGTCAAAAACTAAATCTTACTAGCAACTGCTTCTCCTCCCTGTAGGGAAAACAGACATTCGAGCTAAGGAAAAAGAGGTGTCAATCAGCACAGAGGGGTTAGACCATGGACCAGAGTTGGCCAAGGAATGACGTCATCTTAACAGCTTCTTAGAAGGAGTTGGAAATAGTTGTAAGAGTCTTGACGAAAGAAGTAAAATCCCATCCACCTGATAATTAAGCTTGTTTATATACTGAAGGAAAGATGTCCTGTTTTCGATGTCAGGCTTGTGAGTAAAAAGTTTGAGTGATCAAAGATGTCATAAATTCTTAGAACGTTTTATTCCAGCCATATTTCTTTGGAAGGGACTTCTATTCAATTGTGCTTTGTTCATGTAGAGATCGACTGTCAAAATGAATTATAGATGGTTTTGAGATCGAGAGGAGGTTGCAGGTGGCATATTGTGGGCTCCAGTCAAGAAAGAAAGCCTGGGAGATAGTTTAGATTAAACTTGGGTATGGCCATGTATCTTTCTGTGAACCTAGCAATGGTTTTTATACAGATATCGTAATTTAATTTGAAACCAGTTCTGGGGCACCAATGTAGGCGTGATATGCCTAAAGTAATGCAGGACAAATATGAGCTGGGTAGTTCATAGAAGGCATTGCAGTAATCCTGATGAGATGTCACCAACACAGGACAAAAGCTAATAATTTGCAAAAGTATTTTATCAGCATTTTCTGTTTAACTTCATTACCATGACATTTATACCTTCAACATGTGTGACTGCCCAACACCTTCCAGAACAATTCATTTTCCAGTCGATAAATTAATTCACACAATGGATTAAACAATATGTCAAAGCTTATCAACAACAATCTCATCCCCCATCCCACGAAGGCTGAAATCTCTGTGTCTAATAAATTATATTCACTCATACACTATCGGTTACTTTGGGTTTTTCACTTCATAAATTTCTTCCCTTTCTACTAGTAAAATACGTAGTCTCTGCTAGAGAGTGCGTCCCTTGCAACTTTTCACCATGTAAGAAAACACTGGGTGCCAAGTTAACAGAAACTTGTCTTTAACTTACGTAGGTAGGTAGAGAGCCTCCCCATTGCCATTATGTCCAAGATCTTACTATATCATAAGGTTGATTATGAGTTTGATATTCCTTTATAGTGGCGCAAAATCACAATTGTCGCCCCACCAAAAGTTGAAAAATGTACTTCCATTCTATTTTTCATAGGCATTCCCAATTGTCAGGCCTCCCCTCTAGTAGTCACCAGGTCAGCTAGAATCTAAAAGCTTACAATCTTTTTCATTTCTACCAGAACCTCTGACCATAAAATGTATATTATTGGCCATGAGGACCATGTGTAGTCAGAAATCACTGTTGTTCAGAGTCTCAGGAGTCCTTTAGGTGAGGCTGGCCTTTTGTCTCTTTCCTGGACCCTGTTAAGTGAGGCTATTGATGGCCAAGTTCCAGTGGCGGCCGCTAGCTGATTAAATCAGTGGGGCGGGGATGAAAAAAACAAACTTTCCTGAATCCTGACGTTCGCTACCTCGCTGCCGCTTCAGCTCCAGCTGCCGACGTGACGTTTCTCACACAAGCTCCAAGAGTGCCAGCATGAGAGAAGCGTAGAGATTGGGTGGAGCGGGCTGGTTCCACACTCCAGCAGGGACTAGGAGCCTGTGCTTAGGGGCCCTGCGGATATCTCCAAGCAATAGCTTGGAGATATCCAAGTGCGCATGTCAGTTTGGCCGGCCGTGGACTGCCGGCCAAACCTACATGCGCACTAGTATTGCCCTGATCCCACCACTCCTCCTGCTGCCATAATACCTGCCCTCAAGACTCAGCAGCAGCTCTGGAGTAAAATGTAATGATAATAAAGCAGTTTTATTTACTACTTTATTATCATTTTATTTTATGTGCGTCTGCTAGTTCCAGCAGTGGGGTGACGCTCCTCTGCCATAGCCAAGTTCAGAATTCCCATGCCTCTTTAAACCTTTTTGTGTGTGTGATATATAAAGTGGAGATGACACTTCCGTAAGGAGCATGGCTGTACACAAAGGCTGTGTCTGGAAGACAGCCTGGAAAGAACACATGAAAGAAGAGCCAAATCTAACCGTATCTCATTAGGGGGTGCAAAATTCACTTAATTTGCTTTCCCATGATTACCCAAAAATTTTGGAAAAATTATGTGAAACTTTTTATCATTGTGTGAAAAGCAAATACATCATCTAGCACTCTATTTCAGCAAAAAGTGTCCTTGTGGTAGTTGTTGATGGGAGGATGCATTTCACACAAAAAAATAGCCCAAAAAACATAATTTCCATGAACAACAGCTGATTGGGTTCTGGTTGTTCACGTTGTTCCTGCATTCTTGTGCAATAAGTTTGCAGAGAGCGTCGGCGTAATTGCACAGTGTGGTGTAATGGGACAATTTGGGGAATTTACCAAGCATAATGAAAAATTCCTGAAATTACATGAATTACGCCAGTGTAATCTAAATTTCGCCCAGGATCTAGACAAAATAAACTCCTAGAGAGAATAAAAATCCCCTGCTGGCTTTGACTGTTTACAAGTGGGAGCTGATGAAGATATTCCTGGCACAGAATGACAGTACAGGACCATTGGGCGTTCTACAGGGACACATGTGAATGTACATGGTTGTCAAGTTGAGCCTGAGATCTAAATGGTATTCCTAAAATATAACAGCATATTTTGGTTATTAAAAGATACAGGGACACCTGAGATGTGGGTTGTAGGGCTGAGTCTAGACACAATGCACTGTCCCTAGCATATGATAGCCATGACTGGCCATTTGAGGCTGTATGCGGCTGTGGATACAATTAGTGTGGGCTCTGAAAATGTAAAGCTGGCCATTGGAGAAAAAAGACAATATTTCCAGAAAACGGCAATATGATGTTTGGAAGCAAAATTAGTATATTTACTGGAATTTAAAAGTTTGCATTTGGAGCGAAATTTAAAAAAATATTTTTGGAGAGCTATTGCATTCTCCGAATATAGAAAACTGGTAATTAGGATCAATGCAAATTGTCCTATTTAATGGTGCGCTCGCCTGCCAGGTCAGCAGAAAGAAGTTCTCCACCTCCCTTGTGTAGGACTGGCCGTAATATCTAGAGATCCCCGTCTGCCTGGCGACGATCTCTCTGCAGTGTGGAGAGCCCCAACTACAACGGTTCATTTTACAGCAGTGAGGTTTGGAGACTGGGCATGTTTATAGAACCTGATTGGCAAACTTTTTGTTCAGAGAAAACAAACTCCCAAAGTGGGAGCTTGTTTCCTCTGAAAATGAAGTAAATTCCCCTGACGGGCATGGACTTTTGTTCCCTGCGAAGGCGACCATTTAACATTTTCCCTGCCTGTTTCTAGGACAGGGATGTTGAGCCACAGAAGTCCTTCCCTTAATAGTGCAGCATAACAGTCACTGCTGGCACATAGATCTCTGACAGACAGACAGCTGGGTCAAGGCTTACTGATGCCAGAACCAGTGGGGCTTCTGTTAACTGTAACCCAGTGTTTTTTTTACTCAGGGGCGAGTACCACTGGTTTACAGTGTTTCTCTCGCTCTGCCAAACTCTTAATGAGGACGTATTTTTTCAGAAATTGATGACCTGGAATTTGAGGAATATTGTGTTTTCATAAAAGCATAAAGCTGATGCTTGTTCATATAGGGCCAGATGTATGACCGCAAGATATGCCCAACTCGCAATTTGCGCCAAATTGCGATTCGCAAATTGCGAGTCGCTAAATTCAATGTACCAACACAACCAGTCCCCAAATAGCGACTCACAATTGACTCGCAACGCAAAATTGCGATGATGCAAATTGCGACACGCTAAACGCTCGCAGATAGCGTACGTGGTTGAAAGCATGCATTTTGCATGCGCAATTAGCGTTCGTGGCTGAAAGCATGCATAAGCATGTGCAAATAGCGAGTGTGAATAAAAATTGAAAAAAAAACACTTCGTGGTAGAGCAGAAGGACCCCAAACCAGGAAGTGGTGTCCCTGGAGAATCCTGACCAAAATTAAAAGCACATGGCAAGGTGCAGCAGCTCAGTACAACATTGATAGCCAAAGAGAGAACAGCACAGCAAGATGGCCAGCCAGACAAGTGAGAAAGAAGGGAAAAAGAGGCTGCGCAAACTGAAGTTTTCAGAAAAAGAAATTGACATTATCATCGAAGAGTGCTGCAACAACCATGACCAGCTTTTTGGTCGGAGTTTTCATACTGTGCCAGAATCAGACAAAAGAAAAATATGGCGTGACATGCAGCTGCGCGTGAATGCCCTTGGTGTGGCTGACCGGTCACTTGAGGACATAAAAAAGAGGTGGTAGGACTTGCGCTCCATGGCCAAAGAGAGGGTGGCGGCACGGCTGCGTGATGCACAACAAACAGGAGGTGGCCCATCCGGTCTCCTGGAAGCCTCATCAGCAGAGGCAATGGCGGAAGCCATCCTTGAGACAGAAGCAGTAGTGAGAATTGGAAGCCTGGACACATCTCAACCTCCACCACCCCCAGGTAAGTGAGAAATGAATGCCATATCATGTCACAATCAAGCCAGCACCCCACATGCATGTCCCACACACAAGCCCAACTGCATCTACATGCTCCGTCTACACGATAATAAAGTCACAGTTGGTGCATCATGGGAAATGTAGTTTGTGACACAAACATTGCAGTTAGGGAGTGACATGAGTTGTGAACATAGTACAACCACAGAAATAGTGACTCAGAACATTTCCTTTATTTTCCCTTTTGTAACACAGATACACCTCTGGGAGGAGAGGCAAGGGGAGATGAGACAGATGCTGAGCAGGAGCTGGGCCAGATGGATGAAGGGCTGGATGATCCTGGTTGTTCCATGTCTTTGGGGAGTGCTCCTGCGCTCGACACAACAGCCCCACAGCAGCAAGCAACATCACGTCACACTCTGGGCACAAGGGTCAGGGTACACCGTCCAACCCAGCGATCAGGAAGGCTGCTTCAATCTCGTAGGCATGCTCCCACCCACACCAGAGCAGTCAATCAGTCTCCTTTTGCTGGCCTTGAGGATTCCATGTTAAAGGTTCAGTACCTGCAACAGAAACAGATCAGGATGATCAATATGAAGTTGAGCAGGGGATCTGCCAATATAACACAACAATTGGCTGACAATCAGGCACTTATTGAGGGCAAATTTGATGCCATGACTGGAGCTATTGTGCAGCTGTGCTCAGAGCTGAAAGAGGACAGAGTACAGAACAGGAGGATGGAGCGCAGCAGGTCACACGGAATGCAATCCATGACAAGGGCAATTGGTCGACTGGCAACGGCCACAACTCAACACAGTAAGCGCACCCTGGCCCTGCAGGTCGAAATGGGCCACTACAGTGGCGATGTAGCAAGGGCTGCAACAAATAACTGCTGCCGTTGAGGCTATTCAAACAAACATGCTAGCTACCGGAGGAGGCACAGACACTGCTGACAGTGAAGTGACCAGGCGCAGCAGTATTACTACTGCAGATGCACCAATCCAGTGGCGAAGCAGCAATCGGCATTCTACGCTCCCAAGTGTCAGATCCACACATGCTGGACATAGGGGCAAAAAATAATTTTATTTTCTATTACGTTCATTTCCCTTTTTGTGTGGTGAAGTAACCACTTTACATTTATAATTTGCGTTGTTTTCTGTTGTGTGAGATGGACAGGGTGTCCCACACTCAAAATCAATACGCCCTTCAAATAAAGGGAAATTGCAAAACACAGATTGACTGTTTCTTGTGTCATTTATTGTGCCTATATGTGAATGGTAATGACATACCTTGAAAAGTAATGTCTGGCTATGTGGTCCCTGCGCCTTCTCCCCTCTGCTGCTGAGCTTCCCTCGCTTGGCTAGTGGGCCAGGCTCTTCATCCCCCGAGTCTGTATCTGACAACTCCTTGGGCAAGCCACGCCTGCATGCAATGTTGTGGAGAATGGCACAGCTTGCCACAATTTTGCAGACTGTCTCAGGCATATACTGCAAGGCCCCGCCACTCTTGTGTAGACACCTGAATCTTGATTTTAGTATGTAAAATGTGCGCTCGATGACTGACCTGGTGCGTCTATGTGCCCTGTTGTATCGCCTTTCATGTGCATTGGAGGGAGACAGGTACGGTGTGAGGATCCAGGTACGCATGGCATACGCACTGTCACCTGCAAGGAGATGTAAGAAGTTGAGACAACATGCAGACAGACATTTATGTGCAAATACATCTCACTGTGGGCGTGGGGATTCATTACCTAGTAGGTATCCTTCATCAAAGTCACCTCTTTCTAATTTCTGGTATATGCCACTGTGTCTGAAGATGTATGAGTCATTTGTGCTTCCTGGAAATTTGGCTACATTGTCTTTGATGATGTGGTTTGCGTCACAGACAACTTGGATGTTGAGTGAATGTGTGCTTTTCCTATTACGGAATATATATTCTATGCGTGATGGTGGACATATGGGCACATGGGTCCCATCTATGCACCCTATAACCTGTGGGAACCTTGCTATTCTATAAAATTGCATTTTGGTATTTTCAAGTTCCTCATCATTGCTTGGCAGATAGATGTGTTGATGGATGTGGTGTAGCAGGGCATCTAGGAAATTGTGGAAGAAACGCGAAAGCACACTCTGTGACACACCTCCAGCCACTGCAATTACGTCTTGATAGCTACCAGTGGCCAATAGGTGGAGGGAGCACAACACCTGCACATGTGTTGGGATTGCATTGCTGCGCTGTGTTCTGCTTTCCAAATGTGGCTTCAGAGTGTCTATGAGGTCTAGGATGACAGTGCCTCTCAGCCTGTACTGTTCATATATCTCTTCCTCCAGCTTCTCAAACAATGTCAGCCTGCCACTGAAAATCCTCTCCTGCCCCCACCCCTCTGCAGAGCAGCAAGTATCTGCATCTTCCTCGCTATCACATACAGGGCAGCCATTTTGGAAAGGTTCTGGTGCATTCTGGGCCTGTTTTTATAGTTTCGGACTGGTTACCACCTGTTTCAGGTTAGTGGTAAATTGCATGCGCAAATGGCCCGCTTTGTGCATAGACGCAATTTGCGACTACTCCGTACATATTATTTTGCGAGTCGCTATTTGCGAGTCGCAATTTAGTATATGCAAAAAGTGGTCGCATTTTCTGCGACTAGGTATTCAGTCGCAGCGCTAAATTTGGTTTTGTGAGTGCATTTTGTACATTGCATAGGGCCATATTTGCATGCGCAAATCAAATTGCGACCGATTTTGCGCATGCAAAATGGTTGTACATCTGGCCCATGGTGTATTTTCAGAAAATGACAATTTGATGAGTTTATTCACTGAAAATTAAAAACTGGACCTTGAAGATATAGTGCCGATATCGGCAACACCCCCGCTTAGCAAATAGTCGCGCTGCGCAAAATAAACAGTCCACACAAGTTTTGTTGGGAAAACAGTTTGCTGCAGGTTTATTACATACAAGGAGTATGCCAACTTGGTGGGTTAACTTACGGGCGATCCAAGGGCAGGCAGCGGTGACTAATCTAAGCTGTCCTTCCCGCCTGATGAGCCAAACTGCACCGTGGCCAACCCAATCAGTGCTACCATTTATGTTACCATTTACAGCGTGTCCAGAGGGGGACAAAGAGGGTGGCCAGTGGATAGGGGCAGGTATAAGTACCTGGCCCCAGCCCACTGTGCACCGGAAATGACGCTGCAGAGGCGCCGGACGTAAGAGGGACTCCCAGAGTAGGAGGTCTCTGCAACAGGGTGCGGGGAGGTGCTTAATGCGGCACTAAGGGGGCCGCCCTCTTACAGGACCCACTGCGTGCGCCACGGGCAGCCGTAATAAGTCATTTTCAGAAATGACGAGCTGATATTAGAGACAGTGGTGTCTTGTTACAGCCTTGTCGAGTCCCAAATTAGTTGGACAATGCCACATATCACCTGTGGCGTGCACGGCCTCTTTGTGCAGATATTTTTGTGGGCTAGTGTGATCGGCCTCTTTTTCTACAGCGAGTGTGACACTGCTGCACATAAAAATGGCCTATGTAGCAGGTTAGCGGCCCTGCTGTTTTCGTTCTCCGGTACCCCGGATGTACCATCACTTCATCCTCGGGCCAGGCGTGGCCCGAGGTTATAAATAAATGGTAGGAGACCACTCGTGGTCTTTCCGCCTGAACTAGAATTGTGTGTGGGCGTGAGTGTGTTCGGGAGCCAGGGCCGAGCGAGCACACAACACATAGCGGCCTACCTTGCTCTCAAGGCAGGACGCAACAGCCTAATCGGGCTGAAAGACTGCAGGGCCACCGCGCGCAGCCTGCACTTCATACAAGGCTGAGGTGTGACTATGGATGTTCCCTGCGCCCACATGTGTGACCTCTCAGTGCTGATAGGCTGTTGTGGCACCGCGTGTGGCCTCTCCTTCTCCAGAACATGTGGCACTGCCATTCGTGGTCTCTCTCTCCAAACACATGCCGCTTTGCTCTTTGGGGGAACTCCTCGTCCAGTGGGTGACTGCATGATTAGGACAGGAGTCGAACTGTTGCAGCCTGTGATGCGCCTGCCCTGGCACGTGCTCGATCCTAATAAGTTAACACAGTAGTGGTACGCCTGCAATAGGAAAATAATGGAAGGCACCTAACAGGGAAATAAACAACATAGGGCCATATGTATCAAGCTAAATTGCGATCGCAAATGCTGAAATTCGCAGAATTTCAACGTTTGCGATCGCAATTTAGCAGTGTGCAATGTATCACACAAAAACCCACTCACAAAATAAGGAATCGCAAAATTTGCAATTCCCTATTTTGCGAATGCATTTAAGGAATCGCAATTTGCGATTCCTTAAATGCAATGTTGGGTGTCCTTTTGACACCCTTGCACCCTTGAAATTGCAAATGTCTTCCCATTCCTTTCTATGGGCCTCCAGGCCCATAGGAATGAATGGGAAGGTATTCCTTAATTGCGACTCGCAATTTGCGAGTCGCAATTAAGGAATGTCAGGGAATCACAAAATATTTGCGAATTTTTATTTACATCTCGTTTTGCGATTCTCAAATAGCAATTCTCTAAAAATCGCTATTTGAGAATCGCAAAACGATTGTTTGATACATATGGCCCATAATGGACGATTTGAAAGTGATTTAGACTGAATGTCAATAATGTTTACTTTTGAAAAGGCATGCAGCAGTATTTGAGTGTATTATATTAAGTGTATTTGTGGCAATGATGTTTAATCTTGATAAAAAATGTAATGTTTGGCCTTATGCTATAGCTATCTTTTTATACTATTTTATTGAATCTTTGTTCTCAAATATGGGGTTTTACGCTGCAGAAGAGAACTACAATCCTCTATTTTTTGGTAATGCACTCTAGGGACATCCTCAAATGCTAACTAACATGCTATTCGGCATGGCAATGGCTTTAGACAATGGCTCGTCCATCATCCATACAGATCGAGCACAGAATATACCACATCCAGACCTCAAGAAGAAACAATTAGGTTAAAACATAGCGGGCACGATCGTAATACAATAGGTTTTCTCGTATTGCAAGAGGGCTGTGTATGTTGCTGTTAGCAGACAACACGATATCTGCTGATAGCGCCGGGATCTGTTTTGTATTGATAATTAAGCAAGTTACAATGTCATCATGGGCCACGATCGTGCCGAATAAATTGAATTATCATCATAAAAAATGCTGAAAAATAGCATTTTTCATGCTGCAAAATCCAGCAAAGATTCAGTATAATTTGGCCTTGCAGAGACGCATCATTTCCGAAGCTTTCCACCGTGTCTTGAGCCTGCACACTTCATGTTTCAGTGAAGGTGACCTTGGAGTCAGCTATCACACCACCTGACGCTTGGTGTGAACTATACATATTCATGGTATCACAACTCGCTTCTGAATCTGTGGAGTTCAGAATGCAGCCCAGGCAGCCCGCTTCTTGCAAGGATCCAGATAAATTACTTTCAAACCTTAGAAAAAACATAGTAAGGTGCAAATGGGTTTTTTCATGTAGTGATGCTCATTATGATAGTGAGTGATAATTATTTCTGTGAAATGTTAATTTTGGGACACAGCAGGCTGCAGGGAAAAAGAGAAACGATTCCCTCGAGTCTCCTAGACTACAAGAACATGAAAGTTACCATTTACAAAAATGTGTTCTCTATAGAAGTGGAGTTACAAAGACACACGAGGAATTTCTAATTTGGCCTGATCGAACATCTGAAATTAGCCAGATTGGTTTTCTTTAATTTGCATATGCAATGAGAGTGATTAATACATTCAGTGCCTAACTTTAGCGGGTCATTACATGTGCGCCTGTAACTTATTATTGCTGTTATGTAGATTTGGAGGTAATCCTGGTGCTGAGCAGGTATGAGTCTAGCCACACCTAGGACCTAGTGGGATTACTCGAAAAGCCAGGTCTTCAGCTTCTTGCGAAATTCAGCGAATGAGGATGCTTAGTTGCTGGTCATTCCACACTTTAGCAGCAGTGAAGGAGAAGGCGTGACCGCCGCATCTGGTTTTCCATATGTATTGGATTTGTGCAAGTAGGAGTCTGGGACGAGTGGAGATGTCTGGAAGGTTTGTGAAAGCAAATGAGATTTTTGAGGTATACTGGGCCAGTGTTATGCAGTGCCTTGAAAGTGTGGGTGAGGAATTTGGATTGTGCTTGTTTGTGAATGAGGAGCCAGTGGAGCTCCTTCATGTGTGGTGTGATGCGAGTGTTACAAAAGGGGATGATGGACGGAACGTTTGAGCCAATCAAACACTCACCCCCAGTCAACTGATCTGGGTTTAATCCATCATCATTCTTTAGCTCACTCCACCACCCCAGTTCAGACATGGCCATATGCAAATCAGTCTGACCCTGTGCCTCATGGGAACAGTCCAGCCCGAACTGCCAAGCCATGTCTTCCCTGGACCGGAAACAAGCATCCTAGGACCGGTTTCTGGCATTCCAGCCGTCATCAGCCAGGCTTGCTTGAATCCAGTGGCAAAGTGAGCAAGGGACCCACGTCTGGGCATACCCCCGCCAACTTAGGGCGAACAAAGCGATACAAAAGGGGATGATGGACGGAACGTTTGAGCCAATCAAACACTCACCCCAGTCAACTGATCTGGGTTTAATCCATCATCATTCTTTAGCTCACTCCACCACCCCAGTTCAGACATGGCCATATGCAAATCAGTCTGACCCTGTGCCTCATGGGAACAGTCCAGCCCGAACTGCCAAGCCATGTCTTCCCTGGACCGGAAACAAGCATCCTAGGACCGGTTTCTGGCATTCCAGCCGTCATCAGCCAGGCTTGCTTGAATCCAGTGGCAAAGTGAGCAAGGGACCCACGTCTGGGCATACCCCCGCCAACTTAGGGCGAACAAAGCGATACAAAAGGGGATGATGGACGGAACGCTTGAGCCAATCAAACACTCACCCCCAGTCAACTGATCTGGGTTTAATCCATCATCATTCTTTAGCTCACTCCACCACCCCAGTTCAGACATGGCCATATGCAAATCAGTCTGACCCTGTGCCTCATGGGAACAGTCCAGCCCGAACTGCCAAGCCATGTCTTCCCTGGACCGGAAACAAGCATCCTAGGACCGGTTTCTGGCATTCCAGCCGTCATCAGCCAGGCTTGCTTGAATCCAGTGGCAAAGTGAGCAAGGGACCCACGTCTGGGCATACCCCGCCAACTTAGGGCGAACAAAGCGATACAAAGGGGATGATGGACGGAACGCTTGAGCCAATCAAACACTCACCCCCAGTCAACTGATCTGGGTTTAATCCATCATCATTCTTTAGCTCACTCCACCACCCCAGTTCAGACATGGCCATATGCAAATCAGTCTGACCCTGTGCCTCATGGGAACAGTCCAGCCCGAACTGCCAAGCCATGTCTTCCCTGGACCGGAAACAAGCATCCTAGGACCGGTTTCTGGCATTCCAGCCGTCATCAGCCAGGCTTGCTTGAATCCAGTGGCAAAGTGAGCAAGGGACCCACGTCTGGGCATACCCCCGCCAACTTAGGGCGAACAAAGCGATACAAAAGGGGATGATGGACGGAACGTTTGAGCCAATCAAACACTCACCCCCAGTCAACTGATCTGGGTTTAATCCATCATCATTCTTTAGCTCACTCCACCACCCCAGTTCAGACATGGCCATATGCAAATCAGTCTGACCCTGTGCCTCATGGGAACAGTCCAGCCCGAACTGCCAAGCCATGTCTTCCCTGGACCGGAAACAAGCATCCTAGGACCGGTTTCTGGCATTCCAGCCGTCATCAGCCAGGCTTGCTTGCTTGAATCCAGTGGCAAAGTGAGCAAGGGACCCACGTCTGGGCATACCCCCGCCAACTTAGGGCGAACAAAGCGATACAAAAGGGGATGATGGACGGAACGTTTGAGCCAATCAAACACTCACCCCCAGTCAACTGATCTGGGTTTAATCCATCATCATTCTTTAGCTCACTCCACCACCCCAGTTCAGACATGGCCATATGCAAATCAGTCTGACCCTGTGCCTCATGGGAACAGTCCAGCCCGAACTGCCAAGCCATGTCTTCCCTGGACCGGAAACAAGCATCCTAGGACCGGTTTCTGGCATTCCAGCCGTCATCAGCCAGGCTTGCTTGAATCCAGTGGCAAAGTGAGCAAGGGACCCACGTCTGGGCATACCCCCGCCAACTTAGGGCGAACAAAGCGATACAAAAGGGGATGATGGACGGAACGCTTGAGCCAATCAAACACTCACCCCCAGTCAACTGATCTGGGTTTAATCCATCATCATTCTTTAGCTCACTCCACCACCCCAGTTCAGACATGGCCATATGCAAATCAGTCTGACCCTGTGCCTCATGGGAACAGTCCAGCCCGAACTGCCAAGCCATGTCTTCCCTGGACCGGAAACAAGCATCCTAGGACCGGTTTCTGGCATTCCAGCCGTCATCAGCCAGGCTTGCTTGAATCCAGTGGCAAAGTGAGCAAGGGACCCACGTCTGGGCATACCCCGCCAACTTAGGGCGAACAAAGCGATACAAAAGGGGATGATGGACGGAACGTTTGAGCCAATCAAACACTCACCCCCAGTCAACTGATCTGGGTTTAATCCATCATCATTCTTTAGCTCACTCCACCACCCCAGTTCAGACATGGCCATATGCAAATCAGTCTGACCCTGTGCCTCATGGGAACAGTCCAGGCCGAACTGCCAAGCCATGTCTTCCCTGGACCGGAAACAAGCATCCTAGGACCGGTTTCTGGCATTCCAGCCGTCATCAGCCAGGCTTGCTTGAATCCAGTGGCAAAGTGAGCAAGGGACCCACGTCTGGGCATACCCCGCCAACTTAGGGCGAACAAAGCGATACAAAAGGGGATGATGGACGGAACGCTTGAGCCAATCAAACACTCACCCCCAGTCAACTGATCTGGGTTTAATCCATCATCATTCTTTAGCTCACTCCACCACCCCAGTTCAGACATGGCCATATGCAAATCAGTCTGACCCTGTGCCTCATGGGAACAGTCCAGCCCGAACTGCCAAGCCATGTCTTCCCTGGACCGGAAACAAGCATCCTAGGACCGGTTTCTGGCATTCCAGCCGTCATCAGCCAGGCTTGCTTGAATCCAGTGGCAAAGTGAGCAAGGGACCCACGTCTGGGCATACCCCCGCCAACTTAGGGCGAACAAAGCGATACAAAAGGGGATGATGGACGGAACGTTTGAGCCAATCAAACACTCACCCCCAGTCAACTGATCTGGGTTTAATCCATCATCATTCTTTAGCTCACTCCACCACCCCAGTTCAGACATGGCCATATGCAAATCAGTCTGACCCTGTGCCTCATGGGAACAGTCCAGCCCGAACTGCCAAGCCATGTCTTCCCTGGACCGGAAACAAGCATCCTAGGACCGGTTTCTGGCATTCCAGCCGTCATCAGCCAGGCTTGCTTGAATCCAGTGGCAAAGTGAGCAAGGGACCCACGTCTGGGCATACCCCGCCAACTTAGGGCGAACAAAGCGATACAAAAGGGGATGATGGACGGAACGTTTGAGCCAATCAAACACTCACCCCCAGTCAACTGATCTGGGTTTAATCCATCATCATTCTTTAGCTCACTCCACCACCCCAGTTCAGACATGGCCATATGCAAATCAGTCTGACCCTGTGCCTCATGGGAACAGTCCAGCCCGAACTGCCAAGCCATGTCTTCCCTGGACCGGAAACAAGCATCCTAGGACCGGTTTCTGGCATTCCAGCCGTCATCAGCCAGGCTTGCTTGAATCCAGTGGCAAAGTGAGCAAGGGACCCACGTCTGGGCATACCCCCGCCAACTTAGGGGCGAACAAAGCGATACAAAAGGGGATGATGGACAGAACATTTGAGCCAATCAAACACTCACCCCCAGTCAACTGATCTGGGTTTAATCCATCATCATTCTTTAGCTCACTCCACCACCCCAGTTCAGACATGGCCATATGCAAATCAGTCTGACCCTGTGCCTCATGGGAACAGTCCAGCCCGAACTGCCAAGCCATGTCTTCCCTGGACCGGAAACAAGCATCCTAGGACCGGTTTCTGGCATTCCAGCCGTCATCAGCCAGGCTTGCTTGAATCCAGTGGCAAAGTGAGCAAGGGACCCACGTCTGGGCATACCCCCGCCAACTTAGGGCGAACAAAGCGATACAAAAGGGGATGATGGACGGAACGTTTGAGCCAATCAAACACTCACCCCCAGTCAACTGATCTGGGTTTAATCCATCATCATTCTTTAGCTCACTCCACCACCCCAGTTCAGACATGGCCATATGCAAATCAGTCTGACCCTGTGCCTCATGGGAACAGTCCAGCCCGAACTGCCAAGCCATGTCTTCCCTGGACCGGAAACAAGCATCCTAGGACCGGTTTCTGGCATTCCAGCCGTCATCAGCCAGGCTTGCTTGAATCCAGTGGCAAAGTGAGCAAGGGACCCACGTCTGGGCATACCCCCGCCAACTTAGGGCGAACAAAGCGATACAAAAGGGGATGATGGACGGAACGTTTGAGCCAATCAAACACTCACCCCCAGTCAACTGATCTGGGTTTAATCCATCATCATTCTTTAGCTCACTCCACCACCCCAGTTCAGACATGGCCATATGCAAATCAGTCTGACCCTGTGCCTCATGGGAACAGTCCAGCGATGCGAGTGTGGCGTGGGAGATTGAGAGTGATTCTGGCTGCTGAGTTCTGAATGATCTGCAGCCTTCTGGTGAGGTTTTTGTTGATCCCAGCATATGGGGTGATCCCGTAGTCCAGCTAGCTGGCGGCCAGGGCATGCATGACAGTTTTCCAGATACTGATTGGGAATCATTTGAAAATATTCCTCAGCATCATCAGGGTATGGCGTCATGAGTTTCGGACTGCATTGACTTTAGCGGTCATGTCAAGTTTGCTGTCAATGATGATCCTGAGGTTCTTGGAAAGGGTGGTGGGTGTCAGTCCTAGCTCTGTTGGCCACCAGGTGGAGAACTACAGTGATGTGCTCTTCCTGAAGATCACGATTTCGGTCTTGTTGGTGTTTAGCTTTAGACAGTTGGTCTTTGTCCAGTGGGCGATTTCAGTCATGCACTCATTGAACTTGATCTGGGTACTAGCGTCTTGTCAGTGAGGGAGAGAATAAGTTGTGTGTCATCGGCATAGGAGAGGACATTAATGTCGTCAGAGCAGATGATGCTGGCTAGATGGATCATGTATCCATTGAAAAGGGTCGGGCTCAGGGAGGATCCTTCAGAACTCTGCAGATGAGGTTGTGGGCATCGAGGTGTACAGTGCCAGGCTGATTGACTGGGTCCTTCCAGTCAAGAAGGAGCAGACCCATCAGAGTGCGTGTACTTGGAATCTGATGTCATATAGGGATTGGATGAGGATGGGGGGACTGTGTCAAATGCTGTGGAGAGGTCAAGGAGGATAAGGGCCGCCATGTCGCCTCTGTCCAGAGACATGTGGATGTCATTCGTGGTGGCGATAAGAGCAGTTTCTGTGCAGTGTTTGAGTCTAAACCCAGAATGAGTTGTGTCGAGGAGTTGGTGGTCATTGAGGTATTCATTAAGATGTAATCATTTTCACTAAGATAGCAGGGAGATCAGTCTGTAGTTGGCAAATGTTGACAGGGCCGCAGAGGGTTTATTCAGCAATGGGAAAAGAGTTGCATGTTTCCAGGTATCTGGGAAGGTCAGGGAAGAGGTTAAGGCATTCAGAATGGGTGTGTGCATGGCGCTGATGGATTGCAGTCCTCTGAAATAGGCATGGTGGGAGCAGGGGTCCAATGAGGCACTTGTGTGAATGGAATTACTGGTGGCAACAGTTTCTTCTGGCATGATGATGGCCATGTGGTTAGCATCGATTCTTTGGATAAGATCAGGAGGTGTTAGGTGAGGGCTGTAGGGCCTGGCTGTGCTTTGAAGTTGTGGTGATTCTGTTGCTGAAAAATTGAGAGAGATTGTTGTAGAGGACCTGTGAGTGGGTGATCAAGTTGCTGGCAGCTGATGGTGAGGTGAAATCATTCACAATGGTGAAGATTTCTTTGCTTCTGTTGGTGCTTGCACAGATGCCATCTGCCAGAGTGGCCTGTTTAGTGGTCTGGATTATTTGGTAATAGCATCTTATCCTTCCAGAGCAAGAGAAATAAAACAAAAAAGCAGGGGAAGAAGGAGGAAGAGAAAGATGGAAAAACAGTGACAAAGAAGGAAAGCAGGGAATAAAGCGAACCATGAAAGAGAGAGATAGAGAGGCAAGGAGTGTCGGGTGGTAAATGAAAGAAGAATGAGGTGGAATCAAGACAATGCAGACTAGCTATTCAGCACATGTAACATTCGATAGTGTCGGCTGCAAGCTTCGAAACAACACATTGGGCCTTGGCACTTCTTCTTTTACAAATTAAGCACTAAATACATTCACACCTCATCTTCCCTTTCACGTTGCAGTACAGAGGGCACTGAGGTGGTGTTGCCCCCTCAAGACAAGCATTTTTCAACTTCTTTTTGCCTTTTTTTGCCAAGGGTTTTCCTCACTGTCATGAAGAGTTGTTACACCTCTAAGCCAGTTTTTCTTGAAGCAGAAGCATGTAGGGTGTACCATACCAAAGCACTCTTTGTTATATATTCTCTCCTCTAGGAAGGTATGGTTCTAATGGGGTCTGAGCTAGCCTTGGAGCTTTTTTTACAACCGGAAAATTTGTGTTACATGAATTTGCAACATTTTACAATTTTTAATGTCTGAAATGTCACATAATTGTTGCCTGTGGGAGATGGTTTTGCACAGAAAATGTCTCCTTCAGATTTGTTTTGCCTGGGTCCTTAAGTTTTGAAGAAGCTAGTTATACTTTGGTTACTGCACTTAGCTATGACGCTGGTGTCCCTTGTTAACATGCAAGTGATAGTAAATCTATCCCCCGAGTGGCAACTGGTGATCTTTGAAAGTAGTATGGCATAATACTTACCAGGAGTTTTTCAAAATTTGCATTGAGAGCTCCCAATTTATTAAGAATTGCCTTCTTGTGCCAATGCTAGCATTTTGTTCTGGGTTTGCCCTTACGTTATGAATTACATACAATATTCCAGTACCAGAATTTTTCCATTGTTATTGCCCATATACCAATGGTGGGCCATACGTAAAAAATTACCTCCAGTATTTCAGAGCAAGCATTTTATCATGGTTTCCTTCCCCCAACTTGCCCCCTCTGTGCCAATATGCCAAAGCTGCCATCTCTAAGGCAAATAATTTTCTCCAGTATTCCAGCTCCAGCATTTTGCCACAGGTACCGCCTCACCAACAATTTCCTCCAATATGTAAGTGCCAGCATTTTTCCACAGGTGTTCCGTGCCAAGAATACCTGCTGGTAGGTTAGGACCTGCATTTTGCCATGTGTTCCCTTTCTTGTGCCAAGAATTATCTCTAATATGCCAGCATCAGAGCTTATGGGTTGCATGAGCTTGGGTGCTGCCATGGCCAGCGGTAGACTTGCAATCATAAAACACGCACACAAACACACTCTTACTCGCACTCTCTCACTCTTAGTCAAACTCGCTCTATCTCACATTCACTCTCTTCCCCCTTACTCACTGTAATCCACACTCTCACACTTACTCATTCTCACCCATACTCACTCCCACTCACAGTTACTCTCACACAAACTTACTCATACTCACAGGTTACCACTCTCACTTACAAGCACATTTACACACATGATCATACAGGCGCAGAATTCCTCTAAAGAGCTGTTTAGAGTGGCAAAGTCCCAAATGACGATCAAGCAAGACACCCCTTACCATCAAGCCTCAAAGGAGAAATGTAAGGCGCTAGCCACTTATTTTCATAAAAAGGTCGCAGATATTTACAGCTCCCTGCAGGGGAAATCAACATTGAACAATCCTGCTATTCCAGAATTTGGAGATCAGGGGGCCGCAACTCCTGTCCTATCTAATTTTCCCAGATCTGGACACTGACACGGCTCAAAAGATTATCAAAGAGATTAGATCAGGCACCCCATCAGATCCAGCGCCTCCGCACATCCTTGCAAAGGCCATGGAGGTCCTCCTGCCTTCAATAGTTGATATGCTAAATCTGTCCCTTCAGACAGGTAGAGTCCCCGCTGCATGGAAACAAGCAATAGTCAAACCGCTGCTAAAGAAACCGAACTTGGATGTAGCCTTACCAGAGAATTATCGTCCAATATCATTGCTCCTGTTTAATAGCAAAATCTTGGAGAAGCATGTTAACAAAACTTTGTCACAATTCCTGGAAGATCATCTCCGGTTACACCCCACACAGATGGGATTCCGCCTGCAGCACAGCACGGAATCGGCTCTTTTAGCAGTAACTGAAGAATTAAAGATGACTCTTGATCAGGGGGGATCTGCTGCAAACCTTCTGCTAGATCTAAGTGCAACATTCGATACGGTGGACTATGAATTGCTGGCACACAGATTAAGTGAAATAGGCATCCAGGGCAAAGCATTGGAATGGCTAAAATCCTTCCTGGAGGAGAGGTCCTTTCAAGTGAAGGAGGACAACTTCTTGTCGGACAGAAAGCCTTTGACATGCGGCGTACCACAGGGCTCGTCACTAAGCCCCACATTGTTTAATGTTTATATGCAGCCGGTAGCTGATATAGTACAGGAACATGGTATCTCCGTTACTTCCTATGCTGACGACACCCAGTTGGTGGTGTCACTGGACTCCATGACCAATGGGGAGTCAAGTCAGCTGGCCCCTTGTCTGGAACAAGTAGTTAAATGGATGACAGGGAGCTGTCTCAAATTAAACGGGGACATGACCGAATTGATGGTACTGGGTAATGCAGGGATAACCAGGCCCCTAGTAAGTTGGTCATGCTGTTTAGGGAGTACCCCAGTCCCCAGTGCAGCCAATAAGAATCTTGGCTTTTGGTTGGATCAGGAGCTAACCATGGAGACCCAAGCAAGGAAGGTGGCAGGCACATGCTTTGGGCTATTAAGAATGCTCCGCAAGATCCTTGAGCTCATCCCTACACCTAAGGAGAATGGTCATACATTCCTTGGTCACCTCACGACTGGACTACGGTAACTCGCTCTTTCTAGGCTCACCTAAATATGTCATCAGCAAGTTACAGGTAGTCCAGAACGCAGCAGTCAGACTCCTGTGTCAAGTCGTATAAACATAGGGCTATGGGGAAATGACCCCTAATGCCCAGAGGGTTGAGAGGATTCCATACTGGAGTATAACCTCCCAAGTCAAGATATTTTATCACAAAAAATACTCCTATAGATTAACTGATGGTTAACATAAAAACTGTGTTACCTAATTACGATAGGGAGGTGTCTATGTGAAGATCTAGAACTGCAGACACCTAGGGTGCGCAAGGAAGCAATTCCTTTTGTTTAGTTACCCTCACACACCCTAGTGGTGTCATGCTTCATCATCGGGTCACCCCAACGCCTATAAGTTGGGGTGGGCTCAACCACAGTGTTGGGAAGCTCTTTGGAAAGTGAAGACCAGGGGATTATAGATAAAAATCCTCCGACAGGCCCGGTTTCCCTTTATTATTGGGTCTGTCAGGGATATTAAAAATAATTAAAGAAATGGGTCAATGGGAGTGATAATGGTCCTATGACCCTATTGCCTAACAATAGGGTCATAGGACCATTATCACTCCCATTGACCCATTTCTTTTAATTATTTTTAATATCCCTGACAGACCCAATAATAAAGGGAAACCGGGCCTGTCGGAGGATTTTATCTATAATCCCCTGGTCTTCACTTTCCAAAGAGCTTCCCAACACTGTGGTTGAGCCCACCCCAACTTATAGGCGTTGGGGTGACCCGATGATGAAGCATGACACCACTAGGGTGTGTGAGGGTAACTAAACAAAAAGGAATTGCTTCCTTGCGCACCCTAGGGTGTCTGCAGTTCTAGATCTTCACATAGACACCTCCCTATCGTAATTAGGTAACACAGTTTTTATGTTAACCATCAGTTAATCTATAGGAGTATTTTTTGTGATAAAATATCCTGTGTCAAGTCCCCATGAAAGAATCAGCATCGGGTCACCATAGAAACTTACATTGGCTTCCGATTGAGGCAAGAATTAGGTTCAAAGCGCTCTGCCTAACCCACAGAGCTATAAACAACAAAGGTCCCAGTAAGATTAAGAATCTGGTGTGCCTACATCTTCCCAACAGATGTTTGAGGTCAGGCTCTGAGCGCCTGCTAAAAACCACCAGAATAAAAAGGGCCAGATGGGGGGGAAGAGCTTTTTCCCACCTGGCGCCCCAGCTGTGGAACTCACTCCCGCGGGAGATTAGATTTACAGCCTCAGAGGTAACATTCAGAAAAAAACTTAAAACATGGTTGTTTACGGAGTGCAACTAACCACCTGTTCTCTTGCTGTCTCTCCATTAGTCTATTTGCCTAGCGCTGGGAAGCCTTTGGGTAGCCATGCGCTCTATAAATCCTTTTAACATTAACATTTAACATTAACACTCACCCTTTCACACTCATTGACTCTAGGCCCTGGTGCAACTGACCCCCCACTGCACCATTAATAGCTACACCCCTGAGTCAAGTCCACACCCTCTCACAGTCTTCAATCACTCACTCCTAACACATGCACACTCCTTCACTCACTCCCTTGCACTCACTGGTACGTATTCATTCTCTCTCTCAAACTCAGATTTTCACTTTCACTCTCATTTACGCTCTTAAACACTCTCACGCTGTCTCATTTGCTATCAATCATTCGCAAAAACACTCACAGACACATGCACAGAGAAACAACATTCTAACTTACCCTGCATCATTAGATGGCAACTCAGAGGCTCTGTGGCAGCACCAGAGCAGGAATCTGAGGCTGTACATTAGAACCAGCAAGCTGTGATTCAAAGGAATTAGCTAGACAGAGCAGCAAGGTCAGGTTTGAAAAGGAGCAGACCCACTTCAAGACCTCTCTCAGATTCTTGACAGCAATGGAAGCAGAGCCCTATAAGAAGCTGGGACTGTGCTGGGGAATCTGCCCCTGCTGCACTGTGTGGTTTCTCATTGGCTTCAGGGATGCACTGATGTGAGTCCTGACAGACACATTTTAGCAGACGCACTGTACTGCCTGAGGCATGCCAGCATGTCTGCTAACTAAAATTGATTGTGCCTGTGTCAAGGGATCATAGTTGAACTCTGCCTCTCACATACGCAATCCAGATATCCACTTTTTTAAACAATTCACTGTAGCTGAATCGTGCCTAAGCCCCCTCAGCTCTCTCCTCCTCCTTCAGAAGGAGCCCGGAGATGAGGCAGAGAGGGTTGACTTTCGCACTGGCACTCTTCATGAAAACACAAAATTCATGTTTTCATGAACACTGGTCAGTTAAATCTTAGGCTCCAGGGGCGCCCTGAAGCTCCTGCTAAGGAGTCGCCACTGCCCGACCAGCATGCAAAAATGAAACCAAATCTATTGAAAACATTGTATGTGCTGAATACAGATGCTGGGTGGGTGGAAGCAAAATGTGAATGACAATTTAACAGACCAATGAATGGAGATCTCTTCCCAAAAACCATCTCTCTGTATAGATATATTACATATGAAAATTTGGGACAAGCAAGAGTCTGACTGGTCAGTAAAGCTATCTCAAAGGCCAGACCTAGAATATGTATTCAGGCTGCTATAGGGAAGTTGTAGAGTTGAAGATTAATCAATTATAGTTATAGAATTGAAGATGGATGTGATATATGCTGCACAGTAAACACCACTTACTAAGAAATGGCCGTTACCAGTCAAATCAAGACCTACAAGTCACATGGCAAAATGCAACTTTTTATTCATCCGAACTTTGCATCTCCAAAAAGCAGTTGAAATGTTGAAATGTGCAGGTGAAAGCACGGGCTGGAAATGAGGAATAACAGGTGGAAATCAACGTGCAAAACTGATTCTTGTTATTATTCCTCTTTTTCTGGGACCTAATCAGAATGGATTAATAGTCCTGCACCTCAGACGTCCCGAAACCCTGGAATTTTTGACTTTGGCTCAGGATATTCCTATGCAGGACTCCCACATTACTTATAGTAGGTATTTAGGGCCACATGTATGAAACCATTTTGGATTCACAAACAGTGTGAATCGCTAAATTCGACCATTTGTGAATGTAAAATACTTTCAAGATGTATGAAAGGCTTTGTAGATTTAATGTTAGGTAATCGCAATTTTTTGCTATTACCTAAAATTGCGAATGCAAATAGGGATTCACAATTTGTGATTCTGTAAGCACATGTAACAAGCATTTTCTAAATGTAAGCTGGGCATTTAGGAAATGCTATTACCATTGACTTCAAGTCAATGGTAACAATGTGCAATTTTTTAAAAATGCACAAAATTGCATTTTTCAAAGTTTCTTGTAGCCCATACATGTCCTAAGGACATGTGTGTGCTTTTTTGGGGGGAGTACTTCACGGGCGCTTAGGCCCCCGGGCACCCTTGGTTTTGCATTACCTAATTTGCAATTACCAATTAGGTCATCACAAATTAGCTAAAGCTACTGCAAAAACGAATGGAGAGGTAATACCTAATAGTGATTACCTAATTGCGATTGCAAAACTTTAGGAATCGCTAGTAGGTAATCACTATTTTCTTATATACCATTTTGCATTCCTTAAGTAGCGATTACCTAAAATTCATTTTTAAGGAGTGCAAAATGGATTTATATACATGTGGCACAAAATATTTTCTCCTTTTCTACTGGAAGAAAAAAAGATCAACCGGTCAATCCATACTTCCAGGACATTTGTGTGTCAGAATCTTGACCTCAAAACTGTTGAAGTGAGGAAACCTTGAAGCAGTCTCCGGAGAGGTGCGTGCATGTTGTCCATTTCTTATAAACTCGCAGTGCCTACAGTGCACTCAGTGTTGGCTCAGCGGTGTCTGTGCTTGTCTGTTCTGATCTGCCAGTCTCTTTTCAGAATCAAGTTAAAAGTCAGGTGAAGATCTAAAGCTTTAGAAGCATTTCCTTCGGAGGCTTCTTTACTTTGGTTCATTTTTAGATCAAGCCAGCTCAGTGCATGCATCAAAAGCACACCACCCTTATCTTAGTAAAAGGGTTGTGTGTTGATCAAAACAGTGATCCTGGAAAATCAGGTTGACATTTCAAAATTCTGCCCTGTGTCTCACTTATCTTTAACATGATTAAAATAAAACCAGAGTAAAAATGCACAATGCTGGGCTGTATGTTTCTGATTTGACTTCGGTTCTTGCATGCTTTAAGATTATAAGGAAGTCTGTGGCATATTAGCAAGGAATAGCGATATTTATCGCTAAACGCGCTTAGCGCGAATCCTGTTAACGCCGCCTATCGCTGGAAAATATCGCTGAGATAACACCCTATTAGTAAGGTTTATCTCCATAGCGATAATATTTCCAGCGACAGCGGCAAAATGCGAGAATATCGCTGGAAAACCAGCGATATTCTTGCATTAACGCTAAGGTGGATTCAGCATTAGAATCCACCTCCTATACCTTAAACAGGTAAGTCATAGTCAGTAGCAGGTGTTAAAATCTAGCGATAAAGGCGCTTAGCGCGATTTATTTTATCGCTTCGCCTACCTTGATAATAGGGGTTTGTGGTGTTAGCGACTGTTTACAGTCGCTTTTAGTGGGGAACGCCTACCTTGCATGTCATTAGCGATAAATATCGCTGACATGCAAGGCGATGTAATTCCCGGCCTCTAACGCCTGAAAGCTGTCGCTAACGCCTGTTAGCGACAGCTTGCTAATAGGGCGATAAAATGATCGCCGCTTTAGCGGCAAAAAGTGCAGCTAAAGCGGCGATAAAGCCCTTTATAATATGCCCCTCTGTTCTGTGTGAAAGTAGGCATATTTTGAGTGCATTATTGGGCCCACAGTGCCTTAAAATACAGGATTTATTTATGAAGTTCTTAGAATTATCCATAAAAATAAAGACAGGGCTAGTAACATCCACACCGGTCCTAAAAATATTGCATGAAATCAGCAATAATGCACGATATTTTGGAGGCTTAATACACATATAAAATTTCAAATTTCAGTTGACTGCAGGCAAGACGCTACAACGATGCCAATTAAGCAGCGATGAAATGATGTAGAAAGGGCCCCCTCAGGTACATCACAAAAGCAATAGTCCAGGATTATTGGAGAACACGATACAGTGGGAGATTATGGAGAGATGATTTCCCCGCTGGTGCTAGGATATTAGATTGCATGCTTATAATTAGCTTATATGAAATAAACTTGGAGAAGACTTGTGAACAGTAAAAATAAATATCAGCTTTTTCCTAAAATGTGTCATTTTAAGTAGGTCAGTCGTGTTTTTCCCAATGTGCAGCTGTTCTACTTATTCAACACGTTTTATTACAGTTTTGCGAAAATATGAATCATATAGCTTTGGTTTTAACTTGATGAAAACGTTATGGCGCAGAAAAGTCTGTGCTGAGTCAATAGGAGGGCCATCACACTTAAACAAAGCAGAGTAGAGGCCTTTAGCACTGTCGTCAGAGGGCCACACGTCAGGCTCATGGACAAATATATAAATAAGGGTGTGCAAAGTCTATTGGCTGCCAGATTTGTATAGTATTTCAACAGCTTATTAAACTTTGCAATGTGAGAAGTTCATAAAGTTTAAAAAAAACACAGACAGACAGTTTCATTGTCCCTTTATAGCAGTGGGAAACTGTTGCTACCTCGAGTGGTGGTGTTGGTCATCCGAGACTCAGCAGCTATCCTGCATCACCCCCGCATGACCCTACTCCTATCCCTTGCAGCATCATTCCCTACAATAATATACATGTCCCTACCCACCACTGTCAACATGGCTTAGCCACCAACGCCCACCCTAGCATGCTCCTGGAGCAACAATACCCGTCCTCAACCGGACTTTGTTCATTTTGTTATTTTCTGGTGAAACACTAGCTCTTACATCCTTAGTTGAAGCAATTACTCTAGAACAGGGGTCTTCAACCAGTAGCTCGTGAGCTACTGTAGCTTGTGAGTTACTGTAGCTCTCCAGCTACCTCTGAGTAGCCCACCTGTGTGCTGCCCAGCCTATTAAATTAGAAAGCTTTTGCTTGGTTGAATTATTATACATATAAAAAAATTGAAAGTATTCAGCACTAATAATATTAGTAGCTGTCAATGCGTTTCATTGAACATAAGTAGCTCTCAGTACAGAAAAGGTTGGAGACTCCTGCTCCATAAGCCTGGTAATTTATGTCTCTAGACTAAGGGGCTTATTTACAAGCCCCTTGCCCCGCCGGTGCATCACTTTTAAAATAGGAAAAAGTCACGCACGGGCGGTGCACGGGGCTTGTAAATCAGGCCCTAAATTTCCGTTTGACCCCTCCACAAATAGCCACTAATGATCTCTTAGTCTTTGGAATGCAAATTTCCCCCTTTGGTTTTAAAATCACGTGGATTTTTGCACTAAGCATTTTAGTGATCTCAAATCCTCTGATGCTTAGTAATTTGCATTTGTGACTTTTGACTATTTCAATGTTTTCTAAGTATGCCTAATTTAATAGTGTGAGAAAGTAGATAATTAGTTGGGGTGTGTTAGATTTGGGAGTCTCTAGTTGGCAAAGGTAGGTATCTTTGACCAAATAGGGACCCTTGCGTCTAGTCAGGGTAAGGGGGTACACTCCTAAAATAACCCCTGCTCACCCCCTTGGTAGCTTGGCACGAGCAGACAGGCTTATCTCAGAGGCAGTGTGTAAAGCATTTGTGAACACATACAGTAACCCAGTGACAACACTACAGATGGACACCACACAGGTTGTATATTAAAAATAAGTATTCTTTATATAGACTTAACACAAGACCACAAACGACAAAAATCCACAATACTGTACTTCAAAAATGGTAGAATTAACTTAGTTCTCTTAAGATGTAAAATGCGACACTTTGAGTTCAATGTACCTTTGGATGCGTAACGCTATACAACGAAAGTGTTGCAGGGAAGGTGATGCGTTGGTTCCTTACACGCAAGAATGGTGATGGGTCGGGTCCCTACTGATGCGTAGGGGATGCGTCGGTTCTTCTCGGCGTGGGGAGGTGATGCGTCGGTTTCTTACTGCGCTTCCGGGGCGATGCGACCAGCAGCGCCGTGTTGCGATGAAGATCCGGTGCAATGCGACAAAGATGGCATCTTCTTCTTGATGCAACACGATGCATGCACGCCCGACGGCCGTGCGGTGACTCAACGATTCTTCTGAGCCGCGACAGGCCCTGCGACACGCTTCCCGGTGATGCGGCGGCGTCTGATGCGACGTCGATCCTCTTCTCCGGCGATGCGAGGTGCTTCGGCAACGATGCGGCGGCCGTGCAGTGACTCAACGATTCTTCTGAGCCGCGACAGGCCGTGCGACACGCTACCCGGTGATGCGGCGGCGTCTGATGCAACGTCGATCCTCTTCTCCGGCGATGCACGGCACTTCGGCAACGATGCAACAGCGGCAGCGGCGGCGACACTCTTCTCCGTTGATGCAGCGGCGTCTGATGCGACGTCGATCCTTTTTCTCGGCGATGCGAGGTGCTTCGGCTGCGGCAGCGACGCTTCTTCTTCGTGAGTCGTGCTTCCAGCCCCTTGCGACACGCAGTCCCTCAGAAAGTCCAGCACAGCAGCAGGCACTTTCCAGAGAGACTCTTGGGGAGCTGGTTGGTAAAGTCTGTTGTCCCTGAGACTTCAGCAGGAGGCAAGCTCTATCTCAAGCCCTTGGAGATCCTTCACAAGTTGATGAAAGTACACACAAAATTCCTCTCTCCTTTCTTTGGCAGTCAGGCAACCACTGCAGGCCAATCCCCCAAACAGCACTCAGCTTAGGGATAATCTCTTCCTCAGTTTCTCTGGTTCCTCTCCTCAGCAAAGGTTTCTTCTTGTTTCCCAAAAGTGATCCAAAGTTCTGGGGTTTGGGTCCCCTCTTTTATACTCATTTTCCCTTTGTTCTCTGGAGGCAGAGAGGCCTTTGCCTATTCCAAACCAGTTCTGGTCAGTCCTGGAGCACTTTGTTGACAAGACTCCTTCTTTCCTTTCACAGTGTAGGCCAGGGACATCAGACGCACCACAGGAGGTGGAGCCAGCATTGTGGAGGGAAGGCACAGCCCTATTCAGGTTCCAGGTGCAACTCCTCCCACCCATCTCCATGCAGATCTCTCTATTCAGCCCTGTGCTGACTCACCCTGTCTCCTGGAATCCCCCAGCCCCTGTCACTCACAAACCAGGCAAGGAATACACAACCTAGCAGAGGCAGGCTTGGACAGTTAGGCAAGAAAATACCTACTTTCTAAAAGTGGTATTTTCAAACACAGAATGTTAAAACCAACTTCACTAAAAGATGTATTTTATCATTCTGAGTTCAGACATACTAAATTCGTTTTTCTACCATGTTCCCTGGGTCAGTTAGGATTATAAGATGTAATAATCAAACTGCCCATTCTGGCCTATGGGGAACAGGTAGCCTTGCAATAGTGAAAAACGAAAAATGGCTGTAATTCACTATTAGGACATGCCACACACACCAGGGCATGTCTTACCTTATACTTACAATGCACCCTGCCCTTGGGCCTACCATAGGGGCGACTAATATGCAGAAAAGGGAAGGTTTAGGGACTGGCAAGTGGGTGCACTTGCCCAGTCAACATGGCAGTACCAGACTGCACACAGGCTCTGCAATGGCAGGCCTGAGACACACTTTTACAGGCTGCTTCTGTGGGTGGCACAACCAGTGCTGCAAGCCCACCAGCAGCATTTGGTTTACAAGCCCTGGGCACACTCAGTGCACTGTACTAGGGTCTGACAAGTAAACCAAACCAACCAATCATGGAGTCACTAATCCATACATCAATTTATAACAGAGAGCATATGCACTTTAGCACTGATCAGCAGTGGTAAAGTGCCCAGAGTCATAAAACCAACAACAACAGGTCAGAAAAAGTACAGGAGGAAGGCAAAATGTTCAGGGATGACCCTGCAAAAAGGGCCAAGTCCAACACAACCCCCTTCCAGCCATAACGCAGGGTAGACCAATCACTACCTTGATGGGCTTCCCTGCTTTGGGCAATAGAACCTGGACCTGGCCCGCAACTGCAGGGTCATTCTCCAGTTCTACGCCAATCTGGACCTATTGGAATCCCTCTGTCCATACTCTCAGGGCCCACCAAGCTAATCCATGGGGAACCCTTCTCCTCACCTGTGGACACCACCTGTGCAGCACCTAACCTTAGCTTGCTCACAGGTGTGTCCCAACAGACAGACAGCAAGCCACAGTGGCCACTGACAGTGGTCAGGGATGAGACCCAGGCCTTATGCCTCTCAGGGCTCTCAAACCTCTGTGGCATCAGAGTGCGGGGGGCAGTAGCCCCAGGTGCTTGGCACCCTTTGTCCATTCTCCCTCCTGTCAGGTCAGGTATGACATCCTGGCACTGACCTACCAGCCCCGGGCCTGTACCCGGCGGCTGGACTGGAGACTGGGGTGGGCTTTCCCACACCTGGTCCTCCTCCTCCTCGTTGGGGCTCTGTACCCTCCCACCTGGAGTGGTACCCCCTTCCAGAATTGCCAGGGCACCTGTGGCAGGTGTCCTGCACAGTTCGCCCACCAGTTCAGGGGTTCTATCCTGCAACTGGGCGTCCAGGTAAGGGGGGACACCCTGAACCTGGTCCTCCAATCTAGGGTCTAAACCCTCCAGTTGAACCGGGGTCAGAGGCGAGGACTTCCTCCCTCTGCACCCCCTTCCAGAGTACTGCCCCCTCCCATCAGGAGCGGTACCCCCAGAAGACAAACCGGTCAGGGCACTGTTTACAGCTGCCCCTTCCTCCAGGTCAGGGGGGGCACCCTGAACCTGGCCCTCCAACCCAGGGTCTGTACCCTTAGGCTGGACCTGTGCCTGGCAACCCAGGACTTCCGGGAGGGTACACCAACCCCCCCCAAGGGAAACACACTCCTCTAGAGTCATGTAAGAATCTGCCTGGCGCACCAGGACTTCCTGGGGAGCACGCATGCCCCCCCAGAGGGTAACACATCTCTTATGTGTTGTGTGACAGTCTGCCTGGTGCAGATCTCCCGACTCCTGTCCATCTGACAGCACGTGAAGATCCCCCGGACAGAAGTGGTGTCACCATGGTCATTCACCGGTGACTCAGCCCTTTTGGCTGGCCCCTGACCCACTGGTTCTCCCACTGGGGACTCTCTCCTCCTCTCACCCCTCACTCTGGACTTCTGCACCCTCCCAAGTGGAGCGGCACCGCCAGACACCAGAAACACTGGAGCTCCATTTACAGACGCTCCAGGTTCTCTATACACTAGGAGATCCTCCTCGAATGGCCTACTAGTACAGCCTAGGCCCCCAACCTGGTGTTCCCTTAAAGAACCATCCCGGCCCTGAGACTGGGTTTCGGGCACCTTGGGACACGCAGTCCCACACTCACTCCTTCTCCGCAGAGACAGGACGTGAGCCCCTACACTCCTCCCACTACCATGGGACCTAGCTGGGCTACACTGAACCTCTCCCACCTCTCTGGGTTGGAAGACACCTGAGCCACTCCTCTTAGAGTCACTCCCCAATGCCTCTTCAGACCCTCTGGAATCCACCAAAAGGTCTGCCTCCATTGTGAGCTCCCTGGGGTCAGAGAAAAAACACTCCACCAGGTGTTGGCATAGCTCTGGAAAATAGGGACTTACAATATGCTCTCCCTCAATTGGATCACACAGACCCGCCAAACTATCCTTCACCTCACCATCCAGTGCCTTGCACACGTACTCCACACCACTCTCCTGAGATTGGCAAGACAGTATCTGACTGTCTCTGTCACACAACCCACACTCTTCTGGGCGGTCTCCACATTCACACACCAGGACTTCAACCATGGGGGAACCCCTCTCCCTGCAGCTCTCATCTAGAGTCAGTAGAGTGTCCCTCCCACCACTAGGACTATGAACCCCTGTGCCAGTTCCCCAATCCACCTCAGGGACACTGTGCACCACTGGAGCTACCTCATATCCTTGAATCCCCTGGTGTATATTAACCCCCTCCTTCAAGTCAGGCGCCACATCTCTGGGTGTGGGTACTACTCCCTCAGCACTAGATACCTCAATATTGCTGCCACCATCTGAGCTGGATTCCACCTCCAACTCAGCAAAGCTCACTCTCTGAGCTACACACATTTCTTGTTGCTGGGCTGAGACACTCATGGCCTCCAGCCTCTCGAGCTCTAAATCAAGCTCCCTCATTCTCAACTCATGCTCCATTTGCATCCTTTTTTCCTCTAGGGCCAATCTTCTATTCTCTAACTCCAGTTGCCCACCCAACTTGAGCTTGGCAACCTCCAATTCGTGCATCCTGTTTTCCTTCCTGTCCGCCAAGTCCTCTGGGGACAGGCCTTTGGCAGAAACACTGCTACCTACTGGGGAAGTTGCTCTCCTCCCCTCTGGACCCAATGGCCCCTCCAGCTGCTCATCTGCATTCTCAGCCCCTTCCTCATTCTCAGGGGTATTCCTTGCTTTGACCCAGGCCCTCAGCACCTTTTGGAACTCATCCTTCTTGGTGAGACCGGTCATTGCAATTTTAAATTTTCTGCAGAAGTGCTTCAGCTGCTTCACATTGTAGCATTCTAGTTTCTCCTCTTCCCACTCATAATCAACAGATGCTATGGATGCTGCTTTATCCATGGTGGTTAAACTTGGCAGTTCTTTGCAAAAATAGAAAATCCCAGAAAAAACAATCTACCAAAAGTATGTGGTCGCGTTTTGGTCTGCACTCACTAGTAGTGTTCACCAATCACTGTACATGAATCACAAATGCAAGTCCAGAATCCTCACCGCTGACCACCAATATTAGATTTGGGGTCTCTAGTTGGCAGAGGTAGGTACCTTTGACCAAATAGGGACCCTTGCGTCTAGTCAGGGTAAGGGGGTACACTCCTAAAATAACCCCTGCTCACCCCCTTGGTAGCTTGGCACGAGCAGACAGGCTTATCTCAGAGGCAGTGTGTAAAGCATTTGTGAACACATACAGTAACCCAGTGACAACACTACAGATGGACACCACACAGGTTGTATATTAAAAATAAGTATTCTTTATATAGACTTAACACAAGACCACAAACGACAAAAATCCACAATACTGTACTTCAAAAATGGTAGAATTAGCTTAGTTCTCTTAAGATGTAAAATGCGACACTTTGAGTTCAATGTACCTTTGGATGCGTAACGCTATATAACGAAAGTGTTGCAGGGAAGGTGATGCGTTGGTTCCTAACACGCAAGAACGTGATACGTCGGGTCCCTACTGATGCGTAGGGGATGCGTCGGTTCTTCTCGGCGTGGGGAGGTGATGCGTCGGTTTCTTACTGCGCTTCCGTGGCGATGCGACCAGCAGCGCTGTGATGCAATGAAGATCCGGTGCAATGCGACAAAGATGGCGTCTTCTTCTTGATGCGACACGATGCGTGCACGCCCGATGGCCGTGCGGCGACTCAACGATTCTTCTGAGCCGCGACAGGCCCTGCGACACGCTTCCCGGTGATGCGGCGGCGTCTGATGCGACGTCGATCCTCTTCTCCGGCGATGTGAGGCGCTTCTGCAATGATGCGACAGCGGCAGCGGCGGCGACACTCTTCTCCATTGCGTCTGATGCGACGTCGATCCTTTTCTTCGGCGATGCGAGGTGCTTCGGCTGCGGCAGCGACGCTTCTTCTTCGTGAGTCGCGCTTCCAGCCCCTTGCGACACTCAGTCCCTCAGAAAGTCCAGCACAGCAGCAGGCACTTTCCAGAGAGACTCTTGGGGAGCTGGTTGGTGAAGTCTGTTGTCCCTGAGACTTCAGCAGGAGGCAAGCTCTATCTCAAGCCCTTGGAGATCCTTCACAAGTTGATGAAAGTACACACAAAGTTCCTATCTCCTTTCTTTGGCAGTCAGGCAACCGCTGCAGGCCAATCCCCCAAACAGCACTCAGCTTAGGGATAGTCTCTTCCTCAGTTTCTCTGGTTCCTCTCCTCAGCAAAGGTTTCTTCTTGTTTCCCAAAAGTGATCCAAAGTTCTGGGGTTTGGGTCCCCTCTTTTATACTCATTTTCCCTTTGTTCTCTGGAGGCAGAGAGGCCTTTGCCTAGTCCAAACCAGTTCTGGTCAGTCCTGGAGCACTTTGTTGACAAGACTCCTTCTTTCCTTTCACAGTGTAGGCCAGGGACATCAGACGCACCACAGGAGGTGGAGCCAGCATTGTGGAGGGAAGGCACAGCCCTATTCAGGTCCTAGGTGCAACTTCTCCCACCCATCTCCATGCAGATCTCTCTATTCAGCCCTGTGCTGACTCACCCTGTCTCCTGGAATCCCTCAGCCCCTGTCACTCACAGACAAGGAATACACAACCTAGCAGAGGCAGGCTTGGATAGTTAGGCAAGAAAATACCTACTTTCTAAAAGTGGTATTTTCAAACACAGAATGTTAAAACCAACTTCACTAAAAGATGTATTTTAACATTCTGAGTTCAGGCATACTAAATTCGTTTTTCTACCATGTTCCCTGGGTCAGTTAGGATTATAAGATGTAATAATCAAACTGCCCATTCTGGCCTATGGGGAACAGGTAGCCTTGCAATAGTGAAAAACGAAAAATGGCTGTAATTCACTATTAGGACATGCCACACACACCAGGGCATGTCCTACCTTATACTTACAATGCACCCTGCCCTTGGGCCTACCATAGGGGCGACTAATATGCAGAAAAGGGAAGGTTTAGGGACTGGCAAGTGGGTGCACTTGCCCAGTCAACATGGCAGTACCAGACTGCACACAGGCTCTGCAATGGCAGGCCTGAGACACACTTTTACAGACTGCTTCTGCGGGTGGCACAACCAGTGCTGCAAGCCCACCAGCAGCATTTGGTTTACAAGCCCTGGGCACACTCAGTGCACTGTACTAGGGTCTGACAAGTAAACCAAACCAACCAATCATGGAGTCACTAATCCATACATCAATTTATAACATAGAGCATATGCACTTTAGCACTGATCAGCAGTGGTAAAGTGCCCAGAGTCATAAAACCAACAACAACAGATCAGAAAAAGTACAGGAGGAAGGCAAAAAGTTCAGGGATGACCCTGCAAAAAGGGCCAAGTCCAACAGGGTGGATGGTAGCCTACCACAAGTAATGATGTCACTATTCTTGTTAGTTTCAGTATAGGTTTCAGTAATTAAAACCTGAACTCAACCCTTGGTAGCTACGGCACAGAGGATACATGCTTAATTTAAGAAAATGTGTTAAGCATTTAGAAGTACCAAAACAGTTGAAAAGTCAAAAAACACAGCAAAATAAAAGCCCCATTCCAATTTATAAAAATAAAGAGGAATTCAATGGGCAAAAAGACACAAAAACAATAAAAATCAAACAAGAGCAACCAGAGATATGAAGTTTTAAATGAAATGAGTTTCAAATAGTGTCAAGTGCCAACCACGGTTATCTGGTTGCACTTGACTGGTACCTAGGTGCGATTTAAGGCTGACCGTGATGGAGCCCAGATTAGATACAGAAACCAAGTTTGTCCCAGTCAGACATTTTACCTTCTGACATGGAAGTCAAAAATCCTCAGCAGGGCAAGGCAGCATTCTGTGGGCACGAAGGGCACCACAAGGCCAATGAGCCATCGGACAAGGTTCCATTGAAGCCATTGACTTTGGGGGGTAGAGCTACAAGCAGGAGAACTTCAAAATTTACTCCCAATGAAGGTCCCTCACCAACCGGATACTTTTGGTGCCTTTAAAGATTTCTATGTTTGGACTTATCCACTATATGAAGCTCAGATACCTCCAGTGGGACATGGTTTCAAGCTGTAGTCAATCAGGGTCCATGAGGCTGGACACCCTCTCCATGAGGTGCTACTGAAACAGATTTGCTGCTGCAGAAAAGCTACGAATGGGAGCAACCTGAATCTATGGCCAGGCGGCAACGCACCTTCATTGGATTGACTTGATGTTTGTCTTGGTCTTCCAAAGGTCTTTGAGCCAAAACGTTTCCACGTTTCACGTTTTTCAGGTTGATAAGAGTAGTACACTTTGACACAGCCAATGGTCCTAGAACCTTAGGAACAGCACTTGAGGTCAAGATTCACTACAGCAAACCCACCAGCAGGGTCCAGGGCAAGTCCAGGTGTACCTGTTCCGCTGGCTTTTCAGGAAAAGGGCTTCTAGCAGCTTGTTGTGCCCTTAGAACTTAACAGGAGATCAGCCCACTGACCCATGGAATCCACTTACTTGTCCTGGGTCCAAATGGGAGTGGGTCCATCCTTTCAGGTCTCCATCACAGGTCTCAACAGCAAATGCAGTTCATCTTCTGTCTTGCACAGATCCAGTGGTATTCTGAAGAGGTTGTCTCATTTATAACTGGCACTAGTCTGTGGATGGAGGTGACTCATGGCCCCTCAATAACCAATAGGGAAAAAGTTCCCAGGAGTTACCCTACCACTGTTTGCAGCAGTTCCTGTGTGCCCTACTGCAGACAATCTCACAATGACCCTCTCTACCTTTTCCCCTGTGCCTGGCTTAGAAGTGTGGCCAGAGAAATTAGCAACCCCTCTTCTGTGGTCACTCAAGACCAGTTCTGGGGGAAGCTCCTCTTCCACTTGGATTGGTGTCTGGATGACTAAAGGGACAAAAATGGGGGCAGGCCTAGCTGGTACATCTACATCTGCCTGTCACAGGGTAGGTGTTTTTGAAGTTAATTAAGGTCTTGGAGACAGCCCAGATGGTCATCTTGCCAGAGGAACAGAACACCTCCCTATACCAAAGGCCTTTATCTCAGCTATGGAAGCAAGATCACACCTCATCAAGTAGTCCCTTCAGCTCCTGTGTGAGTGTTGGAAGCTCATGCAAATGAACTTCTAGAAGCTGAAAGGGGTGACTTTCTAAAAGTACCTCTTGCAAAATATGTATTACAAATGTGACTTTACGAGTGAATGAAAATTTGCCTAGCTCTAGTGAAGGTAAGTTTCAATTCTATTAAGGACACGGAGGCGAGGATTATGCTTTTTTCCTTCTTCGCTTTAATAAACACTTTAAACACAGCAGCCATGAAAACAACTACATTTCCCATGAACACCAGTGAAAGCAACAGCAAGAAAAATAGATTAGTCCTTTGTCGATGTCCTTGGCCAGGCCCCCATAACATCCACTGAGACTTCCTGTTTCTCCTCTTTCTTCGCGCGAATCACGCCATCCTTTTTTCCTCATGCGTCTTGTTTTGACCCATCGTTTCCTGGAAAGACATTGTGTATCAGTAACCAGAAAGAAAGAATACCCAGCTTACCATACAGCAGAGATAACAATAGTTACAGCAACTTTGACCAAATGAAACATCGCAAACAATTCATAGTACACGTAATCCAAGAAAACTGACTACTTACTCCCTTACAGGCGGGTCTGCATCCCTCCTGGTTGCTGGGTGGGATAATCCTCACCTCCGTGTCCTAAATAGAATTGAAACTTACCTTCACTAGAGCTAGGCAAATTTTCATTCTATGTCGGGACCGGAGGCGAGGATTATGCTCCTTCAAAGCTTACTTCTCACCTGGGCCACATTCAGCACCGTCTTGAAATAAAACCTCCTAGAAGTGGAGTCCGAAGACCAGTCTGCTGCCCTCATGAGGTCTTCCAATCGTGCACCCAAAGTGAATGCTTTTGAGGCCATTGCCCCCCTTGCTGAATGTGCTCCAAAGGCCTTTGTGTCGATACCCGCCTCCTGCATTACCCACCTAACGCAGCGGGCTATCGTGGGTGAAGAGACCGCCTTGAACGGTTTTCTGAGTGCGATCAGGAGTTGTCATTCGCCTGGCGGGTGGACTGCCTCCGTTATCTCCTCATAGGCCCTATGGCATTTCACCACACAGAGCTTAGCGGAATCAGCAAAGGCTGGATAGGAGATCGAGCGGGTATTCGACTTGGTACGTCTACTTATTGTGAATGTTACTCCATCAGGAGAAGAAACTCTAGCCGTGATATCCAAGGCACGCACGTCTGAAACCCTTCGGCAAGAGATGAGGCACAACAACATTGCCAACTTCGCTGAAATCTCTTTCCGAGACAGGAACCGGTTTATTTGCCATGATAAGAAAAGGTTCAAGACCAAATTGACATCCCAAAGGGTAGAATATCGCTGCTCTGGAGGGAGAGACAAACAAATCCCTCTCAGTAACCTGCAGACAAAAGGATGTTCACCCACCGGTGCCCCCTCCACCGGGGAATGCCCAGCAGAGATGGCAGACCGGACTGCATTTATTGACCAGTACGCCAAACCCTCTTCTGCCAAGCTTGCCAGAAAATTGAGGACATGAATGATATCTGATCTCACTGGATTCACCTTCCTCCGCAAACACCAGCATACCCATCTTGTCCATGAGGACCGGTAACACTTCTACGTGCTGTCGGCCCAGGCTCTGGACAATAAGAACTCAGCGTGGCCCAAAAGGCCTGGGAGTCTCCACCTCTGCCTGTAATCCGCCACACCATGAGGTGTAACGAGCCCTCCTCCACCAAATGGTGGGCCTCATTGTCCGGATTCATCAGAATGCGAGGAAAGTGGGGGAGTTGGATTGGAGAAGCCCAGGAAAGTTCCAGTAGAACCGGAAACCGCACATTCGACCTCCAGAGTGGCATTATCAACACCACCTACGCCCTCTGCCTGCGAACCACGGCCGCAGTCCTTGTGATCATTGAGAATGGGGGAAAGGCATAACCGCTCTCTCTGCTCCATTCCTGGAGGAAAGCGCCCGTCACCTCCGCCAGCGGGTCCAGCCTCCAACTGAAGAACCGAGGCAGCTGGGGGTCGAGGCGGCACGCAAACAGGTCGATCGAGAATGGGCCCCACCTGTCAGCCAGCAGATTAAAAACTTGCGGAGCCAGCTTCCAGACGCTGGCATCCCATAGGTGGCAAGAGTGCCAGTCTGCCACCTGATTGTCCCAGCCAGGAAGGTATTCTGCTGTTACCGACACCTGGTTATCCAGGCAGAAATTCCAGAACTCCTTGGCAATGTTCGCTAGGGCCCGGGATCTGGTACCCCCCAGATGATTGATATATCTCACCGCCGAGACATTGTCCATCTTTACCAGCACAGAGGACCGGATCCGTTGCTTGGTCCAGCATCGGACCGCGAACGACCATGCCAAGAGCTCCAGGCAATGTATGTGTAGGTGCTGCTCTTGAGAAGACAAATTTCCATCGGTGGAGAAATCCCCACACCGAGCGCCCCAGCCTGACCTGCTGGCATCCGACTCTATCACCAAGTTGGGATCGGAACCGAAGATAGCTCTTCTGTTCCAGGCCTCCATGCGAGCTAGCCACCACTCCAGCTCTTCTCTCACCTCGTCCGACAATGGGACCACTTGCGAGTACGTGAGGCCCCTCCTCAAATGGTGCGCTTTCAGACGCTGCAAGGCCCAATAGTGTAGCAGGCCGGGAAAGATCGCTTGTATCGAGGAGGAGAGCAGGCCCACCAGGCGCGCGATCTGCCTCAGCGAGGTACGCTGTTTGGCCAGAGTTTGGCAAATCTCGTGATGTATCTTCGCGACCTTCCAAGAGGGAAGTCTCAAGGAGGAAGAGGTGGAGTCTATGACGAAACCCAGAAAGACCGCTTTTTGCGACGGGGTAAGGAGAGACTTCTGCTTGTTTATCATGAAACATAGGCCCTGCAACAGGTCTACTGCCGTCTGAAGGTGTGCCCTCAGTCTCAAGGGGCACCGCGCTAGGATTAGCATATTGTCCAAATAGATGATAAGCCGGATCCCCTGGGCCCGCAAGAACTCCACCGCTGGCTTGAGGACCTTGGTGAAGCACCAAGGTGCTGACGAGAGGCCAAAAGGCAGAGTTAGGAACTCGTATGCCTGGCTGCGCCAGAGAAATTGGAGGAACGCCGGTGAGGGGGAAAAATCAGAACCATCAGGTATGCATCCTTCAGGTCCAGGCGCACCATCCAATCGGATGGGAGCAGCACGTCCCTGAGAAGATGGATACCCTCCATCTCGAAGTGGCGATACACTAGCCACTCGTTGAAATCCCTGAGGTTGATCACCGGCCTTCGGCCCCCATCGGCCTTGTCGACCAAGAAGAGGTTGCTGAGTAAACCCTTTGGGTGAACCGCAGTTCTGCAGACTGCCCCTTTCTGAAGCAGAGTTAAGACCTCTTCGTCTATCATAGTGACATCGCGGGCGGAAAAGGAGATGGGGCGGGAGCGGGGGCGGGCATATTGACGGGGGACCCGTAAAACTCTATTTGCAACCCCTGAGTCATCTGCAGAACCCATGCGTCCGCTGTAATGGCCTCCAAAGCCGGGAGGAACAACGCCAGCTGCCCCCCCACTCTCAGCTGCGCAGAGGGGATAACACTCACCGCTTGAATTGCCGTTGTTGCCGCCCTTGTATCCTCCGCGGCCTTTGAAGCGTTTCCCTCTTGTCAGGTAGAAGTTGTTGAAGCGTGGGTTAGCCTGATACTGCCCGCACCCGGAGCCTTGCCCCCTTGCTTGGGGGGGAGAGGAGAACCGGCCGGTCGAGCGGCCCCTGCCACGACTGACCGCATGGAAAACCCGGTGGTTGAAGAGACCATCGTGATATTCGTCTGCGTCTTGTCCAGTGACATAAACATCGCCACAAACTTTCCCAATTCCTTAACAAATGGGTCACCAAACAAACCCCCTTGCGCCACTGCTCCCGCCTCTGAAGAGGCCAGGTCCTCCAATTTGAGGTCTACCTTGATCAACAAAGAATGGCGACGTTCTGTTGATAGGGCGCAGTTCGTATTCCCCATAAAACAGATGGCACGCTGCGCCCAAGCAGAAAGGACGTCAGGGGCAATGAGAGAACCGGATACACAGGCGTCCTCGGCCATGTCCAAAATTTTTGTCATCGGGCCAATAGCGTCCAGGAGCTTATCCTAGCAAGCCCGCCAGGACCTGTCAATTCCCTTCTTAGGGTCCTTGACGAACTTTGCCAGGAAGGTGTCCATCTTTGCGCCTATATCCGGTGTGAGTGCCCCCTTATCTTCTAAGGTGGGGCGCAGGCATTCTGCCCTCAGCCGGCTGTGGGCTTCATTCTCTAGTGGCTTCCTGAGACGGGCTGCCACGTACTTAGCTACTTTCTCATCTGGCGCCCACTCAGCCGACCTCGGGTTAACAATGTCATCCGGGTCCAGCATATCCGAAGTACCCTCCTGAGGGGGCTCAGGATGGCTCGCCGGTCACCAAGATCTAGAGGAACCCGCTTCCTCCTCAGACTCCTCCAGGGAGTCCTCATCCTGGGGCTTAGGTGAATCGGGGCGGGGGGGGCTGACTCGGGAATGGTTTGGCCCTGTGGGGGTTCCGAGGGGGAACTTTTGGCCAGGAAAGCCTGCTTAAGATGTGCGAACGCGTCCTTGTTCAGCCCCTCCTCACACTTCTTCTTGGGGTTGGGGAACCCTCACTCGTGTCCTGCTGGGGGGCTTTATCTTGGGCAGGGGCAGGGGAAGGACCAGAACCAGACTGTGCCATGTTTGTGCACTCCTGTGCTATCTTGTCCGCCAATCTCTGCTCCATAGGGGCCATCAGGTCGTTCACCGCACTGAATATGGAGGTGTCAAAAGCCTCGTAAAAATTGTCGCCCCATTGGAGGTAGGCCATTTTCTTACAAAGAGAAGAGGCATTATTACTTAGCTGAAGCATAACTAAAGATTTTTATATTTGACAAAAGCTTCATTGTGTACCAGAGTCATTATTTATAGTTAGCTAATCCTCATGAAGGTATTCTAAGATCTTAAAATCATTAAAAGGAAAAGTCTTTAGTCTTCAATGTCTACAGTTAGCATCTTCTTTGGTAAACAAATCAATAGAAAGCAAACAGGTACATGATCTGATATATTGGTTAATCTAATGCCTGTACAATGCACTGAAATAATATGTTGGAAGGAAGCTAAAAATGTCTCATTGAGTGTGTATTATGTACTGCTGAGTAAAAGCTAAAATCATGATCATGAGAATGTAAGATATTCATACATTTAATAATTGTAAAGTACTTATTAATTTCACTATTAACAATTCCAATTCAATTCAATTACTTTATTCAGATAAAAACATATCCATAAAAGAACAAATCTCATACAGCACATAAAATGCACAAATTCATGATAATCATAATAACAAATATAAAAGACAGATACATATGATAAAACATTGTTCATAAAGTGCACATCGTATTGCGGGCGCACACAGCAGTTTTCAGGAAGGCGCCTACACAAAAGACCAGTTCATCATCTTCCAAATTGAGGATAGTCCTATATGCGGTTCAAGGTTAATATTTTTTTTAAAAAGGTATTAAAAACCATTTGGCATATTTTATAAAAACTTACAGAAGAATAAAAAATGTAATGTAGTTTGCCCGCTCTGGCCGTCACACAGGCATGGCAAGAAATCTAAGTTGGCGTGAAAACCAAGAGGGAAACAAAGTAAAAATGTCACTGTGCCAGCCCTTAGATGGAAAAGGAGTCCCCTCTCCAAAAGGCCTATAGGTTTTGTGGGATAGCTGGCCAACTGATAATAAGTATTCTCAATAGACATAAAAGTGACTACAGTTGGTTTCCTGGACTCCCTATCAAGTCTTGCCTTACTATAATGCATATAGAGTGCCGTCCGGAGATCTTTTTTGCTTACAGTATCTATCTCATTTGGGGTTACAAAAATGTGTTCATAATTAACCCTGCTTAAACTCAATCTTACCTCAGCTAGTCAAGGAATGTCCATTCCCTATTCACACTTAAGGCAATCTCCTATAGTCTCTCTTGTGAGAGAAGTCGCTGGATTTTTCCAAATGGCTAGCCAAAATAGAGCAGGGCGGGCCTTTATATAATCTTCAATAAAGTGTAATTTTAATTCGCTATTGCAAACGTAATGGGACGTAGAGATAGGGGCACCCAAAAGTTTCCGACAGAACCTATTTTCCTCACACTGGATACTACAACTCTTTTGAGAAGCCCCATACCTCTGCGTCATAGGTTGTCGTAGGTATACACTGAAATTAAAAAAAAATTAAAATGGCTAAAATAGCCCCCGTCCTCCTAGGTTGGGGGAGACTAAGAACCGAATTAATAGCTTTAGAAAACGTATTCCTGCAGAATACCATATGATCAAACCAAGAGCCGTTAGCAGCAAAGACCAATCCCCGATAGGGAAAAGTGCTAGTGCATTGTAAACTTTGATTACCCATGGAGATGGAATTTAAAAGGCGCTTCCTCAGCCCGCAAGCCAATATAAAAGATTTTTTTAAATTAGTGCATTAGTCTAAACTGGCCTTGAAATCAACAAAACCCCGCACTAAAAGGCGTAGGGCATTAGGTGTGCGGCTCATTAATACCGCATCATCAGTGTATAAAAGGGTGGGGAGTGCATCACCATTAACTCTGGGGACATCATTAGTGAGCACTGTCAGGGATTTGTATAGATGAACACATCCCTTCCTGACCCCTCTACAGACTCTGATGGCATTAGAGTCCTCCGCACCAGTGTTGATCCTGACCTGAGCTTTCAAATCCTTATGCAAATATGCTAAAAAGTGTACTAAAACCTCGTCTAACCCATGTTCTAATAAAATGGACCATAATCGTGACCGATTAACATAATCAAAGGCTGAAGTCAGGTCCATAGAGGCCAAATATATTGGTGACTGCTGTGCAATAGTATATTTCCCAATTATTAGGTTGAGATTTATACATTGTTAAATAGTGCCTACTTTACTTCTAAAACCTAGTTGGCATGGTTGTAAGATTAAATTGCCTTCAGTCCATGTTTTAATCTTGTTATATAAAACCCTCCCTAAAATTTTCAGAGTGTTCTCAATCAGGGAGATAGGTCTGTAACAGCTAGGTTGGGAGCGATCACCCTTTTTAAAAATTGGGACAATAATGCTAGTTGACCAGGTACTTGGTAGCGGCGCATTAGTTAGATTATTAAAAACATTTAGTAAAATCGGGGCCCAAAAATCGGGTTTGTGCTTGATGAGATCAATTGGTAACCCATCAGGGCCTGGGGCTTTATTGCCCAGGCTCTGGTGTATAGTTCCTGAACTTCAGGTAGGGATATTATTGTCCCTGCAGGGACTCAGAGCTCAAACGGATCTTCGTCATATGTGGGAGCTGTGTATATCATAGAAAAGTGAGGCTCCCAGACCTCGCTAGCTATATTACAGCTGATCGGTGTTAGTGGTTGTCCCATTGCTCTCATATTGTTAACAGCAGCCCAAAAAGCGTTCCCATTCTTTAAACTAGCGGCACTGGCGAGAGCATCCCATCGTTCATTTAATGATTCTTCCTTCCTATGGGAAATAGCCAGCTTATACTTTTGTCTGAGCGATTTAATTAAAAGGTGACACCTCGGGTTGGTTGTTAGGGCCTTGCCTAGCTGTCTATTAATGACTGAACACTCACTATTGAACCATCTAAGTCCATGCTGTGTAGCGATAGCAGGCTTTGATAACGCAGATTTTATAGCCTCGCAAAGTTTAGTAAATGCGCTAATTAGCTCGAGATTGGGGTCCTGTACTGACAGACAGGAGTTGATCAGTCTCAAATTATCTCTAACCACCATATGAAACAAATCAGTGCTAATAACCCTTCGCCACACTAATCTTAGTTTATCTGTTGAGGGTACCAAATTCCTAGCGCCACATTCTGTTTTATACATCGGACTGGGGGACAATCTCAGCACTACTTTGATCGGGTTGTGATCGCCGTGCTGTGTAGGAGCAACCTCAGCTTTCAATAAAAAGTCCTCAAGGGCAGGAGAAATGAAGATATAATCAATAGTGGTGGCACTGCCCCTTCCTCTGAATGTTGGATCAGGTAAGTTATTATTATTAGTTGCAGCAGCAATATCCATAACATTACTCAAATCATGATTTCGCAAATGTTCCTTTAACTCCACACCCCTTTGGCAAATTTGTCCTATGCTGCTGGGCTTTGGAACAGCAGTATCTTCACTGGGGAGATTAGCATTAAAATCGCCCCCAAACAGATGCCAGCTTTTTTGTCAGAGCCGTTGCAGTTCTTTAGGGTCGTGACAAAGTCAAATAAATTAATACAATTTGTATTGGGAGAACTGTGAAAGTCATTGTTATAGAAATTAAGTAGATAAATAGATACCCCCCTTTTGAATAATAAAGCTTGAAATTTATCACTTTGGGTGTGTAAAACCTTAACACTACCCCCTGCGACAATGTTCACCCAGATTGAAAGGCCACCGGACGGTCGACCAGATTTGGGAGTTGGGGCTACAACATTAAAACATTCAAACCCTTCAAGATATATGTGTTTAGTGGCCCAGGTGTCTTGGAACATAAGAATGTCCTGCTGTATAACTAATTCCAGCCAGTCTGCTAGATCTATTTTTGATTGTAGACCAGCAACGTTCCAGCTAAGTATATTCAAATCTAGGTTATCACAGGCCTTAGGGATAGTTGTAGAGGCATGATCATGTGCCTCAATTATATGTGGAGGGCATATAGATATATGATCGGCCCCATCAATCTTAGGGGGCAATGGTAGTCAATCCTGGGTATCCAGATCGGACAGTGCTGAGAATTGTTATGGTCAGCTGGGAAAACAGGCTCATTTAAAGGGCATCTCGAGGTTGGTTTATAAACGTAGCCCAATGGTAGACACCACATTTTTGACGGGTTGGTAGTTGTAATCTCCTGACTTCTCAACAATGACCTTACCATAGATGGTCTATGAAAATTAATAACAATGCAGTCCCCTTCTATGTTCTTAAGTAAGTCACCTACCCACCCCACTCTTCGTACCATGATTATCTCTTTCGCATTTAACACATTGAACCTCTTATTCTTAGACAACCAGTCCACACATTTGTTGCACAGTTGATCCCATGTTTCCGTCTGTTCCTTCTTGAGGGTTGGCACCCCTGCCAGCACCAAAACATAGGGGCAGGCTGCCGGTGGCAGTCCCAGCACATCTGTATTAGGCATAGGATGGATCCTACTCTGTGGGTCAGATGTAATACTGCTAAATGTTCCCAAATTCAGTCGGTCACCAACCGGTCTATTAATAGGTTCTAGTGTAAGAACAGGGGGGCACAAATGGATCGATCCCAGCCGAGGTTGGTAGGCCTTTGTTAGAAAAAAGAGGTTTCTGCGCTGTATTAACCTTAGGAAGGAGGCACTCTCTTAATCGAGTGCATGTTTTACAAGAGGATACAACTAAGGGGGCAGTAGACGGGCACGTAACAGTAAAGGGTGGGTTGACTTGAGATAAAGCAGTGGGTGAAGGAATTGACACCCCCCGGGGACAACATTAGTTTGGACTGTCTCTCCCCATTTGGTGAGTTTGTTCATTACAGTGTCCAAGTGATCCAAACGCTTCCATAGAGATGTACATTTCGTGTCTATCATATCACTAATATGTGAGCATACAGTATTAATGAAAGCATCCCCAAGATCTGGTGCAGCAAGTGCAACTTCCGTCTGAGTGCAAATAGAATGGCTAGACTTCCCGCTCAACGATGATCCCAAGATACTGGCACTAGATGATGATTGCATCCAGGAGGACAAACAGCTGTGGGATGAACTAGTGCATGGGGGCTGTTTCCTTTTGGTACAGACAGGCTTCCTTTTACGTTTTGTAGCCAATGCTACTGCAGTTGTTGGGGTACCCGTAATTGGCTGTGTCTGGGGCATGTCATGCCCTTGGGCACCAGAAGTGCTCCCACTAGGAAACAGCACGTTATTAGAGCCAACTGTCTGATGCAGGGGGTTGAAAGGTGTAATAGTAGGTGCTGGGTCAACTGATACCCCTCCAAGCGCAGAGCCAGTCTGTACTGCCTCACTTCCCAAGGACAATCTGCGCTCTGTTAACTCTATCTCATTCGACAGTATGCTGACCACCCTCTCCAGCATGCTGTCAAGAGTAATGGCGGAATGCGCAGGTGGTGAGCCAGTACGATTCCGCATCACAAGTATTTGGCCAAACTATTACCAGCCCAGTTATTACGGGTGTACACTCACCTCGAACCTCTAAGCCGGTGCTCCTATATCACTTGAAAGAGAGTGGGCCCAGCCCAGCCTCTGCCAGCTGCTGACTGGCACAGACGGGCCTGCCCTTGGCCCATGCTCGTCCCTAGCTGCAGGAGCCCGGTGCTGCTTAAAGCGCCTCCTGGCGCACGATGACATGGGCGGCGTGTCTGCCGCAAGGCTGACTGGGGGCTGGAGTTCTGCTCCCCCGATGTGGCAGTGACGGGCTCTATTAACATTGTTAGGAAAATACTGAATTTTTGCTGTATCAATCAATAATTCTAACATCACATTGAAATGATCTTCTAAAATAAAGTTATCACCCTCGGTAGTTCAGCTCAATCAGCCAGTACAAACCAAAGTAATACAGGAAAGAAATAAAGCACATAACATTTCAAAAGTAGGTTATATGAAAGTTCTACCACATAGAACCAAAGATGTGGAGGAGTTGACCTCTTTCTCAAGAAATCTCTGCTATCACTTTCCACCACTAGACACCACTGCCTTTATTTCTGAGCACTGTTAGATTACAGATAGTGTCCCCCTTAATGTGCATATTTTTACCATCTACTGCCCACTTGGAGTTATCAGCTCCTTCTTTAAGACCTTCACTCCACAATTGAATCAACACCATTCTTCACTCATCTTATTATTGGCTTCAATTTACATCTATGTCATCACCATCAAAGATCCCTTTTTGCCATTTCCTCTCATATCATTCACTACTAAAACACAAATTCCAATTCTACTTACACATAGCAACCCATTAGACCTAATTCTGATGTTTAAAACATTAACATACTCCCCACCCCAACTACCTCAGACAATTATTTAATTCGCTTGGCGGCCACCATCCTTCCCAATACGCCATATATCATAAAGATCCCTACTATCAAACATAAACACTCTCCAAGGGTCATATCTTCATGAACCAACTTCATATGTAACTTGAACCATTTCTACCCTCCACGTCACTGCATAACCTCAATGATAAACTGAGAACAGCCTTCATCTAACACTGCTGTCTACATATCTTGATCCAAGCTGGCTGCTGCGTCAAGGATTATCCCCCTGTATTCAATCTGCAAAAGTTAAAATGCTAGCGCACTTCCTTAACTGGCATAAAGCCAAGCCTACAGAGCATATGAATGATTACTGATGAGTCCCCTATGACCTTACAGTTGGACTAAACATGCTGCGACTACTTTCTTGACACAATCTTCTCTTTATATTCCTGTGCTAAAGAATGTGCCTTTAGTATTACCATATCCTCTCCTTAACTCATGTATCCCTCTCCCAAAGTCCTTTATGTGCTTTAGATATTCCCTTTTAATTCTGTCTTAAAATTGAAATCGTCAGAACTGCCCTCAAAACACAGTTATCCATCACACATCCCCTTCCCACTTCTATCATGTAACTCAAACGAATTATACTGAAACCTATGCTCAGGCGTCAGTCCCCACCACCAGCTAAATTGATCCCTGTTCTAATATACACTAACCTTTATTGCATAACATTCAATCCCTTCACTCCCCAGATTATTAATACTCTGGCTCTCTCATCAAACCTGTCAATTGTTCAATTTCTCAACTTTCTTTCTTTTTCAAAGTCTTAGAACATCTTATTTTCAACCACTTCACTTCCTTTATCACCTTTAGCAACTAATTGGATTCCCTTCAATCAGGTTTCTGACCTATTTTCCTAATGAAATTGTAGACAATTTCATTACTTAACTCCACCATGTCCTGGTACCTCAATCCTAAAACTCCTCAACCTCTCATTAAAGCTTGATATAGTTTATTGGCCCTCTCTGCTGTCTACCCTTATAATTCTTTAATTCACTGACAAAACACTCAAATAGTTTTCCTATCTTTCCATTTGCTTGTTCCCTCTACCATAGAACTCATTACTCTTTCCAGCAACACCTTCACCAGTTGGCCTCCGCAGTGTTCAGTTCTGGACCCGCTGCTTATCTCTCTTTATATAACATCTTTGGGCAACCTTATTTCTTATTATGTATGCTCTTATCCTTTATATGCTGATGATGCCTAAATCTTTTCTTTGAGCTTCATTCTCCTACTTTCAATCTTGGGTCTTTGACAGCTTTACTGTCATCAAGCCCTGGATAGCGATCTGTTCTTTCTGATGCTAAACTCATTCAAGAAGTCAAAGTTCTTGCTGAGACTGCACTCATATCTCTTAAACATCCAATAATATACCTCTGGCATTGTCATTATAACACCCCTTACCAAAAACATTAACATATCTAAACCCTTCAATGTGTATGGATTCCTCAATTCCTAGAACAGCAACAGCTTTAAGGTACCAATCATTTAACATCAGAACATTCAAACCTGACATTCCCACTACTACTACCAATTAACTTATCCCTGCACCAGTCATCAGTAAATTAAGAAATTATAATAGCTTATCAGTGGGTCTACCTCTGCACACATATTTGCCTATGGATACAGTTGTAAACTTCACAACAAAGACCCTCACCAGACCAGATGGCTATCACCCAAAAATAGAGCTCAATATCAGTTACTAATCAGTGCCTGTTGAACTATGAAAAGAATATTCCCCAACTATTTAGCTAAAAGCTTAGTTTGGTACATTCCTCCCTTTGCTCCTCAGTCTGGAAACCAAAGCTTTCTGCCACACCTACACCTTCTTGTGTGCTCTCAAATCTCAAAACACTTAACATGCTTCGCTTCAGCACTGGAATCTACTTCCTATAGATTACATTCTACCTCCTCACTCCTCATTTACATTGATACTTTTAAAACATACTATTTCAAACCAAAAGGTAGTATGGACTAACCCTCACCTCCAGCCCATCCACCCCATCCCTTCAATCATATTCTAATAAAAATACATATAGTTTTGTCTTTTCATTGTATTGTGACACCCTCATCAAGTATTAGTCCCTGCAGCAAAATGGGTTCCACCCATTAAGTCCACCCAAATTCTTCGCTTTTTGGTCATCTGGCTTTTCACCTTTACAAAGTGGTGAATGACCCAGGGCAAGGTTGAGCATAGACCTGCTCAGGCCATGTAGGCGTTTAGTGCCCTTGATGGATCTGACCTAGAACCAGAAGGATGCAGTCTGGGTTCCCTGTGGGGAGAGGTGGCCTCATGGTTGAGTCAGGTGGGTGGTCTTGGTGTCAGAAGGCCAGTGTAAGATATCTGTGGTGGCAGACGACTGGCGAATGGTGTGTCTGGTCAGAATCCATTGCCACTTATTACTGCTGACTAGGCAAGAGTACCCATGAGCGACTGCTTGTTCTTCCGGTAGTGACAGCTGGCAGCGGAGTTTCAGACAAAAGGAGTTTCATCCATTTAGTCCACCCAGATCTTTTGCTTTTTGATCACCTAGATTTGGGATCTTTACTGTAGGCCAGTTTCACTACTCGAGTCTCACTCACAGTAATTACACATTAATTGGACTGAGCATGTTTACTGCCTGTGCATGCCTTTTAGGATAAGGCCACTTCAGCACAGCTAGGGTATGGGGCAATGGGCTGCTTGAACATAAAAATGTGTACACACACTTTCGTGTGCGCATGTGCTGTCTCAGTGTGAGACTACAGTTGCACATAGTTCGGTTATTGCGCACAGGTAGCCTGGCGAGAAAAGATTCTGCCAGGGTAGGTGCTGACCTGTGGTAGGCCCTTTCTTATTAGTCGGCATTCATTGATAGGTCAGTAGGGTTTACTGGATAACCTGAAGTGTCACATAGGTGAAATCTGCCTTAAAATGCAGTTTTGCTCCACTTAGGCCTACAAGGTCCAGTTATGTATCAAGCTTGGGTGAAACATGCACACCTAGCTTGAATATGCAGGTGCAAATAACCTACTTATTCATCTTATGGGTCATCCAGAATTGTCATTTTTCTCTGGCTCAGCTCAGAATCTGATTCAAGGCCTTTTGCCCCCTCTGCTGAGCCAAGTTAATTACTCTGCTCTGCAGCAACGGAAACAAAGTCTTCCCCACAAAAAAAAGGAGCCATTATCAGTGCTTGAATGAGATCCAGAGAAGGAAGGGTTGGTGAGGAAAATATGCATCTGGTAATTAGCTGTCATGTTGCACTTTGGTTGGTACATCCAAATCCCTCTGAAAAAAGGAGGAAGTTCAAACATTTGGAGGCAACAAAGGAGAAACTCCCCTTTGACGTTTTTGTGAGACAGTTTCTGACAGTAAGGTCAGTTAAGGGTGGAACGGAGACCCTCAGAGGAGCTCAGTACATTGACAACTTGACAGCGCTCAGTTTGGATTGTCCCAGAATATTCTGCAAGAAGTTTAGGACAGGGGTGGAGGGATGATGTGGCATCCTAGGATTGGCCAGAGGTGCCTGGCATCTAGAACTTTCCACCTACACTAAAAAAAACCTTCACAATGGAGAGACAAGGAGCAAGAGCCTGGACCTGGACAGCAAAATCAGCAACACCATGGAGAGTTGAAAGGAGAAGCCACCTGATGCCCTGCATGATGGACTAAGGACTTTGGAATGCAGCTGACCCCCCATGAGTAGAAAGTCTCTCCTGGGCCAGTGACACTGGCCCCTTTATACTTCATGAGGACTGGTTGTGGGAAGACCTGGAGTTCTGTGCCCCAGCAGGAAGAGAGGAGCACTAGGAACCAAGCAAACGAGAAAGCTAGTGCAGGGAGCCAGTTTTACCAGCTTCCCGCAGATGGAGACCTTTTGAGGCCAGGAGGCCTGCTCACAATGTTCCTGGTGGCCTGAATGCACCACCAGGAGTCAAATTAGCCCAAGATCATTCCAATTGGCCCTTCAGGGCCAGAGTTATGCAGCTTCAAAGGATTTGGTCTTTGACACCTGCTCTGGAAGTGGAGCACAAATGGCTTTACTTTTGCATCCTAAATGTCCGGGGCGGTCGGCGCAACAGGCAATTGATTGAGCTTCTAAAGGCTCCCAGTAACCCCATCTCTCCAAGCGTCGATGCAAAAGAAAAAGCAAAACCAGCACAGCAGGCCGAGGCAACATTGAGTGGGGCCCAGGACCCCCTTCCCAGACCACAAGAAAGAGAGGAGTAGAGGGCCTCCCACCTGTTGCCCTGCCTGCTCTCCTTGTAGCAGGGGTATCCACACTGCTTCTGCCATGGGCATAAGCCAGAAGGAAGTCTGCTACCTCCCTTAGGGAGCACCAGGCAATAGATACCAGCTCTACATGGCCCCAGAAGTCTGGGGCTTGTGTAGGAGCCAGCCAGGCAGAATACGAGTGAGCTCCATGCACTGGTTCAAAAAAGGATGAGGCTGCGGGTACCCTGGGTGGGCCTAGGGCATCCATAAAATCAACAAAAAGGGAAAAGGAATACTTGCAGTAGAGGCCACTTTAGTGGAGGAAAGCCTCTCATCCAAAATTCACGCCTCCTGGCAAGGAGTGCCCCTTAATGCACTGTGATGGGTTTATTTGCATAATTTCTTGCCTTTGTAGTGCCCCAACAAGGGGCAACATCAGCAAGTGCATTAAGTGCTTGGGGGCTGCAGGAGCGCAGCATCCCCCTATTGAGTAACGTCTGGATATCCACTAGGGATGGGTGGAATGTTTCATTCTGGCTGTGGAATTGGTGGAATTTGGCAACTCCACGTCACTCTTGGAACACAGAATTGCAGACAAATTCTGCCAATTACCGCATGGCAGAATGTTTTCCTGCAAGGCACCATTTTCTAATGTAGGCTGTCGTGAGTGGCTGCAGCCAGAGGGCTGCTTCTCGAATAAATTTGCTGCTGCTAGAGTAGATGCTCTACTCGAGCGGCAGCAAAATCAACCCGAATGGATGCACTCTTGCGCAGCGCATGATGCCATTTGTGCTGATTTTTGGGAGCTGCTCACGCTACTGGTGCTAAATTGCAGCTCACGCAGCGAGACATACATATTTACGCCCGTTGGTGGAACTCTCCAGAATCTTGTGGAGTTTTAATGCAACTCCACAGAATTCCGGGGAGTGAAACTTCGCTCATTCTGCCCACCCCAATATTCACCCTATGTCACCCAAGTTCCAGGGAACATGACATGGGGAGAATTTTGTCACAAGTTTAAAGCACTCCCTGGCTGGATCTTTTGCTCTATGGCTCAGTAGTCAAGGGACCTCTAGAGTGTGGACCTAGGGCTGCTTTGTATGTAGTCTTAAGAGTGTAGAGAAAGACTCTAACACAGATTATTGTGGTTTTCAATGCTTTGTTGAATATTGTTGATAGTGATTTTTAACAAAAATTGCAATGCTTTGGTTTGGAGTAATGATTGCATTTAAACATGGTTATTGATTCAATTGGTCTGATGGTGATTTTCAGCACATGGTTATTGTTCTATTTTAATGTGGTGATCTCTCGACAGTGTCAATAGGCTTGCTGTATATTTTAATGTGGTGGACCTTTGATAAAGCCAACAAGCATGCCTTACCTATTGATGTGGTTACCCCTTAACAAAATAAACAGGCCTGATATATTTAAAATGATGCACCACTACATTTTGTTGTTCTATCTGGTATAGGTGGGCGGGGGGGTACTGTGATTTTGGGGGTCATGACCCACTGGGGGTCAAATGTGATTGCAGAATGTCACCAAAGGTATATCCACCTACCTAATGGACATCTGTGTAATTTAATGCTTAGTATTTAGCAGTGTGTGTAATAAATGTACTTTTCCTGATGGACAATGATTCATCAATGGTTGTTATTGTGTGCCAGCGGATATAGATAGAGATTATTAGTCTACAAGACCTCCCCTGAGTAGGCCTTGAATTGCTCTTCTTCACTACCCTGAGAGAGTTAATTGCTACAATGGGGTGCTTGGTTCCCAGGAAAGAGACACTTGTGAAGGTATTACTTGCACAGGCATCACATCTTGCACAACTAATAACCCAATTTCTTACAGTCTCACATTATTCTTTGTCCTATCCTGCCAAATTGTTCATGTCCTCTGTAACCTAAATCTTATTTCTATGTACAGCACTTTTTGCTGAAATGTTCCTGTTGTTTGTGCTGTTAAATAAATGTATAAGCACATAACAATGTATACATTGGGGAAAAAAAGTGGGACTCCCACTTCTGTGATATGTAACGCCACATCTTACCAATTCTATTTGCAAGCATTATTGTTGGAAAGAACAGCTTTTCCTCCGAAAGCTCCCACTTCCAAATGCTACATTTTCCGTGATCTTTATTGTGTTTTGGTAAAGATACTAAAATATTAAAGTATACTTTGCCAGCTTTTTGTTGTCAGCACAACTGATTCTCTTACTGTTTGTAAAACAAAGTCAATGCATACAGATAGGGACTTATTTCGCCACTAATTCTACTCTCTATCATGAAGTCCTTTATTGCTCAATATTTCTTCCACACTCTTTAGCATGTATATTGAACCCTTTGCCTTCATGCTCAAAAGCTTCAAAATGTCCAACCAGGTGCTTGTGGGTGATATATAATTGTATCTTAAGAACACCTCCCCTGAAGATACTAAATATGCAGCACAAAACCTATCCCAAATTCAATACTGGATGACACAATGACATCTGAGCTCAACCACCTTAAAAAGGAGTTCATCCTGTTCACATCCTAACTGCTCCTTTCTGGTGAAGTCCTGACTCAATACAATTGAGGTGCTAAACTACAACCCCTCCTTTGGGTGTACCATATCCCTTGACTTGTGCCTTAATAAGACCCTGTGCTTTCAAGGACATAAGGCCAAAGGGCCTCAGTACCAACGAAGAGTCTTATGCAATCTCAAGCTTTTATTCCCTCACAGTATCAGCAAACAAGTGGTACAAGTCTTGGTTCCCTCAAGTCTGGTCTATGAGAACTTCTTCCTCACTGGAAAACCTGATATACATCTACCCCTCTTATAGCAGCACTTAATGCATCTGCAAATCTGGTGACGATACCTAGAAAAATTGAACACATTTCCATAATGTTGATCATTTTGAAATTAAAAAGTGTCTTTACATTTGATAACATCACCCACAAGCCATACCACCCCGTGCCTCTTTACAACCTACCACAAAAATATGGTTCTCTCAGGAAGCCAGGGTCACTCAGGAGTGCTGACACCCTGCGTTTGGCAGTCCCTGTCAAGAAATTCAAAACGCTGAATCAATCATTCAGCCAGAATGCCCCTAGGACACAGAACTCTATGTTGCCTTACCTTAAAAAACATGCAAAAAAGCTCACTACTACAGTGTCTTATCTCATCTACAACAACCCGGATCAAGACTGAACAATGAGTTTACAAAGTACACTATCTCTTTTTTGGGATGATTTGTGTTATATGTGGATCATTATCCACTCCATTACACCACTTATGTTCAACAATTCACCATGCATAATGATGTATTATTATTGTATTCTTTTACTTTAATTTGTGCCCTGTTGAACTGACCTTTGGAAAAGTGACCTGTCACCTTTCCATTGTAGTCTGCTCTACATAAAACTGAATAAATGAATGAATAAAATCAACAGAACACTGTGGTCCATATTAGGCCTGTGGGTGAACTCCTCTCCGTTCGCGGAGTTTTCCCGCACTCCATGGAGCACGCAGAGTTTTTTCCTTGCTCGCCAATGTTAAGTTGGCGAGCAAGGAAAATCCAATGCAAGACTACCTACCACCAAGATTTCTCAATGGGGACCATCGCGGATGGTCACGACCACTCGTATTGACAAATCATCCGTTCCCGTTGAAGAAGCTGCTGAGTTGAAAATCTACTGGAGCGGCAGAAAGAAGCAGCGCCCTCTTGCGCTGTGCATGGTGCCATTCACTTTATTATTATTAGTAGTAGTAGTGGTAGTAGTAGCAGTAATAGTTGTAGTAGTATTAGTAGTAGAAGTAGTAGTAATATTATTACAGTCTTTGTCCAGCCACAACAAATGTAAGCAAAACAAACAATCAATGACAGCAGGAACCTTGTACGGCATACTGTTGTATCCATGACGTTTCGAACAATATATCATGAAACATTCACAAGATCATACAAAGTTACATAAACAATAGAGGCTTAGAAGGCATCACTCTATCAGCAGTCTTGATAAATATGAATCGCGAGAACACAACCATGCCATCCAATCCTCCAACATTGTGAGCAGGAGTTCAAAGTCAGGACTGACAGACAGTGAGGGGAGTTTTCCCCAATTAGCCAGTACAAAGTGTCACATTGCTGTGTCTTCGTTTCACCAAGCTATGCCCACAAGGGAGTCCAAATCTAATTTGCCTGGTTGTAGAGAATGTAGATCTCGGTAACCACATAACACATAGCGGCATTTATGAAGTCTATTAACCATTATTTGACATGGGGTGGGAGCCATCATATTCAAGCCATGGCCTAGCAGTTTTTAGCCGAAAGCAAGGGCCCAAAAGGGACCCCTTTCAATGTCTGTTTTTAAATACTATGGGGTCTGAGACCCGGAGGGTCCAGGCCCACTTATAGCCCTCCTTCTCTGTCCCTCAGCATGGTGGGGGATATCTTAAGTACCACCCTGATGCGCTGAATACTGCCATATTTTGAATTCATCAGTCTGGTGGTGATCTCTGTCCATTCACAGTAGTTATCATCAGCATGGCGGCTTCTGTGAAGACAATGAACGTGTGCTGCGTGGTTGTCATCTTTTAGGTGGCCACGTACCAAACGATTCGATTCTCAGAAACAAAATTGACTCACTAAAGTTTTTTGCTTTTCAGACGCAAGCTCTTACCTCCTCTACTTGAATCACAATTCTATAAATACACTTCCTTAAGCAAAAACACCAAAAAAGATCTATTGGCATTCCCTATATACAAAAAGCAAATGTAGCATTTAACATCTCACTGTCTATTCATTTAATTCTCCTTATATATCTGCAGGAGTTGGTCAGAGAGTTTGTGGAAGCGTTTGAAATGAATGATGGGAGAGGGTGCCAAACATATTGGTAGTAGTGCTGAATAGATGGAATTCAATACAAATGTGGTGCAGCTTTCTTTTTCTTTGTAACAATTGTATTTTTTACCAAGACAGATAATGTGGTTGCGTAATTTATACAACTGCAACAGGTAACAAAGTGAAAAATTGGGTTGATCGCTATTAATCATTTGCAGGCTGAAACATTAAAAAAGAGGTACTATTTTTCAGCACTCTATGCAGGGAATGAAAGATTCAATTAAAGCGAGCAATTAACTTTTTGTAAATTTGGACCAATGAGAGAATCAGACATTAAAATTTGAAAATCTTTGGGAAATTAGGTAGTAGGTTAGGGTGGGTAATTACATCACACACCATCATTTGTAGGCATGGTATAAAAGGAGGAGATCTGGGCAGTGAACGTTTTTACATATTGTCCAAGCAACTGCTTTTGAGATGTGAGGTGAATTAAACATTTATAAGAGGTATGGAATGGACATTTGTATCTGGAAGTTGGCCAAGAATTGAGACGGTACATGCGATACTTAACTCCATGAAATTATATCATACAATTTCAGGAATTAATATTTGGTACACTCAGTGGTACAACAAGTTGGAACCAGCTATGTTACAATTCACATTCATGCAAGTACGATATAGTGAGAAGCGATAGAAAAGCCAGGAGGAAGGCATTGAAAAGCCATCCTAGAGGATTTATATCCCACCTTAACTTATGAGTACATCTCTGGGCAGTTGGTTCATATTTCCTGACCCAATATGGGTTATAGGGAGAGAGAGGACATAATATTGAGAACTCTTGTGATATGTTAGGCCTTGGAGGGAAACTTAGATTGCCTATTATTTATTAGTAAGTCGAACTTAAGGTAAATTTGGGTAACTTTCATAAAATCTGAAAAAATTATCATAAGTAGGGATTTATTAGCAGATAGAATGTTTTCTTTTTCACCTCTTCCATATGTAATTGATAACCAAAATTGATTTGGCTGTAAAACATTGGGTAACTATGGTAAAAGTGCACCTGTATTATATTAGTTAAAGAAAACTCAATGTCATTCTGTAATGTAATTTTGTATGGTACTATGCTTAGCATTTAAAATAGAAATGCTTCTGGGATTGTCTGCACATAACTAATTTAAATGTGGTGTGAGTCATATTTGGAAATGTTAATTTTTTATGAAAATTGGATAGATTGTAGATGATTCTTAGGTTCTAATATACATATTTATTAGAGTAAAGTTGATTGTAACTAGAATAATTTTATTTCTCATTAGATTATAAGTGACCCCTGAAAAAGCAGCAGCATGCCACAAAACACGTGTTGGCTTCTTGTCAGATACTTGACTTCAGGTTTCATGATTGGTGCTGATAACTGTGTGAATATTCTGGTCTTGAGTTGGAAAATCTGATGATGAATTTGGAATTGTTCATGAATTAAAATACTTTTTGATGGAAGGGGATTACCAATCAAGAAAGAGAAAGAATGTTTGAAAAGTCTTGGTTCAATCTGTCAAATTGGAACAACCACTAAAACAATAAAGGTGGGCCAAATGAGTAATTTTGGAACTAACGAAAAGCTATCTCATGGATTTGCTTTGAAGTATGAATCAATTTTAAAAGTTTGGTTTTAAAACAGTTTATAAAAAACGATTCAAATTAAAATGAAATGTATCTGTTAAAAAATGTTATATTATGTAATCAATGTTTCAATGGCAGTGCTCCCAATTTTTTTTATTATGCCTAATTATATTTGTTATTGAATTGAGAACTCCAGCACACTAAGACATGCTCCCTCCCCAATATATACCTCGAATATCGCTTAATGTGGTGTCTCCACAGGTTACCTCCAAAACCCACCACTGTGTAGGCCACTGGATAAGCACATCTAATACCAACTGAAGTGGAGAGTGAGTAGACGGTTCAGGGCAAGTGGGCAACTGCAGAGGCCCATGGAGATATATTCCTAGAGATCAAACAATAATCTATTCTGGACAGGGAAAGTCTAGAATTTTTCACACCAGAAATGCTATGCTTCCATGCTGCCAGTGTAATGGTTTGTGGGCTGCAATCACCTTGTTGCACTTGACAAGCATGGATGCATGATACTCCAAACTGTCTGTTGGTGCATGTATTTTGAGTAAAGCAATGATTGGCAGTGCAAGTGAAGAATTGGCACCACTGGAGAGAGGCTTAGCATCTTTGCTGGGCATAATATGAGAGATGCTAGAGTATAGTCAAGGAAACCACAGGACTCTCACAAGTTTTGCAATTGGTGGCAGCCGTTTTTAAGTTACACAGTATAAGTTCATTGTGGCACATAGCATCCTTGCTAAGCAATTGGGGTACAATGTTGTTGCAGGCAGGGTTAAGTAAAACCTTCAAAACTGTTATGTGCTATCTTTTGGAATCAATCAATCAGTGTTTTGTAGAGCGTGACTACTCACCCGTAAAGGTTTCAAGGCGCTGGGGGGGAGAGCTGCAGGTCCGTCAAGGTGCTGTGGTTCATCCGAAGAGCCAGGTCTTGAGGTCCTTCCTGAATTGAGGCAGTGACAGTGATTGCCTGAAGTGAAGAGCCAGGGTGATTGAGGTCTTTGCTGTGAGGTAGAAAAAGGATATTCCTCCGGCTGTGGTCTTGTGGATACATGGGAACGTAGCCAGGGCCAGTTGGGCGGAGCGGAGGTCTCTGGTGGGTACGTTTGAATGCGAGGCAGTGGTTGAGGTACTCAGGCCCCGCGTCATGTAGGGCTTTGTAGGTGTGTTTGAGGAGCTTGAATGTGATTCTTTTGTTGACTGGGAGCCAGTGGAGGTCTCTTAGGTGGTTGGTGATGTGGGTGCAGTGGGGGATGTAGAGGATGAGTCTGGTGGCGGCGTTCTGGATGTTCTGCAGTTTCTTGAGGAGTTTCTTGAGGAGTTTCTGGGTGATGCCAGCGTAGAATGTGTTGTCGTAGTTGAGTCTGCTGCTGACGAGTGCTTGGGTGACTGTCTTTCTGGATTCAGTGGGTATTCGGTGGGTATCCATTTGAAAATCTTTCAGAGCAGGCGTGGCGTGTGAAAGCAGGATGATGAGACGCCGTTGATCTGGCGGCTTATGGTGAGCGAGGAGTCCAGGATGATGCCAAGGTGCTGCGTAAGTTCTGCAGGTGTGGGGGAGGTTTCAAGTGCTGCAGGCCACCAGCGGTCGTCCCAGGCAGAGGGGGTGGAGTCCATGATGAGGACTTCAGTCTTCTCTGAGTTGAGTTTGAGGCAGCTGTTATTTATCCAGGCGGCGACAGCCTTCATCCCGTCATGAAAGTTGTTCTTGGTGACTGTTAGTTTGTTGGTGAGGGAGAGAATCAGCTGGGTGTCATCGGCATAGAAGATGATGTTGAGTCCGTGGTTCCTGACAATAGCTGTGAGCGGGCCATGTAGATGTTGAAAAGAGTGGGGCTCAGGGAGGAGTCCAGAGGCACTCCACAGATGATCTCTGCGGGTTCCGAGAGTAACTGAGGTAGTCTGACTCTCTGTGTTCAGCTGGCGAAGAAGGAGCGGATCCATTCTAGCGCTTTGTTGCGGATGCCGGCGTCGTGGAGTCTTATGCATATGGTGCGGTGAGAGACTGTATGGAAGGTGGCTGAGAAGTCTAGGAGGATGTGGGCTGCAGTTTTGCATCGGTCGAGGAGGGTGTGGACATCATTTCTGGCAGCGAGGAGGGCAGTTCAGTGCTGTGGTTGCTTCGGAAGCCAGTTTGGGAGAGGTCCAGGATGTGGTTTGCTTCGATGAACTCAGAGAGTTGGGCATTGATGGCCTTCTTGATGCCCTTGGCTGGGAAGGGGAGAAGAGAGATCCGTCTGAAGTTCTTGAGGTCCGTCAGGTCGGCAGAGGGTTTCTTCGGCAGGGGATTGATCTCTGCATGTTTCCAGTCTTCCGGGAAGGTGGCGGAGTTGATGGAGCAGTTGATGTTGAGGCAGAGTTCGGGGCGACGGTGATGCCTGCTCTGTTGAAGATGTGGTACGGGCAGGGGTCCGCGGGTGCTCCGGAGTGGATGCTCTTCATGATCTTGAGGGTGTTGTCCTCTGTGAGGGGGGACCAGCTGAGTAGGGTCTGTTGGGGTCTGGCGTCGTGGGGTGTGGTGGTTGCGGGTGGAGTGAAAGTATCTTGGTTATCGAGGCTGTCAAAGCTGTCGTATATCTCCCTGGTCTAGCGGCGGAAGTGGGTGCCGAGGTTGTTACAGAGGTCTTAGGAGGGAGGATGTCTGCTGTCTCTGTGCTGGGTCTGACAAATTCTTTGACCGCTGCAAAAAGTTCCTTGCTGGTGAGTGCCTTGGTGTTGATCCTTTCTTGTAGGGCCACTGTCTTCCATCTCTTCTTGAGCCGTCTACAGGTGCGCCTGGACTCATGAAGGCAGGAGAGAACCAGCTGGCTTTCTTGAATGTTGCTTGCATGGGGCTTTCTTCAGGGGGGTCAAGGTGTTGAATCAATGGAAGTTTCATGTGTGAAGTATTTTTAGGAATCCATTGACATTTATGAGACAGTTTCTATGTATTGTTTCAGAACTGTCCCTTAAAAATTATAAACTTTTATTTTTTTACGCACCTTATTATTTGAATTGGAACGGTTCTACTTATCTCGAAGACTTTGATATACATTTACTTTTGATACATGTATTATATTCAGGTAGTAATATAGGATTTGGCAGTGATTCTTTGTTGTCCAGGTGAACTTTATAAATTCCATTGTCCATTTTTAAATTGCATTTATGAAACATCTACCTTGAATTTATTTCCTAGTCCAGGAGCGTGTTATGATTAAACAGAATATAGTTACTTACAGTGAGAGAAGCAAGATCATTCTAAATTATTTTGACATTCATTTTTTAGATACTACTTGTGTCTGTTGGTTTCAGGAAACTCAGTGTTCCATGGAAACATAGGGACTTAGAAACATATAGATGTTTTTGTGTATATCATATATGATAGAAGATATTAAATCTGTGAAAAGTCTTTAAAGATCTCGTCCTATTTCTTAAATAGCAGTGCTTATCCAGTTGAAGGCAGAGCCCAGATGAATGTCAAGTCAGGCGGGCAATATCCAGTGTCTCTGTTCTCTCTTTTATCCCATTTCCTTATCCATGAGTATATGGCTAACCAACATTACAGTTTGTGTAAGATTGGCAATAGATTCTGGGAAGTGTGGAAACATTCATAACTCTCAATGGTTCCGGACTATAAAGTGTGTGCTTTCCAGTACTTAGGACCCTATTTAATGGGAAACTATTCTTGTCTCTTCAAATCCTGCTGTGTCCCCTGCATGAACAAAATCAGCCCAATGTCTATCCAAGTAGGCCAAAACCTGAACGACTTTCTTAGGATTACTTAGCCATCTAGAGTTCCTTGAGAATACTGAAAGCATCATATGACTCTTCTATGATGTCTTGAGAAACATGGAGTATGGGTTTAAAGGAGTTGTTCTTGCCTATATCTAATTTAAACCATGTGATACTCAGGAGACAGGTCATGCTTTTCAATAATCAGACTTCCCAACCTAAATCCACCCCACCTGATTCCTACACACAACAATGTCCAAACTAATCAGTGTATCCACCCTTGAAACACATCCAATTTAACAATGTAATTGAACAGCATACATGTCATAGAGCATAGTATAGGGCCCGCAGCCTCTGTTTGAAAGTCCAAAGTAAACTCAGTTTTGGAAGGGAACCAAATGGAAAGTCAAGTAGAAGAGAGAAGCACTGATGTAGAACTCCTATCAGGCACCAAACACAAATAAATAACTCAGCAAATGAAACAAAATGATTCACAACTGCATTCGTTTGTCAAATAACCCAAATTAAGTAGCAGAGATCACTCTTACAACCATGTTCAGTTAGCATTTCTGTTGTTGTTGGAACACCTTGCATATTGTACCTGACTCTTCTTATTCCTCTTTCCTCAGACTAGCTGTTTTTAATGAACTGGGATACCCCCATCATGTCAGTGAACACATGGGACTTTTCCTCCAAGAACGCTTCCAACCTAACTGGATATAACCAACGTATTTTATGTTAGAGATCCCAAAATTGTCTCTTTTCTGCTCTAAAAGATTTCCTGGCCCCCACAAATGTAGCTGTGAAATCTGGTTAAAGGATATAACCCCATTATACTACACATCCTCTTCCTTTCTATCCAATATCGGGACGGTATTTCACTCTTAGTAATTCAAGAAATGGGTAATGATTGCTGAGGGACTCCTGAAGAAGGTCTAGTGGCCCATGATTTATGCAGACTCTTTCCTGTTAGATATACCAAAATATGAGGTAGAAATATTTTAATAAATGCTTCTTGTTTCCCCATCCCTGTAGATTTCTCCAGAACTACAATGCACACATTATTTCTCTGTGATCCCACTTCTAAATCCTCATTGTCTGATTAAATGATATCTGGGACCTTCTCCAGATGGAGATGCTTCTCACTGGAGGTATTTACATCATTGTCAATGTTCTTTATGTGTCTTCCCATTTTATTAATTCATGGCTCTGATACTCTCTAAGTTCTTTATATGAACGTGCACCATAGTGAGTGTGTCAATTTACCTATCAATGAATTTCAACCAGTTTTTCAATTCTAACAGTAATGAGAGGGCACATTTCTCTACAGTCGGCAGGACTGCATTCCGTAAAGTGATCACCTGGTCTTTCTCTGCAGTATCAAACAGCTGGGAGGGAATCCTGGAGTCAAAATTATGTTTACTTAGATTGTGTTTACCGCTCCTCACAGTCAAAGTGGCAGAAGAAGTAGTTAATCAACTCCAAATCCTATATAACACAGTGGTGTTGGACCTGGCCTTCTCTACAGGGTCACCCCCAAACCTTTTGCCTTTATCCACCGATTTTTGCTGAATTCATTTTTGTTGGCAATTAGTACACTTTACACATGCTAACCAGTGCCAAAGACTCTTTGCTCTCTCCTAAAAACCTGGTAGAATTGGCTTATACCCGTTTGGCATATTTAATTTACTTATAAATCCCTAGTAAAGACGCACTACATGTGCCCAGGGCCTGTCAATCAAATGCTACTAGTGGATCTGCAGCACTGATTGTGCCACCCACTTAAGTAGCACTTTAAACACGTCTCAGGCTTGCCATTGCAGAGCCTGTGTGTGCAGTTTTTTACTACCATTTTGACCTGGCAAAGTAAAACTTCGGCCAGGCCCAAACCTTCCTTTTTAATACATATAAGTCACAACGTAGGTAGGCCCTGGAAATCTCCAAGGCAACGTGCAGTGTATTTGGAAAGTTGGACTTGAATTTTGAAGTTTTGCATTTCCTGGCAGTAAAAAACTCTTAAATGCGTTGGTCGCTAGTGTAAGGCCTATCTCTCCCATAGGATACCATTGAATTGGCTTTATTACATTTTATAAGTGTAATTTCCAAATGGGAAGAGATAATCAGTTCATGTTTGCTGTCTTTGGAATTAGGGTGAAAAGCCCCATTTAGTGGTGAAGTTGGGTTTTTGATTACAATTTTAAAAATGCCACTTTTAGAAAGTTAAATACACAAAAGCATCCCCTAAAAGTCAAAATGTATACTTAGTACTTTGTTTAGGGGAAAGTAGTTATATCTGCTCTCCTTATTACCATATGTAATGAATAGCAATTCAACAGTGTGTTATATTAGATAAGCAGCATACTTTTCAATGTAGAAATATCAAGTACAATTTATGAATTATAAATTAATATTCAAGCAAAAGAAGGGGACAACCATTAATTACAAATAAAAGGGTTCAAAAGCACAAAGTCAATAAATCACACTTTCCCGTTATAAAACCCAGATCATAACATAAAGTCAAAATAGTGATCCAAGGCATCACTGGCATCACCCAATAAATAATAAAGTCTGCCTTATAAGAAGAGAAGTTTCTTTAAAGCAAGGGATTTGCAACTCCTCATTATTAAGCTATTGTGGTGAACATAGTGTTGATGTCTCCTAATGCCAGAAGAATGCATGAGATCATACTCAGGATGAAGTGTCGCATTATTTACAGTTATGTGGACCCTTGTAGGGGAGAGGAGTTGACCTAACGGCTTAGAGGGAGACCAGTATACTCTGTGGAGAGAGAAGAGATGATTTCTCCTTAAATTGGCAGCTTGTACTGTAGAGTATAGTAAATCATAAGATACTTGCCATATTGCTTCTGTACTGGAACCCGGCAAGCACTCGCCCCACAGCTGCGATGGAAGGGTGAAATCGCCATCTGCCAGATCTATCAGGAGCCAGTAGAGATTTGCCACCTCTTTCTTATTTCGTTGTCTCATTCTGAAGGCCGTCTCTAAATCGTTCGTGTTGCCAACCGTTATACCAATCGCCTGGGACCAACTTTTTATTTGTAGATATTTAAATTTGGATAGTTGATTGTCCGTGATTACCCTCAGGTCTTCCCATGATAACAAACAGCCATCAGAAATAAGTTGGGCCCAACAGTTTATCCCGGCTGATTTTAACGGTGTTACTAATAAATCTTTAGTCCACTCAGGTGAGCCTGGTGTGTCCCAGATAGGAGCCATAGCGCTGTAGTTACTGATCTTTAAGAGCTTCCTGATTTTGAACCAAGTGTTAACTAAATCCTTTAAAGACTTCAGACGTACCTTCGTGAAGAAGCGTGGATCTCCAAATTTGTATAAAAAAGCATGATCTCCTTCTCTTTCATCCTGCAACATTTCCCTAAACATTTTCCCTATATCTGAGGCATTTGGTTCACTCATGAGCATTTTCCCTGTCCTCATTAGAAAAACACATGCATAAAAAATTATATCAGGCATACATAACCCTCCCTTATTCTTCTTTCTCCGAAGCTTTTTATGCGAAATTCTTATTCCTTTGGAGGCCCATATAAAGAAATTTATTTTTGCCTGTATTTTCCTTAGACCTTCTTCTTTGAAAGCTAATGGTATATTTTGAAACAGAAAAATAAGTTTTGGTAAGAGCATCATTTTTTACCAAGTTGACTCTCCCTATTAGTGTCAAAGGTAAGTATGCCCAGCTTTTTAGAGAATCAGAAATTTCTTTATCAACTCTACGTAGATTTGTATCAATTATATCATTAATATCCTGGGTAATTCTAATGCCTAGATACCTTATTTCTCTTTTCAATGTAGGGGAGCAAACGTTCAGATTCCAGGCCATACACTTAGTTTTTGACTGATTGATCTCATACCCCGAGATACAACCAAATTGCTGTGCTAAACTGTATATGATAGGGATGGCCGTCGCGAGGTCAGACGTATATACCATCATATCATCGGCATATAATGATACTTTTTTTCCCAGTTTTTGCATTTAAAAGGGAGTATATCCTCGTGCCTTCTAATCCTTTCTGCGAGGGGCTCTATATATAGATTAAAGAGCAAAGGTGAGAGAGGGCATCCTTGCCTTGTCCCTCTCTGAACTGCTATAGAAGAAGAAAGGTTGCCATTTATCAGAATTCTGGCTGTTGGAGTTTGGTAAATCGAAGAAACTGCCCTACAGAAATGTTCCCCCAAATTACATTTATTCAATACATGAGTTAAATAGGCCCAGTTGACCCGGTCAAACGCCTTGGTAGCGTCGAGCGTGATGATAGCCATTGGGATTTTATATAGTGTCGCCATGTCTATGGCTCCGATCAGATTATACGTTAAATCTTGGATGCCTCTCCCTCTGACGAAGCCCTTTTGGTCTTCATGTAATAAACTGGTTATAATTCCATTCAATCTCTCTGCTAAAATCTTAGCAAAAATCTTATAATCAAGATTAAGCAGAGAGATTGGTCTGTACGAGTCGCACTGACTAGGTGGCTTAAATGGTTTTAAAATCAGGGCAACAGTGGCCTCATCCCACGAGGGGGGCATATTCCCACCCCTTTCAAAAATATGGGAGAATAGTTTATCCATTACTGGAATAAGGACCTCACCCAATGATTTGTACAGCTCGGCCGGTAGACCATCCGGTCCTGGTGCCTTGCCTTTTTTACCTGTCTCTATTGCCTTCTTGATTTCATTCTGGCTTATTGGTTTTTTAAGATTACTAGACATCTCATCACTGATCTTTTTTGAAGGAAAGTATTCGAGCCATGCTTCTATCATCTTGACCTGTGGGGTTAGATCTTCTCGGTAAACTTTATTAAAATGCTTTCGAAAGGCTTCTTCAATATCTGCGGGGCTCTCACATAAATTTCCAGAAGTGTCACAAACGACTTCTTTTATATTGCCCTTTGCTAGTTCCTGTTTGGTTTTCCAGGCTAAGAGCCTCCCACAGCCTTCCCCATATTCAAAATGAGCCAGCTTGCTGGCCTCCCACCTCTTCTTCAACCTAGCGTCTAACACCCCTGCCAAATCTGTTTTAAGAGATTGCAAAATCTCGCAGGTTCTCCCTGCCATTCTATCCCTCTGAGGGGTAAGCTCATTCTCTAACTTCTGGATTTCACGCTCTATTTCTTCTACCTCTGCTTTGTATTTCTTCTGTCTAGAGATTTGAATTGAGGTTATGCAGCCTCTCAAGAAGGCTTTATAAGCATCCCATACTATTTCTATGGAGGTACTATCCATGTTGATCAAAAAATAGTTCTTTGTGTCTGTTATTAATCTTTCAATTACTTCTTCCTCTAACAGAATGGCTCGATCTAGGGTCCATCTTCTGTTGATTAATTTATTTGGGAGTTTCAGAACAAATATTACTGCCACGTGGTCAGATAAGTGTCCCCCTAGATGTTTCGTGTCTTTCACCCAGTCCCTCAGCTCCATACTGACTAAAAAGAAATCTAATCTAGACTTATAGCCATGTTTCTTATTATGGAAAGTGTACCCTCTCCTACTTCCCATTCTTTCTCTCCATATATCCATCCATCCAAGCTGTTTCATCGTGCTTTTCAGTAAAGATCTCATTTTACAATTCTGGGGTGTTCTGCTGTTTAAAGACCTATCCATTACAGGGTCTAAGACCAAATTAAAGTCACCTGCCAATATTAAGGGATCTCGAAAAAGCAGTAGCTCAGCAAGTAGATCTTTTAACCCCTTCCATGCGCGGCCGATTTTCGCCCTGTGCGAGGCGTTGCATTAAGCGGACGGGTTCATGACGAGCTCAGCTCGTCATGCGCACACGAGCACTGCGCAGCATGACGAGCTGAGCTCGTCATGAGCATGGAAGGGGTTAAAGGGGCTGGGTCGTCTAGGTTAGGCCCGTAATACCCTGCTACTGTAAATTTATATGTATGGAACCTTATTTTAACTATAGCCCATCTTCCCATTTTATCAACTTTGAAACCTTCCACTGATAATGCAGGTTTTTTTTTAATGATTATAGCCACCCCCTTTGTTGTTATCTGTTGTGTAGTGCATATAACTTCGTGAATCCAGCTTTTAGTTTTGCACAAACTCCTCATCTCTTTCTCGGTTAAGTGTGTTTCCTGAAGAATAAGAATTTGTTCTGGAGTATCTTTCAAGTATTGGAATATCCTCTCCATCCTATGTTTTACCCTCAGCCCGTTTAGGTTCCATGACATCATCCTCAAATATATTGCCTGATCAACTGTGGCCTGTGTCATCTCTCCTTATGTAAATGATAAATTGCTTCTGAGATTTGTTTTGGCGAATTGGACTTTTTTTTGATTTTTTTCCTTATGCTCCCCACCCAGTGACCATCCCCTTCCCCCCCCTCCACCCACCCCTGTGCTCCCCTGGAGAACCCCCACTCTTCCTCTTATGGCCCTACCCTGGCCTTTGAGGCTTCCCTCTCATTGGTCAGGACGGTTAAAAATCCATAGCTCTTAATGTGGTTGCTAACTAGTGCTTTCAAAGATTAATTTAAAGGTCTTCTCCTAGTTCCCCTAATTTTTATAACGGAATTACCCTGGAAATTTGAAGCAGAAAAGACTAGTTATGCTAACGAGCCGGTGGTCCACTACCTTGCCCTGAAATAAACTGCAAAAAGGTTTCTGCCTCCTCCACCCGCCTGAATACGTGCATTTTATTATTAAACATCACTTTTAATGTGGCCGGGAATTTGAGCTGTGCTATTGCACCTAATTGTCTGAAAGGATCTAATAACTTTCCCAGCTCCCACTGTTTAGACGCAGTTATGGAGGAGACATCAGACCGAATTTGAAAGGAGAACCCTTCCGCACTTAGTACATTCGACTTCAATGCTTTGTTCAGTATTTCATCTTTTAAATTATAAGTCAAGAAGTGAACCAAGATTTTTCTGGGTCTGGTTTTGTTTGGACTTAGTCTGAACGGGTCCCTATGTACCCTCTGAATATCAGCAGCAAGAGCTTGCTCTGAACAGTCAATTTTAGTTGTTTGCTTAATCAGTTTTACTACAAATTCTTTGATATTGTCTCCTTCAACTCCCTCGGGGACTTTAAGTAACCGAAGATTATTTCTCCGCTGAGAATTCTCAATAGATTCCAACTTATCCTGAATACCAGTTTCACGTTCTTTTAATCTAGTGAGATCTTTTGCATTCTCATCTGCTTTTACTGTTAGCTCCGCCACCGTGGTCTCTAGAGCTGCGGCTCTCGCTGTCAATGAATCTAACTTATCTTCCATTTTCTCGCAGAATACCTTAATTTCAGCTTGGTTTTTTCTGACACCTGGAACCTGTGTCTCACTTCCTCCGTTAGGGCCTGTAAAAGATCTTGAACTAACCAAGACGTGGGTGAATTCGTTATGGCCTCTTTTGATGTTTCAGTGTGCTCTGGTTCCTTATCCAGAACTTGGCTATCCGTTGAAGAAGTCCCAACCTCAGTCAGATTTAATGTATCGCCGCCTTTATCTGGCATCATAAGTTCTTCCGGCCCCTCTTCTACTGACATACCTACTAATGGCTGAAACTTGTTGGGACTTAATATACCCTCAGGAAATTGAAGTACCTTACAAGAGCTACTAGGGTTGCTCTCTTTATGTGTAGACATATGGTCTACCGGCTTTAATATCAGTGTACTAGGCAGTGCTTTAAAATAATCTCTTAATGAGGGCGTAAAATTTGCCTTTGTTTGATTTTGTATTAATGCCTTCACCTTTTTCTTGCTCTTAGGTTTAGATTTTGCTAGTTTTATTTGGTTCTTGGTGTTCAAAGCCTCACAACCAAAGGTAGCCTTTTCACCTGAAACATCCAAATCAGCTGTTTTTAAATGATCTGGTAAATTCCTGCCTATACTTCTTAAGGCATACCGCGATAGTGTTTTAGAGCCTGCTGATTCCCTTTTTTTTCTTAGAGAGCCCTTTTCCGACAGACCTCCCGGACTCCCCAGTTCCACACAGTTAACTCTTACTGTTTGTTGCTGCTTTGTAACCGTCTCTTTCAGCAGCTCCACTTGTCCTCCGCTTCCCGATACAGTTCTGGTGGATTGTGGGGGTTCGAGTCTCTCACATCCACCTCCTCTGCCCTTGCCGCTGTGAATGGGGAATCTCGCCGCCGCCTTCCGCGACGCACCCCCAGAGCCGCCCGTGACCACAAGGCAACCTGCACTCCCTGACTCTCGTCCAACTTCTCGCCCGCGGCTGCCAGCGCTGCCACGTCGGGAGCGGAAACAGCTATCCCCGCCACCTCCTCCGCAGGTCCAGGGGAATCACACCGAAAAAGACACCGCAGAGCCTGGACCCGATCCGTGATATGTCAGCAGCACGTTACCAGTTCTTCCACCGCATCCACCGCACCTGGCTGAGAACACGCCCACGGCTTCGCCAGCAAGGTGTACTGGTTTCATTCGCTTTCTCCGTCCTCCAGGGCTAACGTGAAAATAGACTGATTACATAAAAAACTGGTTAGGATGGAACTACACGCTAAATTCCTCACAGATTGCCTAATTGCTAATATCATCCCAACAGGTTTACAAATAAAAAATATTCCTATTATTTTTGTAGAGGACGAAGAATTCAAAACTAGCTTTAGTTTTGTATCAAATAAATGCTCTCAGAGTTGGATGGCTTTAAGTATTGAAACAGCTCTGACCCATATTAAGAAACTCATGGAAGAGATTGCAGAACTAGAGAAGAAATTACTGGATGATAGGACACGAATGCTAAAGAGTGCATGGAAAAATTACAAGCTACGATTAAGGACTTTCAAACTTTTAACCTACAGAAGAAGACAGATAAAATACAGAAAGACATCAGAAGATACAATAAAGAATGCACTTATCCATGTTTACAAAAAAACATTTACCATCAGGGCTCTGGGGAACCCTCTAACACAGCATCACCCACAACTATCATTTTCTGATACTGTGTCTGATTCTGACAGTGATAACACTGCCTAGGGCTACATACACCACCACATCTTTTTCCTCTAACCAATTTTCTTAGTACAAAATCCAAGGAGACAATCACAATGAGGATGAGGAAAGGGGAACAGGCGAGGATGGTACAGGAACGAGTACACTCTGGGTCAACAACAGACCGGGAACAAATAAAATGAATGGTAAACAATACCAACATCGACAACAACAATGACCATATTGCTCCTGTACCTATATTTAATTTGTCAACATGTACTTTAAGTTCCACTGAAATTGAAGTATTAAGTGCTGGCCTATCCTTTGTTCCAACACACAAAAACGAGCCTTTCATGACTCAAGTGGAACTTTAGCTTTTTTAGAACTATCAGACTCAAATATTTCTTTCTAACACATGATTTTGAAAGAACCAATGACACAACTGGACTGCACTGTCCATCTATTTTTTCCCACCAACGAATTTAATGTCTAAAGACATTATCACTTTTGAAAATGTAGTACTCACAGAGATATAAGCACTCTTTAGAAAACAGAAAAATATAAGATTCAAATTTTAGAAGAACCAATTAACTGCTCTCAAAAACCTGTCCAACTTGGACAATGTTATTATAAAACCAGCTGAGAAAGCAGGCAGCTTAGTACCACAGAATAAATGTGATTACTGCAACAACTCAGTAATTATACACAATATCAAAGACTTTAAGGTGAACCTACAATGTCTATTCACAAGATGATTCTTGAACTTACTGCAGATGGTTTGAATGAGTCTTGGCTTAGTAATAATTATTTTGTATAGCTTAACAAACCAGAAAATTCGATTCCAGCTCTGTTTACTCTACCAAACATACATAAGAGCATTGGTAAACCCCCTGGTTGTACTATTGTAGCTGGTTGCAATTCTATACTACAACCTTGGGCTAAATATGTGGAATTCTTTATAAAACCTTTTGTTCCCTTAACTAAATCATACACCAAAGACAGAAGAGAAGTCATTACTCAACTTAAAGGTGAAACATTTTATTCCACACATGAGTTACACGTTCCAATGGATATAGAAAGCCTCTATACCAACTTTCCACAAAAAGATGCTTTAGATAGTATTTATACGATTTCCAAAACCAGCACTCGCCCCCATAGAGTACTATCACCATTTATGGTAGATTGTGCATCTATTGCATTGGGTCAGAATTATTTCATTATCAAGAATGATTGTTATGCCCAAATTAAAGGGGTGGCAATGGGAGCAGTTTTTGCTCTGCATATAGCCAATTTGTATGTGTCACACTTTGAAGAATAGGCGATTTACTCAGATACTAATCCTATTATATCACACATTTGCAAATGGTTACAATATGTAGATGCCATCTTTCTCATATGGTGTGACTCTCTTTCACAACTTAGAGCATTTCACAATTGGCTCAATGATCAGAGTATGCATTTGAAATTTTCCATAGGTCATAGTGACTCAGATTAACTTTTTGGATTTATTGATTAAAACGGACGATGACTCTCTTGTTGTGAGTGCATAGTGCAAGGGACACACTATTTAAATATAGCAGTCACCACCCTAGAAATTTAAGGGGCAAAATGCCATTTGGCCAATTTTGAAGAATCAGATGCACTGCACAAACAAGGCGGACTATTTCACAGAAGCCACAACACTAGCATCCAAACTAGTTGCAAGAGGCTATCCTCTAAAACTAGTCAGGATATCCCTTGAGAAGGGCATGGTAAAATAACAGAGACAAACTATTGAAGGAAAAAGAAAAAAACTAAAACAGTACTAGGATCGTATGTGTAACCCCATCCGGAACAGAAACTAATGCCATTAAAAAGATCATCATAAAGAATTGGCACTCACTTGAGTCATCTAATTTTTCATTAAAGAGACCAATGTTTGCATTCAAGAGAGGACATAATTTTAGAGACAGCCTGGTCAAAGCATTTAAGGACCCCAAAAAAACTACAATGACACAACTCTGGATCTTGAGCCCAGTAGTGGAGCACTGCAAATGTGGCACTTGTACTGCGTGCAATTTTACTTCTACTGCAAAAAGCTGGGATATGAATGGCAATGAATGGATATTTAAATAGCATTCTAACTTTGAGTCCCAAAATGTCATATATTGCATCGAATGTCCATGCAAATTGAAATACATTGGAAACATAACACAAGAGGTTAGACGTCAAATCCTTCAACATCAATTGAGGATTTGCTGTAATGTACAGAATTCACCCCTACTGGCCCACTATCAAACATTACACCGTAATGCTACTGATATAAGATGGTTCGGTATGGATGTTGCGACATGTACGACCAGGAATCATGATGTAGATCTCCTACTCATGTTAAAAGAAAACAGGTGGATTTGGCACTTTGACTCTGTTTCCAAGGCCCTTAACCAACAGATTGAATGGCAAACTCTAGCTATGTTACCATCTTAATAGGATTTGTTTTTACACATGTTGGCTGATGATGCATAGGTATATTATTAGCATATATCCTATGCTACCTGTACTCTCTATGTAGGGAGCTACTTACTGTTGTGAATCTTTTGTTTTAACTCAACATTGTTTGAATTTATCTCCATTCAAAATGACCTTGTAGCCAATAAGGTTGTTGGTTTAATTTACGCCTTAACAATCCTCTTCATCTTTGATATGGATTACATTTAAATCCAATATGGCGGCTCTGATTGTATTGACTATGAGGTTATGTTTATCTCATATGGTAGCCAATTTACACAAGCTTTTGGATATATACCAATCATAGGCATAGCATATGTGTTTCAGCTGAGTTCTTTTACACACATTTTGTCATACGTAGGTATGTTACATTACTGCACCCACTGAGTTGATTTTTGCACAATATAGTGCCCGACCAGAACGTGCTTTATTAGTTTATATCGCAGTATGCGGTGCATTGCTGACTTAGTTTTGCAACGCTTGAAATGAAATTAAAGTGAAATGATAAAGCACACTAATGTCCGCAGGCATCTAGATACTAACCTACTGAAAAAGGTAACAGAAGAAGAGTCTGGCAAGATATGCAGAGTAGATAAGGCCTATTGACTGAAAAGCCAATTTTTAAGTGCTTGTCTAAAAGGAAGCAGGCCTGTCATTTTCTTTAGGTTGGGAGGGAGAGTATTCCAAAGTTTAGCTGTGCAGGTCATAAAACTTCTGCCACTCCAATTTGATTTTCTAAACATAGGGACTACAATGGTATTTTCCATAAATGAGCATAAAGGACTGGGCGGGGAATACCACAAGAAGCTGAGTTTAAGGTGGTTTGGACTAGATTCATGTAGTGCTGTAAACGCGATGCAGAGTGTCTTGAAGTCAAAATTCTTCACCATCTGGAGCCAATTAAGTTGTGTCAGGGCTTGTGAGTGCAGACTTGCGCCTCTCCCCATGCGATTCTTTCGATACGAAAGAGTTTTGGTCGATTCATATGATGTCAAGTGTTTGACATCAGCCTTGTATTTATTTCATTTGCTGAAACCAAGTGTTTTTATGACTGCTGGTAACACAGCGGGCTCTAATTTTAATTTTAAGTTTGTTTACTCAATATTCCATGTGAGTATTTTCTTGGTGCTTTCTTTCAAAACTATAGGTTTTTCCCTTTTTTGATTCTTTAGCCTGGATTATAAGGAGTTTGAATGGTTTCTTCCTAGGATACTTTGTAATGGCACATTTATTCTTAGCAACATCTGTTGGATCCATTGACCGGTATTAGATTGATACCTTCTTTCATTGTGAGAAGTGTATTGCTTTGGAGATGTTAGGTGAAGGTTTTCTTTACTTGTCTTTCACAGGTTTTATTTGTTTTGGGAGATTATTACACAAATTTGGTCTTGCTCTGCACTGTGTGCTCTTGATCCACATAATGGTTTCACCGGTGGCATGCTTCTTTTCCACGATCTATATTTTTAGAGGCTATTTGTGTTTTTATTATGAATCATTTTTATATTAGGTGGATAACTACATTCATTTTGGCATTACTTGACAAGGGTCTACATAACTGAAAATAATCCAAAACTTCCTCCTGAGGATGGTCTCGTGCATTCAGCTGGTGTTTGTCTGAAATGTCTACGCTTTGATCACTACAAGAGCTTAATCATAAGGAGTTGCAAATCCCTAGCTTTAAAGAAATGTATCTTCTTGTAAGGCGGACTTTATTATTGGGTGATCCTTGCGACACCTTGGATCAGTATTTGGGCTTTATGTTATGACCTGGGTGTTATAACAAGAACGTGCAATTTATTGGCTTTGTGTTTTTGAACCCTTTTCTTTGTAATAATGGTTGTCCCCTTCTTTTACTTAAATATTTATTTGTAATTAATACATTGTAGTCTATATTTGTACATTGAGAAGTATGCTGCTTATCTAATACATTACACTGTTGAATTGCTATTGATTACATGTGGTAATAGGAGAGCAGATATATCTTATACTGATGTCTCTTAAGAAAGTACTAAGTATACATTGTATCCTCAGGGGATTCTTTTGTGTGTTTATGTTCATACCCAGTATCCTGGGGGTTTTCTGGGCTGCACTAGTGCGTTGTGTGCCTTTTAGAAAGTTGCCATTTTTCCACCCTCAGCCCTTTTGTGCCTATAGCCTGGCCTGGGTCACATGACTGGGTGTAACTAGCAGTTAGACTTAGTGAATGCCTCCCAGACAGTCTCACAATAGAGGAATTGGGTGTGCCTCAGTGGGCCATCTGCTGGCAGGCTGTGGGGAGCTATGCAAAGCCATACTTACTCCTGAATAGCCTGTGTTCTGCCTTCACACAAAGGGTCTAACAACCCTGCATTGTCACTTCAGGCAGCTTGGAGCCAGGGTAGAAGAGGCAGGAAATTCCTTGCACTTCAACACCACTGTCTAGAAGCCTCACCCACCTTCCAGAACCAGGGCACCAAGGTATAAAAGAAGGGCCTTAGATACCAACTCTTCAATACACTTCTCGACCTGTGGATACTTTGCCAGAAAGAAGCACTACAGTGCTGCTACAAGGACTGCCACTTGGCTGGACTGCTGCTCTAAAGGAACTGCTGCCCTACTGTGCTGAACTGCTGACTGCTGCTCTCCTGCCTGGGGAAGAAGAACTGGGCATGCGACTTCATCTTAAACTCAGGACCCCAGAGTGACTCAAAGGGCTAGTCTGCAGGCCTCCTGATCTGAGTCTCAGGGACATAAAAGGCTCGCCAACAACTCCTGGACCCGGCTACAGCAGGTTCCTGACCTCCAAGTGGTGCCTTTCAGGTGCTGGACCCTTGCTCACAGGCTCTATAAATCAAGCTCTTGAGACCTTCGCGACCGTGAACGGGCCTGTTGTACCGGAACCATGGTGTTTGTACCAAAATTCAGCGCAAGCCGGCTCTTTGCACTGCAAGCATCGTTTGCCCACGGAGGACCGCCAACACGAAGCACCAGCCCACCCATCCGTGACACCCTGCTTCTTGTGCCACACCAACCAACACCTGCAAAACTCTTCTGATCCCTGCGAGCCTCTCCAATGCAAATGGGGCACAAAATTGAGAAGCCATGTTTAGTCTTGTTTTATTTATTAAATTGAGCTCTTTTTTTCTAACCTGGTGTAGGATATTTTTGTGTGGTGTTTTCAATGTTTTACTGTTTGAAGAGTTGCACAAATACTTTACACGTTGTCTTTAAGTTTTGCCTGACATTTCTGTGCCAAGCTACCAGGGGGTTGAGCACAGGTTAATTTGGGGTTTGCACCCAGCCAACCAGTAACCCAATTTCTAACAGGCTGGTACTGCATCCCCATTTCTGCTCATGATGGGAATCAGTAGAGAGTAGATGCCACACAGTTCTCCTCACGGCACCTCCCCCCCCCCGCCCAACAGTGAAATAGAGTTTGACCTCTACTAGGTAGAAGGGGAAGACCAGGAAGAGGCTCACCACTTTATGAAATAGATATTTAATATTAGGATAGGGATTGTGATGAATTTTCACATATAGCAGAAGCCAGCATGGTCTATAAGTCCCCCGACCACTTATATATCTTCCTCAGAATGCATTTTGCCTCACTCCTTACCAAACCAGCAAACTGCATTAGGATGCATTAGCAGGTTTAGCTCCTCCAGTCTTTGTTCATATAGTGTTTATTGACCACTGCAATCCGCATAATACAGATTAGCCTTTTATTGTCATTACTTGCTTCCCCTCCTTTTCCATTGTATTGTCTCAAGGGTCCTTAACAGAGCCAATCAAGGGAGCTAGATACCTTAGTCGACATGGCAGCCCAGGAACAGCCATGGACTAACGCTCATTGGAAGCCTCTTTTGTGCATGAGTCAATGAGATTGCGCTCTGCGACCCAACAATAAGCTGCACAGCAAGCTCAGTTCTCAACCCAGACCAAAACTAAGCACCATTCTACAACAGGCACTGTGTACTTCAGTAATGTATGTGGGCAGGATGTAGACTAAGTGGGACTCCAGGCACCGCTCTTAAGCCAGCATGTAGGTCAGTCTCTGATCATGGACCTCCTTGCACGCTATGTTTAAATAAGTGAATATGATAAAAAAGTATTACCAGTAATACAAATCTGAAAAGTCTAATAATCATTTCATATTGAACTATCTATTAGCTGTGGATAAAGTGTTGATAGCACTATCCTATCAAAGCTTACAGAATGTGTTTTCTATAAGAACCTGTCCTATTCTTGATGCCACTAAAAACGTTTGCCTTCGGGGGCGTGGCTTGGACGCCGAGCGCCATGGTCGCACTCGAGTGAAGCTCCCACCTTCTGAGGCCACAGCCGGCCTAAAAATCTGCTAATATATCCGTGAATCACCCAATATATGCAGCGGAGGGTCAGCAAGGCGTCCGCCATCGCGTAACAGCTGGAAAATCGCCAGCATTGAGGAAAGCCGAGTGTGGGAGCCGAGCACTATCGAGGCCTGGGCGGCCACGGTCTTGAGTTCTGAGGGGCCCAAGGCGCCCTCCGAGGACAACGGCCGCGTCTGGGGCCAAACTGCGGTTCCCAGCGTGCCAAAACCAGCAGCAGCGGCGCATGACTCGAGCAGTACTTCCGATGGAGGGCTGACCTCCCCCCAGTAAGCCGGGACAGCCGAAGAAACGGGAGCTCCCGACCCGGCCTGGGCCGGTGCAAGTATTGTCTACGTGGCGGTTCGCCCGCGATCTGCGGAGGCTCGGCAAGGATTGTATACGCGTGACTGCCAGGGAGGCAGACATAAGTACAGTGGCGCTGGACCCCGGGGGCCACAAATACTACCATCTCCGCTGTATTGGGCCGTGTGTGACGCCCTGTCCAAAGAAACAGTTGCAAAGCGCCAATACCGGACTTCCAACTCCGCGGAGAGGCGGACAAGGCGATGAGCTCAGCCAAGGAAGAACCTACCCTCAAAGATATTATGGCTGCCATAGCGAGAGTGCGCACGTCATTGGAACAGAGAATGGACACAATCACCATCGAAATGACGCTGCTAAGGGCTGACCTACAGAAGACGAGTGAAAAAGTGAAAACCATTGAAGTGGCAACTTCGGAGCTAAGTAGCAAAACCTGCCAGATGCGTCAGGAGATCAAAGAACTGAAGGCTGCCCAAAAACAGACAGAAGCTCAGCTGGACGATTACGAAGGTCATGCGAGACAAAGCAACATAAGGATCACGGGGGTCTCCGAGCGAGCAGAAGGGCCAGCCGTCGACCTATTCGTAGAGGATATAATACTGAAACACCTTCAGCCTAAAACCCTGTCAAAGTTTTTCACGGTTGAAAGAGCACACAGGGTACCAGGAGGGAGGCCCAAGCCGGGTGCACTCCCGAGGCCAATACTGGCGAAACTCCTAAATTTCAGGGACCGCGATGTTATTCTGCAGACGGCTCATTCGTCTCCTCCCATTAAGTTTGAAAATAGTGAGCTGTCCTTTTTTCCTGATTTTACCATCACAGTCCAACAGCAAAGAAGGATCTTCCTCGGTGTCAAAAGGCAGCTACGCGATAAGAATATTCGATACGCAATGCTGTTCCCTGCAAAACTGAGAGTAGAAGCAGGTGGAAGAGCATGGTTCTTCGACACCCCGGAAGCAGCGCAGGAGTGGCTGGAGGGCTGGAGAACAGCGAGGGACCACAACGCACGATGACCGGAGGGACTCTTTCTCCGACGGCCCAGCCATCCCGGTCCTGCACCGAAAGCCAGTGGGGACAATCCTGAATAGGCGCTCCCTTCTTACAGCTGCAGAGCAGATACTGCGTACCTGGCAGATCAAGCGGACATTACGAACGCTAAGTGATATGATTCATGTTCAATATGCTTGAATACGTAGAACAGGGTATTTCATAAGCTGGCTGATGGCCTTGAGGAGGGTGTCGCCACCCCCCGATTTCCCAGTTAGTTTAGTTAGTTAGGGCGACAGGCACTCTGCACTATTGGGGACATGGGCAATTCTAGGCCCAGAGTGCGGGGAAGCAGGGAGGGGGGATGTTGGGGATCTAGAGTTCTTTTAGTTCAGTTACGTAACAGTCAAGTAAAGTCTATTGTTAAAGCTGGAAGGGATGGTACATGTGGAGGAATATGTGCTGGATGGGAGGCGCGATTGATCGGCAGGGGGGCCAGCTATGTACGCTTGAGTAATGGGGAGGGGGTTGGAGGGGTGGGGGGCTGCGGGGAGTAGGAAACAGGCCCAATGGGTGAGAAACAGTGCAGGCTCCTCTCCTGGAATGGGAATGGTTTAGGGGACAAAATTAAGTGGGGAATCGTATCACAGTTCATTAAACGACATGCCCCGGATGTGGTGTTGCTCCAGGAGACACACCTGGTTGGCAATACATGCAAGGCGCTGGACAGGTGGGGCTACAGATTAGTGGTGCACTCCGCATTTACTTAAGGTTCACATGGTGTTGGTATATTGGTGCGTAAATCCTTCCCGATGTCGGTCGAGCGGGTCTGGACTGATGAGCTGGGTAGATATGCAGCGGTGTCAGGGAAGTGGGAAGGAGGGACATTAACTCTAGCATCAGTATACGTTCCCCCAGGGTTACAGGCAGCTGCATTGCGAAATTTGAGGCACACTATACTGGAGTTTCCAGATGGGAGATTGACGCTTGGTGGGGATTTTAACTCAGTTGTATGTGGTAGAGGAGATCGACGTCCTCCCAGAGATCTGGGTCCAGCACAGATGGTCTTACCCGCTTTCCTGAAGGCCATTGGCCTAGTGGACACATGGCGGATTCGCCATCACACCGAAACCCAGTACACATTTCACTCTGGGGTGCATGACAGCTTCTCCCGCATTGACTACATCCTTACACCGGCGGACCAGGTGAGGCACATTGCAGACATTAGGCACATGGCGCGTGGCATATCTGACCACTCCCCCATATGGGTGAAGATAGGAAAGGGAGGGGGTTCGGATGGCAGAGTGGCTCCCATAAACCCCTGGCATTTCCGTAATCCTGTTATAAGGCAGAATATCACCCAGGTGTAGTGCTAGAGGCACTCTTGTGGTCTGACACCCTGTGATGACCTTTGACTACCATTATTTTAATTGACTTTAGTGTGTTATTTTATCCTAGCCTGAATGTACAACGTCCTGCATAGGCCTTGCTTCTCTTAAAAGTTTCTTTCTTGTAATCTTGCAGTCTTTCAGTGGGAGCTGTCACAGAGTAGAACAGCCTTGCCAAGAACAGAACGTGTGGGATGTGCATTTGAAAGCATGAGAGGGAGAGTGAGGTGTGGAATGTACTTTTTGGTCTCAAAGTGCAGTGTTGTGAGCAGTGATGCACAAATGTGCTCTGTGTTGTACATTGAGAGATGAAGTATGTGATGCTATAGGACATTGAAAGATGAAGTATGTGATGCTATAAGCAGTGTGTTCACAAATGTGCATTGTGTTGTACATTGGTAGAATTATGAAGTTCTTACTATTGGCTTTGACATGGCCTCATGTCATCCTGTTTTCTGACTCTGCCTTGTTTGAGCTTTATCTGCGTGCACAGCAGCTCTTGCAAGTTGTTCGGGTTAATCACGTTCAAGGAATAGTTTTGTGTTGTGAGCTTCATCAAGATAAAGGCTGGAACATGTGAGATTGGAGAGGGAACGTGGGAACTCCTTCCTGCCATTGGAATGCTTTCTTGGATGCTGGCCAGTTCTGGTAAGATTCCTCTGGCGCGGGGGGAGGTTTCTCTTGAACCTTCTAGTGTGTTTTTGAGACTATAAAGCTGGTGTTTGTTGACAGTTGAGTTGGGCGCTCACTTACAGAGTAGACGTACTGCTGTGAGACAAACGGAACTTGAGTCCCGGTCGAGAGTCCAAGCCAGCTGTGAACGGGCCCCCCAGCGAGAATTGGCAAGGATGTTGAGTGAACGATCGGGTGAGATGATTTGTTTCTGACTAGTGCCATTGTGATGCGTGGTTCCAGTGGCTGTGGTCATTTGAAGTGTTGAGTTTTGATTATTGCCATTGTGATGTTTGGCCAGTGGCTTTGATCATTTGAGGTGCTTGAGTTTTAATTATTGCCATTCTGATGTTTGGCCAGTGGCTTTGATCATTTGAGGTGTTTTCTTTGTGATGTGTGAGTGAGTTGAGGTGCACATCCAAAGTAATCATTTGATGTATCTAGTGTATATATATCTTTCTGATCTCTTGCAGGACGTCCAGCATATTATATTTTCTTGAGTGTTATCTCATATTATTTGCTGCTTGTTTATTCATCAGTATTATTCATGCATTTAACTGTTGCATTTACCAAGTGTGTTATTATTGCTTGCATATAAACATATATATATATATCTCTATGTGTATTTGAATGTTCTGCATTTGGCATCTGGGAAAGCCTTTCTGTTAGAGAGCATTGTGTACAATAAAACCCCAAGCCTTATTCTAGAAAGAGAGTCTTTGCATTTTGTAAAATAAAACCCTTTTCTAAAGGTGTTATTTGTTTTGTGTTAATGTGTCCTGCTTCGTTGGGTTGAGCCACCGTGTGGGAGCTGTAATATCTGAAAGGCGAAAGCAAGACACTAGGCTATTGAGCACTATTTTCAGGATAATGAGGGGTCTGTTGCATCAGCGGTTACACTATGGGAGGCATTTAAAACAGTGGTCCGTGGGCAAGCTATCTCCCAAATAACGGGGGCGATAAAAGAGAAGAACGTTGCGTTAACCAAGTTGGAAGAGGAGATATTGGTGCTAGCAGGGGAGTTACTGAGGGCTGGGGACCCGAAAACAGTGCATAAGCTCAATCTAAAAAGGGATGAATACAAAACTATAACGGAGGATAGGGCTAAATCACTACACAGAGATAAACTAGGCAAAATATATGAGCTCGGGGACAAAGCAAGCAAGTTGCTTGCATGGTTAGATCGGCGTGACCACGCCAACTGTTTGGTTACAGAGCTCACACTCGAGACAGGAGGGACGGTCACTGATCCGCAAAAGGTAGCGGATGAGTTTGCCAAGCATTATACTAGAATATACTAATCCAATTCCACTTATTCGAAGGAGGACTCGAGGGAATTGTTGGCTCACATTATGCTTCCTATTTTGTCGGCAGATGATGGTGACCTGCTGGAGGGTGAAATTACAAACGACGAAATAGTGCGAGCCATTAAGGACCTACAGTCCGGAAAGGCAATGGGCCCCAACGGTCTCCCAATAGAACTTTATAAATTAAAATCTAATGGAATTGCCCCTTACTTTAGGGCGATGTTTGAGGAGAGCCGAGAGATCGGCTGACTTCCCCAGGATCAGCGCCTTGCCACAGTGGTGGTCATTCACAAAGAGGGCAAACCTAGAAACCGGTGCTCATCATACAGGCCTATATCATTGTTAAATGATGAGGCAAAGATATTAGCCAAATTGTTGGCGACACGTTTGTCCGGGGGCATTTCTGGCCTGGTTCATCTGGACCAGGCTGGCTTCATGCCAGCCAGGAATACATCCCTGAATCTCCGCCGACTTCATGGGGTTCTTGGGAGAACACACACGTTGGAAGAGGATGTAGTGGTGGTGTCCCTCGACGCCGCCATGGCATTCGATACGATTGAATGGCCTTATCTCTTCGCGGTACTGGAGAAGATGGGTTTCGGCCAAGGCTTCATTGGGTGGGTGAAGCTTTTATACACTGATCGATTGGCACAGGTGGTGGTGAACAATAAAAGATCTGAGGTCTTTGCCATCAGGAGGGGAATGAGACAGGGATGCCCCCTGTCCCCGTTGCTCTTTGCCCTGGCACTGGAGCCACTAGCGGCCTGGATCCACAGAGACCCAGTTGTGTGAGGCTTAAAATGGTCAGAAGAATGGGAGGACCGCATCTCCCTGTATGCGGACAACATCCTTTTATATCTGGCGTCACCGAGGGCCTCGTTAAGCAGAGTACTATATATATTTACTACCTTCGGAAGGTATTATGGATATGCTATCAACTGGTCCAAGTCTGTGATCCACATGCTCAGGAGACAATTTCCGAGCCTGCCCAGGGGGTGTAAAGTGACAGAGGCAAAAGAAGGTTTCAAATACTTGGGCATATATATTACTAGGAATCCCGGGTTGTTCTATAACCATAATCTCTTGCCACCACTGTGGAGACTTCGTAGTGATGTGGAGCACTGGAAGACTCTACCGTTGTCCCTACTGGGTAGGGCAGCGCTCTTTAAAATGATGTCCCTACCACGCTTCCTGTATGTTCTACAGAACACGCCAAGTCCGGTCCCAGCAAAGTATTTCTTGGCAATAGAAAGTGAACAAAGAGCCCTCCTTTGGGTGGGGGGAACACCACGAATATCAGTCCGTAAACAGGTGCGAGGATGGTATGATGGAGGCATCGGTCTCCCGGATGTCAAGCGATACTACTGGGCTGCGCAATTGGCAGCTATCAATCAGTGCACATATAGACCATATAATGACCCAGAATATCGAATGGATAGATGGTTGTTGCCAGGGGGATCCTATGCCCGGGCTCTTTACTCTAATCCTGCCCGGCTGCGGTTAACGCGGCCAACATCACACGCTGTTTAGGCATGGCATACAACCCATAAAAGTGTAGGCTGGGATAAGAAGATCACGCAAGTCACCCCCCTGTGGGACTCGTATTTGCTAGGTACCCTCCGACAATCCAAAGGTTTTGATCGTTGGGACCTAATTGGGCTCTCTAAGGTGGGTGACCTATGGAGAGGTGGCAATGTGATGGAGTTCTCCGAGTTGCAGCAGGAATATGATCTTGCCGGATCGGAAATTTTCAGATACTACCAAGTTAGGCATGCCCTATGTTCCTGTCTCCCGGTTGGAGAGTCGCTTCCAGAAGCGACACCCCTGGAGGACAGACTCCTAGACGGATACATGCGCAGTAAGTCAATTTCGCTCACCTATCGTAAACTAATTAACCTTGTTCCCGACCCCCTTGTGAAGCTTAGGGAAAAATGGACAGGGGACTTGTTAGAACTAGATGAGGAAGACTGGATGGAGGCGCTTGCCTCCACTAGGGAGGTCGCAATCTCGTCGTGACTTAAACTAGTGCAGTTAAAAATTCTACATAGAACGTACTATTCAAGAACGGCCCTAGCTAAGATGGGATACGGGGAAGACTCGAGTTGTATACAAAACTGTGGGCAGGACGGCACGTTCATTCATATGCTGTGGGAATGCACTAATATCCGCAAGTACTGTTCGAATGTACTAGGTTGTATGTCCGAGGTGTTGGGACAGGACCTGACCCTGGAGGCTAGATGGTGATTGCTCACTGTGTGGGGGCCGACAGACCTGAATAATAAAGAGAAAACATGGGCAGCCCTGGGGTGTATGATAGCTAAGCGGAACATCGCTAGGATGTGGGGAGCAAGGGAGACCCCGGGCCTAGCCTCATGGAAACAAGATATGGACTGGTGTATGTTTCGGGAAAAGACTGTATATATCTCCAGGGGTTGTCCTAAAAAATGGTCGCACATATGGGCTAAATGGAATGAATATCACAGGGATATCTGTGCTCCCCCTGTTTTCCTTACCCCCCTTCTCGATGAACAAATGCATGCTGATCGTGGCGAACCCTAAATGTATATGAAAGTAAATAATACATGTACCTTCCATGACAATCAGAGTGTATAAAGTTGTATAATCCGAAACTAACAATGTACCAGCTATAATTAAAACTGTTGTCTTCAATAAAAAAAATAAAAAAAACGTTTGCCTTCATTTCTACCTCCCATTTGTGCACTTTGCATAACTGCCCAAAATTCTTGCACACAAAATTGATTTACCAAAGTGACAGATATGGGAATTTTTCCAATGAGGAATTTCCTTTTTAAATAGAGTACATATGTTTGATGACTGATAAGTTGGCTGCAAGGCTTGCAGAGGAGGCCAAAAACCAGGGGTATGATTAACAGAGAAATTTGCAATTTTTCACCATAGGATTACTATCACACATGGATGCTTATACAAGAATTATAGGAATTCAGAAATGTTTAAGAAAGCACTCTAATAATCTTGAAACAAATGCAGGTTTCCAGAATAATGAAAGGAACACTTAAATATGTCTATGTGGAGAAAGTCCAGCATGCTTAATTGGAGAGAGCATGTAAATGCAGAGGTGAAAATACCCTCTCATATGTATAATTACATTTTTTTGAATTTTCATTTTTACTTCAGGGGGTAATATGATTCCCATGCAGTAACACCTCCCACTCTACCCCTATAATGCATTTCTTTCATGCAACTAGGATTCATTAGTTCACTTCTTTCAGACAGGAGATGGGCTTTGGGATTTTGTTCCATTCCTCTTTCATTCCCCTTCTGCTAGGATTCTGGTTCCTGCTCCCAATTCTTTGGATCCCCTCCTGGAAATTTGTGTACCATGGAAAAATAAATGACAACAGTCAATTAAGTGCCTTTCTTTCTCTCTCTTTTCTCCCAACTCTGCCTTCTCTCATTTTCCTTCTCTATTGAATTCTCCATATTGCCTACGTCTTCTGTATGTCTGTTCTTCCCTACCTTCTGCTTACTCTCCTGATAAGTTCACCAGGAAATGAAATCTCTTTCTTTATACACATCCTTCTTCCCTTTATGGACAAGCTGGCAAAAAGGCTATTTGTTCATTGTGGAAAAAGAAGGGTTTTAAGAATTAAACCTTGCCCTGGTTGGTTTGTGTACTTACCCTGTGATGATTCTATGCTCTCTACTTAATTCTTGATTTTTTATCCTGCTCTGGTCTTATTTCATACCTGCTTGTGTAATTATAAAAATTGCTTCTTAGTTTCTGGCTTCACAATTTTCCCCACCATTACCAAAACACCTCCATGTGAAGTTCCAAAGGTGACATTAAAAACCAGTTCTTCAAAATTACCAGACTGGGCCTCCTTCCCCAAACTCCTGTTAGCATCTCCATCCCTGCCAGAATCACTCATGTGACTCTGCCGCGATGCTCGTGGCTTGCAGTGGGAACAATATGCCTCATCAAAGGGTCGGGTCACTCCTGTTGTGATTGGTGTTGCTCTTCCCAACTGGACTCTTCCTCTACTAGATTTCTGTCGACACATTTCCTTCCCGTCAGCCAGCTTGGATAATGCCACAATTCACTTAAGGCAGTTACAGTCACTCTAACACCCCATATTTGTGCACAAACACAAATACAATTTATTTAATAAAGTGTCTGGAATTTCAAAAATAAAGAAAAAAATAGTTGTTCCTTTTAAGTACATCACATATGTTTTAGACTTGATAATTTGTCTTCAGCCTTTACAGAGGTCAAAAACACCAATCACCATCGTTTTTTGTTTTTTATTGTTGATACTGGTTTTCACAAACTATTAACCAAAGTTTACTAACCCTTGATCTCCTCTAAAAACAAAACGAATAAATAACAAGCAATTTCTTAGGATAAATGAATTAACTATGAAATTATATACACAATGTAAATGTGTATTTATTGTCTTCTCTGTAACACATGATAAAACCCTACAATCCTACTGTAAGAGCACTTTAGCGAGTGCTTCTGTTTATGTTCTGTTACATTTAGTGCTATTTTCTTAGTTCAAAATGCATCCTTGCATCAATTTTGGATGCAAGGGTGCAATTTGCACTAAAGAAGCTAGTGCCACAAGTCGGTAGCAAGTTACGGAAAAATCCTACCCCAGGTGCACATTTTTCAAGCGCGAGTGACTGGTCGTGCTCACTATTCATGTTCTGTTGTGTTTAGCACTATTTCTGAGCGCAAAATGCATCCTTGCGTCCATTTTGTACAAAAGAAAATAGCGTTAAATGCAGAATTACTCTTCTTGTGCAATTCTTCGAAATCTTGCTGAATATTTAAGCAATTCCACATGATTACTCCACATGTAATTACGCAAATTATATCCATCCCTACAAGTAACTCCCAGCCAGTATAGGCAACACTTTCCCCCGCAAATGGTTAGTTTCTCTAGGCTCATTTCATTTCTAATTAGTGGAGCTGGCCTAAGTGGAACAGTAGAAATGTCCTTTCATATTTCTTCATACAAAACACAGTTATATAATTCTAACCCCATTGATGCGGAGGTCCCCCTTATCCCCTTGCTGAGCCACTTTGATGATTGGGGCACTTTGTGCTTAAATCTTCATAGCTTTTTTTTTTTCTACACAAGAGGAACCCAAGCCAAATTTGCGTCCTTTTACAACACATCTTGGAGATTCTAAGGGGCATATTAACAACGGCCAGCGATAATTATCGCTGGCCGTGCTTAGCGTGAGGAATCCTATCGCCGGCTATCGCTGGAAATTATCGCCATGCTAGCGCTGTATTAACAACGCTTAGCGCAAAGGCGATAATTTTCCAGTGATAGCGATGTTTTCCATGGAACACCGCTGGTTTTCCAGCGATGTCCCATGGAAAACGGCGATATACTTGGCGATAGGGCCTGTGGTCTTAGCCACACAATCCACCCCCATGTTAGGTATGCCTTAGTCAGGAATTTAGCAGACGTTAAATTCCTGCGTTAAAGCATACTTAGCACTAATTTAAAATATCGCTAACCCACGTTGCTAATATGGCGATACCTGGGTTAGCGATATTTCCCCCTTAGCGATGCGATGGGAGGCGTGCAGAAAACGGACGCTAGGTCAGGAATCACGCGCTAGCGTGTCCTTGTTAATTCGGCGATAAAATTATCGCCGCTTTTCGTCCGAAAACAGACGCTAAAGCGGCGATAATTCATTAACGCCGCCTTGTTAATATGCCCCTAAGTGTGCCCAGCATGAATGAATTCCTCTGGAGGAAATGGAGAAAGAGGCAAACTGTAGCAACATTTTTATTTATTTTTCTAAATGGAAAAAAGTGGTGTGCAAGAAATGTATGGCTTTAATGAAAGGGATGCTGTACTATGATCAACCTCTTCCGAGCTTTCAGGAACAGACAGAGATTAAACAAAATAATTTTGAACACAGTTTTTGCATTTTGCTAAATGGTAGTTGACTTTTCCTATTTTTTCCTACTTCTTTCTGCTTGCAGTTTGTGGTAGAAACAGGTGTGAACTCATGGGTGCACCCAGAAAACTATATATTTCTGAAAAGTAGACAACATTTAAAAATCAGCAAGGGTCATTTCTGTAGGTTACTAATTGTTTTTAAAAAGAAACTAATTGTTGAATTAAAGAAAATATGGAAATCAAAAGGGAAAAAATAGAAACATGTGACAACGTTTTCATCTCTAATTTCTTGTCCCAATGGCTGATTTACAAAACTATATTACCATTATGTGCATCTGACCCTTCTGATTGCAGGAATTTGTAATGCATGTTGGTTGTCCAAAAACACACAATACCGAGCAGCAGCTTAGGGTGATTTTTATTATGCGCTGACAGTACATCAATTCATATGGTAAAATGTAATGTGTTAGAAGGTGGTTCTGACACTATGGGCCGCCCGGATTTTTCGCTTTTTGAGCACCTAATTGTTGAGCTTTTACTGTGGGGGAGCCTCATAAGTTGGGACTCACCCCCAGTAAACTCATAATGAAAGAGACTGCATAGGGATTTTACTGGTGTCCCCCTGGCTTGACCAGGCCACTGCGCAGCAGCTGGAGTAAGGGACAGCGGGTTGGTTACATGCAGACACAGGTGTACATGCGTGTGCACACATGTAAGGGCTGCGCAGGGGAGATTCCTAGTGTGCGCAGTCCAGGAGCAGCTACAAAGTGAATGGTGTGGCAGGGCTTATGCAGAATTTGGTGGTGACATGGAATAGGCTTTATACACTGGGAAGAAACATGCCAGGGAAAGTCAGTGTGTTTTACTGTGTTTTTCACTTCATTATTCCCCTATGGGGAAGTGGAGCCCATGGGCTAGTGTCACTTTCCTAAGGCCTACAGATTCCAGACACGCACTAAAGTCCACTGTAACAGGTGTGAGAAGAAGTATTCTGCAGAGTCCAAAGTCATATTTGTACTGCTTTTGGGACATCCAGAACTGTCATATTTCTCTGAGTCTGCCATAACCAGGGCCTGGCTGAGGGCTGACCTCAGTAGCCTGGATTGATTACCTTTCTTCCCAGAGCGAAGACCTCCTCTCCACGAAGAGAAGCTGGGTGGAGCTGCAGGCTAATTCATCAGCAGCTGTCGCTAGGTGCCAGGCACCAAGCTGCACGAAGGGGAGGCAGCTCTGGGGGGAAGGGGCTTTCAGAGACCATGTGGCAGGAGACCCTGGACGGCGCCATCTTGAACCAACCCAGAGGCCTGGGCAGGAAGGAGGGAGCAGGGGCAGAGAAGTGATGTGTCGCTGTGTGATAGGGCAAACAGAGACTTCCTGCCAACCCCCTCCCCAACTTCTTAAAAGAACTTGCACAGGAAGAGAAGCTCTCTCTGGGGTGTGGTCTGCTGAAGCAGAAGGTGCTGGAGCCTGGCGCAATGGGCAGTTGGAAGGAGGAACCCCCTGACTGCCCCCAGGATCCTGAACAGCACCAGGAGAAGAGTCCATGACCAGTGCGCAGAAGCAGGGGCCTCTGCGCAGGGAGAAGAGAGGCCCAGGAGGAGAGCAGGCGAAAGGCTGGCGCAGGGAGCCAGTGAAGACAGCTCCCTGCTGAATCCCCCCTCTCAGAGACCCAGAGGGCGAAGGAGAGTGCTCCCAGTGGCTGGGGAGCGCCACCAGGAGCAAGAAGAGGCCAAAAGCAGGAAGATCGGACCCCTGGGGGCTGAGAAAGGCCCCCCAGAAGGTAGGCGACCTTTGACCTATGGCCCACCAACGACGAAGCGCGATGGGGCTCTGCCGCCGGTTCCGAGAATGCCCCCGGGGTGGGTCAGGTCCCGGGGGCTGCCCCCAACGAAGAAAAGTCGGGAAGCGCCGTCGCGCTCCCCGTGAAAAATGCCCCCACGGGGTGCCAGGAGCCCACCCTGGCCCCCGCCAAAACCGGAGGCAGGGGAGTGCCGTCGCGCCCCCCTGGGAATGGGAGGAGGGGCCCGGGATCCCAACTCCGGGCCCCGTGTGAGCAGAGGAGGCGGGGGAGCGCCATCGTGCCCCCGCGAAAATGGGCGCAAGGGGCCCGGGACCCCCTCCCCGGGCCCCGAAGAAGAAGTGGAGCAGGAGGTGGGGAGCGCTGTCGCGCCCCCGTGAAGAGGTCGTTAGGGGCCCGGGACCCCATCCCCGGGCCCGAAGCAAAGCCGGGGAGCGCTGTTGCGCTCCCCGTGAAGATTTCCCCATGGGGTGCCAGGAGCCCACCCTGCCCCTGGCGAAGATGGGCAAGACGGGGAGCGCCTGCGTGCTCCCCGCGAAGAGGAGGAGGAGGGGCCCGGGACCCCATCTCCGGGCCCCGAAGCTGGAAGGAGGCAGGGGGAGTGCCGTCGCACTCCTCCGAGGTCCGCCTCGACTGGCGGGAGACTCCACATCTGCCCGCCAGAGCGGGCAGACCGAAAAGGATATCCCGGCTCCCGCGGCCGCACCACAGGGGTGCAGGGCCGAGCGGGGAGCTGGCGGGAGCCGCCGGGGGTGGGCTCCCCAAGCGGCTCTCCACCCCAGAGGCCAGACAGGGTCCCCGGGTGGAACCGGGGGCCCTGAGAAAAGGAGTCAGCGCCAGGGGCCCGGGTGGGACCGGGCCCCCCACCAGTGGCACGAGCGGCCGGGGGTGGGCTCCCCGAGCCGTAATTAACTCACCTGGGGGTCCGGGTGGGACCGTGCCCCCCACCAAGGCCGGCAGAAGTGGCGTGAGGCCGGCGGCGGCATCGCGGCTCTCCCCAGCACAGCGGGAGGGCCGCTAATATATTATGCAAGGAAAGGAGCCTGAAGCGCCCCATAATGCCTTGCAAGGCATGGGGAAATCATCGTTTTTTGTGCCTGGTGGCCCGCAGAGGAGGGGGGTCACCCTCATTTGTGAAAAAGGTGCAGGGGGAGCTGCTGGAGAAGTGCAGTCTCCCCCCCAGCACGAAGAGAAGTCCCTCCCTAAGTCTCATGGGGACTTGAAAAGGATAACCCCTCAAGGGCTCAGCCAGCGTTTTAACACCTTCTGGGCTGGAACTTTTGTTCTACAGCTGAGGGTGTATAGAGAAGTGCGTCAAGGAATGAAGGGCTGAGTTGGGGATGTCTGGAGAAGAACATCCCCTGGAGGTGAAGAGGTGTAATTGCACCCGTAGTGCATTTACTAATGTTATTTCTTTTAGAGGGACTGAAGGCCACATGTGTAATGTGAAGTACTCGTGTAAGGTGATGTCATAAGCAAAGTGGGGTTATGTTGCCAGACATTCCTGCTAGGGTGTCTGGCTGTATATGCGTAATCCTGTGATTTAATCTGTGATGCCTTTAGGGGCTGTAATTGCAATGCATTCCAATGATCCACAAATGTGATGAGTACTGTCATTCTAAAGTGATGCTTAAACATGTATTCTTGCTGCTGCGCTTAAGTGAAGAACAACCCAGACGGTTAGCCCTGAAGATGTAAGGGTGCCTACTGTATGGACAATATGAGATGCTCAGTCAGGGTTATGTGTCACCAGGGCAGGTGTACCTATTTTTAATGCTCGTTGAGATAATGGGGTGGGTCGCCACTGGGATGGTGCCAGTGCGCAGGGCCCTCGCTCCAGGTTATGTTCAACACACTGCATTAGGGGGCAAGATGACGTGCAGGCATAGGAGTGGTGGTACTAGACCCCACCCCCCTGCGGGAGGGGTGGAGATGTTATGCAATGTCACAAAGTAATTCCAACAGCTTATGTATATTTGTAAATTGGTGCATAGTATTGAGTAGTGTGTGTGTTTAATAAATGTACTCTTACTTTTATAAAGCAAAGTACAGACTGGACAATCAATTATTGAGTGTTATCTCTGCGCACCTGCAAATGGCGATTACTAGCCCATACCACCTCCCTTGAGTAAGCCTCAGACTGCTCGGCAACGCTACCCTCTGAGAGTCAGGCGCTACAATTGGGTGTTTGGTTCCCAGTGAAGGACAAATGTAGTCATGTTATTTGTGCAGGCCTCACAGATGCTCCCTCGTTTTCCAACATAATGAATAAAAAAGTTGTATGAAGAAAACCTCATCATTTTTCAAATGTGTCTAAGATCTGAGTTTCGAAATAGAGGTTATTTGTACAACTCTGGATTTGTGGTTACACAGACAGGTGGTTCAGAGGTCATTTTACAAAATGTATTCTTTTTTCCATCCCGGCTTACATTTGGAAGTCAGAAATAGAAATTCAATGAATAATAATAAATGTTCTATTATTCTGTGTTTCCACACCTCTCACTATAAAGCTGTACCACACTTGTGGGACTAGGGCTATTGCCCATGACTAGAAAAGCCCAAAAAGACATTGTGGAGACATCAAGATTTGGTGCTGAAAAAAATCCAATTTTTGGCGATGTATGCAGCTGCGGTATTTGGGTCTTGGATCAGCTACTACCCAGGGAATCCTACCAAATCCAAATATTTGAATGATGTAGACCCCCTGATAAGTCTAGGATAGTGTAATGTGCATTGATTCCACTATAATTTCTTACCCAGAGTGCCCTGCCAACATCAAACTGGCTAAAATCATAACATTTCATTACATTTCTGTGAGAAAAAGTTCTGGAATCTGTGGGGATCCACAAAATGCCAACTACCCAGTGTTTCCACACTTCTCCTAATAAAAGTAGTGCCCCACTTGTGTGGTTGACTTATTGCCCACGACAGGAACTGGTCAAAACTTGTGAATTCCGTGTGGTGTCAATGAGATCTACATGTGGCTGTAGTTTTGGACCTTTCCATTGACATGTGCTAGGTCCACCAACACATGGAAGGCAGCAATCCAAGCAGGAGAAAAGTGGGACCATAGGGTGATAAGACTTTGGCCAATGTTTAGAAATATAACCTTTTTTGAAACATTCTTTGACTTTAATAGGTCATCTTGTTAAGAAAACATGAGGGGATCCATTCAAGCTACACCTCCCTGGATTTCCTTTCATCTCTATTTCAACCCCAATGGAATGCCTCCTGGCATTCTGTAGGGGTTTAAAAACCTGGCTCTTCTAACTCGCTATGCAGATCTTCTCTTACTTTCCCCCTACTTCCGCTCTGTGCCGGGAAACCCCCTGGGGTAGCTGCGAGCATTATAAGTTCTTAATAATAATAACAATCTCTAGGTTTTAGAAATGACCAAGACTGGTAGGGTTTCCTGTTAGCTCGCTGACCTAGAGCCCACATAGTGCTGGCATTCACCATTCAAATGACAGAAAATTGAGATCTCTTTGTGTGAAGTTCTGGCATATAGACTTGCAGACACAAGGTAATCCCCCCAATCTGCCTCCCCCTAGAGACAGAAATACGGTTTGGTGGTAGGGCATGGGAATCAATGCCATGATGGTTCAGTACCCCACCCTATATTCCTCATCTCACTTTTTGTTCACTGGTAGTCTGGTGGGCTTTTTAAACCCTTCCTTTGATAGGCAGATTGGGTTTTTTATCACCTATCTGCCCATCCCAAGGGGGGCAGAAAGCCCACCACTCCATTAGGGAGAAAACTGAGAAACAGAATGGAGTGGGTGTTTGCCCATCCTGTCACTGCACTGCACTGCATCTCCTGGGCCTTGGGACAATCTTTCTGCCTTCTAGGGGAGGCAGAATAGTAGGTTAGCCCCCTCTCTTGTCATCCATATGTCAAAGCTACAGTCAAAAAATTAATATTATCTTGCAGGAAGACTGTTAGAGCTTTAGGGATATGGGTGCAGTTTAACTCCTGGGTAAATTGCCCCATTCCATTTCTTTTTTATAAATAAAAATTCTGTGGTGACTAGTATGATTTCTTTCCCCCTCCCCTGAAGAGCCCAGATTAGAGATAGGCCCCTCCATCTGCCCCCCATGGGTGACAGAATGACTGGGTGTAATTACAGGGTGGGGGCATAGCCCCCTGCCAGGCTGTACTGCATCACCACATTCTTTTAAGAAATACATTCCCTGATGGCTAGAGAGCTTTCTGCTCCCATGGGGGAGGAGAAGATGGGGGCTAAGCCTCAAATCTACACCCCAGAGGAGAGAGAAAGACTGTGGAGGCTTTTGGTGGTGTGCCAGGCATCATATCAGGGTGGTCCACCATCTACCCCTTTCTTCTTTTTGTATAATTTCCCATGCTCAGATGAGGGCAATTTGTGGGTAAATCTCAAAGCGCCATCCACAAGGGGCAGAAAGAATGCTGGGACAGATGTGGGGTATGGGAATGGCTCCACCCCCTTTGACTAGAGGGCTTTTACCCCCTAGAGGGCCGATTGGGGGTAAGTCCTCTAAACTGCCCCCCAGAGAGGCAAAACATCTGTTGAGGTCTTCAAAGCTGGGGGACAGGACCGATGCCCTGGCGGTCTGTCCCCAACCCCCAGTTAAAATATAATATTTTAAACAAACAAAATCACTGAATTTCACCAATTATAGTTCTCACGTAACTATAACCCATGCCTTAAAGTAAGTATAACTTGTGCTCTGCACCATGCACAGTGTTGTCAACAATAATGTAATTTCAGATGCTGCAGTGAGGTTATCGATGATGTCATAGAACAGGTTGTGATTTAATATGGAAGGTAATTAGCAGTGAATGGCAAGTGTGTGAGTCATGGTTACTTAAGGGTACAAGATGTAGTTACTTAAGATGACTATAACTGGTAAATGTCAGTGGTTTTGCTTGTTTTAAATGGTATGTTTTAACTGACATTTTCACCTAACTATAACATAACTTCAACCTTTGTTTTTTCCACTGAATCTCTAATGTTTTTATGAATACCTAACTATAACTGCTACTTTACCCTTTGATTTTTCTGTGAATTTCTAGGTTTTCTTTTATTGTAAGTCACTGTCAATATATAATAGGAAGGCCTATTGGTTTTGTCAAGGGGTGACTGCATTGTCTGTCAATAAACATTTAAATAAAGCATTTACAGTGAAAGCAACATTAAACAAATTTCAGAGTCCTTCATTTGCACCCTTCAAGCAACATAACGCAGCCATAAAACCCACCACAAGGGGACCACATTGTCATGTTGAGGAGCAAAAGCTCTAGCTCTGAGAATACTTAAAAATATAAACATAGGTTCCTGGGGTCATGTTCTATAGACTCCAGGAAACATAGGGTTAATGTTTTAGGTATTTCTGGGGGGGCTGCTGTACTCCCTGCAGCAGTATGCTGGTGGTGCACCTACCCAGATTGGGGCACGACGAGGCATTAATATATATTTAAGTTAGGTTGCAAAGGTCATTTTGGGGTGCACCGTCCCAGAGCAGAAAATGTATTATTTTTACTTTTTTGTTTTGCTTTTTTATTATTATTTTTGTGGGTTTCCCGGTCTGACTCGGGTCACTCACAGGTTTTTGTTTTCTTGGATGCTGTAAGAGGGGTCCATGTGGCCCCTACCTGCTCCCTGACCAGCACCTATTGTGATTACCAATGGGAGCCGGTCCCTTTCTGGTTCTGGTGGGTGCTCTGGGTTCTGGATGGTTGGGTTCAAGGTGCTCTTGCAAGAGTCCCACAAGCACAACTTTTAGAACTATAGTGCTCTGATTGGCCTTGGGGAATTTTGTTTTCTCTTGGCCACCTCGCTCCCAGAGTGAGGGTCCCAGGGAGTAAGTGCTCTGATTGGCTAGCTACAACATGAAAGAAAAGATTGCAGCGGCATTACAGGGCCCCGGGGACTTAGCCCCTGTCCTGAAAATGAAAAAAATGGATATAAGGGGGCAAGCTAGGGATACCCTAATCCCAGCCCTTATGAGGAGGTACCAAAAGGACTCCCTTGGGCCATAGTTGATTTTTTTCCACAATCCAACAGTACTCCGCAGGATTGCGTTAAAAAACCAACAAACATTTTGCCGCCAATGTATTTTTTGGAATGGCTCCTGGGTTGGTCGGGGTCAATATATAGCTTAATATTTGGGGAGGGGGTGTGAATGGGGCCCCCCTCCCATAGCCGATTATGGCCCTGGGACCCCTTTCCCCAGCATCTGACCTATTAGTAAAAGAAGAGCATCTGCGAGGCCGGGAACCCATCACCTCAGGCTGACATAATAGGAGAAGGAGGGCATGTAGCCTCCTCCCGTTCCTCAATGAGGCACTAGGGGCCCAAATTTCCCCAGAGCTGAATAACACATAAAGGGGAGAAGGGCATGAGGCCCACCTCCCTGAGCCGTTCCAGGGTCCCACGGACCTCATCCCCTAGGTGGGATTTTTAAAAAGGGGCATGGGCACACAGCCCCACTCCCCGAGCCTCCTCAGGCCTCAAAAAATATCTAAGCCTTTTTTAAATGTAAAGTAAGATATAATTACAATTCCTAACTGTTATGTTATGTCACGTTAACCTTTGCTTTTTTCAGTGGATATATATACATATGCTGTAGTTATGCAGTCATCTCTTTCTTTAACTATGTTTGGCTCCATTAAAATAAATTATGTCTTGAATTACTAAACATATACACCTTCCCCCACATTTATAACCTGCTAGTTTAATGGCTACCTTAACACCTCAATACTCCTTTACTTCAACTTGCTCTTCAGGGAAGGTTTTAAGTTCAACAGCTCCTATTCCAGCAAAATGGCACTCATGATTGACTTACTTTGTCTTGAATACAAAATATTAGCCCTCTATTTGTTCATTAGAACTCTGTGGAAATGTTACAGTTGATAACTAGGGAGTTAACTGACAGACAACTGGTTGTTTTAGTTTGACTGAAATGGATGTGGAAGATATTTGAGAACTGATAGAAAATATGACCTCATTTTACCTTTCTAGTGCACTAACTATCATTCGTATAACAAAAAGAATCCCCTTGTTTTTTCACTTAGTTTACTATCCTCTATATGAAATGTTTTCAGTTTCACAACTTTGATTCAATCATGATGGCATTCAGTTGTGCCACACTTTTGTCACAAATTCGGAAAGTTGGCACTCTAGTTGCTCATTAGAACTTTGTGACAAACCTTTAGTTGATCACTAGGATGCTCTAGGGTGTTAACAGACAGGCTTCTGTTAGTGTTGAGCACTAACCATAATGTATTTGACAAATAGAGCCCGCTTGTGAAATATTGGAGTATTAGTTGAGGGGGTGAGAACCTTCCTCAAATAGTAATCACAATCTTTGTTAGGGTGAACCACAAAAGTCACTAAATAAACCTGTGATTAACCTTCTGGTAGCTTGGCACAAAGCAGTCAGGCTTAACTTAAAGACAATGGGGCATATTCTCAAGAACGTGTGATAACTACCGCAAAATCAGTCTAACGCAACTCTCCACATTGCAGTCCTTCGCGGGAAAACAACTCTGTGTCAACGTGGTATTCACAACACGGCGGCCCCATACGATAGTCCCACGATAACGCGTCAAAAGAACGTGTTAAAACCAACGCGACGCAGAAAAAACGCAAAACACGAACGCGAAAATAGTAGCAATGATGCCAAACGCGATACCAAACTCAGCGATAACCAGCCATAGGCCTGCAATCCCCACGCGTCATGCGGGAAAATGCAGCATAAAAGCAGATAAAAAAAACGGTGAGATGACAATGTACGAGCACAACCACACATCCCTGACGTAGAACAGATGACCATTGTCCCGCATGAAATAGGCATCTCCTCACAGTCACAATGTACATTGACATGCAGTCTGCATGTAAACTGCGCCAATGCAGAAACATGCATGGAACACACATTGAAACCACATCTCCCCTTTACATTGCAGAGGGACAAGCAACCCCTCCTGCACACAGACGTGTCATGACCATGAGCAATCCACCATGAAAGCGTGGACAAATGTAGGGGCAGTGACTCCCGCTTACGTACATGTTGCCCATGTTGTGGGACTCGAGCCACAGGGGGCATCCCTGCATCATGGTGACACATATCTGACCCCAAAAGGAGCCCTGTTGTCACCTGTAGGACACAAATGGCAGCCAAAATGGAATGAATTTGGATACAAGTGAAACGCCGAAGAGTGGGATTCCACACTAACTGCGACACACAGAACTGGCATTCCGAATACGTGACACCCTAAACAGCCCGTTTGCACAGAGGTGACACACCCACCATCCCTGAACAAATCACAAAATTGACAGCAATATATGTCGCACTCACTCTTGTCTGAGTGATGTGCCTGTACAGATGAGTGACATGCACTCAGGGAATGTGTATTCTGAAAGCATTCAGTAGCACATGGTGTGCCTGTGGCCATATTGTACTGTCCCATGATTGCCAAGGACTGTCACAATGTGACGTGCTCATGTGAAGAAATTGTCAATGATGGTGTTCCCACGGGCAACTCCTGCTGCGGCCGCAGTGGGGTGTGGGCCACCTGCCCCATCCTCATCATCATCGTCCGGTGCATCTGGCACTTGTATCCATGGGGCCTTGCTGCGTACACATATGTTGTGCAGCACACAACATGCAACGATAAACTTGCACACGATGCCTGGGCTGTGCAGGAGCCTCCCACCTGTGACGCCCAGGCACCTGAAACATGACTTCAACACGCCAAATGTGCGTTCCACGATGCCCCTGGTGCGTTTGTGGGCCGCATTGTACAGCCTCTGGGCCTGTGTGTCCGGGGCGCGGAGGGGTGTCATCATCCAAGCGCAGAGTGCATATCCTTGGTCACCTGTGACTGTGCAGAGAGACATGAGCCAATAGTCGGCCCTGCAAGATGTGATGGCCGGCTCAGTGGCTCATTGGTGTGTGATATGTGTGACCTCGTGATTCCTGCATGACATGTACTGCATGTTGCAAGTGAGCGGCATCAATGTGTATCACGTAGCCTCACTGCTGCTCCTCCCTCCCCCCGAGCCTAATTACTAGTGTGCGCAGCGCAGTTGCATCACATGCACCCCTACGGCACACTATTGCCATGCATGTCTGCGCATGTCCACAAGCCTGACAATGACACAGTGATGTCGTGCGCTGAAGATGGACAGACACGTGTGTGTAGGCCCATGGTAAGGACAGGGCGGACACAGATGTAGAGGTCATGCCTGGCTGTACTCGCCATGCGGTTGAGGGTAGACCTTTGGCCTATGCTGCGGAAATAGCGTCACACACAACAGTTGGCATGTCTGATCCCTGACCCTGAGCGGGCTTGTGCACCCTCATCTACCCCTCGGCCGAGCCCGTACTCTGGGGGCATGCTACATAGCAACATTGTATATTGCGTGATGGGTGGCACCGACACTACACCTGAGACACACGCATCAGTAACCGCCTTGGCAAGGACTACACTTAACCACGCCCAGGGCCACGTGTTGAATGACCACACCCCTACGCCGTACTACCGTATGCCGGTCCACTCCCTCACGCCCACAGGGGGGTCCAACACAGATACATGTCCCAGGTCCACCCCACTGCCTGAGGTGACAAGGTTGTGCACGCTGTACACAGCACAATGTAATGTGGTATGGCCCGGGGCCCACATGCATACAGAATGACCACGCGGACACACTGAGATAATCAGTGGAACTGGCTACTGGCACGTGCGCCCGGCACCTTTTATTGCCAGGGTCACACGTCCAGTGACGCCTGTGCTGGATGGGTGTTGGGTAGTGTAAGCCACCCCTCAGGGGTTGGATGGTGATGGCAACAACTACAACAGTGATCAGACAATCAGGAGTTCAACAAACAAACAAGTCCATGACTTGAGCTGCACAGAGTCGGTGGCCCCGGATGCTCAGCGGCCGGCACAGGCACACCGCCACGGGACGGTGCCTGGCGATGCACTGAGGTAGGGACACGGGATCTGAGCGGGTACTCGTTGATGTCCTAGGAGAATGTCGCGGAGTGTTACGGGGGACAGTGGAAGGTGTCCATCCAGGGCATGACGCAGAGGGCAGGAGCAAGCAGAGACATGCAATATGGAGGAGTTGAATGCTGCAGTCTCCTCTTTCCCACAATGTCAGTACCAGCTACATGATGATGAAGACAACCCCCAGGACATAGACTCAGACGCCACCAACGTTCAACCAGAGAGTGTCCATGACTCCCATGGCACAGAGTCAGTGGCACCAGAGCCGGAAGGGGATGCAGTCAGCTATGAGGCCTGTACAATGATATAAACTCTGAAATTAACAAATCAAGACTCAGTTCCAATTGTGTGCCCTACTCGACCGCAGTGTGTGCCGGAGGCAGCGGTCAGCGCGGGGCACCCGCTGTGCAGCCATCTCCTCCTGGATCTCTAACACACAGCGTTGAAATGGCATGTGGAGAAGATTCCTGGTTGACAGAGTTTGTGGCACCACATTGAAGGGAGTATAGGGATATAAACGATGCCATCAATATGTACTCTGCGATTGTGTAATCAAGACTCAGTTCCAAATGTGTGACCTACTTGACCGTAGTGTAGGCCGGAGGCAGCGGTGGAGTACGTAAACGAAAAAGGAGTAAAGCGGGCCTGTGTCGTGGAGGCCGTGATGGTCTGAGGAGGCTGCCAAGGTCGCGGGCTTCGAGCTTGGAGCTTGCGCCGGCATGTGGTGGGCCCTCTTTGACACACGCCGATGTCGGCAGGTGAGCAGTGAGGCCTGGCTGCGCAGGGGCGGGCATGATGGGTTCGGGGACCAGCGGCCCGGTGTGCAGCAGGCGCACAGGATCGCCGGCACCCCGCTCACGGCGACGGCGTCGGCCTCGTGGTGGGGTGTGAGGCGCCGCCCTGGCAGACGCGTTAGGCATTCCGGAAGAGAACCACGCCCAGTGCTACGTGCTTTTGATTCACACCCCTATGCTGGCCTGGCGTCCTCCGGGCCAGCCCACTCCGCACACGCTTACAGTGGGGATGTCACAAGCTACATTTCCGTGATCTTCCCCACTGGCTGGGGTGACATTGTTGCGTCCACTGTCCACTACACTCCAAACACCAGCAGTGCATGTAGACATGGCTATGTCTGTGGTCTGCATACTGCAGTCTGTCCTCCAGCACATCTCCGCCACACTTGGCATTGTGTACATTCTCATTCATGGGTCACTTGCCTCCTTCGCACATGCCTGGTTCCCACCTCTCCCCACATTCCGGGATTGTGTGGCTGAGGTGCCATGCCGTTGATGGCTCATGTACATGGCTAACCAAGGTTGCCACAGTAAGTTGTGCTGTCGTGTCTGGTGGGGGGGCATGTTGTTTGGCATGTTGTATGTGATTTTGTGACGTGTGCAGTGCCAGAGTTGTGAGTTGCATGATTGTGGGGTTGAGGTGTGTGGTGTGTTCATTTTGTACTTGCCAACAAGCAGTGCATTCCCATGGGTGCCATCCTGGAAGTGCTGGTTGATGTTGGACTGTCGGGAGATGAAGGGATCATGCACACTGCCTGGGTAGTTGGCTATGACATTGGTGAGGAGTCCCCTGTGGTCCACTATTGCCTGCATGTTGATGGGATGCGTGTGCTTTCTGTTGCGGTAATTGTGTGCGGTGTTGGCAGGGGGCACAAGTGGGACAAGTGTGCAGTCGATTGCCCCCAACACGTGCAGGGATCCAGCTATGGCGTATAGTCCTTGCTTGGTCTCCAGCTGTTCCTGCACATTGTGGGGGACGTATGGGTGCTGGGGTCCCTAGCTGGTGAGGGCATCCAGGACAGGTGTGAGGAATTTGGATGGGGCTGGCTGTGAGACTCCTCCGACTCTGGCGGTTGTTGTTTGGGAGGATACTAGAGGCCAACAGGTGCAGCACAGCCAGCAGCTTTGTCTACGGAGGTATGTTAGTTGTCCGCTGTGTTGGTACCGTCAGCCTGTGGGCAATGATGTTCAGGATGCGGAGGATGGTTGTCCTTTTGGGCCTGTAGTGGGCATTGGCATTGTCTGGTGTTAGGTCTGTAGGGCTGGTGCATTTCCTGAATGTCCGCTGTCTTTGTCAGCGCTGCCTCTGTGGTGGTCCGGGGGGCGGGGTGGGCCCGTTGGGGGGTGACGGTCCTGGGGGTGGTGGCGGTGGGTGTTGTTGCCCCCTCGGGGCTCCGGGGTGCATGGTGAGTGGCTCCATGGCATCTGTTGTTCTTCATGTGTGGCTCTGGGCTGGGCTCCCTTTGATGGTGCAGCTTGTCGTCCGACTTTACACTAGGTCAGAGCAGGTGTTAGTTTCCTGCTGCTAACGCGCCTTATCGCCTGTTTTGTGGTCTTATCGCCGATGTGGCTGGTCGTTGAGAATGTTACGGTGTGGTGTTGTCGCGGGTTTTTGCTCGGGAACACCTACTCTGCATCTCATTAGCGTTAGTTGCCGGGGTCATCTGTGGCGATGTTTTTTGCGACTGCTTTCGCAGGAAAACTGGTGTTAGGGGCTGTTAGCACCAGCTTGTGAATGGGGCGATAAATTTAGCGGCACTTTGGCTGCGATAAAGTGCCGATAACTCGGCGATAGCTCCTTGAGAATATGCCCCAATGTGCGCTGTTAAGTATTTATGCTGTAAACAAACAGCAATAAAGTGAACACAACACAAGAATAATTCCAAACAAATTTTGAAAAAATAAAGTAAACCTTAATTTACCAAACGTGAGACCAAAACAACAAATTCAATAAGTTATGGAGTTATGAATTATTAAAGTTTAAGGTTCAAAATAGTTGCATAAAGTGTTAAGTGCAAATCACGGTGATCTAGTTGCAATTGACCAGGCCATGGGTAAGGTTTAATGCCGAGCATGATGGACCGCGGGTGAAATTCAGGGACCAAGTTTGTCCTGGTAAAATGATTTTCTTTCTGATTTAGTCTTGGGGATGGAAGTCAAAAAACCTCAACCAGGCAAGGCAGCAGGCTGTGGATGAAGAGGGCTCCACATCATTGGAATGCCACTGGATGAGGTCTCTGTGAAGCCGTTGACTTCTGGGGGGAAAGCTCAGAGTAGGACAAATTAGAAATTTATAAACAGTGAAGGTCCCTCACCAGCCAGGTACCTTTCACTCCTTCACTTGGTGAAGATTTCTACCTTCTGACTTCTTGGAGCTCTGATTTTTCCAGGTGGGTAAGGCTGCAGGCTGCATGCTGTAGCCAAAGCGGGCTCTATGCGGCCGGATACCTTTACCTCAGAATTGCTGCTGCAGAGAACGTCGTGGGAGCAATCTGAATCATTGGTCCAGCAGTAATGCAGCTTTGCTGCACTGCTTTGGCAGGTTGATCCCCATTCTCCATTGGTTCTCAGAGCAAAAAGTTAGTAAAACATATCTAAGTCCTAGGTTTCAGGAAGCTTCAGGAGGTGTACACTTTGATACCAGCCAAAGGTCTAGGATCTTGGGGACAACACTTGGGGGGGCAACAGACCAACAGAGGACAGCAGCATTGTCCTGGGCAGGTCCAGTTAGAACTGGACAGCTGAGAATGCAGGAAAATGCCTCTTGGAACATTTTTTGTCCCTGTAGGACAAACAGAAGGTCCTCCATATACTGTTGGAGTCCACTTGTTTGTCCTGAGTACAAGAGGGAGAGCAGGTCTAGTCTTCAATGCTCTTCTCAGGTCACAGATTGTAGGTCCAGTCCTCTTCTGCTCTTCCACAGGTCCAGAGTGATTTGCAAAGAGATCTGTGGGGTCCTCTTTTATGCCAGTGCCAGCCTGCGGGTGGAAGAAACACTCAGTCCACCCCTAATCCAGTTCTGATCTGTTCCTTTATACCCACTGGCTTTGGTGCCAGCCTGCCAAAAGAGATAAAGTGGAGACAGGCCTAGATGTGAGATTCAACAGCCAATACCAAAGCCCCCTAGCCATCCTGTCAAGGAAGGAGTCCCCCTCTCCATTAGGGGTGGGTGTTGCTTGCGGAGTTCCACTACATGGAATTCCACTGAGTTGCAAAAAAACTCAGTGAAATTCTGCGGAGTTCCGTGATTGGGTGGACTATTGCTAGCCCACCTCTACTAAAGAGCTCTGAGGTCACTGGGAAGTCGTGGCATTGGGGCAGCATGGGTAAAGCTGGAGACTAGGCAGGAGCTGTGTGACAAGTGGAGGCGGGAGTGCACAGAAGGGACAAGCTCACCACTGTGTTTATTTGTAGTGAAGTGATGTGGTTTGTGGGATGCGCACCACGATCAGACCTCATAGCAAACTCAAGGCCACCTCTCACCGGGTGATAGTTGAGGCGCCTCCACAGTGCTCAAGGTCACCCCGTTAAAGAAGTAGTCACCCCACTGAAACCCCCATACCCGAGTGGCTCATGGAGAACTAGGCATTTACTTTCACTCTAGCCACCGACAACAACTTGTGCAGATGACGGGGCGACTGTTGACTTGTGAATTATTACAAGGAGCAGTCCTGTGGTCTTTACCATTCACAAGAACCTCTCGCAATCTACCCCCAATTGTCTATAAACTTCACACAAGGCTCTCACAATCCCCTCCCAGTCTTGGGTAGAGAATCCTAGAGCAAATTATGGTTTGGCCATAATATGATGATGTCGAAATCATGAACATTATAAGAGATCTTCTGCTCCCATCTCTTGCTAAGTGGCAAATTGTAGCCACAGGGTTTCGACACAGGCAGCAATATGCCCATGTAAGTACAGAATAAACTCAAATATGTTGTTTTTCACTACACAGAAGAGAGCATCTCAAGCTTCTCCTTCTGATGTGCAGGAGGAAATACCCTAGATAACATGATGACATTTTTATAATTTGCATGAAAACAAAAGGCTCGTGAAATCTCTACTGGCTAAATGATAAACAACATTTTTGTGGAATCATACGCCGGCTACAGTACACCTGTAATCCCCCTCACTTGTTCTCCAGATCCCAACCATGAGACGTCATGTATGTTGTGGGGTCCTCAGCTCTTGTCTCAGGGCACTGCCCATGCCTCAGTCAGCAGTGCACCTGACACGGATGGGATGGGATGGTTCCATCATTCGTATCCCCTCCCACTGCCCCGTGCTCAGTGTCTGCGGAGAGGCAGAGGGTGTCCGCAGAGCATTGCCCTTTGACCAGGGGCTAAATGAGGAGAGGGTCACCTCAGAGCGTTGTTCCATCACTGAAGCAGCCACAGACAAGACGTGCAAAAGAGCAGCAGTTCAGATTGGGGTAAAGCTTTGGGTAGGATATCACCATGTGTATGGACGTGTACTGGCCTCACCCCACAGCTGTTGGAGAAAACTGGTAGGTTCTGCAACCAATTAAACTTGTCGACTTTCGTTTTCAAAGAAGGTCGTCGCTGATGAGCGCTAAACAGCGTGCGCCAGTGGACTCCGCTCCGCCGGTGGTTTGCAGGGTTTTTGTTGCCGAATACCACGCTCTAAGCGGAGCACAGAGTGGGAAAAACTCTGTGAACTCCGCCAGCCGAGCGGTGTTCCCCGCCCACCCCTACTCTCCACTCCCAGGGCCCTTCATCCACTGTCTGAGACATTTCACCACAAGGAAACCACAAGGGGTCAGGTGACAGCTGGATATGGGCAGAAATGCCTTTTGGTTTTAGGCAGGAAAATTACAACTTTCTAAAAAGTGACATTTCCAAAATAATTATAAAGAATCTGACTTCACCATTAGGTTGGATTTTAAATTACTATTAAAATGAGTCCATGAACCATTTTTCTAGCTACTCCCAAACTGAAATTAGCACATATCAAAGGTAAAGGTGCAAACCAGTGTTAGCCTATGGGAGAGACAGTCTTGCCACGGAGATAATCTTCTTTGTAGGTTTTCACGATCAGGACATGCTCTATAGGTTTTTAGGGCTTACCTTAGGGGTGACATAACTATTAAAAAGGATTGTTTAGGCCTGGCAAACTTTTTTTCTTTTTTTTTGCCAGGTCGAAAGGCATTTTTAAAACTGCCTATCCAGGCTGCAATGGCAGGCCTGGAGACATATTTTACAGGGCTACATTAGTGGGTGGCACAATGAGTGCTGCAGCCAACTAGTAGCATTTAATTTACGGTCCCTGTGTATATGCAGTACTATATACTAGTGACTTATACCTAATTTAAATGTGCCCCTTAGCTATATGCCAATTTTAACATGTTTAGAAGGGAGAGCACAAGCGCTTTACCACTGATTGGCAGCAACTATGGGCCTGATTCACAGAACTAACTTACGTCAAAATCCTAAACTTACAACAATTTTGGTATTCACAGAATGAACTTACACATTTGGGTATTCACAGAATGAACTTACACATTTGGGTATTCACAGAATGAACTTACAACAATTTTGGTATTCACAGAATGAACTTACACATTTGGGTATTCACAGAATGAACTTACAACAATTTTGGTATTCACAGAATGAACTTACTCATTTTGGTATTCACAGAAGGCACTTACTCATCAATGAGTAAGTGCCTTCTGTGAATACCAAAATGTGTAAGTTACACAAAATGTGTAAATTACACAAAATGTGTAAGTTACACAAAATGAGTAAGTTACACAAAATGAGTAAGTTACACAAAATGTGTAAGTTACACAAAATGTGTAAGTGTCTTCTGTGAATACCAAAATGAGTACGTTTATTCTGTGAATACCAAAATGAGTAAGTTCATTCTGTGAATACCAAAATGGTAGTAAGTTTAGGATTTTGTCGTAAGTTAGTTCTGTGAATCGGGCCCAAAGTGTGCAGAGTCCTAGGGCCAACAAAAATGGGTTCAGCAAAAGAAAAGAAATATCTGGGGTGACCCCCCCTAGAAAGGGCAAATTTCCAACACCCCACATTTTGTTCATTTCTACCAGAAATGCTTTGCGTTTTAGTGCTTTGATTCCATGAAGAAGGAGGTGAAGGAGCAAATGGCTGTTTGAAACAGTGGTAAGTCAAGGCCCTTCCTGAATGGCAACTGCTGTATTTGCTTTGTTTGGTAAGGTATACTTTTCCTTCTTTGCACCCTTCTTAAGCCCAGTTCCCAATCCTTTTATAGTTACCCACCTTGCTATCTTTCTGTCTCTGCTCCTCGGCCATATAAATTAAGAGAAGAAGAAGACTTGTCTTCATGCTGCCCCCACTCAGTGCCATGGTCAACCTATGACTACCTCTTCCCATCCGATTCCATCCCATTCCTGACGCATACCAAAAATTCACCCTCAACTTCTTCCTTCATGTGAGGAAGTGGATTATTAGTTGGGGTTGTTGGTAGTCTACCACAAGTAATAATGGCGCTGTCCTTGTTAGGTCCAGTAAAGGTTTCAGTAAACCTGAGCTCAACCCCTGGTAGCTATGGCACAGAGCAGACAGGCTTGACTTTAGAAAATGTGTGAAGCATCTAGAAGAGATATGATTTTTTAAAGTTTTAGATAAAAACAGCACCAAAAAGAGCAAAGCAGCAGCCGTGAGCAATTGGTTGCACAAGATACGGTCAAGTGTAAGGTTTAAGGCCAACGGCAATGGAGCGCTGGTCAGATACAGGAATCAGGTTCATCCCCGTCAGACGTTTTACCTTCCTAGTTTTTGAAATGGAAGTAAAAAACCATCAGAAAGACAAGGCAGCAGGCTGTGACCGAGATAGGTTCCAAGGCTGGATTCCCAGTGGACAAAGTCCTCAGTGAAGCCATTGACATTTGGCAGGAAAATTCAGATTTGAAGAGATTCAAAATCCACACCCAAAGAAGGTTCTTTGATGGGCAGGTAATTTTGGTGCCTTCACCCAGTGAATATTTTTACCTTCGGACTTTTTGGAGCTTGGATTCCTGTAGGGGGGCAAGGCTGTAAGCTGTCGCAATACCTTCAATGGACTTGCTGCTGTGAAGAAGCTCCAAGTGGGAGCAACCTGAATCTTTGGCCAAGCAGCAATGCACATTTGTTGAATTTACTTGCTTGCCAGGTTTGTCCCTATCCTCTCTAGGTTCTCCCAAAAAAAAGTCTTGAAAAAGTTTTCAAGTCCAAGCAAGGCAGCAGCAGTACATGCTAACGCTTATCTAAGTGCCTCCAGACTTTAGGGACACTACTTAGGGGTCAGGGCTCATTCAGGGCTCATTCCAATAGAAGCCACCAACAGGGTCCAGGGCAGATCCAATTGAAACTGGTCAGCTGGGTTCTTCAGGAAAATAGTCTTCCTGCAGCTTTTGAGTCCCTGTGTCTTACCAGGAGGTAGCCATCTGACCCTTGGACTCCACTTCTTGGTCCTGGGTAGAAGTGGGAGCAGGTCCAGCCCTTAGGTTTCTCCTCATAGTACAGAACAGCAGGTGCAGTCCTTCTTCTGTCTCCCACAGGTCCAGCAGTGTTCTGAAGGTAGTATTGGGGATGGCCATATTTATGCCCAGTGCCAGACTGTGGGTGGGTAAACTCCTGACCACTCCCTAACGAATCGGGTAAACATTTCCATAGGTGACACTCCCCACTTTTGCAGCACGCCATGTGTATTTTACTGTAAACTACCACATTGCATCTCTCTCCCTAAATACCACATGGCAGAACATTTTCCCCTGTGCAGAGCTCCCTGTACCCACCCATAGATGTGGCTATGATAATGGGCAAACCCTCACATATGGTCACTCAAACCTGGTTCTGAGATGCTTGGTTGGCTAGCAGGACAATAGATGGGGCAGGCCCAGGTGTAAGCGACATCTGCCAGTGATAGGGTAGCCATCCTTTTTAAGTTAATTAAGTTCCAGAACATAGGCCAGATGGCTATCCTGGCAGGGAAAGGTTACCATCTCTCCCTTTGTCCCAGCTCTGAAAGCCACTTCGCACCTAATCAAGGAAGCAGTTAGCGCCTAGGTGACTGTGAACACTGACAGGAAGGCACATTTGTCTCAGTAAAAAATGGCAATTTTCTAGAAGTATCATTTTTAAAATAGTAATAAAACATGTGACTTGACAATTAAGTTGTATTTTACATTACTATTAAAATGAATCCTTGAATCAATTTTTTATCTGATTCCGAACTGAAGCTTAGCATTATAAGGTTTTATAATGTAACCTAGTGTTTTCCTGTAGTAGAGACAGCCTAGTCATAGTGAAACATGATTTTGGAGGCTTTTCACTGCCAGGACATGTAAAACATCAAATATACTTCCTGCATTAAAATACTATGCACCCTGCCATGTGGGCACTTACGGCCTATCTTAGGGGTGACTTATAAGTATTAAATAGGAAGGTTTGGGCCTGGCAAAAGACAGTTTGAATACTGCATACCCAGGCTGCAGGGGCAGGTCTGTAGACATGCTTTGCATTGTCACTTTAGTGAGGACACAATATGCGCTGAAGTCCACTAGTGACATTTAACTTACAGATCCTAGAAACACATTTATACCATATACTAGAGGCTTACATGTAAGTTGAATATGCCAATCAGGAGCGTAGCCAATTTCGATATGTTTTTGGGGTCAGAGCACATGCACTGGGGCCTGGTTAGCAGCATCCCAGTGTGCAGAGTCAAAAAAGTCCAGAAGCATTAGTCCAGAAAAAATAGGGATGACCACAGAAAAAGAGGCATTTTCCTACACTTAGAGGCATATTTACGAGAAAATGTTGGAGCGCGGAGCTGCGCCAAATTTGCCAGCACCGTGCTCTTACATTTTCAAAATGCAGGTATGCACCATATCCACAAGAATACGGCTCACCCCTGTGTTTTCTGTAATGATGGCGCTAAATTAAGCTGTCTAGCGCCGACGCAGGCACCCTTGCACCATAGTGCAAGTGTGTCTGTGTTGCAGGGAATTATTGTTTATGTGGCGGAAGGTGCCCCTTCCTGCACATAAACATTCACTAATGGTGTTTTGTTACTTCTATGTGTGCTGCAGAATGCAGCACACATAGAATGATCAAATCGTCATTATTTAATGATTGTTTATGTGCAGGAAGGGACACCTTCCTGCACATAAACAATCATTAATGGCACTTTGCTCTTTCTATGTGTGCTGCAGAATGCAGCACATACAGAAAAAGCAAAAACAAGGTGAAATAAAAGTATTTCTCCTGGTTTCGCCATTCTAAAGCATGCTCTTGCATGCCGTTAGTTTTTGGCGCTGCCTCAGATTGACACCTCCTTGTATTTCTGGGGCAGCGTGAAAAGCAATGGCTGTTGTGGTTGAACGCTCACAGCAACACCCATTGAATACCTTTTTCATGCTAAGTGATGTGTGTAAAGGGGCCTTATTTACAAGGCAGTGTTAAGCCACAAAAAGTAGCTTAACGACACTTTGTAAATATGGAGAAGGGCATATTGCCACCAGAACGTCGCTAAAAGTGACGTTCTGATGGCGATATCTCCTTATAAATATGCTCCATAGTTTCTTCCTTATATACATTCACTTACATTGGCCTATCTTCTACCTTGCACAAGCCAACAAACCTGTTCCTAGCCCAACCTAAACCTACCCCAAGCCCTGCCCTAAAACATAGTCTTACCTAACATTCACTGGCTCCCTAATCTAGCAATACTATTTTTGTGTACTGGTAATGGATTAGGGGTGAGGGTGTGGTGTGGGCAGTGGGTCTTGCGTGGGACTTGGTAGAATGGAAAGAGTAGGGTCACTTTAAATAATTGGTATGTGCCAACAGCTGTCCAAAAATCATGCTGCCTCACCATGTTGGCACTATGCATGCTGGAGGGTTGATGGTTTGTAAAAAGTTAACACTTCACTATTTATGGGGTTTAATAAAATTGTTTTGATAATTTTTATTCTTATGTGTATGGGTATTATTAGTTGCATCATTAGTTGGACATTTTACTGTAACATCCGTAAACCAGGATGCACCACCTACCTTCCTTCAGAGCAAATGCTGAGCCCTGAACCTGGCTCATCACAAAAAAAATTCCATTTTCCGCCCTCATTGTCTTTTCTCTAGTCTACACTCTACTTGCCTTGAGCTCCCTTACCACCAGACAAAGTCCTATGCAGGTCTGGTGACCACCCTCCAGCAATCAATGGAGGACAACTGATAATGCATTACTTTTGCCTATCTCCGTCTCCCCTTTATAACCTGAAACTACCCGAGTGTACCCACCCTCCCCTCATTCAAAAGTAGTCATAATGTAGGAAGGTGGAGTATTATGTGGTGATGCTAGTTATGCTTCACGTTGCAATACTCTCGCAATGCCCAAAAGATGGTCCTTAGATTCACAATAATAAATCCTCAGCTCAGTCCTGGGAGAGTGGCAAAGAGTAGTCAGGCTTTACTATAGGAACATGTGTTAATCATTTCAGAGTACCCACATGGACGATAAGTATTTGACACAATACAAAAGAAATCTGACAACAATATATAAACATAAAGCAGATTTTTAAGTAAATTTAGAACCAAAATGAAGTAAATCAGAGAAGTAAAACCGAGTTATGAATTTTAGAAGTAATATTATATCAGTGCTAAAACAGTACTGAAAAAACTTTATCAATAAGGTCAATGGTAAAAAGCGCTAGTGGCAATCAGTCACTTGCAGGTCGAGTTGCGTGGAACCCAAGGAGGGTAAAGGTGATGTGGGTCCTAGGACAAGCCACGACAGTCAGTTCGATTTTAACTGGCGCTAGAAGCCCAGGTGCAGAGTCACAACCACTTACATACCCATTCACTCATCTATACAAGTACTCACATGTCCACTCACTGACCTATACAGCCACTTACACAGACACTCACTCTCCAATACAGCCGCCTACCCACCCACTCAGTTAACCAAACACCCACTCAAACAGCCACCCACTCACTGATACAGCCACTTACACACCCAGTCACTCACCCATACAGCCACTTACATACAGCCATTCGCTCACCCCTACAGCTACTCACATACCCACTTGCTCACTAATACAACCACTCAGACAGCCACTCACTCACCCATACAACTAGTCACACACCCACTTATTTACCCATACAGCCTCTAACACACCCACTCACACATGGATACAGACAGTCACACAACCACTCAGATCACATATGTTAGAAATTGTATCACTTATTAGTGGTACAGAAAGAATAGTATTTTAACCTGTTGCAGGGATTGTGCTTTGGAAACAGAACTATGCTTGGGATCACAAAACGTCAGTAAGTAGGGATTGAGTCACCATACCACATCAGTACCTATGTGCCTGAATCCTGACTAGCTCATAATGCCTTATTTGCCCTCCTAACCTTCCTAGAGTAATGAGTATGTTGCCAACTCAGAACACAACACTTTAGTACCCTCAGGGAACCGTGGTAACAAGTCCTCCCTTTTTGTTCTCTCACTCATACATCTTCATAATAAACAACTGAAAGACACAAGGTAAATTTACAATGTTTGTTGAAATTATTGTGGTCTATCATGAAGCAACTGTGCTGCAATCAGGAAACATATACAACTTACTAACGCTTTTAGCATTATCAGTAGACTATACATAATGAAAAGCCCTATCCTTGCCAAATGATATATTTGTCTAAGCCTAACCTCATTACGTGAGCACAAATGATATATCGCATATCTCTGGGATTAGAGCCAGGCCCCAAACCTAGCATTTGCCGTTAGCTGGTCTCTATCTCAGATTGTGCAAGGCTTGCAAGCTCGTTCTAGGGTCCTTCATCAGTGAGACATTCTCCCCTCTAGTTTCAAAATGGCAAGCCTCTGCTTATATGATAAGAACTGCTGTTCTAGAAAAAAGCATCTGGGTCATTTTGTTATGTCTATGTGTTAGATGTGTTATTGACCGACCACAGAGAAAAACAGGACACAGTGTTGTTCAAGACTGAATCCCAAGAAAAGAGCTCAATAACAAAAAACATGTGCAGCCTACTTCTAGAATAATAATGCACCACAAAAAATAATGTATAACTTTGTAATGTGTGCAAAGAAAAAGTGGCCTACAACTGACATTTAGGCTAAAATGGGGTAGAACTACAGTGAGCCCTACAGGGAACTCACAATAAACCTATGCAGTAGCTTAGTATATATCATTAAGTCTCAGAAACGTTTATGAAATACTTACACTCACAGAATGATGTCATCAGTGATGTCAACAGAGAAGTCATTTGAGATGTCATCAGTGATGTCATCAGTTATGTCACGGACCATTTCATGAGGGCTGTAAAATGTGAAGTCATAAGCTGTGCATTGCGATGGCGTAAGTTATGGTTAGCTCAGGTTTCCAATTTCACTGGTTTTGTATGAAATCTGAGCCTAACTATAACGTCCCTGTAACCTTTGCTTTCTTCAGTGAATATATATATATATATATATATATATATATATATATAGATAGAAACTTATGTTACTTAAAACATTTAAAAAATTACTTACCTGTGATGTAAAGTACTGTGATGTAAAGGTACTGAGAACGGGCCTTGGTGTACAGAAACTCTGATATACTTACCTGCAATGAACTGACTGAGGTGTAAGGTACTGAAAATAGCCCTGGACATACTGACTTGCGATGTAGCGGTAGTCTATCTACTATTCCATTCATTGGCTAGCATATATAAAAAATACCTTTGCCACACATGGCTATCTTTATATCTAATAGAAGTGATATTGATTGTAAACAAAAATATGATGTTGTCCAATGATAAGGAAGTTCGATATGGCTGTAAATATATGAAAAAGAACTGTTACCTTCGACATATGCAAAGATATGACTTGCTGAGAAACGCTTCATATTTAAGACAGTGAAGGAGGAATTCATTAAAACAAATAGTAGGGAAATGAGTCACTCTCCAGGACAGTATTAGAAAGTCTTCGCCGCTCAGGCGAATATATGAATGCAGAGCATGCCAAATGTTAACGTAAGAGAAACTAATGCATGTAAAAGTTCATGCATTTTATACTAGTAATGCCAACATAATGCACAGCATCGACTCAGAAACACTTTGCAAATTGGTAAGTCAGAGGGCGGAATTGTTTAAAGCGCCCCCTTTATTATTTATATCTTCTTGAAAGTACAATCATGGAAAACTGAATTCTGCTTCAAAAATAATATTTACAGGACCTAGAAATTATTCTCAAGTAGGTGCTTTAGATTTGCTGCATGACATACATTTCAAAACCAATTTAAGTTGAAGCACGCTACACTTAAATGTTCACAGTTCAAGAAATATTAAATTAGATATCATAAATCAGGCATGATACACATGTTAAACAATGGTAGGTTTAACAAATGCAAGACGCCAAGGGCAGGCAGGCCAGCAATTATCCTGTAGAAAATGGAAAAAATACTCTTTTAAAATTATCGGGTTTCATAAAATAAGGCCATTCGGGATTGTCAAATTCTGAACAAGGAGTCTATGAAGTGAAGGAGACAACAGGAGCCCAAAGCATTGTTGTCAAGAATGTACGATTCCGGTATATATTAAGCATGCCTTTCAAACAATCGACCTATAATGTAAGTGTAAAACTTACCCAACTACTGTTGTCACTTATGACTGACTACATGAGTTGTACTGGGTGGGGGTACATTTTTTAAGGTTGGATTTTCAGTGCTAATTTGTGCATACATATTGTGGTGGGGGTCTTGCTCAAATAAACACTGTTGAAGAGGGCTCTGGTCTTTAACAGCCTTTCACACTAAAACTCAGAACTTTAGCAAATTTCAAACCTGTTCCCAAAGCCTGCTGGTTATGGTCAGACGTTGAGCCCATTAGATTCTGGTGTCTAGGGGTATAACCCACTTGGCTGCTAAGCCTTTTTCACAAAAGGTATCCATGCCAAATTTACATCCTTTTTTTCCCAGCATCCTGGGAATTCTAAATGCCAAAATACAGCATTTTTTGTGGTGGGGAGGTGGGAATGGGGAAAAAGTGCTAGCTTTTTTTCTCTGCAAATGGCATCAACGAAAGGTTTGCTGTGCTTGGATCACCATCGTCCCTGTTTTCAAAAAAAAAAAAAAAGAAGAGTTGTATCAAAAATATTCTTTTACCACAGTTTTTATATTTTTCAAAGTGGTAGTCCATTTTGCCTACATTTTTTGTTTTCAACCTATTTGCAGCTTGCCGTGAAAACTGATATTAAACTCATGGATGATCCCAGAGTGCTTTACATTTCTGAAAAGTGAACAAAATTCAGAATTCAGCAAGAGTCATTTGTGCAGATCCTTTTAGGTTTTCCCAAAGAAAGTATTTTTTGGAATAAACGTAAATACATAGGAAAAAAATTGCCATTGGTGACAACAGGTTCAGCTGCACTTTTTTGCCTCCATATTCAGTTTACAAATGCAATATGTTGATACAAACATCAGACTATTCTGGTCAAAAGACTATATAGGGTTTATAGGTTCTCCAAAAACATGCGACACCCAGAGCCAACAACTGAGCCCGAGCCTAAAATGATTTTTCAGTGTGTATTGATCACGCAGCAATTCATATGGTAAAATACAATTAATAAAAAATGGGTATGGAAACAAATGTATTTTTGAAATGTGCGCATGATCTTGAGTTCATTCTTAGTCGTTATTTGTACACACCTAAAGTTAGGGTTAATCATACTATCATGTGATTTAGAGGGCATTTTGCAAAATGTCTTCTTTTTGCACAATGTTTTACATTTGGAAGCCAAAAATGCAGAGAAAGCCAATTGCTAATACCATAATAACAAATATTCTACTAGTCTGTGTTCACACACACCTCCCAATTAAAACAGTGCCCCACTTGTGTGCCTGGGCCAGGCGACCACAACACAATATTCTCAGAAACGCAACCTAGAGACATCACATTTCACCCACCAAAATCAAAGCTTTTTTTACAATGTGAGAAGCTGCGGAGTGTGGGCCCTAGCTCAACTGCTACCCAGTTACACCTACCAAATCATAGCATTTCTAAAAACTAGGCACCAAACGGAGTCCAAGGTGGTGTGACTAATGAGGATCCCATGACGTTTTCTCAACCAGAAGGCCTTGCAAACATCAAACCTTGTCTAAAAACACTAATCTTCCTCATATTTCTTTGAAAGTTCCAGAACCTGTGGTGATTCACAAAATTCCACTCAACCAGCATTCCCACACCATATCTGATAAAAATAGTAACCTATTTATGAAGATAGACAAAGCCCCGGTGACACAAAACGCTCCAAAACACGACATGTCCACATCAAAATATCTGACAGAAAATTGATTGCTTCTGCTATGCGGATAGCTGGGGATTTTGACCCCTGATCCACCTAGCACAGGGAAACTGATCACTCTCTGACATTTCTGAAAACAAGATACCCAGAAGAGTCCAGGATTTTGTGACTTGTTTGGATGCCATGACTTTTTTACCAAGAAGTCCTTGCAAACCTCAAATCTTGTCTAAAAACTTGCATTTTCCTCGCATTTCTTTCAAGAAAAGTTCAGTTAACTGTGGGGATCCACCAAATTTCTACCATCCTGCGTTCCCAAACTATTTGCTATAAAAACGGTACTCCACCAGTATGGGTGGGCCCAGCACTTGCGGCAGGAAAGGCCTCAAAGCGCATCACAACAGATCACATTTTTCCACTAAAAAGCAACCCTTTCTTACAATGTCGGGAGCAGTCAATTTTGGGCTTCTCTGAGCCACCTCCCAAGGAAAACACTCAGTCCAGACATTGGTGAAAGCTTTACACCTTGGGGAGTCCAGGGTGGTGTGATATGAATGGATCTCACAAAGTTTTTGCCTAGGAGCTATTGCAAACCTCAAACATTAACTAAAACACACATTTTCCACATATTTAAGGGAGTCAAAGTTCCGGAATCTTTTTCGATCCACAAACTGCTTACCCCTACCTTTCCCATACATCTCTCTATAAAAAGACTACCCCATTTGTGTGGCTGGGTCTATCACCCGCAACATGAAAAGATCAAGCCAAGGCGCATAGAAAGACCATATGGACTTGGCATGGTCCCTCTGTTCACAGTATCCGCTATGCAGAGGTCACATGCGGCATAAAACAGTACTGAAACATGCCATTCAGAAAAAGCAAAAAAGTTCATGGAATAAAGGGTGACATAAAGTATGAAATGTTGAGCCCCATTATGTACACCGAAATGCAACCTAGCCACTGCAGGCAACTATGCAGGGGTAAAATGTGGCATGAAACAATACTGAAGCACACCATTTATAAAAGACAAACAATGGCAGATCATAAGGGGGACTGTCTAAAACTGCATTTGTCAACAACCAAAAAAGACACCAAGCTCTCTTCCAGAAAACCAAAGAATGCAATGCACTGTTCACATTTCTGGAAGAAAGGAGTGGCTTCCTTTATTTACATAATTTTATTGTTGAGGGAAAGATCGTGCCTCATTTGACCTCCCCACCACATGATGAGAGGGGAAATCCAAGTTGTCTAGTGGAAGTGCCAGGTGATCATATCCCACTGTGATCGCCTGGTGTTTTTCATGGAAAGGAGAAGTACCGCTGAAAGCTGAGTTTCTTAGCTTTCCAGCAACACCTCCCTTTTGGCGCAGTTGCTTTTGAGTGCAGAGAACGGGACTGGTTTCAACTTGATTCATGTTCGCAGGGAAACCAGGAAGATGTTTCCAGGGTGCTGGTCCTGCAGCTGAGTTCATCTTATCAGTAAAGTGATCTTGTCAGTTGCAGGAATGCCATACCTCACCTGGGTCAGAACTGAAGAGTCTGCCTCTCCAACCCAGGGAGATGTGACAGGGTGGCACTGGAGGAACTCATATCAGCTGCTGCACTGATGCCAGACACCTTGCATGCCCTCCCCATCAATAGCACCCGGACATGAGCATTCTTGATAGATCACGTCATGTCAATAGCACCCAAGGAGGTAATAGATACTACGGTTGGCTAAATTAGGCAAAGCTATTTTGGAGAGCATCAAATACAAGCCAGAGGCTGAAAATAATTCAGCCGTAGAGGCACACAGTAACTTTTTCTATGCATCCCTTAGCATTAATATGGGCCGGAAGAATTTCTTGAAAAATGTCCGTGTCTTTTGAGTTTACCAGCTTTTAGTAGCGGGACTCTAACCCCAGTGCAACAAAATCAGAAGCTAGAGTTGGTTTCAAACAAATTACAATTGGCATTGAGTGTGACTGTATGGAGCACTCACATTGTGAGCCTGGTTTACAAAGGTTAACTTAGACTTTTGTGTAAGTTTACGTTTGTTTAGGAATTCACAAAACTTCATTTTAATAGTAAGTTTATGAGTGTGGAGACTGCAGTTGGGGTGGAAAACTCCACACATAAAAAGATAGGCATGTAGTATTGTCCTCACTAAATGGGTAATGAGAGAGAAATCAGGGTTTCTGCAACCTTTGCTTTGAATGGAGTTGCAACGTACTGATAGTTTTTCAATTTGCAAAGGACCTAACAAAGAATCAAGTTTTGTTATGATTAAGCCACTGACACAATTGTGATATTTTTTTATTTGGTAATGAGGGGTAAGAGCCAAACACACTGATATATACTACTTGGATCAACAGTGCATGACATGGACCAAATATAAGATGACAATATTAGCACTTTTTGAACATTAGGGGTAGTGGCTGCTGGAGATAGTATGCTTAAGTGCCTTTCTGTGAAGATTTGATGTGCTTTGTTTATGCGTTTGTGAAATGAGATGCAAATGATGAGATTGAACCTGATCTTTTCCAGGAGTATGGTCAGTCTATATCAGTGAGGATTCAGGAGAAACCTTTTTTTTTAATATGTTTTGGTAAATGTGTTACAGCTGTCTTTAACCTGACAGTAAATGTGAATGTGTTTTCTTGGAAGAATAGATAAATTATTATTTTTTTGGATGAAAGTAAGACAAGTAAGGCTGGCGAGGTGAACACACAGCTGTCTGCACTGCACATGTGTGTCACTGCTACTGGGCCGGCTTTTCATTCATTATCAGCTCGATGCTCTTGCCCTTGGAGATGACGGCCTATTGCAGCTCAGTGCCTATCCTCTTTGCTGTGGTGCTGTATCAACAACCTACTGCAGTGGTGAATTGCAAAGGCTTCTTGCCCACAGAGATAATGATCAGCAGAGGCACTGGACAGTGGTGCTCTATGTCTCCCCTGCTCTTTTGCTGGTTCTAGAACCTTTAGCTATCACTATCTAAAGCTCAGATGGCATTGGGGGATAGACCTGACAGCAGGCAACCTCAAACGAATGTTTTAGGCCAATGATATTCTGCTGACATTTTCTTCACCAAGCACTTCAGTAGCAACATAAAAGGAGAATTGCTGAGTTCTCATGGTTCTCAGGGTAGAAAATTAACTGGTCCAAGAGAGGAGCAATGTCTATGACTAGAAGTACAACTGCATACTCTCTCAGAGAATATCTACTCCAGTGGGTTCAAACCAATAGGAAGTATCTGGGTGTATTTGGATTAGTGGCAACAATTAGGACATGATTCCAGACAATCTAAGTATTTTGCAAGATCAGATGCAAAAAGACTTTCCAAATGATCAAAGCCACAGCACTCCCTATGGGGTGGAATACAAATATTTAAAATGGTGTTCACACCATGGCTCAACTACGTCTTTGGTATGATACCTCTTGATATCCCCCGCACCTTGCTTCGTAGCATTAACACATAAAGAAGGAATTATATATTGCAGGGCGATTCGCAATAAAACTGTCTATGCCAAAGTTCCATGCAGCTACTATGCAGCTATATTCTCTGGGGGCCTACTCTTAATGAAGCTACAACTTTACCTTATTGCACATAATTTATCACAAGTGGCCTTCCATTTTTGCAATGAGTTAAAGACTCCAGACTTGGTGGTGATTGAAAGTACAGTGCAAGGAGGCATGACCAGTTTTCAGGTAATTTACAAACGTCAAGTTGAGAAAGACCGTGTGAAGAAAAACACCATTCTCATGAACTCAATTAGGATCTGGCAAGATTACCATAGGATCATTCAGCAAAATCATTTACTACAGATGCAAGCTCCCTTGTGGCATAATGATCCATTTGCGCAATTGAAGTAAACTGTTTAATTGGCCTTTATATCAAAGAAAGGGTAGTGACTCTGTCAAGCATTTAGTCACAGAAGGTTCCTTTATAACCTTTGCTGAGTTGCAAGAAGAGTTTGCCCTAGATGTATCCAAACATTGGTGATATAATCAACTTAGACGTTGCTTGCTCAGCAAATTATCCAAGCAAATGACTGATCTGACGAGCTCTACCTGGAAAACGTATCTAGTGAAATGGGGAGGCTTAAGAAATTAGTGTGAGAACGTTATGAGACTAATAGAAGAGCTTCTGTCCTAAATATACCAGGAAGCTGTCACAACTTTGATGGCAGACAACAATACAAAAAACACAGAGAAGATAAGTGGTTTGAATTGCTTTGTGACCATGCCAAGGCTTGAGAGAGGCCATTTAAATTTCAACTACATTAAAATTATCCAAGACTGGCACTGGTCACCCTATGAACTACACAGGTCCAAACTGCCACCTACCTAACAGTACTGGAGACAGAACCCATATTCAATGTCTCCACCACAAACTAAATGCCTACTGGGATGTTATGTGGTACAAGTAAGTATAGCAAGGGGCTAGAGTCCTACTTACTTGTAGTCATATTCAGTGTCACCCTTTATATGAGAGTGTGAGGGTTTCAAATGGATGGAGGGTCCTCCATACACAACTAATTATTATTCATTCCAAAAATTCATTCTGAGAACCAGTTGAGGACTGACACACAACCAGGGCTTGGATAAATTCAGTGTATGCATAATGGCAAGGGAAGGTAAATTAGCATAAGTTAGCTAGAGAATATAAAAGGAGCTGAGCAGAATGAAGGGGGCAATTCCACATACATGTGAACCAGACATCTTAATTCTACATGACACATTTCTTCATATTCCACTGAGCACACTGTAGTCAATGCTTGAAGGCCTCAGATCGTGGTTCTCCGAGATTTTAGTGCAAGCTCTGAGCAGGCTGTGAACATCCTTCACAACCACGACTTTCCAGCACTGTCTGGGCAGAGCAGACAGATTTTGGTAGAACAGGAACCTCCAGAACCTTCAGGATTATTCCGTTGATGCTGATTACTTGATGTGAAAGGAAAGATTGCCTGGGCAAGTGATTATCAATGCGTCACATAATCTTCAATGGTATGGAGTAGAGATGTCATGCTACGTAATTGAATTTGGTGATAATTGCAGACGTCACCAATTTACGTGTAAACACTTCACTTGGTTTAACTATTTCCAGGTGCACTCTGGGCCTGATCCACAAAGGGCACCCAAACTCTTGGGGGAGGCCCTGCAGTCATGGAGGAGTCTCCCCACTTGGGGCAAAATCTCTACAATGAGAATATTGTTGAGATTTCGCCCTGAGTGCGGAGACTCTCCCCTAACTGTGGGGCCTCCGCCATGAGTGCAGAGGGCCTTTGTGAATCAGGCCCTAAATGTTTATTAGGGTAACTCAATAACCTGAAATACCCGATCTGCTCTCTGTAATAAGCGCAAAAGATTGTCCATGCTGCAGGGCCCAGATAGAAAGCATTGCCCATGTTATGTTTGCCTGCCAGGCGTATACCATGCCAAGGTTGAAATGGGTAAAACCGATCTGCCTGCAGCTGGGCACACAGGACTATCAGGTTGCCCTGTGCATTCTTAGGTCGGATCCCAGACCACCCTTTCCATGCAGCGTGGCCAAATTTTTAAGCCATGTATGGCTTATTAGACGAAAGATCCAGTCAGGAACGCTGCAGCACCTTGTGGTATGAAGTCTACATGTAGCTGTTGTGGGGTTCATAGGCTGGTTCTTCAAGGGTTTTATATATAGGTTATGCACATGCACTTTATAGCTTTTAGTTTTGCCACAGTGCTGCCGTGAGGAGGGTTGGAAATGCCAATTAAGGCTTGCTGGGGATTGTAGCATGGGTCTATCTGAAGCAGCACCAGATAAGTAAGCATTGTTTTGAGTTTCAAAAAATAGGTTTATTGAGAAAAGTAATAAAGAGACAATAACAATACTTCGTACAAGTAATCATGAAAAATTCTATCAATTCGAGGAAAAGAGGTAAAGAATAATGATAATATGCATTTACATTTGAGAAAAAATAAAAATAAATAAATAAAGAATGCAGTGAAAAATATAAATACAGTCAGAATACAAAGATTTGGCTCATAGGGATCTTAATATTGTAATACATGTTAAAAAATATGTAATCATATACATTCTACTGAAATAGTATATTAAACAATATCATATTCAATATGTAGGAGGTCAAGGAGGCTTTGTAACTTCTTGTAGTGAGGGGTGACGAGTATGGGATTTCTTCGCACTGTTATCTAAGAATTGCGTGATGGGACACCATAGTTTTACTCACTTTTTAGCAAGAGAAATGGGATGTACAAGAGCTGTGTCTAATCGATGGTTATGGCAAATAGCATACCACCAAGCTAGATAGGACAATTTAGAAGCGTCTTTCCAATTTTTAGTTATCTGCTGAAAGGCGACTGCTAATAACAAGTCTATAAGTTGTGTTTGCGAATGTGATTGTGACCTCCCCCAATCAGTGGATAAGCTTCCTAAAAATAGATTCGTAAGAGAGAGAGGGGCTTTGGTATTAAAAATGATGTTAATTTGAAACCAAACCTGTTTCCAAAATTCGTGGACGTAAGGGCATGTAAATAGCATGTGTTTCAAGTCAGCGTTGTCTTGAGAGCATGTCCAACAAGTAGTGGGATTTGTATTATGAATTTTATGCATATGTACAGGTGTTAGAAACAATCTGTTATATATGAAGAAAATTGTCTGTGTTGTGCTTGCCGCTCTAGATGATTTCCGTAATTTTGTCCAAATTCTGTTCCATAGAGAAATAGGCCAAACAATTTCCAAATCAAGCTCCCAAGAGAGTTCTATTTGGGTTTTATCCCGATTGATGAGATTTGATGATACTCAAAAAACCCAAGGCGGACCCGAGAGACCTCAAGAACTTCCGGCCCATCTCCCTGCTTCCGTTCCCAGCCAAGGTCATCGAGAAGATCGTCAACAAACAGCTAACCCGATACCTCGAAGAAAACAGCATCCTGGACCCCTCCCAATCAGGGTTCCGCAGCAACCACAGCACTGAGACTGCCCTCATTGCCGCCACCGACGACATCAGGACCCTGCTGGACAACGGTGAGACCGCAGCCCTCATCCTGCTGGACCTCTCCGCCGCCTTCGACACTGTCTGCCACCGCACTCTACGCGCACGCCTCCACGATGCAGGGATCCGAGGCAAGGCCCTGGAATGGACCACCTCCTTCCTCGACGGCAGAACCCAGAGAGTCCGCCTCCCAGCTTTCCGATCCAAAGCCTCCAAGATCATCTGCGGCGTACCCCAGGGATCTTCCCTCAGCCCAACACTGTTCAACATCTACATGGCCCCGCTCGCACGCATCGCCAGACAGCATGACCTCAACATTATCTCCTACGCCGACGACACTCAACTGATCCTCTCCCTCACCAAGGACCCCCTCGCCGCCAAATCCAATCTCCGTGAAGGAATGAAGGCCGTCGCCGATTGGATGAAGATCAGCAGACTAAAGCTGAACACAGACAAGACAGAGGTCCTCATCCTCTGCTCCAACCCCTCAGCCTGGGACGACTCCTGGTGGCCAACGACGCTGGGAGCAGCCCCGACACCCACCGACCACGCACGCAACCTAGGAGTCATCCTCGACTCAACGCTCTCCATGGCCAAGCAAGTCAACGCAGTCTCCTCCTCCTGCTTCAACACCCTCCGCATGCTTCGCAAGATCTACAGGTGGATCCCGACAGATACAAGAAGAACAGTCACCCAGGCCCTCGTCAGTAGCAGACTTGACTATGGGAACGCCCTCTACGCGGGAGCCCCGGCCACGCTCATCAAGCGACTGCAACGCATACAAAACGCCTCTGCACGCCTGATCCTCAACGTACCACGCCACAGCCACATCACCCCCCACCTGAGGAACCTGCACTGGCTCCCCGTCGACAGGAGAATCTCCTTCAAACTCCTCATCCACGCACACAAGGCACTCCACAAGACTGGCCCAGCCTACCTCAACAGACGACTCCTCTTCTACGTTCCCAACCGCCAGCTCCGCTCTGCCGACCTCTCCCTCGCCACCGTCCCTCGCATTCGAAGAACAACCACCGGCGGCAGATCCTTCTCACACCTCGCCGCCAAGACCTGGAACACCCTTCCACTAAGCCTACGACAGACCCAAGACCTGCTGACCTTCAGGAGGCTACTCAAGACCTGGCTGTTCGACCAGTAGCAGCACCCCCTCCCCTTTTCTCTCTCCAGCGCCTTGAGACCCTCGCGGGTAAGTAGTGCGCTCTACAAATTCTGTGATTGATTGATTGATTCACTAAGCGAGAATAGATGGCCGAAGCCTTAGGATGTGTGCGTAAGAAATTATGCCACGTAGAAGTAGATTGAATGGGCGGGGAAGGTATAGTTGTAAGGTTAGCACGAGCTGCAAGTATTGCATTTTGTAAAAGTGAAATTTATGTTGAAAAGAAAAAGGTAAATGGTAAAGGGTCTGTAGCTGTGTGAATTGGATAGGTATGCCTTGATCAAAAAACTGATGTACCCAAAGTAAACCCTTGTTTCTCCATACTTTCCAGTAAACAGGTTTATTATTGAGAAGGATGAGTTTGTTATGCCATAATATGGACTTGAGAAAGGTATCAAAGACATGCGGAGCAAGATGAAGAGTAGCATCTAATATCTTACAAGATTGCTGAATTACAGGGGTAGAGTTTTTTTGCGGCTTACGAGTAAATGAAAGATATTCTTGAAATGAAAACGGTGTTATAAATGAGGTCTCCAGATCAACCCATAATGGCTTGTCTTTTAATTGATCCGAAACCCAATTTGATAATTGTCTTAACTGAAAAGCTTTGTGATATTTGGAGAAATCAGGAAAATTCACACCACCTTCTGATTTTGGCCTTTGCAGTTTCTGTAACGCCATTCTTGATTTTTTAGCATTCCATAGAAACGATATCAAGATAGAATTAATCTTATGAAAGTATTTAGCTGGAATGGATATTGGTATATTAGAGATAGTGTAGAGTATTATAGGGGTAAGCATCATTTTAATTGTGTCTAAGCGACCCCACCAAGAGAGATAAAGGGGGTGCCACTTTTCAGTTAGTACTTTAAGTTTGTCTATATACTTGTCTAAGTTGAGAGAGAGATGGATGTCTTGATAGAAGGGGAAAACCATAAACCAAGGTACTTTATATGTTTAGAATTCCATGTGAAATTAGAGATCCTAAAGTCGTCTTTGAAAGTGTATTTGGTTAACGGTAATATCTCGCATTTTCCATTGTTCAATTTGTATCCAGATACTAATCCAAAAGCCTCTACCTCACCCAAGAATTCTATAAGTGAGGATTGTGGTTGTGAAAGAAACACTAAGATATCATCAGCAAAGGCTGCCAATTTAATCTGCTGAGAACCAGACGTAAACCCTGTTATAGTGTGATTGTGACGAATTTTGGATAGAAAAGGTTCCAATGCCAAATTAAAAAGAAAAGGAGATAGGGGGCATCCCTGGCTTACCCCTCGTTTGAAATTGAAATACGGGGATATGAGACCATTAGTGGAGATAGCTGCTTTGGGTGCAGAATAGAGTAAAGCAATTAAGGAGGTAATTTTCGGTCCGAATCCAAACCATTTAAGGGCATGGAAAATAAAAGGCCAATATACCCTATCAAAGGCGTTTTCTGCATCTAGGGCAATTGCTGCTAGTGGTTCTGAATAATGTGTGGATTTGGATAGAATATCAAAGAATAGCCGGGTATTATCTGTGATATTACGACCTTTAACAAAGCCTGATTGTTCCTTGCCAAGCAGCAAGGGAAGGTGTGGTTCTAATTGTAAGGCAAGTGCTTTCGAGAAACTTTTATAATCCACATTCACAAGGGATATAGGTCTATAATTTTTGCAATATCTTAGATCTTTATCCTGCTTTGGTATGAGACAAATCAAGGCCTCTGAGAAGGAGCCCGAGGAATTAGAGGAAGTGATAAAAGAAGAGACAAGAGTATGCAGGTGAGGAAGAAGCAATCGGGTAAAGTGTAAATAAAATTCAACTGTGAAGCCATCGGGACCTGGGACTTTGTCTTTTTAAGAGTCTTTAATGCGTTCAGCATTTCCTCTTGTGTAATGTCAGACTCCAACAGGTCTAAATTCATTTGGGGATTAGTACATTTTGGGATTGTGGAGAAATACTGGGAGAGGTCAGAATCTGAAGGAACATTCTCTGGTGTGTAAAGAGACGTATAGAAGTTTACGAATTCCTGGAGAATTTCAGAGTCCTTGAGTTTTGGCGCTTGATTGTCATCGATAAGAGAATCGATATGAAGCTTATGTTGCTTAATCTTAAGATAATTGGCTAGTAATTTACCGGATTTGTTTTGTCCACCATAGTACTTCGCAGTAGGTTTTAATAGATATAGAGATGCCTGTTCAGTAGAGGTTTCATTTAAAGCAATCTTTGCCTTGATAAGATCCTTGAGGCAATCTTTGGACTTGGATGTGTAAAAGGAGTGTTCAAGTGTTTTAATCTTAGTAAGGAGATCATTATGTAATGTGCGAGATGCTCTGCGTTTATTCGAGACGAATCTGATAATAAAATCCCGGGCAGTAGCCTTAAAGGCATCCCAAATTGTGTGAAAGGAGATGTCCTCTGTCTGATTTATTCGAAAAAATTTGTGGAAAAAGGAAGTAAAGGAGGCGGTGAAATTTGGGTCAAGAAGTAGAGAATTATTAAAACTCCATCTATTAGAATGTGTTGATTGATGTAAAATCTAACTGGATCAAGACAGGAGCATGATCTGAAATAAGTATCGGGCCAATGTCAGCTGAAATTAAGGATTGGGAGACAATATGTGAAATGAAAATATTATCAATTCTGGATTGTGTTTGGTGTGGGGGAGAGAAAAAAGAATATTCCCTCAATGACGGGTTGCAAAGACTCCAAGCGTCCAGTAAATTCCTCTGTTTAATAGTCCGTAAAAAAGTTTTATGTGCTGTGTTTGGGATAAAGGGAGATTTAGAATGTCGGTCGATGAAAGGATCTACCACTTGATTACAATCTCCGGCAAGGAGGAAATTCTCTGAGGGGTATTTTAAGAGCAGTTGAGAGATACGGGACCAAAATGAAACATCACCACTGGTGGGAGCATATATATTGAGGAGAGATACTGGTGTTTTCCCTAACAATAAGCTAGTGAAAGCCATCTACCCTCCGTGTCAGACTCTTGAGAAATAAGTTTGGCATTCAATGCTTTATGACACAGAGTTATAACACCATTTCGTTTACCATCTCCTGGGGTGAAGAAGACTTCACCCACCCAATTCTTTTTAAGTTTTAATGATTCAGTCTCTGTAAGATGTGATTCCTGTAACAAGGCAATGTTAGCATCTAGCTTAGATAGATGAGACAAAACCCACTGTCTCTTAATAGGGGAATTAAGGCCTCTGACATTCCAAGTGACAATTTTCAGAAACATATATGGAGTAGAGATAATGACATATGTAATGAGCCAGAAAAACTGCACATATTATAAAGTACAAAACTTGTAGTAATTAAGAAAATAAGAACTTGAAAAACCATTTGAGTAAACTTTAAAACAAGTACGAAGGCAAGAACTATAAGAACCATTTGACGAAGATAGAAAAAATAGAAAAGATAGAGATAAAGGAAGGGAAGAAGAAACATCTGAAATGGTAGTGCATGATATAAAAAAGAGACATGTAGGAACAAAAGATTATTGTGAAGAATAATAAAAGAAAAGAGATCATACCTACATTCAATTCAGAACAATAGAGGGGTGCGGGGGGATGAGGCCACACAGAACGATGACACGTCCAGACTCCATGAGGTGAGGCAGGGAAGACTTCGGGGTGGAAACAACATACAAGACGGACACGTCAGACATACAAAACTGGAACCTGTGAAAGGAAAAAGTGATTAGTATTAAACAAAATAGATTGTAATAGCTCATATTCTAAAAGCAACTGTTATGAAATTTCAACCTGTAAAACGAAAAGTTAGTTATAACAAACAGTTTGACTCATTGCGACAAAGTCTAAACTGTACACCTTCAGGTAAAGCAACATATACAATACATAAAGCTTATGCAATTAAACAAAACGAGAAAAATCATTTAAAGCGTGTAGTAGAAATGTCCATTTGTTCCAGACAATGAGTGTTGAGGAAGCTTCTCAGCTTGATTGGATCTTCGTAAGTCATGGTATTATTGTTGAGAGTAACCTTGAATAAACAGGGATGGAATAGTCCGAAGCGTGCTCCAATAGAACGTAGTGCTGGGCGCATGGCAAGAAACTCTCTACGTCTATCCGTCGTGGTCTTTGCATAGTCCTGTGAGAAAAAAAGTTGGCTTCCTGAGAATGAAATACGTTTCAAGAGCCGGACTGCTGATAATACCTTGAGAAGATCTGTGTACTCCAGGAAGTATAAAATAATTCCTCTCGGTTTTTCGCGCCTGCTGTTGCTGAATGTGGTGGGCCCAATCTATGAGCACGTTGAATGTTGAGAATTGTGCCCTCAGGTAAGTTGAGTACTGTCGGCAAAAATTTTTGAAACAAAGAGATAGGGTCAGGTCCTTCTGAACCTTCCGCCAGGCCATAAATACAAATGTTGTTACGTCTATTCCTGTTTTCAAGATTTTCGACCTGTTTTTGTAGAGACGTAATTTGGGAATGAAAAGCCTCAATTTTGACGTGAGATGAGTTTAACGCTTCAACATTCTGCTCGACCTTGGTGACTCTTTCCTCCAATTTCTGCCATCCATCCGTTAGGAGTTGTATTTTGGAATTTGTCTCTTCAACAAAGGGTCGTAGGGCACGAATTTCCTCCAAAAGCAGATCATTAGAAACTGATGAAGATTGCTTCGGTTTAGTTGTCACCTTACTGGTTGCAGAAGAGGCATTAACGATAGATGAGGAAGCTGGTTTGGGTGGTGAGACTAGGAGTCCTCCATTTGGGCGAAATGGGTGCAAATTCTTGAATGGGCAGTAGACGTGCATCGTAAGGAGGTTTGCAGTGGTAGTACTTTCTTCAGCTTGCCCATATAAGAGGGGTGAATCCAGGTCTGTGCGTAGAAAGCTACGTAACCCTTCAAGATTGCAAATAATTTAGGAACCCCTTTTAATGTAGCACAAGTGATTTCTCTATAATGGAGAATATACAGATTAAGTGGTACGTCATATTGTTTTTGACGCGCATTAGCAAAGTAGCAGAAGATGGGATATGCAATTAATGTCCACAAGCTTTAACGAAAAATATGATAAATGCTATATCCACAACTCCAAAGACGAACCATTGAGCAAAAAGTCACTTTTGAATGAGCAGCGCGTGAAATAATTCACTGCGTACCACAAGGAATGAGCAAAAACGCCTGGATATCATGAATGCGCCAGTAATAAAGTAAAATGCCTCACAAAACTATTTTTAAAGTTCAAATGGCATTGCAAGAAAACTGGAAGAAAGGCAAAAAACAGCTGAAGTAATGCATGACAGGAAAGTAAGTGACTCTGCACCAAAAAAAACTAGCAATCCTCATATGAAGCAGGAGTTAAAAAAGGAATTCCAAAATTTGAGGCATGCTAATGGAAACCGCCTCATTCTTACACTGGTTCTGTGAGGCACTTGGACAAACGTGAGGCAGTCTTTGGGAAAGCGGCTGCGCGGTGAATACAATCTTCCTCACCTCACGAGCATTTCTAAAATGGCGACCGTCGCGGCGGATCTCCGTAAAATGAAATGAAGAGCGGGATGTCAAAGCGCATCTAAATGACGATGAAAATTACATCCCCTTGTAGCGCTGAGGTTCCGATTTTTCCTGGTTCAGTTTGGTGAGCTCAGGTCGCGCATTTTTGAAGAAAAACCCTCTGTCCGCCCGCCGTCCTCAGGCGAGTCACGGGAACGCCGCCATCTTCTTTGGGCGCAAACCACGCCCCCCAAGTAAGCATTGTTACGCATTTTCCTCCACATCTTAACATGTTTTTAGCATGTTTTTATCCTTAAGTTGTATTTATAGCTTTTTGTCTATTAATCGACTTGCATACTGTATCTTGGCTATTGTCGGACACTGGACGGATCGTCCACACATATTTAATTGTAATGTGTATGTATTGCTCATTTTTTTATTTTTTTATTCGATATGGTGTTTTTATAGCTTTTATGACATGAGCTGTCGAAATAAAGCTTATACGACAATAAGCGCTATAGCAGATTGCTGACTCACGTGGGATTAATGTCACACGTAGCCTGCCAGGAATACAACAAGTATTACTCATTAAGACTAAACTCTTGTTTCAACACTGATATTTAAAAATCGAAAAAAGGTATTAGTGTAACTACAAGGCTGTAAAACTAATGCTTTTGGTGGCATCATTGATGGTGTTGGCATAGTACTTTCCTTTGGCTGATGTGTTGAGCTGTGTGTTGTGCAGAGAGGCTTCAATATCGTGAGGTCATTGGGTGCTCTGCTTTTCTTCAATTTTCTTTCCTGTCTGCAGATTGACTGTTTATTGTCAGGAAGGTCCTTAGTGTACAAGGGTGCTGAAGATGTTGGCTTGCATTTGAATGTATTAGTAGGGGCATGGGTGGACATTGACAGCGTTTCCTGGCAATGTTAAGATATGTCCACAGGCCGGTGTGCATCTTCATGTTTGGTGGATGGCATGAACATTACGGTGACAAAGTATTTTATTCTGTCACCCTAACTGACGTATGTCCGTCCTCCAAAGTATAAATCAGGCCCTTAGTAAACAGGTGTTACGTGAGTGCTCATTTCTTAAAGCTTAATGTTCATCAGGCATAATGATGCATTTTGTGTGTATTTGTTCTGTGATTTTGTATGGATCCGATGGAAGTACCCTTCAGAATCCTAAGGCTGGGAAAAAAAAAACGTTAGAGCTTGAGGAGTTTGCTGCTTCCTGACAAATTGTTTTTACTCAGATGCACCTTTCAATGCGCATATCTAACATTGATACAAAGGCTTTTAAATTGTCACAACACAGAATCTATTACATTCACTCATATGCTGAATGTGGTGGCTGAGATATAAAGACCTTGGAAGATAATTTGTGCAAGTGGGTGTGGGTGTGCGTGGAGGGATGTTTGTGTGTCTGTGTGTTTGCGTGCGCAGAAGTGTTTTCACTAAAGAAATTCTCTTTCTATAAACAATGCCAAAGGTAGTATCATAAGTGACTTTAATAGCACTAAGGGTGTGAGTGAATCTATTTTATTAATAGTCTAATTTTTTTGACTTTCAGTATGATTTTTGAGGCCTACTTGGGACTGATACATACGTTTCAGTGCTACCTTAAATAAGGGTAAAACAACTTGGAGGAAAATGTGAAGAATGAAAGTGTAGAATAATGAGTGGAGAAGAAACAAAAATGTTGAGCTATACATAGGTAGAGAGAAGTAGACTATTTGTAACGAATGAATGAGGAGGTTCTGCTCAACTGGCAAGGAAAAGAATGCAAGAAAATAATGCATATGGAGAGTACTGGGCAGGACAGAGAGAATCTTAAAATTAAAAGAGCGGAGGGTAAGGGGCAGAGGATGGGTTATTAGAAGAAAGGGGGATAGGTGTGCGCCAGAGAGGTAAGAGAGGAGATTCTGATTTGTTAATGAGAAGGAAAACACACAAAGGTGAGACTGGGTGATAAGATAAGAGAGGAGGATAGCAGATCATGTTTTTAGGGTGAAATATGGGGCTCTGAAATGGTAATAGCATACTGACATTGCTAGTTCTCTGTTGCTAAGGTGGTGGTATAGTTGTGGGGGTGCTAGTACAGTGCTGGTAAGTGAGTCAGAGTGAGGGAGAATGTAGTGTTATGAATCGCCTTCAGTCTGCCATTCCCTCTGACATGCTGAAGGTAATTCTTGGCTTATAGAGGCACACATGGCAAAATGTCGGGCACTGGAATACTGGAGGTCATTATTGACATACGGGTGGGTACACTCATGGAACTGGGACAGGGCACAACCATGGCAAAATGCTAGAGGTCATTTTTAGCATATGAATTCTTCATGGTAAATGGATGGCACTAATGGCAAAATTCTGACATATTGTGTGTCCTTTCTGGCCTAAGTGAGCACCCATGGCATATGGGATGCACCCACAACTAAATGTTGGCACAATTGAGGTCGTTTTTGACATCCATAGTACATTTTGAAAAAATGGGGTCAATTAGTGGGGAGTGTCAGGTTTTATTGGTCTGACACACCATGAAAAGACTTTAATAGTTAATGAGTGCCCTTTCAAAGTCTAAGGCTTTTTACCAAATTTATATGAAAATTGTGCTTTAAAGTTTACTGTCTGACCCTGATTTTGCAAAACGCTCCCCGGGGAGAACCCATTGAACCCTCCCTAGAAGAAGTCAGGCTCACTCACTTCATTCACTGACTATAATGAAGTGATAATATTATGCTCCACTATTTTCAAAAGCTCGTCAGCCACCACTGCAAGTACAGAAGGTAAAGAGTTTGTGAATGAGCACTGTTTACCTGCAGCTCCCACTGGGACTGGGACATTACAGTTTAGATTTTTTTTAAATAATTAAATCCAGCAGTGGAACACACGCTCCTCTGATTAAATGAAAAAATGGAGTAAAGTTTAAACAATTAGTATCCATGTTTCATTATTGCACAAACATTAAAAATTATGTGTTTGAATAAAACCTTTCCTTCTGTGGCTGGCACCTAGTGTCTTGCAAATTATCATAAATCAAAATGTATTAATTGGGAACAATTTGAGCTAATAACGTAACTGATAATGAATATGCCACCTATATCAAGTAATAGATGTGGACATAAAAGCTATTTTTGTTTCGATACATTTTCTCTTACACTAGCAGAAATATTACATCATTACAGTTTGTGGTATAAATAATGTAGGTTCCCAGAGCTGTTGTGCATTGTTTTACACTATATCCTCTTCAGAGAAACACATGATGTTTCATGCAATACAAAGAAAAACGAGTACTGTTCCCCTGGCACAGCATGTTAGCACCCTAATATAGGTGGTATCTGAAATAGACATTTATCTGTTCAAGGGAACTTAAGCGATAACAGTTGTTATGCAATAAGTGTTATGGCCATGTGATATTACTTCATGGGAAAATTCAGGGTCAAAGGACGTATGACATTACTTCATGTGACTTCATTAGGGTCAATGGTATTTGATGTCGCTGACACCAACTTATGCCCTCATTCAAAAATATCAGCATGTTCATTTTGATCAAAAGAAAGGTAAGGCCATATCCTATGGCTCCCGGAAATGGAGCTAGTAACAAATAAATCGTAACTCTGCAGGATTTAAATCTTCACATTGTATTGGCTTTTGTTTCTTACATTATGCAGATCATAGTCACATTTGTCTGTTTACTCGTGCAACAGTGCATCGTAAACAAATAAGGAAAAATACGGAAGACAAATGTATGTTCCAGCATCAGTCATATATTTTACATGTAGTTTTTTCGAACAGATTTCAAACAAGAATCGTATTTGCCTGCTATTCTTTGGAATCCGAGCAATTTTTCACCCCTTTCATACATCAATTTGTCCTGGTTAGACATCAAATACAAAAATAATCTGAAATAAAGCTTCCACTCTTTTCCTCCTCTGCAAATGTCACTGTTTATCAGCTCAAGAAGACTCCCTGGCCAGCAGAGAGAGGCACAGGGAATACATAAAAAAAATTCCAATATGAACTTAATGGGCTACTTTCTGTCTAAATGTTTTGGGACTTTGTGACTGCAGAGGTTCACCAGAAGTTCACCAAACATGCTCTGGGCTCTTCAATGATTTGTGGTCCTTTATAAATAGATGTTCCTAGACTGTGAGAGGCGTTGAAAGGTAGTCTGAACTTAAAAGACTAAGGGCCTGATTATGATGTGGTCGGTATATTCCCACCCAGTAGCGGCTCGTGGAGGGAGTGCTGCTGGGCGGTGGGGCGGGGGATGAGCAGTGTGGGGGGGTAGTAAACTATGACATACGGTCGAACAGAGGTAAGTAAACAAATAAATAAAACAAATTTCGTTGCGCGCTGCATCGCATTTGGCAATGCAGCGTGCGCAATGAGATTTGTTTTATTTATTTATTTGTTTACTTACCTCTGTTCGGCCAGTATGTCATAGTTCTACCCCACCCTGCTCTCCCGACCACCGCCCATAGCACTCCTCCACGCAGCTACTGTTCCCACCCGTGCGTAATACCCTGTTAATGCACAATTTGGAACTACAAGTTAAAAGGTAGTTAACGTATCCGATAAGGCTCGTTAAATTTCATGGGGTCAAACCTGTCAAGAAATTTATCAGGGGAAAAGCATATGGTATTTACTGTATCATGCAGATTTTGGGGTGTTAAACATCAAAATCCACGTTATTCCCCATAAATTTGTAATAGGTGTTACTTATCGCACCTGATAAATAATGTACCCTGTGATATTATTTATCTGGTGCAGTAAATAGCACCTATATACGTAATCAGGGTCATAACAGTGAAAACCATTCATTGTAGTCTGTTTTTTCACTTATGCTCAACTAAATCTAATTAATGTATTTTTCTAATTTTATTTTATTATTTGTTAATTGTAGTCACCCAATGCTGCTTGTTTATCTCTGTCAAGTGCCTAAGTTATTAAAATAGGCATGACTTATATGTCATATGTTACGTCTACATCTGTTCCTAGCTAGCGCTTCTGGGGTATGTTTACTAAACCACCATTCCCCAATCAGCTTATATTATAACTGTCTTATGGAGCAGTTATAAATGCACAGTATTAACTAAAACACTGAACACAACCTTTTGCCAAGGCAGTAAATGTGAAATCCATGCTTACCGTATAATACGCAAATTCCTGCATATTAAAATTGCACTTTTCGTTATCAACCTCAGAAATGTTTCCTGACTTCATATTCCTTTTCTATAAAAAGGCCTTATTTCGTTCACCATCATCTTATGAAAATGGGTGTAGCTCTGGCTGTATACCCCTTCAAGGGGTGGCCTTACTCTGTGGATTATGGCTCTCCTGCAGCAAAGCAGGATCATGTCCACTTTCGGTTGTAAGGTATACTATACATCTTATGTTATTCAGTTGCAATATTGTAATCCTAACTGTCAATCACGGAACAACTTTGCCATCAATGTCTTACTGTTAGAAGGATCATATGTACATAACTGCCTGTAAGTGGTAATTAAATAAGTTTATTTGCAAGCCAGTGATGCAATAGGAAAGATAGAATAAAAGCAACAACGACAGTCATTTTGAAATCTTATTACACACACATTCATATGGGGTGCACACAAATATGTATTCCTCCATTCACTCTCTCGGTCTTAGTGGCTCTCACATGTACTAATGGGCTGTGCCTGGCCTTTCTACCTGGAAAAAAAAACTGGAGGAATTGCTCTACGTTAGAGTCTTAACCCTGCGCAACAGAGAACTAAGATCCCAAGCAACAAGTCAAGTCAAGTCATGTCAGGTTATGTTACGTCCCAGGTCTTCAGTTTTTTGTGGAATTCAAGAACTGAGTAGGCAGATCTGATGTCAATGGGCAGGCCATTCTAGGCTTTAGGAGTGAGGTAGGAGAGGTCTGCCAGATCTGGTTCTGCATATGCGGGGGGAGGGGCGAGTAGGAGTTCAACTGAACACAGGTGTCTGGTAGGATTGTGAAAGTTTATGCAGTTACTGAAGTATGTGGGGCCAATGTTTCGTAAGGCTTTTGTATGTGTGTTTGAGGAGTTTGAAGGATGCTTGTTTGTGGAGGCAGCACCAGTGGCGTTCTTTTAGGTGAGGTTTGATGTGAGTGCAGGGTGGGGGGTTGAAGATGAGCCTGGTCACAGTGTTTTATGTGGCCTGGGTCCGAGTTTGGCAGGTCACCAGGTGGAGTTCCAGAGCGAGGTGTCTGCTTCTGTGCTGTCTGTGTTTAGTTTGAGGCAGTTGGTTTTCATCCATCTGGTAACTTCAGTCATGCAGGCAGAGAAATGTCTCTGGGTGTTTGGCATCTTGTCCAAGAGGGAGAGTATGAGCTGGGTGTCATCAGCATAGGATAAGTTAATTTTATGGGTGCGGAAGATGCTGGCGAGTGGAGTCATGTAGGTGTTGAACAGAGTGGGACTCAGTGAGGATAGTTGTGAAACTCTGCAGATGAGGTTGAACGCATCTGGTGAAGGGGGTCAGGTTGACCAAATGGGCACAGCCTGTCAGGAAGGAGTGAAACCATCAAAGTGTGGGTCCTTGGATGCCGACATTGTATTAGGATGGGAGACAGTGCTGAAGGCTGCGGAAAGATCTAGTAGGATAAAGGCTGTGGTATCTCTGTCCATGATCTTCCGGATGTCGTCGGTGGAAGCAATGAGGTCAGTTTCTGAACTCTGGACAGGCATGAATCCAGATTGAGTGTTGTTGAGAAGGTGGCTGTCATTGAGGTATGTGGCTAGGTGTGTTTTTATCATCTCTTCCATGACTTTTGCCAGGTAGGGTAGCAGCAAGATATACTGGTAGTTGGCTAGCATATTCGTATCTGCTGGGAGTTTCTTGAGGAAGGGGAGTACTGTGGCATGTTTCCCGGCATACTGAAAGGTGGCTCTGTTGACTGAGTCATTCAGGATCAGTATGAAGGCTGCACTGCTGGGGCCCAGTCCTTTGATGAAGACGTGGTGAGGGTAGGGATCCAAGTGTGCTCCGGAGTGTGTGGACTCCATGGTCATTGCAATTTCTTGAGTGTTAATGTTGGGCCAAGAGGGTAGGGTTGTCCTCTGGGTGTAGGTTGAGATGGGCAGAAGGGCTGCAAGGGTGGAAGGGTCTGGGTGGGGCTCAAAGTTGTCATAGATGCTGGTGACCTTGTTGCTGAAGAATTGGGACAACTGGGTGCAGAGGTCCTCACAGGGGTTTACACAGGTGGACTGGTGGAGCTTGCTACCGGAGATGTGAAGTCCTTCACTATAGCAAAGATTTCCTTGGTGATGTTTCCACTGCTTTTGATGAGCTCAGAGAGTGTGGAACATTTGGTGGCTCTGGTTTGCTGATGGTAGCGTCTGAGGGCAGATAGGTACTACTACTACTATGCGCTGTTAAACTCACTATCAATATCTATAAGCTGTCTCTGCCTGAAAAATGCCCTAGATTTCTCGCTCACGTACTGCCATTATGTCTTTATGTCTACTCCAAAAGGTACTGCTCTATGCATTGCTAGAACAATTTAGATATTCATAAAGCTATGTCTACCTCAAAAATGTATCAGCTATTGATCCTAACACCATCATATGGTTAAGCTTATGTACATTCCTTTTTGCTTGTATGTCTATCTCAATATGTATTATGTAAACCACATAGTTACTACTCTGCAAACACTGTGAAGTGCTCTGATACCCTAGGGTCGAGTTTACGCTATATAAAACTTTACAAATAAAATAAAAATAAAAAATAAAAATTGTGGTGCTCTTGTCGGTGTTATGCTGACTTTGTCTCCATCTTTTTTTCATATGTTTGCAGTGGTGCTTGAGTAACCTGAGCTCTTCTGTGTACCTGCCTGCTTGTGGTGTGGTGTTCATGGCTTTGTTGGCTTTGATAGGACCCAGATTATCTGCACAGGTGGTGACCCAGGTGTTGAAGCCAGGGCTATACTGGGAACCGGGAGCAGCCCTGGCAATTTTGACGGACCAGCCCCCCTGCTGCTTTTGTTACTGGGGGCCGATAAAGCAGCACCGCTGTAAAAAACATCCCCCGGTACCAAAATAAGCCCCCACCCTTCCAGCCTCCTGGGGAAACACAGGATGCCCACTATGGCCAGTTCAGCCCTAGTTGAAGCTGGATATGGATTCAGAGATGTTGTTGTTGTGTCGAGGAAAGTTGTGTAGGAGTTCAGAAGACCAGGCTGCTTCCAAAATCTTTTTACAGTCTGGTAATGAAGATTTGGCAATGGTGTTTCTGCGGTGGTGTGGGATGGGTATGCTGATGTAGGTGAGGGCGTGATCAGACCAGTTGATGGGTGTGGGTTGTCTTCAGGTTGTCTAGTGTGATGTTGCTGAAGCTGGGGTTCAGTAGGTGTCTGGCAGCAGGTGTGGGGCCTTATACTCACTGGGTGAGTCCGACATTGGACAAATCCTTGAGGAGGCTGGTCATGTTGGAATCGGTGAGGTCCTCGAGGTGGTAGTTTAGGTCAATGAGGAGGATGAATGCGTTAAATGTGAGGATAAAGGGGTGATGAAGACCGCAATGATGCTGCCGAAGTTGGTGCGTGGTCTAGGAGGGTGGTAGGCCAGAGTGCCATTTTGGGTGTAGTTGGCGGTGATGAGGAGTTTGACGGTCAAGTGTTCCATGTTGCTGGTGGTGCTTTCCAAGGTACTGGAGCTTCAGATATATTCTTAGAAAATAATAGTTACTCCAACTCTTGGTCTATTTGTCCTGTCCTGTCTTGCAAACTTGTATGGGGGGATTGCCCTGATGATGACAGGTGCCAATGTGGGAGTCAGCCAGGCCCAGTGAGCAGTCATGTAGCACATCCCATATTTCTGTGGTGTGTTTGGCCAAGGAGCAGGTGTTAAGGAGAATGCAGGACAGGGAGGGATGTGGTTTAGTGGGTGTGTGTGTGTGTGTGTGGTTGGGTCTTTTGAGTGTGTTAGGTATGTGAGGTGTGAGGTGTGAGGGGGCCATGAGATAGGTGCGGGGGTATCATGAAAGTGGCACAGGTGAACACACCTTCAGTGTTGGGCGGTGCAGCAACAGTCCTGGGAGATGTGATATGGGTTCAGAGCATGAAGGGTCATGGTACAGTAAAAACAGGGGGAGGTGAGTTGGACGGAAACCAAAGGTCCTGGCACTGGGTGTGGGTGGGGTGTGGATGGGTGCATACAGATTTGCCTACGGCATCCCTTCAGTACACCAGAGGTCTGAGCCCAGCGCACATCCACTGTGCAGCCGTGCTGCAGCCTCCATTAATTGAAGGCAGCTTTGTCAGGAAACCAGTGATGTTATTTCCTTGTGTAGATGGATGCTGGGAAATCCAGTGATGTCAATTCCTGTGCAGATGGAAGATGGGAAATCCAGTGATGTCACTTCCTGTCCAGATGGATAATGGGAACTCCAGTGATGTCACTTCCTGTGTACATGGATGATGGGACTTTTTAGCCTCTAGCATGTGTCTCACACTTGCTTTCTACTCAAAAAATCTATATAGTCCAATAACTCATCTTTATCCATTGCCTATCAGTGCACTTTGAAAAGGTAGGCTGAATGACATGGAAAACCCCAGTGAATCTATTTGCCAGTGGCTTGATGAAGTTTAATGCCTTGTGGTCCAGCCTTGGTCCCAGTCCATCCTCTTTGGTGGAGCCCCATATTAAATGGTCTCACTGATAAGTGATAACATTGAGTCCCTGTCACTCATGGTGGGCATGATGGCTCAGTGGCCCACACAGCTGCCAGGTGGGTACCTAGCCACCGACTTGAAGAGAGAGGAGCCTTTGCTTCATTCTCTTCAGAGATATGCTGCCAACTCCCCTGTTTTCTAGGAGAATACTCATACATATGCTTCAGTACATTCATGGTTGGTTTGCCCACCTTTTCTTTTCTTACTTTTTCAAGCTTCCTATCATTGCTGCATTAACCTCTGTTAAATTCATGTCTGTTTGAATGCCTCTCATGACCCCCAGGCTCAGTCAGAGGCCCTTTTGGCTGTGATGGCACAGCAATTTGGTACCCTTTTGCCTAGCAGGTTATATGTTATAGTACTGGTATGCATAATAGCCACCACAATGTGGTCAAAATTTCCTAAAGCCTGTGCTATGTTATATTATGTTATGCTATGTTATGTAAAGAGCACTAATCACCCAGAGGGTATCCAGGTGTTAGGGTAAGGTATAGAGGTGTGTAGTTCCAAGGTGCTTGTATGAAGAGCCAGGTCTTCAGCTTTTTGCAGTACTCAAGAAGTGAGGAGGAGGCTCTAATGTGTTGAAGGAGGTCATTCCATGTCTTGGGTGCGATGTAGGAGAATGAGCGACCTCCAGCTTTGCTCTTGCTGGTGCGGGAAGTATGTGGGAGTGAGAGTGAGGCAGAGCATAGGAGTCTGGTGGGTTGATGAAAGGGTATGCGGTTGTTCAGGTGTTCTAGTCCTGTGTTGTGTAGGGCTTTGCATGTGTGAGTGAGAAGTTTTAATTGGGTGCCCCTGTGATGAGGGAGCCAGTGAAGCTTCCAGAGGTGCAGTGTGGTGTGGGTGCAGCATGGGAGGGCACGCATGAGTCTTGAGGCTTCGCTCTGTATGGTCAATGGTCTGTGGAGGAGTTGCTTGGAGATTCTGGCATAGAGAGTGTTGCCGTAGTCCAGCCTGCTGGTGGTCCATCTGGTGTTCTGAGGCAAAAAATTGAAGATCTTTTGCAGCATACGTAGGATGTGGAAGCGGGAGGTGAACACTGCGTTGACTTGAGCCATCATGTTGAGCTTGTGGTCTAGGACGATTCCTAGATTTCTTGCATGGTTTGTGGGTGTTGCTCCATGCTCCGATGGCCACCAAGTGGAATTCCCTGGGGAGGTCTTATTGCCAAAGACCAGTACTTCTGTCTTGTCAGAGTTGAGCTTCAGCCAGTTGGTTCGCATTCAGTCTGCTACCTTAGTCATGCCGTTGGTGAAGTTGGTTCTGGTGGTGTTTGTCTTGACAGTCAGGGAGCATATGAGTTGGATGTCATCCAGTCTGCTGCCATGGTCATGCAGTTGGTGAAGTTGGTTCTGGTGGTGTTTGACTTGTCCATCAGGGAGGGTATGAGTTGTGTGTAATCAATGTAAGAGATGATGGCATTGTCTTGTGATCGGATGATGTTGGCGAGTGGTATCATGTATATGTTGAAAAGGGTGGGGTTGAAGGATGATCCCTGTGCGTCATTGCATATCAGTTTCTTGGTCTCTGATGTGAAGGGTGGCAGCCTGACCCTTTGGGTTCTTCCCATGAGGACTGAACAGATCCATTTGAGATCTGATCCTTGTATGCCAATCTCGCGGAGTCTTCTGATGAGAATGTTGTGCGAGACAGTTTTAAAGGTTGTCAGTTGTTCTAGTGCTTTATCAGAAATGAGCTCCAGTAAGCCTGATGTCAGACACAGTTGAATCAATCTGGCGTTTGTTAAGCGTGACTACTCACCCGTAAGGGTCTCAAGGCGCTGGGGGTAGGGGGGGTGCAGGTTCCAGTCCATCAAGGGGGGGGTCTGTCGAAGAGCCAGGTTTTGAGGTTTCTTGCGAAGATGGGAAGCGATGTTGTCTGTCGGAGGTGGAGCGGAAGGACGTTCCAGGCTCTGGCCGCGAGGAAGGAGAAGGAGCGGCCTCCCGATCTGGTCTTTCTGGTGCGGGGGACCATGGCGTAGGAGAGCTGGGCTGATCATAGGGTCCTTTGGGGTGCGTGGAAATTGAGTCGGCTGTTCAGGTATGCTGGTCCGGTGTCGTGGAGGGCCTTGTGTGCGTGGGTGAGCATCTTGAAGGTGACTCTGGCCTCGATGGGGAGCCAGTGGAGTGTGCGCAGGTGCTGGGAGATGTGACAGTGTCTTGGCAGGTTGAGGACCAGTCTTGCGGCGGCGTTCTGGATGTTCTGTAGCTTGCGGGTGAGGTTTTTGTTTATTCTGGCGTAGAGTGCGTTGCCGTAGTCGAGTCTGCTGGTGACCAGGGCGTGAGTGACGGTCTTTCTGTGTTCGAGGGGGATCCATTTGAAGGTCTTACGTAGGAGGCGGAGAGTGTGGAAGCAGGAGGACGAGACGGAGTTGATCTGGCGGTCCATTTTGAGCTCAGAGTCCAGGATGATTCCCAGGTTGCGTGCGTGGTCCGTGGGGGTGGGCGGGTTTCTGAGGGCGGGGGGGCCACCAGGTGTCGTTCCAGGCGTCGGGGTTTGGGCCCATGATGAGTACTTCTGTCTTGTTGGTGTTTTGTTGTAGGCAGCTGTTTTTCATCCATTTGGCGACGGCTTCCATGCCTTCTCGAAAGTTGTGTCTGGCGGTGTTGGGTTCGTTGGATAGGGAGAGGATGAGTTGGGTGTCGTCTGCGTATGACACGATGTTGAGTCCATAGGTTCTGACGATGGGGGCGAGTGGAGCTATGTAGACGTTGAAGAGCGTAGGGCTGAGGGAGGACCCTGAGGGACTCCGCAGGTGGTTGGTGTAGGGTCCGAGAGGAAAGGGGGAGTCTGACCCGCTGCGTTCTGCCGGAGAGGAAGGAGCGGATCCGTTCGAGGGCCTTGTCCTGGATCCCTGCGTCGAGGAGTCTGCGTATTAGGGTGCGGTGAGAGACTGTGTCGAACGCCGCTGAGAAGTCGAGGAGGATGAGGGCTACTGTTTCTCCTTTGTCCAGTAGGGTGCGGATGTCATCTGTTGCAGCGAGGAGGGTGGTTTCCGTACTGTGGTTTTCTCTGAAGCTGGATTGGGAGGAGTTGAGGATGTTGTGCTCTTCGATGAATGTGGCAAGTTGGCTGTTGATGGCTTTCTCGATGACTTTCGCTGGGAACGGGAGCAGGGAGATGGGTCTGTAGTTTTTGAGGTCGGTGGGGTCTGCCGAGGGTTTCTTCAGGAGGGGGTTGACCTCGGCGTGTTTCCAGTCGTCGGGGAACGAGGCGGTCGCCAGGGAGCGGTTGATGGTGTGGTGGAGTATGGATGCGATGGTGTTGGCGGCTCTGTTGAAGATGTGGTGGGGCAGGGTTCCGTGGGGGCCCCGGAGTGCATTGACTTCATTGTCTTCAGTGTGTCTTCGGTGGTGAGGGCTGTCCAGTTGTCAATCGCTGGCTTCAGGGAGTCGGGAGTGGTTGGCGGGGGTTCAGTGTGTTGGTTGTCTTCGTCGAAGTTGTCGTAGATGCTCTTGATTTTGTGGTGAAAGAAGGTGCTGAGTTTGTCGCAGAGGTCTTGTGAGGGAGGAATGTCCGTCGATTCGCTGGTGGGTTGGGCGAACTCCTTGATGATGTTGAAGAGTTCTTTGCTGTTGTGTGCCTGTGTAGAGATTCGTTCTTCAATCGCTTGGAATGTATCCTCATACTAGCCACCCTGTAGACAAGTGTTTTAAGTCTATTTATGAAAGGCTCGATTCTGCCTGCCACCTGGCCCTCTGGGACTACCTCTGGTTTGCACTTGGTAGCCTAAAGGCCCTACAAAAATCACTCCGGTATGACCGAAGCCAGTCTCAACAGGAATGTCCCTCTTGAAAGCTCTTTAGTAGATCCATAGTGCTAAATTCAAGTCTCAAGTAGGTCTGTCTAAATTTCTCATGGGACTGATGCATTGTTTGGACACCTTGTGGGTTAGTGGGTATTGAATAAAGGCCCCTATATTCCTGATACAAGCCCCTTTGCTGATCGGACCCTTAACCAAGTTACTTGGTAGTCTAATGGTTAACGTCTAGTTATAACATTCTAGTCATAAAAGGCCTTGTAGGCCTGGGTCTAGCCCTTTGGGACTAGACACTGCAGAAAGTTGCTTTGTGGTCTTCTTTTTCGTATCTGGGAAGACCCCATCCAAAGAAGAAGGCCTTTCTGGCTCTTGGCTTTTTCTGAAAGAAAAGGGCTCACACAAGGCCTCAAGGGTGTCTAACTCCTGCTAGCACAGTACTGACAGGTACTGAAACTGCTTTCCAAGGGTCAAGTGGTTGGCCTCCTGTTTTCATGCTTCAGGAAAACATAAAACAGAGGAACTCCTAATCCCAAGAGGGACCAGAGGACCACTGAATACTGCAGGAGACTTGGCTGGAGAGAGAGCTGGTGTCTTAATGCCTTACCTGAGGAGCTGGAGACTGTACGACTGACCAGGATGAACGTTTCCCTAAACAATGAAAAAGCTGTGTCTCAGTCATTTGTTTCACCTCCAGGGGGCTGGGATAAGGTCGAGTCCTGACCGACCATAGCTTCCAGTCTGGCCCAGCTGAAGGGTTTCAACTTTCAAAAAAGTGACTAAGACCAAAGGTAAAAACTTGAACTGAGGCTGATGTGACAAATCTATCCGACTGACACAGCACTCTTGGCTGCCACATAATTTGTCCTGTTCTGAGCTTTTATTGCCAAAACCAACAGCTTTAGGGAGAGCTTGGTGATGATGTATCCAAATTCAAAAGACCCTTGTTGGCTTAATCCTTGGACCTTGTCCTGCTGGAAGATTTAGACTTCCATTTCAGAGACTAAATCAGAAGGTAAAATCTTTGACTGGAATTACCCACTTGGTGTATAAGACCTCTTCTCCATTCCAGTCTGCCTGAAATTACAGGTAGGTCCTGGTGAACTGTAAATAGTAACTACTGATTGACACTTTACTATTTCTTGGTGCTTTTTGCCCTAAAATTTCAAAAATTAATATTGCTGGTTCTTCTTAACCTAATTTGATCATTTTGGTGTCATTTGCTAATTATTTTTCTCTGTTATTCTACCTTGGTTTAGAAATGTTATTTTGCTGTGTTCTTTGTAGTTTAAAATTGTTGGTATTATCGAACTTCGCACACACTTTTCTGGGGATTGCCTGATGCTTGTGCCACAGCTACCTGGGTTGAAGACACATTCTCTTTGAACTAAGTTTTGACCTAACTAGTTTGGATTTATTGAGTTGGTATGGACCCCCTCCTAAATAAATAACTCTATTTCTGATACCAAGGAGTTTGGTAAGTTTCATTGTGGGTCATGCCTCCCCTTTGGCTTTGCCCTTCAATCAATCAATCATGGGCATTTGCTAAGTGCACAGCTGCTTTGGCTGAAGCGTCCCTGCACTCAAAGCAGAGACTGAAGACATACCGGGTCATCAAAGATTAATCTTGACCAAACAGCCAAGGTTTTAGCTCTCTTTTAAAGATGTCAACTGACTGAACCCTGAGAAGCTTGAGAGGTAAGGTGTTCCAGAGCTTGGCTGTCAATACTGTGAATGAGGTACCTCCGTGCCGAACATTGGAATATTTAGGAATTTGCATTAGGCGGAGGTTATTGGACCTCAGCATTCTCTCTTGCTTGTACAGGCTGAGTCTGTTCCTCAGAGAAAGAGGATCTTTGCCTTCGAGGGCTCTAAAGGCCATTGTGAGGGTCTCAAATTTGATATGTCTCACCACTGGGAGCCAGTGGAGCTGCTTTAAGTGAGTTGAGATATGTTGGCAAAAAGGGACAAGCCGAATCAGCCTAACCGCACCATTCTGAATGATCTGGAGTCTGTGGGTCAGAAAGGGAGACAGACCCAGATAAAGGTTGTTGGCATAGTCTAAATCAGTGCTTAATTTGTGCCGGTGCTTAGCAGCGGCACTTATTACTCAGGGCTGAGTCTATGAAATATCTGCCAATTCATACGATGGTTGTCTCCCATTTTAGAACTGCATAATAGTGACAACAAACCCCCTGACGTTTCTCACCTGTGCGTAAACTTTTTTAAATTTGATGCTGCGCCGCGGCCGCCCTCCTTATCATGAGGCACACACACCACCAGAAACTGCGTGGGTCCCTGCCTCAGCATAACAGCCTGGTGACAGGTCCAGCAAACATAGCAGTGCAGCGCTAGTACATTACAAATTACCACTCACCGCTTGCAAAATAAACTTTGACCGTCCCTCGTTGGCGTTGAATCGTCAAGTCAGGTGTCCTGACTTGGACCAATGCAGACTGTGTCTACACTTTTCCCCGCCCCAGCATACTGCGCAGCAGCAGCTCAGTTGATCGAAGAATCGAAGAAGCAAGCAGCGTGACGGACTCGAGACTCTTGACTCGTGTAGCTGCAGCAGGCCTCACGCCTCAGATTAATTAAAGGCAATGTTATGCCAGTAAGTATTGATTTTGTAACATACTGCTGGTAGTGTAAAGTAATGGAGCGTAAAATGTACCATGACTATTTTCTGTGAGATCACACGGTGGCAACTAGTGTCATGCTCACGGTATAAAACTCGTTAAAATGTTGTGTGTTTGAGTGTGATTCCCAGAGAGCCCGACATATGCCATTTATGTCTCCCTCACCCATGATCAGAGATCTGACATGCTGATGGGAATAACGCAGCGTGGCCCCAACGTGAATGTTATCTTTGCTGCCATATTTAGAAACTGCAATCGGGTTTGGAAAAATGAAAGCAAACCTAATTTCCCAGATATTGCTCTGCACTTCAATCTACAAGAAAATATCGCATGCGGATCACCTCTCATCTTAGAACTGCATAGTTTGGGCAATTTTCCGCACAAATTGGTGACATTCTCATTTGTGTGGGAAAAAGCAGTGACAGTGTGTGCGCTGCAAACTTTTTAAAATTCGATGCCTCGAGGGGGCGTGGTCTGCCGTGCTGCGGAGTGGCCGCTCTGTGAGCGAGCTCCGCCGGCCAAGATATTATCCTGCAGCAATCCGTGCAAAAAAGGGAGTCGGAGTCGTGCCATTTCCACTTCATCGGGAGCGGTAGACCTGCGGCGCTGAGTGGTGTCGCCCTTAGCTGGTTGTCCCGCTCCGGAGCCTCGCTGCGAGCCCTGGAGTGCTGAGAGTGGAGAGGAGGGCAGATTTGAGTGCCGGGCGGAGGGGCAGCCAGGATTAATTGAGACCGAGGCTTCTGCGGCACCGTGGGCCTCAGCGGAGCAATTTTGCAGTGCTCTCGGTACCTGACCGCCCACTGGCGAGGTGCGGGATATATCTGGATTTCCGTACGGCCCAGCGGTGCGGCGTGGCGGATGGATGCCTGGTTGCACGGGTAAGCCGGGACGCTGGGGAACCTGCGGGGCGCTCTGGGCCATGCAGACGCCATTTTGGGACCACGAGTTACGCCCGGTGCCTGTCCGCTCGCAGCTGGAGCGCGAGATCAGCCCGTGAAGCCCGTTGATCCGGTTGTGCAGTATAACGGGCAACCACCTTCCTTCACGGGTAAACTTCAGCGCCGGATGTTTTGAGGGGACCTCTGGGCCACGAGGGCGCCGTTTTGGGACTACACAGTGTGACCGGGGAGTATGACACAATTGCACAGGACTCCCTGGCTGGCCCCCCCGATGCATGTTGGATGCCAGATGTCGCTGCGACCACTTTAAGACACACGGGGACACCAGCTGCAACAAACATTAGCTGGACTGGGTTTGCCTGCAAACGCGATGTGCTAGGACCTTTTTGGCGCAGGAGAGGGAGGAGACGGACTGCTGGCTGGCGCCCTTGGGTGAGTGGCTGTAGGATGGTGATTAATGGCAAGATCCTGGTCTGACTCCCGACCGTCCTATGCCAATACTACCTTGGGTCCCTCACATTGAGAGCTGTGTGCCCTACTCCTGTGAGAAAGCGAGGTGCGAGCAGCGAATGTGCTGAGGGCCGGAATATACCTTTTGCCTACTGGGGATTCGTAAGCTACAGGAAGCCGCGTGGTGATAGTGGGACAGTACGTGCGATCGACCTGTCGTAATGATTCCAATTTATTGCTGTGGTGTGAATCTAAATACAAGAAATGGGTAAACAAGATGCCAAGCAGCCCAAAATCAGTTTTGATCAGAGGAGAGCGACCCGCCTTACAGAATCGGACCCAGAGTGTGGCGCAGGGGGGTCTGCTGAGGGGCAACTAGGAGACCAAGGAGAGGACATTCGAACACTCATGCTCGAAATGCGGTCCAGCCTTCATACCATTGACGCTAAACTGGATACCTTGACGACCCAAATGGAATCTGTAAAGACCCAGGTGGGAGTTCACGAACATAGGCTGGATGTGCTGGAAAACAAACAATCAGATTTCCACGAATTCCAGGTGGAGACGAAAGACCAATTGCTGCAGATGGACAAGCTATTGGGTGTCATCCGTGCCAAAAATGAGGATTTGGAGGCGAGGTCCCGCCGCAACAACCTGCGTATTACAGTTATTCCAGAAACTACAGCAATCGCCAAGATGGAGTCGTATGTGTCGGAACTGCTACGGGACCTTTTTGCTGCACACCTCTCGCCGGTATTTACAGTGGAAAGAGCTCATCATGCATTGGGTCCTAAACCTCCAGTCGCGGCCACCCCCGACCCATCCTGGCGAGGCTCCTCAACTACCACGATCGTGATATGATACTGCGTCAGGCGCGTGAGACGGGGAAAATCACGCATAAAGGAAACCACATCTCCTTCTATCCGGACTTCACGCCAGCGGTGCAAGCAGCGAGACACGAATTCATGCTGGCAAAGCGGATCCTCTTGCAGGCACACATCCCCTATTCGCTGTTATATCCCGCCAAAGTTAAGGTGTCCCATGATGGCTCTTCCCACTTTTTTACTGACGCCAAGTCTGCACTAAAATTTGCAAAACATGTGGGAGGTAAACAGGCGAAGAACAGTCCTAGGTTGGAGGAGTCGACCGAACACCAGCTAAGTGATAATGATTGAGGGCACTTAGGCTTTACCTTGTATATTTTCAAAGTATTCTTTTTCTTCTTTTCTCTTGTACTGGGAGTGATGCGCACAACTCAACTATTTTAATTTTAGTTCCGTGCCATTTTTGATTGATACGTACTGCTGGTTATAGCTGAAAGTTGGCAAATTCATATATATGCTCTGTGTTGGCCCGACACGAGTTGGACAGTTGACTCTGGTTGCCTTGGGAAAATGTTGATTTATTCACTATCACTCGAGATCGGACATTAATGCCTGCTCGCTGTTTTGTTGTGCTGGAAATGGAGGGGTGAGGTGCTGAGGCAGTCACTTATAATATGTAGCCGCTCATTTATCCTTTTGTTAGGCTGTAGACCTGACTCCCTGCAGTTTCTTGGCCACCCTGCCACGGTAGGGGAGTACGCCGACGCTCATACATCCCCATGGGAATTTTCCCAGATTTGCGTTGTTTTGTTTTATGCTGTTGGGTGGGTACTCTTCAACCTGATTTGGGGGTTGGTGTGGGTGGGGGGTGGAGGGTTGAGTATGTTGATAAATGTTTTGCCAGTGCATGTACATGCTATTGGACAGAGTACACAGCCAGACTTGAGAACAGGATATGTTGCCCTAGACACAGTGATTTCATGCATATTACATTATTGTACACCACGCTAACAGTCTTAATTTCTTGACATGGAACATCAGGGGTTTAAATGATGGCAGAAAGTCCAGACTAGTACATGCCTATCTAACGAGACATAATATAGATTTGTGTCTACTACAGGAAACTCACCTTCACATCAAACCCTCCCCAAAACTCAGGCATAAAAGATGGGGCTTCGTTTACTCTTCAGTCTATTTCAACTATTCTCGTGGCGTGGCGGTGCTGGTTAAACGGGGCATTGACTGGAGAGAGAGGGAAGTGCACACAGACCCTGAAGGCAGGTACATCATTCTGTTGGGCTCGCTGGGAGGGGTTCCTATAGCCTTAGTTGCAATATACGGACCTAACGTTGACTCTCCAAACTTCTTCCAAGATATATGGGCCAAAACTAAAGCGACTGGTTGCACCACAGTTTTATGGGGAGGGGATTTTAATGCAGTATTAAATGATGTCATGGACAGGCAGGGAACGGCAAGGACTCTTCATCCCGCCGCTGGCAGGGCTCTGAATGCCATATTCGAAGATGGGGACCTTGTTGACATCTGGCGATTAAGGAACCCCCTGTCTAGGGAGGGTACCTGCTTCTCTGAGCACCATAAGGCCTGGTCCCGGTTGGACTATTGGCTGGCTTCGCGAGATGTGGCAAGCTGGGTCGTGGAGATATCACACTTACCACGAACGCTATCAGATCACTCCCATGCCTCCTGCGCCTAACGCTCCCTGACTCCATGCGACGAGCGTTTTCCTGGAGACTCCCTCCACATGCTTTATTGGATGAGGCTTTTAAGGAAGAAATACGTAAAGACATAATTGACTATTTTACTCTTAATACAGGTTCTGTTGACACTGAAGCATCTTTGTGGGAAGCATTTAAAGTGGTCATTAGGGGACAATGTATTGCTCGACAGGCGGGGGTACTTAAAGCAATTAGGACCACGCTGACTTCAATTGAGGCTCAAATCAAAGATCTTGAAATGCGATTTTATTCTGATGGTGCGCCTGCTACCTTAGCTCATTTGAAATCCAAACTGCTAGACTATGCCGAAGAGGCACAGAGGGAGGTGAAGTTTCTTGGGAAACATGCAGAGGCGCATAGATATGGAGAGGGAGACAGACCAGGGTGGACACTCGCCAACATGATTCGTGCCCCGAGGTCCACTGCTTATATTCCCGAACTGGTTAACAAAGGGGGTAGTACTATTAGAGGCCCAGTAGCTATTCTTAATGAGTTCTCCTCGTTCTATTCCCAATTATATACAGCTACACAATCCATGTGCCCGGAGGGCATGCAGGCCTTTCTCGACTCCTTAGAACTGATTTGGTTCAATAACGGACATAGGGAATACATGGACATACCGTTTAATGTAGAGGACGTGGCTAAAGTGATTAAAAGTCTGCCCCTGGACAAGGCCCCTGGATCAGACGGGTTGACGACCGCCTTTTATAAAACATATGTAGAGGAACTCGCGCCCCGACTTTTGGCGGTTTATGAAGAAGCCCAAACGTTGGGTATACTGCCCCAAACGATGCGGGAGGCGATCATTATTACATTGTTAAAGCCTGAGAAGACTGACACCGAATTAGATTCATATCGCCCTCTGTCGCTAATTAATGTGGATGTTAAGATTTTGGCGAAGTTAATAGCTAATAGGCTACAACCCATGATCCCCCTTATTGCTCGTCCAGACCAATCGGGATTCATACCGGGGAGGTCTACTTCCCATAACCTCCGGACCGTCTTTTCGGTTCTGCACTACCTACATCCGGATGTACAGGCTGCGGCAGTGTTCCTAGACGCCACCAAAGCCTTCGACACGTTTGAATGGCCCTATCTTTTTGCGATATTGAGCGGATGGGGTTTAGCCCCCTTTTTATTAAATGGATCTGGTTATTATACACTTGACCAACAGCTCGGATACGAACTAATGGTGTCTTATCTGATCCATTTCCGATTTCGCGAGGCACGCGTCAGAGGTGCCCCCTGTCCCCCCTGCTCTTTGCCGTTGCGATGGAACCACTAGCTGCGCGCATCAGACAACATCACATGGCCAGGGGGATAGGGTTCAGTGCTAGGAGCCTCCTTATATCACTCTACGCAGATGATGTCACTCTGTATGTTCTGGACCCCGCGAAGAATTTAGATGTTATTTTAAGAGAATTCATTAAATTTGGAGGGTTGGCCGGCATATCCATTAATTGGGTTACATCAGTCATGTTTCCACTGACAGACAACACTAGGGCTGTGACTTCTGAGTTCCCGCTGAAGTGGGAGGCCGAGAGGGTCAAATATTTGGGAATTTGGATAAGCCGTGACTTTCAGGAGGTGTGGAACTTGAATTATGGCCGAGCCATAAATTGGCTGGAAGAGAAGGTTACTCTATGGACTAGACTTCCCTTGTCGTTGGCAGGGAGGATCGCCCTGGCAAAAATGGTTGTATTGCCTAAATTTTTGTATCTTTTTGTTAATTTGCCGATCATACTTACACAACCCCTTTTTTAAAACACTACGCTCTTTGCTGATATCTTTGGTATGGGCGGGCGGACAGGCTAGAGTATCGTGGGAGCTCCTGTCTCTTCCGTTAAAACAGGGAGGTCTGGGCGCCCCGGATATGAAACTATATGCACTTTGTGCACAGGCACAATTTATGCACTATTGGGTTCACCCAACACCATTTCAGCCACATGTGGCGGTGGAGACGGACGCGGTGGCGCTGGTTCCTCTCCGGGTGGCATTATATCAGACGTATCGACGCCCCACAGATGGAATTGACGCCTCCAAAACCCTGCGATGGGCTTGGGATGGACTACGGAGGCGAGCGGGGGCCCAGATATTATATGCCCCTTCCATTCCCTTAGCACAAAACCCCATGTTGCCCAACATCAAGGACGAGATAAGTAAAAAGGTCGCGCAGAAGATGAAACTTCATACGTTTGCAGACCTCTACCCGAATAACACATTTAGGGACCCCCCGGTTGCAGAAGAGGGTCGGAGGGTGCCATTTGGGGAGATGTTTCTCTATCACAAATTACGAGCAGCCTGTCGTGCGCTGCACAGCGATTTCCCAGCCCCCCGCCCCCTTTATCAGCCCTAGAGAACCTACTTCATTCACCATCGCCACGCAAACTTATAACCCGCCTTTACACACATATGCAAAACACTGCCCCGGTGACGAGGCCTGGAGCACTACTGGGATGGAACGCAGAACTCTCTCTCCCACTGACCGAAGATCAATGGACATACTGTTGCAATCAGCTCACTGAGCTGTCCCCCAACTATAGGCTTTGTTTGCTTCATTTTAAATTCCTCCATAGATATTACAGAACGCCCATAAGTCTACACCATATTGGGCTGAGAGATGATGAGTGCTGCTGGCGCTGTGGGGTTACCCCTGCTTCTGTCTTACATATGGCATGGGATTGTTCTGAACTCACTGCGTACTGGTCCCAGATTTTTACATCCATAAATCAAATCCTGGGTATGTCCTTGACCCCATCCCCATTATTGGGACTGTTAGGGTATGTTAAGGAAACACATGTTAAGAAGCGTAAATTACATGCATTACTTCTATTATTTGCCAAACGTCAAATTGCAGTTCACTGGGGGAGGAGGAGGAAGCCTACGACTATGGAATGGATTCGAGAGGTTACGTACGGCCATTCCCAGCTAAACACCTTCTGGGAGTTGATGCCGCCCACTTCGAGACCCCGAGACATCTGGGAGCCGTTCGTTGCCTGGGTTCAGGAGCAGACGAGTGAGGATGAGGATGTTGTGATAAATGCTGTCCCCACTAGGGATGTATAATAATACGATATGGTTATTTGATATGTTCATGATGTGGATAATGCCAGGAGGGGTCTGGACTCTGCTATTATATTCAGGTACTTACACTTCTAAATGCCTACTGTTACGTGAATACTGTTTTTGGTGGTATTAGGGCACATCACTGCCATAGGCGCATGATGACTAACGATTACTATGTGTCTTTTGAGCTGTTGTATATCTTGAAACATGTATAACTGGCATGTTGGTTTGTTGCATAAAAATGTATATTGCATTTATTTGGAAATATTAATAAACAAAATTACAAAAAAAATGTGATGCCTCACCACAGCTTCCCTCCTTATCATAAGGCACAGACACAAACTGCCTGTCCCACAAGTTTATGTACCACTACCTCACTACCAGCTGTAATTTAATTAGAGGCAGTGAGGCACCCTTGGACAATTTTTAAGAAGCTGTTTCATTCACCGATGTGAAATGCCATGCTGTGAAGGACCCGCAAGACAGTCAAATGGCGGCACAGAAGGCGGGAGTAACCTACCACTTCCTTATGTTACTGTATCACTGTATCTTATGAAAACATCTAGAATCTGTAATTTTCATCTGTGATGAGCTCGAGAATGCTGGCAGGTTCGGGATTCCTCCATCTGTCCAGAAATAATTAAATCGGTCTTTTTCTCCACACTGTTTGCACCTGGCTCAGCAGAATATTTGCAACAGGTACCTTATACATGCCTGCACAGGGCCAGCTCTAGGGCAGAGTGACCAGGGCCACAGCACTGGGCGTTGACTTTATCGGGGTGCCATTTTCTCAAATATATGATGGAGTTACAAGCATCTGCTACAGTGTTCCTTGCCTCCAGCAATTTTCCGGCAAAAATAAAAATGTCAATATAATTGGTGATTAATGGAGATGATGGACAAAGAATCGAGCTTTGTCTAGTGGAAGTTTACTTTTGACTCATCATAAGGTAGCGCAGAGGGTTTATGCTTCAAAGCACGTGCACCATGCAGATCACAATGCGCGTGTAACATAAATAGTTCAGTGGGATACTGTTTTTGTGGGGGTAATCCTTTTATTACTTGCAGTCTATAAGTTAAAATACTAATATAGAATATTAACCTACTACCTGTCACCAAGAGCTGCATGTAGAAATGCATGTGAGAGGGTGCGTTAAGGAGATGTGGGTGGAGACAATAGAGTAAGTGGGTGGAGCCAGAGGAGGAAGTGGGTGGAGCTGGGGAAGTGGGTGTGGCCTCCCCCCAAAAAATTGAGCACCTGCACTTAATATTTTACAAATTAAGCACTGGTCTAAATGCAAGGTTAGCAGTGAATGGACCACAATTTTGTGGGTCTCCTTTGGGCCCAGGTGTATCAGATTCCTTAAAGTTCTAAGTTTCAGAATGCAGGTCGAGGAGATCTGTCTTATTTGAGCCATGAAGGAGAGGTCGAAGTCAAACATGACACCCAAATTCCTAGCTAATGCAGTAAGAGTCAGCGGGGGATTTAGTTCTTCAGGCCACCAGAAATTCACAAGGAATGCTCTGGCTGAAAAAGAGAAGCTCGGTTAATGTGAGGAAATTAGATTCTATCCAAAAGCTACATCTTTAAGACATTCCTTAAATTTGAGAAGAGCCATCTCCGAGTGCTCCTGAAAGGAAAGCAGCAGTTGCGTGTCATCAGCATAGGAGACCACCTTCACCCCCCAGTAGGGTCAGTTAAAGGGTGAAGATAAGCAGACTCAAGACTGATCTGTGAGGCAATCCATACACAAGAGGTTTTGAGGATGAGGAGAAAGGGCGGAGAGGGACACGCTGGAATAAGTCTTCTAAGAATGATTTCAGCCAGGAAAGGATCGTGCCCTGGAAGCCAAATTGGCTTAATCTATTCAAGAGAGTGGTGTGATACACTGTGCTGAACACTGCAAACAGGTCTAATAATACCATCATGGCTGAAGAGCCTCTATCTAAGTTTTCCCTTGCAGACTCAGACAGTTCCAGTATCCTGCTCGAAAACCAAATTGAGTATCATGGAGAAGACTGTTAGCCTCAACAAAGGAGGATAGCTGATGAGTTACCAATTTCTCCAGAATCTTAGAAGGGGCAGGCAACAGGGAAATAGACCTGAAATTGCTTATGACACTTGAGTCAGCATTGGGTTTCTTAAGAAGCGGAAAAAGGAATGCATATTTCCAAGTGGCAGGGAAACCGCCAGATTTCAGAGACAAGTTCCAGAATTTATTATGAAATGGATTGACAAAATGGGCCATCATCCTAAAAATTTGAGGATGTCAGGGGTCCTCAGAAAAGCCTGTCTTACATTTCACTATCTTGATGAGTGAGTCATCTTCCAAAATAATCCAGAACTTGGAAAGAGCCGACTTATAGCTAGAACCCTCCTCTCATACCTTGGACCCTCTCCCCGCTAACCTTGTTCAAGATCTAAAGCATATCATCGCACCTTATTGGACTACCATCATCAACTCCTCCTTGGCCACAGGGTGTGTCCCTGTTTCCCTCCAGCTTGGCCAAATCACTCCCACCCTCAAAAATGCTACTGCTGACACCACCGACCTTAACAATCTGCGTCCTATCTCTAATCTTCCTCTTCTATCCAAGGCCCTCGAAAAATGCGCCTTGCTCCAACTGGACAAGCACATTGACTCTTTCAGCCTTTTGGACACATTACGTTCAGGCTTTAGAAAGGGCTGCAGTACTGAAACTGCTATGCTCAACATTGTTGATGACATCCATCACTCCCTTGACAAGGGGGAGGCCTCCCTTCTCATTCTTCTTGACCTCTCTGCTGCTTTCGATACTGTTAACCACTCCGCCTTACTCAACACCCTCAAAGATCGGTTCGGCTTCAATGGTCCTGTCCTCGAATGGTTCACCTCCTTCTTTCACCACAGAACCCAACAAATTAAAATCAGCCATTGCCTCTCTAAACCTATTCCTGTCTCCCTGGCTGTTCCCCAGGGTTCTATTCTCTCTCCCTCTCTATTTAACCTCTTCATGGAACCCCTCACCCTCATTCTTAAGCAAGCAGGAATCAACTACCACCTCTATGCTGACAATACCCAGCTTTACTATAAGATCAAATCCCAAGCTGACATCCTGCACCTCAATGATGCCCTGACTAAGATTCAACAATGGTTCCATCACAATCACCTTAAACTCAACCCTAAAAAAACGGAAGTCATTCTCTTCGCTCCTAAAAACAACTGGCTCCCCATTCAACACTGGATCTCTGACCTTAAAGCTCCCAACTGCTCTTTGTCCACCTCTAACTCAGTTAAATCCCTCGGAATAAGCATTGACCAGAACCTCAGCCTTTCTCCCCACATAACAAACGCGGCCAAAGGCGCTCTCTTCTCTCCACATCACCTCAAGAAAATCAAACCCTTCATTCCTGCTGATGACTTTAAATTAGTTGTTCAATCACTAGTACTTTCTAGATTGGACTATGGTAATGCCATTCTCTCTGGAACACCGAAAGTCCACCTAGCCCCAATCAAATCAGTCCTTAACCTCGCGGCCAGGCTTATTTCTGATTGTAAGCGGTTTGACCACATCTCCCCCATCCTCAAAGATCTCAAATGGCTTCCCATCGAAGGCAGATCCACCTACAAGAATGCTTGCATTACGCATAAAGCCTTGCATCATCATACCCCATTGTATCTCTCAGACAAACTCCACAAAGCGGGCTGCTCTAGAGAAATGAGGAGCACAAATACTCTCATGCTAGTACCTCCCTTTGTAAACAAGAAATCTACCCAGCGCCTACTATCTGGAACTCCCCAAAGATCTACGTTGCAACCCCTCCTACCTCAGCATCAGAAAATATCACAAGCGGCAGCTTCGCAACAAATACTGGGGTCCTTAATCCTGCCACCTAACAGGGTTTCACAACCTGCCCATGACGGTGCTATGTTCTCACCACATTATACCTGACTTACTATCCCCCCTCCTCTCATTCTTACATATACTTCCACCCTCCCCTACTAGTTCTCTTATAATCACTGTCTACTCCTGCATGCTATCTCCTCTCCCATCACCCTCCTCAGTTCCCCCCTACCTCCATACTTTCCCCCCCCATCCCTGACCACCCACGCTAGCTCAACTATCCAATTCTGGTTATGGCCTAATTGTACTCCTTATTTTCTTGTCCATGTATTCACTGTTCTTTGCATATTGTTCTTATTATCTTGCACTTTTGCTTTTTGTACAAATGTTATACTGCAATTGGTTCCTCTCCCAACCCTTGTAAAGCACTCTGATACCTTTGGGTCTAGCCAGCGCTATATAAAACCGTTTAAATAAATAAATAAATAAATAAGAAGTAGGAGCCAGTGTCATTTTAACACTGGATCCATTTCGGAAGGTGGAATACAATTAATGGATTTTCTCATTGAAGAAAATCAATAATTTGTCATAGAGTTCAGGAGAGGGATTATTAGCACTTTTTACAGCATCAGGGAGAGAAAGGACTTCACTATATTAGATACTTTCCTAGAGGTATTAGAAACAACCTCAATGCGTGAAGAGAAGTGCTTAATCCATTGATTAAAAAGAGCAGCATCAGAATCTGAGTTGCCTGTGAAGGAAGGCGTCAAGAGCAAAGAGAGAGCACAAGGGGCTCCTCTGTGATATTCTGCCATCTTCTCTTCATCTCGGGGGGGCATTATCTTCTTCTGGTGGCAGATTCCATAAAAGTAAAAGTAATAAGAAAATGGTCAGTCCAGACAATATGCTCAGGGGAGCTGACCTAAAGGCAAGAGATATTAGAAAAAATCAAGTCCTGCATGTGTCCTGCTTTGTGTGTGGGTGAGAGGATGTGTTGTACCAAATTCAGGCCTGCCAAAGTCTAGTTAAATCAGAAGGGGGATGGAAGAGCTAGTTATTTAAAGAGGTCCAACTCCTGTGCTCCTCTGAGTACTCATGTAAACCACGGAAAGGAGCTGCCTTGAGCAAGAACTTAGAAGCCCGTGATTATCCGGCATCAATCATTAAAAAGTCCTGTAAGAGAGCGCTCAATAACAACAGGGAAGCGCTTCTGGAGCCCAAACACAAGACAGCTGAGGATATCATAACCTGTGTTACCACATACACACCGGACTTGAACAGGATCCAAAGAATAGTCCGAAAGAATTGGAAGACAGTAACCTCAGGGAACCTCACTATTCCCATGCCCCGGTTTGCTATGAAACGTACCAGTAACTTATGTGACATGCTGGTTCATACCCACCCAAAACCTCCACAAAAAAAACAACAAGGCACATTATGGAACACTACACCAGTGCGAGGTCACTACCCATGTGGCCTTTGTGGGGTTTGCAATTTGACGAAACACATCAAGGAATTGAACTTGGAAGATGGCAAAGTGTGGACCCAACGCACCCACACAAACTGTAACACAAGGAACTGCGTCTATCTTATCGAGTGTCCTTGCCCATTGAGGTATGTTGGCATGACGACACGTCCTGTGAAGACAAGAATCATGGAACACCGAAGCAACATAAGATGTGGCAGAAACACCACAAAAATGTGCGCTCACTACCTATTTCACCCACACAGACCAGAAGAAATAAACTGGACAGTGATTGAAAGCAACGCCATGTGGTCTACTCAGAAATTGTTCGAAACCGAGCAACACTGGATCTTTTGTCTTTCTACTCAGACTAGAGGTCTGAATGATGAAATACCTTGGACTGAACTATAGACTCCTCCATTGGTCTTTACACACTAACAATATACACCTTAGGCTCTGTCCAATGACTCAAGGGCGCATGGTCCCTGATATCTCTGTGCAAGGGGACTTTACCAGCCAGATGCACCACTACAGGGCAGACTTTAACTCTAATGGTTGACCGGCCCCTTGACCTGCGCACATTATGTGCATTGTACTGACATGACTCGAATGTACATTATCCATCTAGTCATCTTCCACTCATGCAGTACTGCCCTACTCATAAACATGATATCCTGATTCATGTCTGTACCAGACCGAGCCTCTCTTACTGAACTTACTATGCACGAGGCCTACACCTTTTTAAGATGGCCACTACACTCTGCACGATATTAGCATCTAGCCTTGTGTACAACATCAAATTCCCTCCTTTTTCCACCCCCCTCTAGAATTATCCCGGTGTTCACCTTTTTAACTTCCATGACACCCAGTCTTTGGAGCAACCTTCTTTTTGTCACACCGTGACATGCTCCGGTTCTTCGCCCTATTGAGACGAAACCTGTCACCAAGCCACTGTTGCAAGATGGCAGCGATGTTTACCTCCCTTTACTCGAAGCTTGCCCTTTCCGGCATCACGTTGGTGTGCCTTTAACTTGATGGACGGGCAGCACCTCCGGTAACATGCAGACGCCGGGGAGATGCGCAGGTGAGCCGGCATCGCCCGATCCCACGCTCAGGTAAGTGTCCCTACGCTCCCGCGCTTTGGTGTCTATTTCCATATTGCCCACCACCTAGTTGGCAGCCACTGAACTTAGCCACAAGCACCGCCACGGGGACGCGCACCACATTTACCGCGGCCCCTGCCTTGCAGCCCGGGTGTTTTCGCATTGATGGCACCCCTCCCTTCGCGCCACTTCCACCATTCGGACCTTTTAACCCCTCATTTTAGTACTGCTCGTACCAGGCACGGGTGTACGCATTTGATTGCGCTTGGAGGGCTGCGGCACTAAGCATCTTTGCCCAGCCTTGCTCCACGCCTTTGTTTCTCCTAGCAACCGCGGGCCGATGCCGCACTATTCACATATACGACCCAGGGTCTAATTGTGGCGCTAGGTCCCACAGTAGTCACGGGGTAGCTCCCCCAGGCTTAATTACTCTTCTACTGCAATTTGTAGGGCCACTAGCCCATGGTTTTCCTTTATGTGCAACGGAGGGTTATGGATCCTCTAGGAGTTTGGGCACTTCATCTATGTTTTTATTGCTCTGTTTTACCACTTATATGTTTACCTCAAGGTGGCCCCTACAGTGGTCGGGTCCCTCCCCGTCGCCTATGAAGTAGTGTATCCCCTCCATTGAGGTAAGCTCAGCTCTGCATCATTCCCTTTCATAAGGGTTTTGTCTTTTCTCTGTTGGCCTATCAATATCTGAATTGTTTATGTGCGCATTACTTTTAATGTCTTCAACGTTTATAACTGCTATTTACTTAATTACTAGCACTCCTGGGTCGGTACTTTCGTCCTTCCCGGGACCTTTGTAGCAACCTGTACCTTCCCACATCTGTGGATAGACGAGGCTGCCATTCGTGTCACTTAATTGCGTGGACACCGTTTCATTTTGGAATTTTCATGTCGCGGTTTTTCTCTCTCTCTATTTTTGTCTCCTTTTCCCCCCTTCTAGGTGGAGACTTTTCACTGGTTCCCTATTCGGGATCAGGTACACTTCAGCTGGACATCCTCAACTTACGGGGAGTCCCCCCGGTCCCATTTAGGGGCTCTTTACTTTTGATTATTAAGGTCCTGATGAAGTGCCGCCCGATGTTGGGGCTTTTAAGGCACGAAACATGTTGACCATGCACACATAAAGCTACCCTTGTACCTTAGGACCTGCTGGTAGCACCATTGTTTTTACTTAGTCCTGGACCCTTCTTGAATTAAATTGTTCAGGGGTCCGGTGCCTATTTTAAGTCACCTTGCACACACAACAATTCACCATTTTTTAGCCCACATGCACCCACCACATACGGCGCCCTCAGATCTGAAGAACTCCACTAAAGAAGCCACCAGGCCTGTCAGACATTGCAGCGCCGGTCTGACGAGGAGCGCCCTATGATGAAGCTTGACACCCTAACAGGTGTGTGAGAGCATTATGATCTGAAATTCAGATCTCCCAGCGACTTGATTCCTAGCCAGATTGCAACCTCGAGTGCATCGGCTACATAGCGGAACGATCTCCTTTCCGTGGTTTACTGCCAAAATCTAGACCAGCTGGGAAGCCTGTGTACACTTAGGGTCATCTGCATGGGAATTAAAGTCCCCCAGGATGGTGAAGTTAGCATATTGCAGCGACAATTGTGCAATAATATTGCAAAATTGGGGGCTGTAGCTATTAGGGCAGTCCAGGAGCTTGTATACTATCATGCCCGAGAAAGAGAAGGAAGGGGCTACATTAATACTGAAAATGAGACCCGCTACATTGTCTATTTGGCCCAACAAAGATGAGGAGGCCTCAATTGTGTCCCTAAAGATAATGATGCGGGTGCCTCACATCCTATCTCATTTCCGATTAGTAGCCTGGAGTGATAATCAAGGCAAGGTCAGGGTTAGAGCCTTCCTTTAACAAAGTTTCTGTTAGGAAGAGAAAGTCCCAAGTGTTTTCCAGCAGTAGAAGAAAGATATCAGATGAGTGTTGAAGGAGCGACCTGCAAGTAATACGACAAGCCTTAAAGCTGACTTGACCTGACATTTCCCCAGTGCCCGCAATTGGGGGCTCTGATGGAAAGAGGTCACAGGGATCAATTTGCATTAATCCTGCACTACGTGTTGCGTTAAGAGTTAAACCACATGTCACACAAACATAGCCTAGGGAAGCCTCACAGGAGGGAATATAAGGCTTAGGTAGATGGCAAAGGCTGAAGTTAAATGACAGCAATGACTCCCTCAAATAGAAACTGACCTGATGGAGGGGGGGAAAGGGCAGTATGGCTGGCGCTGGACGCGATATTCACGCAGACAGGCCTGCCTTTGGCACACACACTGTGCGCTTTTGCAGCATGGATTCACTTAAATAGCAGAGTGTGTAGCGAATCCGCCTAAACACTAGAAAGCTTACACTCAAAATGGCATCTCAATGAGGCACCGGGAGTCAGAGGAAAAATGGCTCTCTGCTCCTAAGATCAAGATATTAGGAATGCCTCCAAAATCAAATCTGTAATGCCTATAAATTAAAGTGCAATGTGCATATGAAAGTGCAAACGTTCCCTCGCACTACAGCAGCAACTTCAACTAAAAATTCTGTCGTCCTGAGTCAATTCAAATTAAGCAATGCGATCAAGATTTTTTCCTCCCAGTAAAGTTTTGAGCAATTTAGTCTAAAAACAACACTTTTTAAAAATTCAGACAGTAAAACAATTAGGAAGTTAATGGTTGGCAGAATTCAGAGCCCGCTGAGCGACCGCAGCATGGGTTCACTAAAACAACAGAGTGTGGAGCCCATCCGTCTAAACACTAGAACACTCACACTCAAAATGGCATCTAAACGAAGCACTGGGAGTTGGAGGAAAAATGGTGCCCTGCTCCTAAGTTCAAGATATTAAGTATTCCCCCAAATTCAAATTCGTAATGCTCCCAAATGAAAGTGCAACATGCATATGAAAGTGCAAAGGTTCCCTCTCACTACAGCAGCAACTTCAATAAAAAATACAGTCATCCTGAGTTGGATCAAATTTAGCAATGCAATCAATATTTTTCCCCCTAGTAAAGTTTTGAACAATTTAGTCTAAAAACAACAATTTTTTAAAATTCAGACAGTAAAACAATTAGGAAGGTAATGACCTGCAGAATTCTGAGCCCACTACACGCCCATGACATGGGTTCACATAAATAGCGGAGTGTGGAGCTGATCCGCTTAAACACTAGAATGCTCACACTCAAGATGGCATCTCAACAAGGCACCAGGAGTCGGAGGAAAAATGGCACTCCACTCCTAAATTCAAGATATTAAGAATTCCCCCAAATTCTTATTCGTAATTCCCCCAAATTAAAGTGCAACTTGCATATGAAAGTCTTGTCAGCTCTAAGTAGTCTTTTTTGGAGAACCAAAAACATTAATATATCTGCTTGGCTAGGCCCTCGGAGCTCCGAGTTTAAATAGTCAATGACTGTGATCTCTATAAATTAGGGTATAGCAGCAAAAATTTCAACTCGTGCAATAGAACTGCAAGAAAAAAACACAACCACAAATCTCTATGATATGCTAGGTGCAAAGACCCCTCTTAATTAATAACTCTAACACGTATTGAGACAGGGACATTAGTGCCTTATTTCGCCCATTAATTTTTATATATTTAAATCCAGAAGGATTCTTTCTCTCCTACATCTTGCCTATGGCACCTTGGGGCATTTTTCTTTTCTGGGCTTCTTCCTCTCTGCATCTCCCTTCTCCATCTTTTTGTTCTTTCTTAACTCTACATGTATTCTTCTTTTTCATCCTCTACATTCATTGGAGTCCCTGAAAAGGTGAAGCGTAGGTTAGGGATAACTATTTACAGCTGATCATGGCGCATCTGACACTACCCTGCTGCTGCCCATATTCACAATGTCCTCAATATATCCACAATATTGGGCTGAGGAAGTTTGTGCAGTCTCAGGGAAGCTGCAAAAACCCAGGGGACATTTTACAAACAATATCAGACGTAGAGAAGGTAGTCCTAAAGAATCAATTTCCTCAAGAATTGATCCCACATATACGCATGACTGATGTCTCTGAATCGTTTGGATTCGTTGAAAATTTTCAAGGAAAATTAAATATTGTGGAATATCCATATGTGTAGGACGCCAATGACCTATTTCATCTGGCACTTCCTAAAACTAAACACACACAGATTAGGAAAGCGCATACACCCTTTAATTTGCACCAAAACGGATCATTTATTCATCATCACTCAATCAACAACACATAGAATTGAAATATCCTCGTCTTAATGGACTAATGACCCATCCTAATTTGTAACGTGAAACACACTGAAATGAAACTGACTTTTAAACTCTGACAGGCTTTTTTAATAATAAAGATATTCACTTAGGTAGTCTGGTAACTTCCAAACAAAGTACGTTTCCTTTCGTCCTTTGGATCAGCTATTTTTATTTGCCCCCAAGGCGTCCGGTGGGGACCAGCTACATCAATAAAAAATGCCAATTCTGATCTACCTCGTGAGATGGAAAGCTTCAAATGGATTTTCAGTCAGCAGAGCCGGTGACTACAGGAGCTATTATTAACAGGCGTCAGGGACACGGCGGCAGAAAGAAAGGACAGTTGTTGCAGCTTTAATCTGGATTAAATACAACTGAAGGTAGAAGGGTCTTCAAGCGCGCCAGATGCATTGAACAACAGAGGGAGAGACCGACTCTGCTGCCAGGATCACTTAGGCCACATCATAGGGTGCTCTACAGCTAAGTAAGTGACAGGTATTTAACACATCTACTAAGTGCATCGAATACGAAAGTGAAATTTAGAGGAAATAACAGTAAACTGGGTCTGAGCTGCTAGAAAGTTTATTTGCGAACAGCTGAGGAGCGTTGTGTTGGAGTGCGAGCGACACAGATATAACCAATATTCTGGACACAGGTACCGGTTTACAACTAAATTCCCGGGGTTTTATTTATTTGTCTCATGACCTCATCACGCCCGGTCAAACTATAAGTTGGACGTGATCGGGTGGGTTCACCCATTCTCCCCTCAGCCGAGGTGAGCTATGGAAAATCCTACCTCTTTTGAGATATTACAGGGAGGGAGTTTACAAGTAATCATCATAACCTGAATAAGTAATTGTCTCAAACGGAAGAGCATAGCTGATAAAACACAGACATTTATTTAAAAAAATGTGCACTGCATTTTTTTGGAACACACAAAATGAGCCAAGATGACAGCGAAGTCTTTGTTTAGCCCCAGCCCTGAAAGAGGTGACAATGCACCAGTATGACTTCTGCTGATCAGTTTATGTTTATGTTGCTTAAAGAGCGCAATATTTTCACCTATGCATTAGATTATCCCAGTGAACAAGGCCCTTGTAAGGAGTTGCCCTTGAACACTGTGCCTGATCTTGGTAATCCGAGTAGCACGGTAATACCGTAGTCCAGAGATTAATCCTGTGCACAAACCTCAGCATCACAGATCCTTATTTCAGCGTTTGAAAAACAGAAGGGGGCAGTCATTTTTAGGTCTAGCAAACAGCGCTTGCGCTGTCTCTTAGCGACCTGTTGTGATGGTTTGTGGAGTTGAATTCCACCCACTTGTTGCCCTTGCTTTTTATTTGTCTGTGTCACTGTCCTTTGAAAATTCTCGCTTGCTACTGGGCAATTGTTCCTCCTTCCCCTCCTTTCTGTTTCTGCTTTCCAGCTAAGGAGCCCCGACTGAGTACTATCTCCCTACGCTGTGAGTCTTTAAGTATTCCTCTGAGGACTACTTTTTTTCACGTATATGCAGGGGCGTAGCTAGGCCTTAGGCTGCCCGTGGCGGCCCCTGCGTTTGCCGCCCTCGGCAAAATCATAGTAGAGCGGGGGGGGGGGTGGGGGTAGCGGCCGATTTTTGTGGCCGCAACGGCCGCAGGTAAGAGCGGGAGGAAGGGGGGCCGGCTGCCGCCCGAAAACTCGTGCCGCCTGGGGCGGTCCGCCCCCATCGCCCCCCCCTAGCTACGCCACTGCGTATATGTAGACAAAGCGCCACGCTTTCACTCTCAATATGGGGGCCGTCCGCTTTTACTTGTTTCTGCATACGTTATTTTTTTTTAAGTTACGTATGTAGACAAAGCACCGCGCTTTCACTCTCAATATGGGGGACGTCGGCTTTTACTTGCTTCTGCATACGTTATTAGGTCGAGCCCTGAGCCAGCGCTGCTCTGGGGTTGATCTGTGGTATTAGAGTACGGGGGAGAAGCCACGCCCACTCCACCGCCCACTTTTTCATTGGCTTGTGTCTTTGTCCCTTCTAAATGCTGCCTTCCGATTGGTTTATAGGCTGTTAGTCCCTCCTTATGACGGCCATGTCCTTTACTTCGAGTGTTGCAATGGCACTATTTTCTTCCTGTGACCCCCTCCCTCCTGCTGTCCGTGCCTTCTCTCCCCCCCCCCACTCCCGTTGTTCGTAAATAATTGATTTTGCAGTAGATTTTTCAAAAAGATTCCATCGTTTTTCAGGCTGTTCCGGATATTCTAGTTCTTTGGGATCTCGCACACTTTTCAGTAGCATTATTTATCTGCAGCAGCAAATCGTTGGTGTGCTTGTTAAAAACTGTTTACTGTTCCCTCCGGGGTACTTGAAGGGCTGAGGTCTCCTGACTTTTAGCTGGCCCTCGTGTTCCGTCAACGGCAGTAAACATGCCAGGATTTGTAGTTCTATATTCCTCATCACATGCATGAGACTACAGTATCCAGCATGCTTTGCGTTGGTGGATAATAGTCATGACATGTGAAAACAGGCTCCTGTGTGTATTTGGGGTGTGGGCTGAGGTTACAGGGACGTTAAGCGTGAATCGGGGGAGGGGGAAGTCGTGCTTCTATTGTTTGTGATGCGATACTCTGGTGCAGCATGGGGGGGGGGGGGTTGGCACACATTCCTGATGTCACCCCGCTTTTCTCTTGTTGCTGGGCGACAACCCAGTTCCAGGCCGGGCTGTGATGTCACCTCTGCCAAGTGCCTCGGTTTACTTCCCTTGGGGAACCATTGCGCCCCCTCCCCTGAAGAGAGACCCTCTTCCACACTCACTTAAACAAGCCCTCCGCAGAGGTCTCGCCTTCCCGCAGCCGCCTCCTGAGAACGGTAAGGGTGAAAGGGGTACTTGTTGGGGTCAGGGTCAGAGGTGCTGGTACTATGTGCCTGAGACATTGGGGTCTCTATCCGGTTGGTACAGGATGTGTTGGAACTGTGTCCTCTGTACGTCGATACCTTTGTTAGGCTGAGAACTCATTGGGTGACTTACCACATGACCCGGGCTCCTTGCCCGAGAGATGCTGTGTTGAGGGACAGCCATGCGCATCTCAGGTGCAACTTTTTGGTGCTGCGGTGATGAATTAACATAGCTGCCAAGTCTCTAAGAGCCGTGCCTGACTAACTGCTCCAGTTCAAGATTTTCTTTGCATCCTGTTACTTGTAGTCCAGGTTTTATACTGGGCTGAATAAGAGTACAAGTCCCAGAATGCAAAGTTAAAAAAACTAGATTGGAACAGCTGGTTGTGCATAGACGTGGAAAACCTGGCGAGTATGTCACTAAGTGTAATTTTTTTTTCTTCATTCTCTTTCGGAGGCGGAGTGGATGGTACAGATCCTCAGAAAACGTCAGTGGGGCGAGGGGGATTAATGAGCACAGGATGTGGGATCAAGGCCCATCATACCAGTGACCTTGAGATAAATGTCCAAATTTTCCTTTTATGGCCGTTTAATACTGCGTATGGCTAGGGACATGCTTTGTGCAAATATAGATGTAACGTTAGCAGCGGACTCCATGTCAGAAAGACGCAGCGCTCCACTCCTGGACTTTAATTTCACCATTTAGTGTATTCTGGGAGTTTTAGCCCTGGTTCCACGTCAGTAGTCCAATTGCATTAATACACATAATTAAAACAGTGATTTGTAAAAGAAAACTCAGGCTTGGAATATACATCATTACCTTATTATTGAGATAGTCAGTTAATAAACCTCATTTAAGTCACTGCTGACTTCTATGTGCGACCTGCATATCCCAGGAGGGCCCACTCAGCCTTTCATCCTTCACTCAGTGAAGTTCACTATCCATGAAATGATTATCCAGTTAGATTAGGTTTTTATAAATGCGAACTAAATGTATTCAGAACGCTTTGGATAAAAGAGCTAACTGCAGAACACACATTTTATTATAAACAAAGGAACAGATGCAACATTAACTGATGGCATAGAATTATGGTGTGCACTGCTGACCTGATTGTCTCCTCAACTGATATACCACTGTAGTGTATCTGAGGGCAGGCGTAAATTGGAACTGAAATCATTCCGGCTGTAATTTTACGGCACGGTTGAGCAAGGATGAATGGGAAGGTAAAATAACCATGTGGCTGTGAGATGTTTTGGAATGGCTAGTGATGTTATAATGTGTGCCAGGGGGCTGCTCTGTTGTACTGTGCACGTAGGTTACTTTTGGGCAAAAACAATAAAAAAGTTTAAAAAAATATATAAAGCAATACGTAATCCTCTCCACTATGATATTGTGATAAAGTGGTTCTTGCTGGTATTTTTAAGTCTGCAGACAACCTGAGCTGGTTCCACACCGTTTGTTGTTACGTTTTTAAATGTACATAAAGCAGTCCTCAGAGGAATATGTCTCACTCACTTAACCGATGTACCGCAGAAAGTGCTTCTAGCACCAAGAAACGCAGCTTAACTCCAGTGGTGCTAAGTGTGACGTCGAGGCTAAGGTGACCCCACTTTGTAGCAGGCCACTACAAATTATTAAGAACTATGATTGTACAGCGCCTAATACACTGGGGACTCTAGGTTCTACATCAGTGGCACTGTTTATCACGGCACTTCCATCATGCTGGATTGGCGATGTTACAGTGTTGACTTGGTGTGTGTGCTCTTGATTGTCTGTGTCTCTGAACGCCAGGATACAACACGTCATTTCCTGTAGCCCCGGTTTGGGACCTCGAACGTGACTACAGAGAGAGGACTCAGGAGTCGCCGGAAGCAGAAGAGGAGAGTTTTTAGTTGTTCCCTGAATTGAATGAGTCTTTGACGTTACATATGTCAAAAGTTAGTACCTTCCAGTGGCAGGGATCAGGGGTGGTGTAGACTGCTCCCCCTTCTTGTGAGGCTTACTTGAAAATATTCTCATTTTTAAGTCTGCATGTTGTGTGGGCCCAGCTCCTGTTGCAGGGCGACCTTTGCATCAATGACAAGCTGACCCGTTCAGAGGGCACGGAGAGGCGGGTTGGTGGCCTTTGGACCTTTCCAGGAGGAGGGGGCGGATTCTTCAAGGTGCGTGCTGGCGAGGCAGAGTACTTTGAAGTTACTCTTGGGGGAGGTGTTAAGTTTGAACTTCTGACGTGAGACCATATTGGCTGCCATTCGCGTAGACCTAAGGTAAGTTGTCTGGCATAATTCTGGACATCTGGTTGCCTTCTGAGTTGGTAAACTGCCAGGCGAGCTGAGAGGACTTTAGTGTGGTCAAGAGGTGAGGTCAATGGGGCTGCGACAAAGAGGACCGACCTTCATTCAGGAAAGACCTCCCTACCCGGGGTTCCAGCCTGAGGAGAGCGTCCCACAAGACTCCCAAGTTCTTTGATTTCCATGGGTACCGTCTTGTCAAAGGCCATGGAGGGAGGGAATAGATTGAATGTCCAACTGAAGGGCCAGGATTAGTGTCTGCATTTTGAACCCTTGTAGTTGACACTGTTGCTCCCTCCCAGACTGGATTGCCTCCAAGTCCTTGAAAAGAGGTGACCGTCTTGTTGACCTCTGACAAGTAGGTACTTTGACAGTTGTCATGTGTGCAGAGAGTTGAAGAGCAGAGGATGAAAGTGGAGGTGGTCCATTGCTATTTAAGTCTAGATGTTGAAAAGAGATGTCAAGGGTTGAGAACCAAGTGTGAATATCCATGTGACAGACTTCCACCATGGGGAGGCACGCTTCCACGTCTTACACTCTGTGTCACTACTAGGAAGGATGCCTGCAAGGGTGAGCGCTGGAGACCAGCGCCCCACTACGCTGGAGGATGCCTGCGATGGTCAGCCCTGGAGAACAGTGCCCCACTTCTAGGAAGGATGCCTGAAAGGGTCAACGCCGGAGCACGGTGCCCCACTGCTCGGAAGGATGCCTGCAAGGATCGGCACTGGAGCATGGTGCCCCACTGCTCGGAAGGATGCCTGCAAGGGTTGGCGTCGGAGAACTCTGCCCCACTATTCGGAAGGATGCCTGCAAGGGTTGGCATCGGAGAACTCTGCCCCACTGCTCGTAAGGATGCCCGCAAGGGTTGGTGCTTTAGAACGGCTCCCCACTGCTGAGAAGGATTCCTGCAAGGGTCGGTGCCAGAGAACAGCGCCCCATTACTCTGTAGGATGCCTGCAAGGGTCGGCGCCGGAGAACAGTACCCCCCTACTACGAAGGATGTTTGCAAGGGTCAGAGCTGGAGAAGTACCTGAGGTCCTTGCAGAAGCTAAACCTTTTGAACATTTCATTTATGGCCAAGCTCCTGGGGTTGGTCGGTAGGAGGGGCAGGATTACTTTACTGTAGAATAGTCTGTGATTTTTCTTTTAGGGGACTTTTCTGTAAAGTTAATGGCTAGGGTTACAGGTGTGTAAGTATGATTTTGTTTTTATATTTTGCAGGTGTCTGTTTAGGCTGCTCTGCATTAATCGTTACGCTTTCGCTGTTAGGCAGACAGCTGGGTGTTTTTTTGGTCGAGCATTCGAGACCTCTTGTATATACTCTAGTATATACTTATATCTGTATGTACTTTGTGGGCTCTAGAGATCAGCCCTAGGACTTGTCTGCTTCTGCTTAGGAACTTTTTTTTCTATTCAACTGCCTCTATTTAACTGTCTTAATAGAAAACGACCAGTAGTGGTCAGTAAAATACCAGATTTGCTTTCTGCTTGTTCAACTGCCTCAATTTAACTGTCTTGATAGAAAACGACCAGTAGAGGTCAGTAGAATACCAGAATTGCTTTCTGCTGAGGGACTTTTTTTAAATTTTTCTGGCAACTGCCTCTATTTAACTTGCTTGATAGAAAACGACCAGCAGAGGTCAGTAAAATACCAGAATCACTTTAGTATTCTCTAGATTCCACTCCATAGAAATTGTCTTCCACAAGCACCCTTAGGGACTAATATTTTTTTCAAATCTTGTATTTTCAGTGATATGACCACCGAAGGCCCTAATTTTATATTAAAAACAGAGCTTTGGACTATACCATTTGCAGCTGAAAGGCAATATTTCTCTCCATGCGTTCCCATACCTGGCGTGTCACGCAGCTTGGTGTTTACTTTCCCTCCATGTTAAAGAACAGTAGATGTTTCAGCACCAAGGCTAATGTGCTGCATAGCTAAATACATATAAGGTCCCAAAGGCGAGACCCATTGCATTGCAAATGCTTGTTTTTTTTTTAAAGTTACGTATGTAGACAAAGCGCCGCGCTTTCACTCTCAATATGGGGCCGTCCGCTTTTACTTGCTTCTGAATACTTTTTTTTTTTTACAAGCGCTGCTGTCTACTTGTTTTCTTTACGTATCTACTGTTGCTTCTCGTACATTACCTGAAATACACCGCCTCCTTAACTCTACTTTCACTCACTCTCGCACGAGTGACATTTATCATTTGTCCCTCTCCCTTTCTGTTGGTCCTTTGTTCCGCTACACTCTTGGGTATGCCCAGGCATATGCACTTCGTGGTTGGTGCGCAACGGCTGAGCGCAGTGTTTCTCCAGACCTGTCCCTCTTGGAGAGGAAAGTGTTATGACACGTTCCCACAGAGCAGGGGGTGGTGCTCGTGGATCAGGCGTCTCCTCTGTAGCTGAGCATGGCTTGGGATTGGCCACCTCCCTCAGACTGTCCGCAGTCTGCTAAGTGCTGCTCTCCGGTACTGAGGCTTCGTTAAGTGGGCTCCCAAGTCATGGGTGTGGCTGAGGGGGTGTGTCGTATTCCGTTGCAAGCAGAATGTGCTAACGGCAACTGCCTGCATTTTTTACCAGGATGGGACCGGGATGAAGAGAGTTCCAAAGGCTGATCGCCCATGCTGAGAAATCTTTAGCCGCTTTCCTGGAGGTGCTTGAAGATGCACCAAATGGCTTGCTCTAAGGGAACTTGGGGCAAGGGATCAACTAAATTTGGCAGACCTGGTCAGGTGGCTCACATACTGCCATATGTACGATTACAGGGGTGTTTACCATAACTCTTCATGACGGAGCTCGCCCAGCAGCGAGATGAGAGAATGATTCTATTTCTTGAGGCCAGTGAGCAGTTTTCCTGCTGGCTCCAAAGCTGCACCGTTTCTGTAGTAAAGCCTAGCTTGAATTCAAGCATTGACTACTGGGACACCATTATTTATCAGAAACAGTGAAATATAAAATGTCTTAGCACTTTTAAATAAGCACGTTTGGTATTTCACTGGCATAGTTAATCAACTGTCGGCACCATGCTGCTTCTTTAGGGCTTGTGGCGCAGTTATCTAAACTCTTCTTTCACCCTCCCGTTTCGTAGATTTTCATGTCTGGTGTAAGTAGATATGGGCGTCAGCAGCATTGATGGCGCGCACAGGCATAATTAATTATACAGGTTGCCCTTGTGTCCAATTTCGGACCAGTACTGCGGTGACATGAAGAATGGGAAGATCTTGGAAGATTGGGACTGCCTTCCCCAGGGGTCTACGAGTATCCAGAGAAAGAAATAGAGCCGGGAGTGAAGCGGGTGTAAATTTAAGCTCACTCCTAATGCTGTGCCACGGCTTCCACACTTTGGGGCAGATTTACAAGCCCCTTGCGCCACTTTTGCGTTATTTTTAACATGGGAAACTGACGTACGGGTGGCGCAAGGGGCTTGTAAATAAGCCCCTTTGTTTCTACAGTGGATTGCTAGGCGTTGCTTCAAGGATCTTGCTTGTCACTCGTATGCTATTCTTTACGATACAGTGGCATACGGTACTAACTCGGCTGCCATATATTTTTAGAATGGGTTGATCTGCCAGGCTCTTGCGTCAAGGGGTCACGACGAATATTCAATTCATATTCCCCCCTAATCAGTTCATACAGTTTACAATTCTAGAACCCCTGCTGAGGAAAAGGGTTCGTTCAGAAGAGCTGGGGGTCTACAAGTGCATAGCAGCCTAGCAGTGCCACACTGTTGCACATGGTCACCCCTTGATCAAATGCAACGCCTACAGGTGAGGGAATTAGCATATCAGTTGGGTTCACTGAGGGATCTCGTGGCATAAGTGCTGCCCTGGTAGTCTGACTTGTTTTCTGCCCGAGGAAACCAACTGATGCAGGCTCTACATGTTTGTCTTACTGTGTTCCTAAAGTAGTAACCGAAACGCTCAGCCATGGAGGAAAGCGAATCACTCACTGTATACATTTGCTGCGGATTCAGAAAACCTGCCAAACTCAGAATGTTACCAGGTGCCACCAGTGCGATTACAGAAGCGACTCACCAAACGTGCACAGTGTTTTATAGTGTGGTTATTTGCATTGACATTTCGTAGTGCAGTTGTCTTACAGCCCTTACTGTTTTATTGTGTTACAGTACTCATTATCTGGCATCACATTTATAAGTTCTTAAAATCTTGCCTGCTGTTATAGTTCCGTGTTTCCGGTACTTAAACTAGTCGGAAAATGGAAGATATTCAAAGAATTGTGCATGTAAAAATACACGTTTGAAGTTGTGGGCCTAGAAGAATTGTCAAGATTGGACCAATTTAAGTGCCAATTTTAAGAGTTTTAAAATTATATATATATATATATATATATGTGTCATGTGATCAAGGCCCGAGGTGGGGCTGAAACGCGTCATGGCTGTAGAGGTGTTGGAGGAGCAATAAACGTACATCTGTTGGCTACTATTTGGGTCCGTGCTCCGTTTCTTTGGGATTAGATGCACGCCAGAGGGCGAACGGAGTTGCCAAGAATATATATATATATATATATATATTCACTGAAAAAACCATAGGTTTTAGGGACAGTTATAGTTAGTTGGACATTTCACTCGTACAAAACCATAGAAATTCCCCGTTATAGTTAGTTCAGCTAACTATAACTCGCGCCCCCGCAATGCACTGCTGATGACGTCACATATTACATCACTCATGACATGGTCAGTGACATCACTGATGACATCACTGATGACATCTCAAATGACATCACTGATGACATCACTGATGACATCATCCAGTGACGTGTCTGAATGGGTGATTTAGTACGTGAGTGACTGACTCTACAAGTGAGTGATTAAACGTATCTTACTGAATGCATGGGTTAGTGACTAAACTGTGTGAATGTCTGTATCCGTCTGTTTGTTGGTGTGTAAGTGGATGCATGGATTTGCGAATAGCTACATGAGTGTCTATATGGGTTATTGATTGGTTCTCTGAGTATCTGTGTGGCTGCCTGAGTGTTTGTGTGGGTGGGGTGTGTGTGACTCTGTACATAGATGTGTGAGTGGGTGATTCACTGGGTGCATGATTTCAAGAGTGCATCTGTGATGGACTGCTTGGGTGGGTGAGTGTGTGTATGGGTGTGTTAGTGAGTGAATGTATATCTCAGTGGTACATGTGCGAGTAACTACATATGTAAAAGGCAGTATATATGTGTGTTAGAGTATTTAAATAGCTATAAGTGAGAGTATGTGATAGTGAGAGTGGCTGTATGGATGCGTGTGTGCTTGTATCAGTTATTGTATAAGAGCGTAAGAATGTGCTAGTATTTGTATGAGTAAGTGAGCTGGTGTGTGTATAACTGTATAGGTGAGTAAATGGGTGTGTGATTAATTTTTTGCATGACTGACTAGGTGTGTGAGTACCTCTATGGATAAGTGGCGGTGTGTGAGTGTTTATATAGGTGTATGAGTGCATATGATAGTCCTGTACTGAGTGACTGTAAGTATGAGTGACTGTACGGGTGAGTGAATGGATGTGTGTGTAGACCTAAGAATCAGTGAGTGGGTATGTAGTTTTTGGTGTTGGAGTGTCTATGGTTTTGAGAATGGCAGTCTGTAATTTAGAGTGGGTGTATCAAAAGTTATATTAGGGTGTGAGAAGATGCATGAAATTATCACATGGATGATGTCATCAGTGATGTCATTTGAGATGTCATCAGTGATGTAATCAGTGATGTCACTGACCATGTCATGAGTGATGTAAAATGTGACGTCATCAGCAGTGCATTGCGGGGGCGCGAGTTATAGTTAGCTGAACTAACTATAACGGGGAATTTCTATGGTTTTGTACGAGTGAAATGTCCAACTAACTATAACTGTCCCTAAAACCTATGGTTTTTTCAGTGAATTTCAAAGGTTTTTTAAATGCTAATTTCTAACTATAACGTGTCTGAAACCTATGGTTTTTTCAGTGAATTTCAAAGGTTTTTAAAATGCTAATTTCTAACTATAACGTGCCTGAAACCTATGATTTTTAAGTGAATTTCAAAGGTTTTTTAAATGCTAGTTTCTAACTATGCCTACAGAGGTAGGACATGTGAAGAAAGAAGAAAAAACGCACAGAAAGAAGCAAAAGATGTGCAGAAAGAACCAACAGAGGAGCAGAAAGAGGCCTTGTTGCAAAATCATCCTGTGCCCACAACTTTTTCAGACGGGTACTGGTGGTAACTGACTCTGACTAACCAGAGCCAGTGCTATGCTAAAAGACACTTAGAATACAGTGAAAACACCTACATACACTAGGGAACACTATGCGTTGGGGTACCCCTGTGATTAGCATGACCTCCTCTGCAAGTCACTAGTACATAATAGGGCAGGGGGATTAAAACTACCTCTTAAAACGCGCTACAGGGCGCGTTTGCACAGTGGTGAAGGGAGGGGGCCTGAGGTGACATGTGTGCAAACGCGCCCCGTGGCGCGTTTTAAGTTGCGGGATTAAGTCCCCTTGAATCCTGAGGGTCCCTGGGGTCCAACTAGCCCCCCAGGTACCTACAGTTAGGACCACAGAGCTGAGTTGCAGAGAGGCGTTCCGAGGCCACGCACATTTTTTCACCTCTCTGCAACGCAACTCTGTTGTGCTTACTGAAGGTACCTGGTGGGCTAGTTGGCCCCCAGGGTCCCTCAGGATTCAAAGGTCATTAATTCCCCAACTTAAAATGCACCACAGGGCGTGTTTGCGCACATGTCACCTGAGGCCCCGCCCCCTCCCTTCACCACTGTGCAAACGCGCCCCGTGGAGCGTTTTAAGTTGGGGGATTAGGTCACCTTGAATCCTGAGGGTCCCTGGGGCCCAACTAGCCCACCAGGTACTTCCAGTAAGCACCACAGGCCTGCGTTGCAACGCCTGTAACAAATTGTGCAGTTGTGTTTAGGTAGTGAAGAGGGTCGTGCTGGGGGTAGTGTTTTAGGGTTTAGGGTAGTGCAGTGGTGTTTGTGTAGTGTAGGGGGTCATGCTGGGGGTAGATTTAGGGTTTAGGGTAGTGCAGTGGTGTTTGGGTAGTGTAGGGAGTCGTGCTGGGGGAGTGTTTTAGGGTTTAGGGTAGTGCAGTGGTGTTTGGGTAGTGTAGGGGGTCGTGCTGGGGGTAGTGTTTTAGGGTTTAGGGTAGTGCAGTGGTGTTTGGGTAGTGTAGGGGTCGTGCTGGGGGTAGTGTTTTAGGGTAGTGCAGTGGTGTTTGGGTAGTGTAGGGGGTACTGCTGGGGGTAGTGTTTTAGGGTTTAGGGTAGTGCAATGGTGTTTGGGTAGTGTAGGGGTACTGCTGGGGGTAGTGTTTTAGGGTTTAGGGTAGTGCAGTGGTGTTTGGGTAGTGTAGGGGGTACTGCTGGGGTAGTGTTTTAGGGTTTAGGGTAGTGCAGTGGTGTTTGGGTAGTGTAGGGGTTTGTGCTGGGGGTAGTTTTTAGGGTTTAGGGTAGTGCAGTGGTGTTTGTGTAGTGTAGGGGGTAGTGTTTTAGGGTTTAGGGTAGTGCAGTGGTGTTTGTGTAGTGTAGGAGGTCGTGTTTTAGGGTTTAGGGTAGTGCAGTGGTCTTTGGGTAGTGTAGGGAGTCGTGCAGGGGTAGTGTTTTAGGGTTTAGGGTAGTGCAGTGGTCTTTGGGTAGTGTAGGGGGTCGTGCGGGGGTAGTGTTTTAGGGATTAGGGTAGTGCATTGGTGTTTGGGTAGTGTAGGGGGTCATGTGGGGAGTAGTGTTTTAGGGTTTAGGGCAGTGCAGTGGTGTTTGGGTAGTGTAGGGGGTCGTGCTGGGGGGAGTGTTTTAGGGTTTAGGGTTGTGCAGTGGTGTTCGGGTAGTGTAGGGGGTCGTGCTGGGGGAGTGTTTTAGGGTTTAGGGCAGTGCAGTGGTGTTCGGGTAGTGTAGGGGGTTGTGCTGGGGAGAGTGTTTGAGGGTTTAGGGCAGTGCAGTCGTGTTCGGGTAGTGTAGGGGGTCGTGCTGGGGGAGTATTTTAGGGTTTAGGGTAGTGCAGTGGTGTTCGGGTAGTGTAGGGGGTCGTGCTGGGGGTAGTGTTCTAGGGTTTAGGGCAGTGCAGTGGTGTTCGGGCAGTGTAGGGGGCGGTGCTGGGGGTGGTGTTTCAGGGTTTAGGGCAGTGCAGTGGTGTTCGGGCAGTGTAGGGGGTCGTGCAGGGGGTGGTGTTTCAGGGTTTAGGGCAGTGCAGTGGTGTTCGGGCAGTGTAGGGGGTCGTGCTGGGGCTGGTGTTTCAGGGTTTAGGGCAGTGCAGTGGTGTTCGGGCAGTGTAGGGGGTCTTGCTGGGGCTGGTGTTTCAGAGTCTAGGGCAGTGCAGTGGTGTTCGGGCAGTGTAGGGGGTCTTGCTGGGGCTGGTGTTTCAGGGTTTAGGGCAGGGCAGTGGTGTTCGGGCAGTGTAGGGGGTCGTGCTGGGTGTGGTGTTTCAGGGTTTAGGGCAGTGCAGTGGTGTTCGGGCAGTGTAGGGGTCGTGCTGGGGCTAGTGTTTCAGGGTTTAGGGCAGAGCAATGGTGTTCAGGCAGTGTAGGGGGTTGTGCTGGAGGTGGTGTTTCAGGGTTTAGGGCAGTGCAGTGGTGTTTGGGCAGTGTAGGGGGTCTTGCTGGGGGTGGTGTTTCAGGGTTTAGGGCAGTGGTGTTCAGGCAGTGTAGGGGGTCTTGCTGGGGGTGATGTTTCAGGGTTTAGGGCAGTGCAGTGGTGTTCGGGCAGTGTAGGGGGTCGTGCTGGGGGTGGTGTTTCAGGGTTTAGGGCAGTGCAGTGGTGTTCGGGCAGTGTAGGGGGTGGTGCAGGGGTGGTGTTTCAGGGTTTAGGGCAGTGCAGTGGTGTTTGGGCAGTGTAGGGGGTCGTGCTGGGGGTGGTGTTTCAGGGTTTAGGGCAGTGCAGTGGTGTTCGGGCAGTGTAGGGTGTCGTGCTGAGGGGTGGTGTTTCAGGGTTTAGGGCAGTGCAGTGGTGTTCGGGCAGTGTAGGGGGTCGTGCAGGGGGTGGTGTTTCAGGGTTTAGGGCAGTGCAGTGGTGTTTGGGCAGTGTAGGGGGTCGTGCAGGGGGTGGTGTTTCAGGGTTTAGGGCAGTGCAGTGGTGTTTGGGCAGTGTAGGGGGTCGTGCTGGGGGTGGTGTTTCAGGGTTTAGGGCAGTGCAGTGGTGTTCGGGCAGTGTAGGGGGTCGTGCTGAGGGGTGGTGTTTCAGGGTTTAGGGCAGTGCAGTGGTGTTCGGGCAGTGTAGGGGGTCGTGCAGGGGTGGTGTTTCAGGGTTTAGGGCAGTGCAGTGGTGTTCGGCCAGTGTAGGTGGTCTTGCTGGGGGTGGTGTTTCAGGGTTTAGTGCAGTGGTGTTCGGGCAGTGTAGGGGGTCGTGCTGGGGGTGGTGTTTCAGGGTTTAGGGCAGTGCAGTGGTGTTCCGGCAGTGTAGGGGGTCGTGCTGGGGGTGGTGTTTCAGGGTTTAGGGCAGTGCAGTGGTGTTTGGTCAGTGTAGGGGGTCGTGCTGGCAGTGGTGTTTCAGGGTTTAGGGCAGTGCAGTGGTGTTCGGGCAGTGTAGGGTGTCGTGCTGAGGGGTGGTGTTTCAGGGTTTAGGGCAGTGCAGTGGTGTTCGGGCAGTGTAGGGGGTCATGCAGGGGGTGGTGTTTCAGGGTTTAGGGCAGTGCAGTGGTGTTTGGGCAGTGTAGGGGGTCGTGCAGGGGGTGGTGTTTCAGGGTTTAGGGCAGTGCAGTGGTGTTCGGCCAGTGTAGGTGGTCTTGCTGGGGTTGGTGTTTCAGGGTTTAGTATGCAGTGGTGTTCGGGCAGTGTAGGGGGTCTTGCTGGGGTGGTGTTTCAGGGTTTAGGGCAGTGCAGTGGTGTTCGGGCAGTGTAGGGGGTCGTGCTGGGGATGGTGTTTCAGGGTTTAGGGCAGTGCAGTAGTGTTCGGGCAGTGTAGGGGGTCGTGCAGGGTGTGGTGTTTCAGGGTTTAGGGCAGTGCAGTGGTGTTCGGGCAGTGTAGGGGGTCGTGCTGGGGGTGGTGTTTCAGGGTTTAGGGCAGTGCAGTGGTGTTCAGGCAGTGTAGGGGTCGTGCTGGGGGTGGTGTTTCAGGATTTAGGGCAGTGCAGTGGTGTTCGGGCAGTGTAGGGGTCGTGCTGAGGCTGGTGTTTCACGGTTTAGGGCAGTGCAGTGGTGTTCGGGCAGTGTAGGGGGTCGTGCTGGGGCTGGTGCTTCAGGGTTTAGGGCAGTGCAGTGGTGTTCGGGCAGTGTAGGGGGTCGTGCTGGGGCTGGTGTTTCAGGGTTTAGGGCAGTGCAGTGGTGCTCAGGCAGTGTAGGGGGTCGTGCTGGGGCTGGTGTTTCAAGGTTTAGGGCAGTGCAGTGGTGTTCGGGCAGTGTAGGGGGTCGTGCTGGGGCTGGTGTTTCAGTGTTTTGGACAGAGCAGTGGTGTTCGGGCAGTGTAGGGGGTCGTGCTGGGGGTGGTGTTTCAGGGTTTAGGGCAGTGCAGTGGTGTTCGGGCAGTGTAGGGGGTCGTGCTGGGGTGGTGTTTTAGGGTTTAGGGCAGTGGTGTTCGGGCAGTGTAGGGGGTCTTGCTGGGGGTGATGTTTCAGGGTTTAGGGCAGTGCAGTGGTGCTCAGGCAGTGTAGGGGGTCGTGCTGGGGGTGGTGTTTCAGGGTTTAGGGTAGTGCAGTGGTGTTCGGGCAGTGTAGGGGGTCGTGCTGGGGCTGGTGTTTCAAGGTTTAGGGCAGTGCAGTGGTGTTCGGGCAGTGTAGGGGGTCGTACTGGGGCTGGTGTTTCAGTGTTTTGGACAGAGCAGTGGTGTTCGGGCAGTGTAGGGGGTCGTGCTGGGGGTGGTGTTTCAGGGTTTAGGGCAGTGCAGTGGTGTTCGGGCAGTGTAGGGGTCGTGCTGGGGTGGTGTTTCAGGGTTTAGGGCAGTGGTGTTCGGGCAGTGTAGGGGGTCTTGCTGGGGGTGATGTTTCAGGGTTTAGGGCAGTGCAGTGGTGTTCGGGCAGTGTAGGGGGTCTTGCTGGGGGTAGTGTTTCAGGGTTTAGGGCAGTGCAGTGGTGTTCGGACAGTGTAGGGGGTCGTGCTGGGGGTGGTGTTTCAGGGTTTAGGGCAGTGCAGTGGTGTTCGGGCAGTGTAGGGGGTCGTGAAGGGGGTGGTGTTTCAGGGTTTAGGGCAGTGCAGTGGTGTTCGGGCAGTGTAGGGGGTCGTGCTGGGGGTGGTGTTTCAGGGTTTAGGGCAGTGCAGTGGTGTTCGGGCAGTGTAGGGGGTCGTGCTGGGGGTAGTGTTTTAGGGTTTAGGGTAGTGCAGTGGTGCTTGTGTAGTGTAGGGGGTCGTGCTGGGGGTAGTGTTTTAGGGTTTAGGGTAGTGCAGTGGTGTTTGGGTAGTGTAGGGGTCGTGCAGGTGTGTTTAGGGTTAGGATGCAGTGGTGTTTGGGTAGTGTAGGGGGTCGTGCTGGGGTTAGTGTTTTAGGATTTAGGTTAGTGCAGTGGTGTTTGGGTAGTGTAGGGGGTCGTGTGGGGGTAGTGTTTTAGGGTTTAGGGTAGTGCAGTGGTGTTTGTGTAGTGTAGGGGGTCGTGCTGGGGGTAGTGTTTTAGGGTTTAGGGTAGTGCAGTGGTGCTTGTGTAGTGTAGGGGGTCGTGCTGGGGGTAGTGTTTTAGGGTTTAGGGTAGTGCAGTGGTGTTTGTGTAGTGTAGGGGGTCATGTTTTAGGGTTGAGTGCAGTGGTGTTTGGGTAGTGTAGGGGTCGTGCTGGGGGTAGTGTTTTAGGATTTAGGTTAGTGCAGTGGTGTTTGGGTAGTGTAGGGGGTCGTGCTGGGGGTAGTGTTTTAGGGTTTAGGGTAGTGCAGTGGTCTTTGGGTAGTGTAGGGGGTCGTTCGGGGGTAGTGTTTTAGGGATTAGGGTAGTGCATTGGTGTTTGGGTAGTGTAGGGGGTCATGCTGGGGAGTAGTGTTTTAGGGTTTAGGGCAGTGCAGTGGTGTTTGGGTAGTGTAGGGGGTCGTGCTGGGGGTAGTGTTTTAGGGTTTAGGGCTGTGCAGTGGTGTTCGGGTAGTGTAGGGGGTCGTGCTGGGGGTAGTGTTTTAGGGTTTAGGGCAGTGCAGTGGTGTTCGGGTAGAGTAGGGGGTTGTGCTGGGGAGAGTGTTTGAGGGTTTAGGGCAGTGCAGTCGTGTTCGGGTAGTGTAGGGGGTCGTGCTGGGGGAGTGTTTTAGGGTTTAGGGTAGTGCAGTGGTGTTCGGGTAGTGTAGGGGGTCGTGCTGGGGGTAGTGTTCTCAGGGTTTAGGGCAGTGCAGTGGTGTTCGGGCAGTGTAGGGGGTCGTGTGGGGGTGGTGTTTCAGGGTTTAGGGCAGTGCAGTGGTGTTCGGGCAGTGTAGGGGGTCGTGCAGGGGGTGGTGTTTCAGGGTTTAGGGCAGTGCAGTGGTGTTCGGGCAGTGTAGGGGGTCGTGCTGGGGCTGGTGTTTCAGGGTTTAGGGCAGTGCAGTGGTGTTCGGGCAGTGTAGGGGGTCTTGCTGGGGCTGGTGTTTCAGAGTCTAGGGCAGTGCAGTGGTGTTCGGGCAGTGTAGGGGGTCTTGCTGGGGCTGTTGTTTCAGGGTTTAGGGCAGTGCAGTGGTGTTCGGGCAGTGTAGGGGGTCGTGCTGGGTGTGGTGTTTCAGGGTTTAGGGCAGTGCAGTGGTGTTCGGGCAGTGTAGGGGGTCGTGCTGGGGCTAGTGTTTCAGGGTTTAGGGCAGAGCAATGGTGTTCAGGCAGTGTAGGGGTTGTGCTGGAGGTGGTGTTTCAGGGTTTAGGGAAGTGCAGTGGTGTTTGGGCAGTGTAGGGGGTCTTGCTGGGGGTGGTGTTTCAGGGTTTAGGGCAGTGGTGTTCAGGCAGTGTAGGGGGTCTTGCTGGGGGTGATGTTTCAGGGTTTAGGGCAGTGCAGTGGTGTTCGGGCAGTGTAGGGGGTCGTGCTGGGGGTGGTGTTTCAGGGTTTAGGGCAGTGCAGTGGTGTTCGGGCAGTGTAGGGGGTGGTGCAGGGGGTTGTGTTTCAGGGTTTAGGGCAGTGCAGTGGTGTTTGGGCAGTGTAGGGGGTCGTGCTGGGGGTGGTGTTTCAGGGTTTAGGGCAGTGCAGTGGTGTTCGGGCAGTGTAGGGTGTCGTGCTGAGGGGTGGTGTTTCAGGGTTTAGGGCAGTGCAGTGGTGTTCGGGCAGTGTAGGGGGTCGTGCAGGGGGTGGTGTTTCAGGGTTTAGGGCAGTGCAGTGGTGTTTGGGCAGTGTAGGGGGTCGTGCAGGGGGTGGTGTTTCAGGGTTTAGGGCAGTGCAGTGGTGTTTGGGCAGTGTAGGGGGTCGTGGTGGGGGTGGTGTTTCAGGGTTTAGGGCAGTGCAGTGGTGTTCGGGCAGTGTAGGGTGTCGTGCTGAGGGGTGGTGTTTCAGGGTTTAGGGCAGTGCAGTGGTGTTCGGGCATTGTAGGGGGTCATGCAGGGGGTGGTGTTTCAGGGTTTAGGGCAGTGCAGTGGTGTTTGGGCAGTGTAGGGGGTCGTGCAAGGGGTGGTGTTTCAGGGTTTAGGGCAGTGCAGTTGTGTTCGGCCAGTGTAGGTGGTCTTGCTGGGGGTGGTGTTTCAGGGTTTAGTGCAGTGGTGTTCGGGCAGTGTAGGGGGTCGTGCTGGGGGTGGTGTTTCAGGGTTTAGGGCAGTGCAGTGGTGTTCCGGCAGTGTAGGGGGTCGGGGCTGGGGGTGGTGTTTCAGGGTTTAGGGCAGTGCAGTGGTGTTTGGGCAGTGTAGGGGGTCGTGCTGGGAGTGGTGTTTCAGGGTTTAGGGCAGTGCAGTGGTGTTCGGGCAGTGTAGGGTGTCGTGCTGAGGGGTGGTGTTTCAGGGTTTAGGGCAGTGCAGTGGTGTTCGGGCATTGTAGGGGGTCATGCAGGGGGTGGTGTTTCAGGGTTTAGGGCAGTGCAGTGGTGTTTGGGCAGTGTAGGGGGTCGTGCAGGGGGTGGTGTTTCAGGGTTTAGGGCAGTGCAGTGGTGTTCGGCCAGTGTAGGTGGTCTTGCTGGGGTTGGTGTTTCAGGGTTTAGTTCAGTGGTGTTCGGGCAGTGTAGGGGGTCTTGCTGGGGTGGTGTTTCAGGGTTTAGGGCAGTGCAGTGGTGTTCGTGCAGTGTAGGGGGTCGTGCTGGGGATGGTGTTTCAGGGTTTAGGGCAGTGCAGTAGTGTTCGGGCAGTGTAGGGGGTCGTGCGGGGCGTGGTGTTTCAGGGTTTAGGGCAGTGCAGTGGTGTTCGGGCAGTGTAGGGGGTCGTGCTGGGGGTGGTGTTTCAGGGTTTAGGGCAGTGCAGTGGTGTTCAGGCAGTGTAGGGGGTCGTGCTGGGGGTTGTGTTTCAGGATTTAGGGCAGTGCAGTGGTGTTCGGGCAGTGTAGGGGTCGTGCTGAGGCTGGTGTTTCACGGTTTAGGGCAGTGCAGTGGTGTTCGGGCAGTGTAGGGGGTCGTGCTGGGGCTGGTGCTTCAGGGTTTAGGGCAGTGTAGTGGTCTTCGGGCAGTGTAGGGGGTCGTGCTTGGGCTGGTGTTTCAGGGTTTAGGGCAGTGCAGTGGTGCTCAGGCAGTGTAGGGGGTCGTGCTGGGGGTGGTGTTTCAGGGTTTAGGGTAGTGCAGTGGTGTTCGGGCAGTGTAGGGGGTCGTGCTGGGGCTGGTGTTTCAAGGTTTAGGGCAGTGCAGTGGTGTTCGGGCAGTGTAGGGGGTCGTGCTGGGGCTGGTGTTTCAGTGTTTTGGACAGAGCAGTGGTGTTCGGGCAGTGTAGGGGGTCGTGCTGGGGGTGGTGTTTCAGGGTTTAGGGCAGTGCAGTGGTGTTCGGGCAGTGTAGGGGGTCGTGCTGGGGTGGTGTTTCAGGGTTTAGGGCAGTGGTGTTCGGGCAGTGTAGGGGGTCTTGCTGGGGGTGATGTCTCAGGGTTTAGGGCACTGCAGTGGTGTTCGGGCAGTGTAGGGGGACTTGCTGGGGGTAGTGTTTCAGGGTTTAGGGCAGTGCAGTGGTGTTCGGACAGTGTAGGGGGTCGTGCTGGGGGTGGTGTTTCAGGGTTTAGGGCAGTGCAGTGGTGTTCGGGCAGTGTAGGGGGTCGTGAAGGGGGTGGTGTTTCAGGGTTTAGGGCAGTGCAGTGGTGTTCGGGCAGTGTAGGGGGTCGTGCTGGGGGTGGTGTTTCAGGGTTTAGGGCAGTGCAGTGGTGTTCGGGCAGTGTAGGGGGTCGTGCTGGGGGTAGTGTTTTAGGGTTTAGGGTAGTGCAGTGGTGCTTCTGTAGTGTAGGGGGTCGTGCTGGGGGTAGTGTTTTAGGGTTTAGGGTAGTGCAGTGGTGTTTGTGTAGTGTAGGGGGTCATGTTTTAGGGTAATGCAGTGGTGTTTGGGTAGTGTAGGGGGTCGTGCTGGGGATAGTGTTTTAGGATTTAGGTTAGTGCAGTGGTGTTTGGGTAGTGTAGGGGGTCGTGTGGGGGTAGTGTTTTAGGGTTTAGGGTAGTGCAGTGGTGTTTGTGTAGTATAGGGGGTCGTGCTGGGGGTAGTGTTTTAGGGTTTAGGGTAGTGCAGTGGTGCTTGTGTAGTGTAGGGGTCGTGCTGGGGGTAGTGTTTTAGGGTTTAGGGTAGTGCAGTGGTGATTGTGTAGTGTAGGGGGTCATGTTTTAGGGTAGTGCAGTGGTGTTTGGGTAGTGTAGGGGGTCGTGCTGGGGGTAGTGTTTTAGGATTTAGGTTAGTGCAGTGGTGTTTGGGTAGTGTAGGGGGTCGTGCTGGGGGTAGTGTTTTAGGGTTTAGGGTAGTGTAGTGGTGTTTGTGTAGTGTAGGGGGTCATGCTGGGGGTAGTGTTTTAGGGTTTAGGATAGTGCAGTGGTGCTTGTGTAGTGTAGGGGGTCGTGCTGGGGGTAGTGTTTTAGGGTTTAGGGTAGTGCAGTGGTGTTTTTGTAGTGTAGGGGGTCATGTTTTAAGATGCAACGCTCCAATACCTGACCAGTCTGCACTACATAAAACTGCAAAAAACTAAAAATAAAAAGTGTTTTGCACACTTTTGTCATTGGGCTATATGTGGGCTACATCTGGGTAATATTTGTGCTACATTTGGGCTCTTTTTTCACTGGTGGCCATTTTGGAAGACTTCTTTGTTATGAAGTTTCCTAATTTCCTCATTTACTGCAGTCTCCTCAGTAGGAAATGCTTTCAGTTTTTTACTTTGATTCCATCAAGAAGGCATTCAGATGTGTCTCACATTTGCCATAAATTCAGAATGTTAGCACTCTAGTTGCTCATTAGATCAGTGTAGTAAAGCTACTGCTCACCAGGGAGTTAACTGGAAGTCTGCTGCTGGTATTGAAAGTGATTGTTTCAGTCTGCATGTCAGAATTTTCTAATGAAATAGAAGAGGATTTGAGATCTCACTTAAAACATGCCCTAATTTTTCTTTCTGCAGCACTAACCATAAATTCTGTTTCAAAAAGAACCCCCTCATTTTGTTCCTTTTTAAATTAAATGTTTTAAGTGTTACCGGTTTATTCCAATCAAGATGGCTTCAGGTGTGCCATACGTTTGTCATAAGTAAGGCTGTTAGCGCTCTAGTTGTTCTTTAGAACACTCTGGGAAGCTGCAGTAGAACACAAAGGCATCAACTGGCAGGATGCTCCTGTTGAAATATAACAGGAAGATATTTGAGATCACACTTGAAACATGTCCTAATTTTTCTTTCTACAGCACTAACCATAATTTCTATGACAAAATGAACCCCATCATTTTGTTCCTTTTTAAATTAAATGTTTTAAGTGTTACCAGTTTATTCCAATCAAGATGGCTTCAGGTGTGCCATACTTTTGTCATAAGTAAGGCTGTTAGCACTCTAGTTGTTCTTTAGAACACTCTGGGAAGCTGCAGTAGAACACAAAGGAATCAACTGACAGTCTCTGCCCTTGTTGGATGTACATGTTTTACTGAGAATGTCAGACTTCATTCTCACATGACTGAGAAAGATAATGTGAATTTACAGAAAATATGCTCTCATTTTAGCTTCTGGAGCACCTTCCAAAACTGTATGGGACAAGCATGTGAAAATAGTTTTCTCTCAAACATGATTCATGATATCCCAGCAGAAGGTTTTTCACAGGGTAAAATCACCTTAGAACACACCACAATTCCTGAAATTAGTATGGTACCATCAACAAATGAATTCTAATGTAACTAAAGTCTGTTATCACCCTTTATAGTTCTCCTTTTGGTAACCCTCAAAATCTTTGATTCACTACAATGCATTTCAATGGGGTACTATCATTTATATTGGTGCTCAAGATGGCTGCCAGCAATTCCAGGATGAAGTGCTGACAGCCAATCAGATCTCACGATGACATGTGTGGTTAGGCTCCGCCCAGATATATATGTGATTTTACTTTTGATTTTCTCAGGAACTACTGAACGGATTTACACCATTTAAGCAAAAGGCACGACACTGAACCAAGGGCTACCTCTTTGCCAAATTTGGTGTAATTCCGTTCAGCAGTTCGGGCTGTAGCTGCGACTAAAGGTTCCTATGGAAAAATGAATGGGGAAAACACATTTTGGGACCCCCCTTTTTTCTCGGCCCCCGCTTGACGAATCACCCCGAGACTTTCAGGATAGAAGCGGACCAGAGGGCCCCAACAAGTTGGAAACTTTCGCGAAGATTCGTCAACCGGCGTCAATGTTATTTCAAATAGAATGTTGCGGATTTCCTATGGAAAATAGGTCCTAACTATAACTATCTACTGGCGACCGCCAGTAGATAATATATATATATATATATATATATATATATATCTATCAAAACAAAACCCTTTCAGGCATAGACTGACGAATAAATTATGCAAAAACAGAAGCAGAGAACTCAAGTTTAGGTGGAAAGCAGCTCCAGTAAGAGCACTCTCAACACCAGCAACACTCTAAATTTGCTCACCTCAAATGTCTGCTTTTCTATCAAAGTCTTTAAGCATAGGATTAGTGCAGTGCTATCCACGCCGAGATAGAAAGGGACAAAGTCTTTTGCCATTTTTACAGCAAAGTCTTTCAGCATAGGATTAGCACAGTGCTATCCCTGCCAAGCTGTAAAATGGCCAAAGCCTTTTACCACTCCAGGCACAGTATTACAGCTTTGGAGTGGTAAAATACCATCCAAGCCAACCTGAAATGAATAAAAGCAACCCCTGACACGTGTTTCGCTCTTGTTAGAGCTCTTCAGAGAGGTATAGCTTTGTCCAGACACAAGGGAGCACCCAGTATAAGTCAAAACAAAAACCTTTCAGGCATAGAGTGACGAATAAATTATGCAAAAACAGAAGCAGAGAACTCTGGGTAGTTCTCAAGTTTAGGTGGAAAGCAGCTCCAGTAAGAGCTGTAATACTGTGCCTGGAGTGGTAAAAGGCTTTGGCCATTTTACAGCTCTGGCGCGTTGTAAGTTGGGGGATTCAGTCCCCTTGAATCCTGAGGGTCCCTTGGGTCCAACTAGCCCATCAGGTACCTCCAGTAAGTGCCCATGAGCTGCGTTGCAGAGAGGTGTAAAAAGGGGCGTGGCCTCGGAACACCTCTCTGCAACGCAGCTCTGTGCCGCTTCCTGGAGGTACCTAGTGGGCTACTTGGCCCCCAGGCACCCTCAGGATTCAAGGGGACTTAATCCCCCAACTTACAACGTGCTAGGGGGCACATTTGCACAGTGGTTCAGGGAGGGGGCGGGGCCTGATATAAGAAGTTAGCAATCCTGCTGTGTGGGTCTTACTGGTGGTAATAAAAGGGATAGTTGGCCCCCAAGGTTGACGTTGGGGGCTAACTACTCCTCCTGTTACCTCCAGTAAATACCACACAGTGGGATTGCTAAGAGGTGTTTCGGAGGCCACGCTCACCTTTCTCCACCACTCTGGAAACGCGACTGGTATGTTATAGTTAGAAATTAGCAATTAAAAACCTTTGAAATTCACTGAAAAAACCATAGGTTTCAGGGACGTTATAGTTAGTTGGACATTTCTGTTCTACAAAACCATAGAAATTGCCCCGTTATAGTTAGTTCAGCTAACTATAACTCGCGCACCAGCAATGCACTTCTGATGACGTCACATATTACATCATTCATGACATGGTCAGTGACATCACTGATGACATCACTGATGACATCTCAAATGACATCACTGATGACATCACTGATGACATCATCCACGTGAATATCTGATGCACCTCCTCACACTCTCATATAACCTTTGATACACCCACTGTAAAATACAGACTACCATTTTCGAAACCATCGACACACCAATACCAGTTACTACATACGCACTCACTGATTCCAAGGTCTACACACACATCCACTCATTCACCTATAAAGTCACTCATACATGCAGTCACTCATCAATACAACAGTATCATAAGCACTCATAGACCTATACAGATACTCACACACCACCACTCATCCATGGAGTTACTCACACAGCTACTCAGTCATGCAAAGAATCAATCACACTTCCATTTACTGACCTATACAGTTATACACACACCACATCACTTATTAAAACAGAAACAAACGCATACTTACTCTCTTATACAATCACTGGTACAAGTACACACTCATCCATACAGCCACTCTCACAATCACTGACTCTCACGTATAGTCATTTATATACTCCAACTCTCACATACACTGCCTTTTACATATGTAGTTACTTGGACATGTACCACTGAGACATCCATTCTCTCATCAACACACCCATACACACACTCACCCACCCATACAGCTGTTTGCACATGCACTCTTGAACCCATACACCCAGTGAATCAACCACTCACACATCTATGCACAGAGTCACACACCTCCCACCCACCCACACACTCAGGCACCCATACAAATACTCAGGCAACCAATCAATAGCCCATATAGACACTCATGTAGCTACTGACCAACCCATGCAGCAGCTTACACAACAACAGACAGACTGATACAGACATTCACACAGTTTAGTCACTAACCCATGCATTCAGTAAGACACATGTAATCACTCACTTAAACAGTCAGTAACGCACCTACTAAATCCTCCATCCAGACACTTATACACCCACTCATTGTTCAATACACTTTGGCATATATGTAATACATATTTAAACTTTAAAGAAACACACAGTCACTGGATGATGTCATCAGTGATGTCATTTGAGATGTCATCAGTGATGTCATCAGTGATGTCACTGATCATGTCATGAATGATGTAATATGTGACGTCATCAGAAGTGCATTGCGGGTGTGCGAGTTATAGTTAGCTGAACTAACTATAACGGGGCAATTTCTATGGTTTTGTAGAAGAGAAATGTCCAACTAACTATAACGTCCCTGAAACCTATGGTTTTTTCAGTGAATATATATATATATATATATATATATATATATATATATATATATATAAATAATGGCATTGTGTATGGCTGTTCACTGGCTCGGAACTGGCCGTATGTTCTTGTCCGAGGATAAATCATGCATTCACTCCAGATTTCACTATTGGTTTTGTATCAGACTGGTAGTGATTTTGTGGACAAGTTCAGTGGCCCATCGTGGTCATGCAGCAGTGAACGTATGGTCTGTGGTAGGCTGTAGTTAATGCAAGTACATTTTAAAGTGACTGTAGATGTGATTTATTTCGTTGTGAAGCAGGGCGGGCTTGTCCACAGCACTATCTAGACCTGCAAGTCACTTGTCAGATGAGTATAGCCTTTAACCCAGCACACAGCGACCATCAAACCAATTTCATTTTGTAATGTGGACAACACCTACTGCTCGTCAGACATGCTGGTCATCAGAATAAAAAGTGAATTTAAAACGTGCACGCAGTGCAAGCTTTAAAGATTGGACCTGGTGTTTTTCTGGAGGCGTATATTTTGATTAACACCAGTTTGAAGTAATTTCTGAAAGCTGAGGCCCATGATTGCATGCTTTGATGCTTCGTTTCTTTCTCCAGTACAGATGTTTTCCTCTCCAGGGCCTAAAGTTAAGTATGCATCTCCCCAGCACAAACTATGCATCCATCCACTCGCCCTGCGCTTGTCCATCCTCATGTTCTAGTTACCTGTATCTGTTGTCTGTGACAATGTGCTTTGTTGGCCTTTGTGCATGGGTTTCTGACTAGACTGGATTTTTGTAAGCCTGTTTTAGGCGCATCTGTTACCTTGCCTTTCATTTTGTTTTTTGCGCTTTGCGCATAAGTTCATTTTGGCCTGTGTACGGATTCCTCTTTCTTTATGTCGGATGGACTGTTTGCATGAATATATTTTCGCCATCCACCACCCAAACACAAACGTATAGAATTTGCCAATTATAGTTTTTCTTTTCTAAGACTGAGTGGTTAGTGTGTAGCCTGTTGCCTTCAGAATTTGGTTTTCAGGTCTGCAGTTAGCTAAGGCCTTTTGATTCTGCTCAATTTATTTATAAAATCTACTTGCATTTAGGGGCTTTTAACAAACCCTGTTCATCCAGTGGGTGGTGTTGTCATTAGCACTGTTTCCATTAGATTAGCTAACTTCATTGTGAGCGATGGCATTCTGTTCTTTCACAAGGAGCACCTGCGCACACAAAGTACTTCCATACAGTGCTATGAACTACAACACTGCTTTTTGAGGCCCACTTTTTAGGTCTCACCTAGTCAGCGCTTGCGCTGTCTCTTCAAGACATGCTGTATTCAGGTATGGACTTGAAGCTCCGCCCATTTTCCACCCATCTTTTCAATAGGCTACTCTTACTGTCTTTTGTAACTAGTGGCTTTTGATTCCTGAATAGGCTTAATAGTCCTTCCTTAGTACCACCTTTTCTCCTTTTGTAATCTCCCATGAGGAGTGGTCCTTTTACATGTATTACTCTGTATGTTTTATTCACAGTCTGTGAGCACTATTTTCTTAAATGACTTTCTCACATGCTCTCCTGCAACCACTTGTTTTTTAAGCAGCCTAGCACGCCAGGCTTTATCTTATCTAGTGTTTTTATTTCAATAATGGTGCCCGCACCATTAACTCTGCACACGCACTATACTGTATTTTTTGTAAAGCAGCAGGCACGCAGTTTTTTAGCTTCAACAATGGCGGTCTGCACTTGCTGCTCAATATTATTTCCCCTCTCACAGCATGGCACCCACTTTCATATAAACACAGGCATCGCACTTTAATCACCCGTGTTGATAATATGAAAGCGGTCACTGTGCTGAAGCATAAAGTTTATGCTGCAGCACAACGTCCGCTTTCATATTATCAACACGGGCACCGCAGTTTTGCCCAATTAGAATTGTATAATGTCGGAGAGGCAACATTGGGCGTAGATGAGCTGAAAGCAGAGATCTCCTGATGTGTGCGCTTCACTCTTAACACGTCAGCGCCGGCTCCCACTGGCTCCTATCCAAGACAGCACTTTGCGGCAGCTGCCGTTAAATAAAGCACCACTAACTAACCGCTCTCCTCCTCTGCTGGTCTCTTTTCTCGGTCCTCAAGCTCTCGCATCTGTTGGAGTTGGAGTTATTGGCATTAAAAATGCCATTGTTTTTACCTACCCATGTGGCTGTGTCCAGTACCATATGTGGTCAAAAGTAAGCCCGGGTGGAGTTGGCGTAGTGCCACTACGCGGAGTTCCACAGAGTTGGAAAAAAAACTCTGTGGAACTCCGCTACGCTACGCTCCACTCCACCCTCCCTAATTTAAAAGCAGTAAAAAAAATCACTTACCTGCTGTGGCATCGCCGGGCTGCCCTCCTCCTCGCTGTGGTCTCTCTCTCCTCCTCGTCCTAAGTAATTCTTTTTTTACTGCTTTGGGCGTGGGCAGGGGCTGGCTATCTCCGCTCCGCTGCGGAGTCGGAGTTTTGCCTGAACTCCGCGTTCTCAACGGAGCGCGGAGTTGACAAAACTCCGCACACTCCGCTGGCGGAGCGGAGTTCTCTGCCCGGGGTTAGTCAAAAAATGCATACTGCAACATGGGTAGGTAAAAAACAATGGCATTTATAATGCCAATAACTCCAACTCTAACAAATGCGAGACCTATTGCATTTTTAATGCTTGTTATCTATGCTAATAGCATGAGGTACAGGCTTGGAATTATCCCCGTTGGCATTATCAGCTGTGAAATCTTAAATCCTAATTACCTGAGTCACATTTATCAGCCATTAAATCCCAAATTAGTTCATAAACCATTCCAATAGTGTGGCTGATAGAGTGAGTCAGGCAGAGGTTTTCAGGTGGACGAGAGGGAATGCTATTAGACCTTTTGTGGAGGCTCTCCTTCCATTTCATTGGTGTTCTCCATTGTAAATCACTCCACAAGGATGGAGCATCCTGTGCAAGTGCACTTTTTCACTTTTATTTCTGTGAGAAGGACATTTTTCTCATTGAGAAAGCTATTCCTCTACACACATAGTAAATCTGGAGGTAATCTGTTCCCCATCAGTTCCTGGAATTAGAGTTACTCCAGCTATTTCAAGAGTGGAAAGGCCACCAAGAAGAATTTGAGACTGGCCACAAATGTATATGCTTGTGGGTGTTCCTAAAACGTTCTAAGACGAATTACACCTTACAACACTCAATTCCCACACCTTAAGTGGGATTTACTATAGGGGATTTCTCTGCACTCTTGGTGGAGAAATCCACAGTAATAAATGCATAGCCACCTGTCAAGAGTTCTTTTATGAATTCCTTGCAGGTGTAAAAAAGGTACATTTGGTCATAAACCTCTGTTTATGACAGAATTTACCTTTTGAGAATACAGCTCTAGAAGTTTACATATAGAAGATAAATATTTGACAAGTAGGTATTATGGTTCCATGAATGGCTCTGTGGAGTTGGAAATCTCAGTCCTTTGCATGTATGTTTTTTAAACCTCTTGAGGTTTGTGAAGTATGAAGCCGAAAAAGCATTTCAAAATGATCCCTTTGTTGTACGGGGCCATAATCACACCATTAGGCAACCCTTTCTTACTGGTTCCGACGAGATGCGTACTTCCCTTTCTCCAATACTGGTGGTCCAGGGCAGGCATTCCAGTGGCAGTCAGGGTGAAATATGCTTTTCGTTTCCCTGCTGGCTTTCAGCACTTAATGGCTGCAGGCAAAACAGTTCCCTGCAGTTGGATGTCCTGCACGTCTTCATGCAATAGGATGGGTGTGATGCAAATGGAATGGCAAGATGATAATTTGCATTGTCATATTTCTATGCATAGTTACATGATTTTCAACTATGAGGTAGTGATTTGTAAATCTCACTAGAACTCCACAACTTTATGTTATGTACTTTTAACATCATGTTTTTAAAACAATAAAATATGTCTTGAAAACACTACATTTCACTACTGTAGAATACTACATTACACTAATTTCTGGTCTTATTATTGGTTGATACTGTAATAAATAATAAAATAGATAATAAAAAGAAATAATCAGTATGACATTTTCCTGTGAAATGAGTTTTGAAATAGCTGCTCAAAGGATATTCTATGAATGATCCACAACCTAAAAACATTGCCTTTCACAAAGTATGGACAGTTATGGTAACAGTGCATCTCCACCTTCACAACCCATACATTTTAGTCATGCCCTGTAGCCAAAAATCTCTTGCCTACTATTATATCTAGGCATGGCTATGCTTGGTTGACCCTGTGCACGGTCACTGCCCTTGCCCTCTAACAAGTGCCACGCTTTGAGCACCCAAACTGGCACTTCCTGCAGCAGTGCTCAGAGGACATGGTTTGCAAGCATGCCCAGTGCAGCTGCAAACAGTACAAATTGGGTACTGAGAAGGTCCAATGTTCTGTTCAATTAGGGCAAACATAAGTAAACATATGCATTTTTCACTTAGTCGACTTGTGAAAAGTGGGCCTATATTGTCAGTGTATAAAACAGCAGATCTTCCTGAATGCTTTGATTTTTGTTGCCAACACATCCATCATCTTGGCCCACCCGTGTTCCTTCATGGCCCTCCCAGATTCAGAATCTTGGAGCCGGACCTGGTTGTCTGCCAACAAAAATGAAACGATTCATTGGCTTAGGAAAATTTGTCTGCCTACAACCTCGGTTTGTAGTGTTTTTGGTAATAGCCAGGATTTTATTGTTCTTTTTAAATCTGAGGAGACTCACATGTTTCTTGGAGAACAGGTTGGTTTTTCAATCTTATCACTCCAGCACTCAAAACAGGGTGGCCTCTTAATGAAGAATGATGGAAATGAATGATCACAAAAAGAAACTGGTCCACAGATTTCAACGTATGGGGAGGATTGTAACTGTTAAATCAGTTTCCAAGCAGAGAATGGTTGGGTGAATGACTGCTTTGTACACTAGGCAAAGCAAGTTGCATTAGATTTAACAAAAGGTGAGTATTGAAATCATTGCTTACTGCTAAACTTCATTACCCTGAGTTGGTCCCCCTTATCCCAGTCCTCACAATATGAGGGTGGCCCGCCCACCATCGGTACAAAACTACTCAAGTCCATTTTCTATTTATATGAATACATGGAATGAATCCTCCTTCCCCTTCAAACCAGCCTGCCAAGACTGAGAAAGATGCAGAATGAATACTCACTGGCAGGGAGGGAGGGGCCTTGACTGGGACGAGGGGTTCCAACTCAGGGTAATATTGTGACACCGAAAGGGCGAAGGCTAGCCCCAGAGTTAAGTTGCACACTTCTCCCACCCTACGGCCAATAGCAAAAGCACAACTGCGATAGGCAACCAGCTAGACCAACATTCTCTCTACGCGGAAGCATTGTCCTATTACTAATAGGCTGAAAGCTAGCACAGGATTATCTTATTGGGGAGGCGTTGTCCAATCCTAGGGTTAAGTACATACTTCTCACACTCTAAGGCCAAGAGCAAATTCAAGCCTATGATAGGGTGGCAGCTAGTCCGACATTATCTCTACACTGAAGCATAGTTTTGTATTGTCCTACAACCCGGACCAATGAGGAACGTGTTTGGAAGCATGTTATTGAAGAATTATAGTCCCAATCATAACTTAAGCTTCCCCGTAACAGTCTCATGTGACATAGGTTCTACTCACATAAAATGCCATGCAGCCCGGACAGAGAGGAACACGACCCAGAAATTGCACCACTGGAAAATATACCTCAATCACCACTAGAACATCATCGCTTTTGACCAGCTCCTTAGCCACACATATATCAACGGATGAAATCTCACTTGCGTTGCAAAAAAGTAAACGATTGGTGCAATAAAGCTTCATTCATGAACCAAAACCATAAGCAGGTCGAATAATGCTGTAGATTCTCGCAACTTAAATAATTATTCTGCAACCCAGACAAGAAAAAAACACGTATTGTAAAACATGGTATTAGAGAATAACACTTCAATCACAATTAGAACATCACTGTGATTGTCTCGTGTTGTATTTGTCCATATTCATCAGATGTAACCGTGGACAATCAGAATATATCTTGGCAACTCTAACCCATACTCCTGAAAAATCCCACATCATCACAATCGCTGCTGTCACTGCTCATATAAGACACAACACCAGCTAATAACAAACACTTAGAAGTAAACCAAGAGGAAATCCCAACTACAATGCCAAATACACACATTTGGAACAAACACGCCCAATCCCAAACCAACATTTGTGGGCAGGCAGAGCAGAGCGATCAATCCTCACGACTCCAATTCATCCTCCCGAGCAATCTCCCATCAAATACAATCCTTAGCAAGAAAAGGCCACAACACTGACCCCAATCCTCACGGGAAATAGTGCGTCTCATTTTCTAAATGTAGTCCCTTTTCCAGAGTTCTGAACTTGCTGATCCACCTGCTCTCAGTTTGGTGGAGTCTCAATATTAAATCTCCTCTCCTTGGGTCTTTTTCAACTTTCAGTATTGCATGAAATTTAAAATCTGTTCTCGCTGGGTGACAGTCCTTTATATGTTGAGTCAAGGGCGATCTTACATCCTGATTTTTTACTGCCCTATTGTGGTCCTGTATCCTCAACTTAAGAGGTCTCTTGGTCCTTCTCATATATACCTCCAAGCAGCTGCGTACAATGGCATAAATTACAAACTGACTGTTGCAATTAATAAACTGCTGCACATTGTATATTTGCTTGTATCATAACTAAATACCTTTGCCTTATTGAGGCCATATTGGCAGATATTACATCCGCCACAGTAATAGAAACCACTAGGTAGTTCAGGTAACCAATTGCCACTGTTTACCTTGAAGGGTTCTAGAATATTTCCGGTGACTTTGTCTCTTACAGTCTGGCTTCTTCTGTAAGTATTGACTGCTTTGTCTGAAATGGCATCTTCCAGTCCATGTGCGCCAGTGAGAAGGGACCAGTTTTTTTGCAGTATTATGAAGATCTCTAAATGATCTCTATTGTATGTGGTTACCAAGGTTAGTCTGCTATGACATCTTCTCTTTTTTAGTTTTAGGGATTAGAGTGAGATTCCTATCAGTTCCACGGATCCTGTTCTCTGCCCGACTAAGCAGATCTTCCTTGTAATCCCGTACAGTAAGTCTTTTCCTTAAGTCAACTAAACAACCATCAAAATCTTGGTCTTGGCTGAAATTCCTACGCAGCCTAACCATCTCACTGTATGGGATTCCCCTCATGACTGAATGTTGATGTTGCTATCAGCTCCAAGTATGGTATTAGCAGCTGTCACCTTACAAAACAGTTTATTCTGAATGGTCTCATCTTTTGTAAACATTTCCACATGAAGAAAATTCATCCTCTCAGAACTGCAGCACATTGTGAAGTGTACATTGTGCACATTCTCGCTTAGATAGTTGACCCACTAATCAAGACTCTCTCTAGTGCCAGTCCAAATAATCAAGACATCACCAATGAAGCTACTAGCTGATGGGGCCCAGGCATGCATCCTCTCAAACAACCCAAAAAAAAGGTTGGCAGAAGAGGGTGCAAACCTGGACCTCATTGCAGTTCTCTGAATCTGGTGGTACCAATCTCCACCAAAAAGTAAGAAATTATTTGTCAAGATTAATTCTGCCATCTGAATCAACATTTTTGAGTGTTCCACTAGATAGACACTCCTACTGGATAAGTAGTGACTGAGTGCCTCAAGGTCTAATTAATTTAGTATACATGTGGACAGCCCTACCACTTCTAAGGATACAAACATCATACCGTGGCTTCATGTCACATCATCAAGCTTGTTAAGCATGTCCATGGTGTCCCTAATATACGAGGGCAAATTAACCACTAGAGGCTTCAGATATATGTCAGCATACTCAGACATCTGTTCAGTAAGGCTTCCTATGCCCAAGATGATTGGTCTTCAAGGTGGAGAGCATCTAGATTTATGAATCTTAGTGAGTATATAGATAAACGGATACAGTGGATTGATTATTCTAAGGTATCTAAATTCAGCCACATCCAATAGTCCAATCCCTGCATGAAATTTGTAAAAAGTAAGCATTTAGCATTTGTTAACTGATTCAAGGCCATTTTACGGTAACACAGGGCATCATTAAGCTTGCTCTGGATCTCACTATCATAATCCTCCCTACGTAAGATAACAAAGTTTCCTCCCTTGTCAGCCTCACATATAAATATTAAGGCATTGTTACCTAAACTAGACAAAGCTTTTCATTCGTCAGGACTTAACTTATCTGAGTAGTCAGAACGTTTATTGGTAGTAAATTTTCTCAAAAATCAGTCTTCCATTTTATGTAATTCAGTAATTGCCTTTTTAAAAAAACAAGTCAATGCCAGCATATTGACTTCCCTGAGGTACAAACTTAGATGATGGGGCAAGACACTCTCACAACTGTAATCAATTTTCACATCCATCAAGGTATACACAACCTCAATATTAAACTCCTCATTTTCATTAAGAGACAGAAGTGCATGTAAATCTTGCACATTAGAGATGGTTATGTTCAATCTTTTTATTTTGTGTGTTACATTAACATCACTCTTATCAAAGGTTGCAAAAATACTTTAAAGTTTTCCACGTCTGGCAAATGTATACAAGTTGATTTGTAATTCTGAAAAATCACAGTAACTATTCGGACAGAATGTGAAACCACGTTGCAATACTTTCATTTCAATCATGCTCAATTCCCTCTCCGAAAGATTGATGACCTGTAACATCTCTGTACCGTCTGAACTTTCTTGGCTGCAATTAATACCCACACTTAGTCCTTGTTCTTGGTTTTGTATCGGGTTACCATCCCTGTTCCTCCTATGTTTCCTCCTCCCTCTCCTTGTTTGCCCGTTGTTCTTTTCATACCCATCTTGATCTTTGTATTTCTGGAGAAAAAGTACTATGAGGTGACTTGGGCGTTGTCCATTACTGGGCCCTTGATCTCCATTTGAGGACAAGTCAGAACTACTGTACGTGACTGAACTCAATTCAGTAACCTGGTTGTTTGCCTTGTATATTTTTTGTTTTAGAAGCTTCATCAAATTCTTTCGCAAATGTAAAGATTTGACCACTGTTATAGTCTAACTCATCTCTTCTACTCTTGCCCAGTTTTCTTTGCTTAATCTGCAATTGATGATTGTTAATAACCCTTTTCAGAATTTCAGAATTTTTTTCTGTGAGATGTTTAAGATTAATTTCTCTATTTCCTTTTCCAATTCCAATATTTGTGCTTTTAATATATTAACTTTCCTTTCAGCATTCTTAATAAGCATCCGCATCATCCCAAAGAACGCAGAGTAGAGATTTTTATCCCATTCTTTCAGATGGTCATTGTCTAGATCGTCAAAGGTAGGGAAGATTAGAATACAAAGTCCCCTAGGAAAGCGCTTATTTTATATGTAGCTTTTAAGGGTCATGCCATCCCACCATTTATACAACTCTGAATTTTAAGCTTCTCAAATCTTAAAAATGTAGTCTTCAGTCTATCTTTCACTGGTGCTTTAATTTGTACTGAAATCAGATCCTTAATTTGTTTTGACTAAATCTTCCACTAGTTTCTCACAGTTATCTTCAACACATGACATTCTGTAATATTTATGTTGTGTCTAACCACACCATGCTGGACCAGCCACTAGAATTTAAAGTACTTTCAAATAGAGCAGTTATGGCTCTGTATGACAGCACAGATGTTAGTACTCTGGGGGGCATATTCACAAGGAGCTATCGCCGAGCTATCGGCACTTTAACGCATGCAAAGTCGCGCTAAAGTTATCGCCCCATTCACAAGCCGGTGCTAACAGCCCATAACACCAGTTTTCCTGCGAAAGCAGTCGCAAAAAACATCACCACAGATGACCCCGGCAACTAACGCTAATGAGATGCAGAGTAGGCATTCCCGAGCCAAACCGTGACAACACCACAACGCAACATTCTCAGCGACAAGCCAGATCGGCGATAAGAACACAAAACAGGCGATATGGCGCGTTAGCAGCAGAAAATTAACACCTGCTCTGACCTGGTGCAAAGTCGGACGTCAACCTGCACAAGAAAAGGGAGCCCAGCCCACAGCCACACCTGAAGAACAACAGATGCCATGGAGCCACTCGCCATGCATCCCGGAGTCCCGAGAGGGCAACAACACCCACCGCCACCACCCCCAGGACCGCCACCCCCCCAACGGACCCCCCCGCCCTCCGGACCACCACAGAGGCAGCGCAGACAAAGACAGCGTACCCTCAGGAAATGCACCAGCCCCACAGACCCAACACCAGACAATTTCAATGCCCACCACAGGCCCAAAAGGACAACCATCCTCCGCATCCTGAACATCAATGCCCACAGGCTGACGGTACCAACACAGCGGACAACCAACATCCCTCCGCAGACAAAGCTGCTGGCTGTGCTGCACCTGTTGGCCTCTGGTATCCTCCCAACCAACAACTGCCCGAGTCGGAGGAGTCCCACAGCCAGACCCATCCAAGTTCCTCACACCTGTCCTGGATGCCCTCACCAGCTAGGTACCCCAGTACCTATACGTCCCCCACAATGCGCAGGAACAGCTGGAGACCAAGCAAGGACTATACGCCATAGCTGGATCTCCGCACGTGTTGGGGGCAATCGACTGCACACATGTCCTACTTGTGCCCCCTGCCAACACCGCACAAAATTACCGCAACAGAAAGCACATGCATCCCATCAACGTGCAGGCAACAGTGGACCACAGGGGACTCCTCACCAATGTCGTAGCCAACTACTCAGGCAGTGTGCATGATCCCTTCATCTTCCGACAGTCCAACATCAACCAGCGCTTCCAGGATGGCACCCATGGGAATGCACTGCTCGTTGGCAAGTACCAAATGAACACACCACACACCTCAACCCCACAATCATGCAACTCACAACTCTGGCACTGCACATGTCACAAAATCACATACAACATGCCAAACAACATGCCCCCCCACCAGACACGACAGCACAACTTACTGTGGCAACCTCGGTCAGCCATGTACATGAGCCATCAACGGAATGGCACCTCAGCCACACAATACTGGAATGTGGGGAGAGGTGGGAACCAGGCATGTGCGAAGGAGGCAAGTGACCATTGAATGAGTATGTACACAATGCCCAGTGTGGCGGAGATGTGCTGGAAAGACTGCAGTATGCAGACCACAGGCATATCCATGTCTACATTAGGGGTGGGCGGAATTTGCGTAGTCGCGCTACGCAAAGCTCCGCGAAACGGTAAAAAATCTCCGCGAGCACGAAAAAGTTCCGCGAACACGCGGAATTGCTTGTTCCGCCCGTTCGCGATGCTTTTTTCCTGTTCGCGAACGCTGTTTGCGTGCTCTGGGAGAAATATCTCGCGAACACGCATTTTGAAAGCGCGAACAAGCAAAAAACTCCGCGAAGCCGCGGATCGCGGAATTTTTGGCAATTTCGCGTTCTCCGCGGAACGCGAAATTACTCAAATTCCGCAAATTCCGCGAGCGGAACGGAATTTACCGCCCAGGCCTAGTCTACATGCACTGCTGGTGTTTGGAGTGTAGTGGACAGTGGACGCAACCATGTCACCCCAGCCAGTGGGGAAGATCGTGGAAATGTAGCTTGTGACGTCCCCCCCTGTAAGCGTGTGCAGAGTGGGCTGGCCCGGCGTACGCCAGGCCAGCGTAGGGGTGTGAATAAAAAGCACGTAGCCCTGGGCGTGGTTCTCTTCCAGAATGCCCAACGTGCCTGCCAGGGTGGCGCCTCCCACCCCACCACGAGGCCGATGCCGTTGCCGTGAGCGGTGTGGCCTGTGATCCTATGCGCCTGCTGCACCCCGGGCCGCTGGTCCCCGAACCCGTCATGCCCGCCCCTGCGCAGCCAGGCCTCATTGCTCACCTGCCGACACCGGCGTGTGTCAAAGAGGGCCCACCACGTGCCGGCGCAAGCTCCAAGCCTGAAGCCCATGACCTTGGCAGCTTACTCAGACCATCACGCCTCTGCGACACAGGCCCGCTTTACTCCTTTTTTGTTTACATACTCCACCGCTGCCTCGGGCCTACACTATGCTAAAGTAGGTCACACATTTGGAACTGAGTCTTGATTATGCAATGGCAGAGTACACACTTTATGGCAGCGTTTATATCACTGTACTCCCTTCGATGTGGTGCCACCAACTCTGCGCATAGCATCCCAGCCACACGTGTCTGTGTGCCCCTGATGACTACGCCTTCAGCCTACACTGCGGACGAGTAGGTCACACATGTTGAACTGAATGGTGATTTCTGCATGGCGGAGTTCATATCATTGTACGCAAGGAGACGAGTAAGAGGAAGACGCGGTTCAGTCCGGAGGAGAACAGGACCATCGTTACGGAGGTGTTCGAACACTGCAGACAACTGCCCTGGTGTCACTAACTCTGTGCATCGCGAGCCAACAACACGTGGCCATGGGCCCCTGCTGACCGCTGCCTCGGGCCTACACTGCGGTCAAGTAGGTCACACATTTGGAACTGAGTCTTGATTACACAATGGCCGAGTACACATGTCAATGCCGAGTTTAACTCACTATACTCCCTTCGATGTGGTGATACGAAGTATGTGCATGGCATCCCAACCACACGTGTCTGTGGGCCCTTGATGACTACGCCTTTGGACTACACTGCGGTCCTGCAGGCCTCACACAAATCCATGCCAGTCCATACCAGGCAGGACACGGCATCGTCGCTGGCTAAACACCCACTCAGCTCTGTCGCTACTGCCTCAGTCAACCACGAGTCATCCCCACATGCCATTTCAACGCTGTGTGTTAGTGTTCCAGGAGGAGCTTGCTGAACAGCGGTTGGCCAGTGCTGGCTGCTGCCTCCAGACTACACATCGGTCGAGTAGGGCACAGATTGGGAACTCAGTCATGATTCATTTATGGCAGACCTGATATCATTGTACTGGCCTCGTCGCAGACTGCATACCCTTTCAGCTCCGGTGCCACTAAGTCTGTTCCCCGACAACCGTGGACATTTTCTTCTTGAGATTTGTTGGCGACTGAGTCTATGGCTTGGGGGTTGTCCTCATCATCATGTCGGTGATGCTGACTATGTGGCCAAAACGAGGCTGTAGCATTCCACTCCTCCATTTGCCGCTTCCGGCCGGCTCCTGCCCTCTGCATCATGCCCTGGAGGACACCTTCCACTGTCCCCCGCAAACCTCCGCTACATTCACCTTCGACATCGACGAGGACCCACTCACCTCGCGTGGCCCTATCTCACTGCCCCGCAAGTCACCGTCCCGTGGTGGTGTGCCTGTGCCGGCCGCAGTGCATCCCGGGCCACTAACTCTGTGCAGCTCAAATCATGGATCCAGTCTGATGACATGTTGGATGGCCTCTGGGTCGATGGTCTGGGGGTCATCAACACCATGTGTCTGTTGCCCTGCACTGTCCGCTGCCTCCGGCCTCAACTGCGGTCCACCTGGGCTCACACATCAAATCGAGTCCTGACCTGCCCGGACGTCGCATCACCGCAGGATGCACACGCCACTACAGCCAGGACCAACTCCAAACAACAGGTGCCAGAGTCGGAAGTGTCTTACTGCCAGACTGTCAGACTTGCTCACACCTGTCGTGGGTGCCATCATCAGCTTGATACCCTGCTCAGCTCTTCCGGTGCCACTAACTCAGTGTACCACAAATCAAGGAACATTCTGCTTGCATGTTGGGTGAACACTGTACTCTCTCCGGCTACCACCATGATGCTTCACAGTTGGTTCTCTTGTGCTGGTGTTTTATGTTTCTGCTTCAATTGTGATCACTGTTCAAGTTGTTGCCAGCACCAACGACTCCATGAGGGCTGGCTTACACTCACCACACACACATCCAGCACATGCGTCACTGTACATGTGACCATGCCAATAAAGGTGTCGGGCGCACGTGCCCTTGGCCAGTTCAACGAACTATCTGTGTGTGTCCGTGTGCTCATGATGTATTCATTAGGGCCCCGGCCCCACAACCTTACATTGTGCCGTGTACAGAGGACGCAGCCATGTCACCGCAGGCAGAGGGTGGGACATTGCACATGTTGCATTATCGTCCCCCACTCAATACGTAAGTGAAGTGAACTTGGCCGGCGTACGCCAGTCCGGCGTGGGGGTGTGGGTGATTGTCCCGTGGCTCTAGGTGTGGTTCAGTATGGGAAATGTGCAAAGGCATGTGTCTCTGTCACAGTGTGGGTCTCCGTTGGGGAGTGTAGGTGGTCCCTGATGGGACTTGGACACCCACGTATGTGGTCTAGTTCGTCTTCCATGAGGTAGTACCCCACCCGCACATGTTCGGCCAGCCCCTTCTGGCAGTCTGGCAGTTGGCCTTGGAATTGGGATGTGTGCTTAGGTGGGCTGCTGGGAGCCAGCAGGGGTGGTGGGTGCGTCCAGCTGTGTTGTCCGTGCAGGGGGTGGTGTATCCCCGATGCAGCGGTGCTGCCCAGCTCCTGGAGCTCTATTGCCTGGGATGTCCATGGACTGTTGTGGGGCGTCGGTGTCGGAAGTGTGGAGGTCCTCTTCAGCATCACTGATGGGTTGTCAGGTCGGCTCTGCTGGAGGTGTTGTTTGTCCCTCTGCAATGTGAAGGGGAGATGCTTGTTGACATTGTGTACGCATTTATGTTGACGCATTGTTCGAGTTTACATACAGACTGCATGACAATGTACATTGTGGCTGTTTGGGAGGGGCGGACTATTTGATGCGTGATAGTGGACATTTGGACTACATGAGGTGGGTGATGTTGTACACGTACATTTTCATCTCACAGTTTCCTGCTATGTCAGATGTGATTGGCCATTTTCTACGCACAGGCAGAGCCAGTTGTGTCCTCTGTTCTGCAGTGTAAGTGTTGCACTGTGTCCCACATTGTCGTCCATGTGGATGTGCTGTGATTGCTATGTGTGTGTGCTTCATTGTGTGGGAGTCGCCCCTGCAGCTGTGATTTTGCTGCCCCTTATCCCTTGGAGGCAGTGTGCCTTTGGCTTTTGTGCTTTTGAGGTGCTGTGATGTTGGCGAGTTGGGTCATTTGTGCTCTTGGACGGTTTTTGTACTCTTGTGCATTGTTTGTCTTCAGATGTATTGTTGACGTCAGTGGTTGTTTGTGCACGTGGATGTGTCAGAGTGTGACCTGCTCCTTCCGGATGTGGTCTACACTCAGCCACCTCAGTCTCGTGGCGTGCACAGTGTCATGGTGATTGTACTCCGGCCATGCTGCTTGTCATGTGGTGTCACTTGCGTTGTCAGTGTGGCTCTCGCATACGCATCTTTGCTGTGTTTTGCACTGGTGCATGTGTGTGTTGTGGAATTGGTGTTGTGTGGGGTGGGACCCCTTTGGGCACGTGGTGTACGGGGGCCTACTTGATGTTTGTATGTGTGCTGCAGTGTGCCACGGGGATCAGGGACATGACCCAGGGTCGTTGTTGGTGCTACACGTCATTGTGCATGTGTGCCATTGTGCCCGTCCCCCCAGTCCCTGTTCGTTACTCACCCTGTTGATGTTGTGTCAAGTCATGGTAAGCGGTGTCCGGACTCCAGACTCCTTGCACCGTCTCCACAGTGATGACTGTGGCCACCATTTGCTCCAGCTCCTCCTGTGGCGCAGGACTCCCACCTCCATTCGCCGTTGCTGCCTTCCTGTTGTCAGCGGGTTTCTGCTTGGTTAGGCTTTTGACATCATGCCAGCGCATCTTGGCCTCCTCGGCACTCCGACTGCATTCACGATGGAATGCCATTTTTCCGTCTGGATTGCCAATGACACAGTGGTGGTGTCGGACAGTTGTTGTTGGTGCTCTGTCACCTCCGTGACGACGGTTGGGTCTTCCTGCGGACTGTACCCTGTCTTCCTCTTCTCCTTGGCCTTCCCCGACCCCGAGTTTCCTTGCTGGTGGTCTGTGGTGCTTGTGGGGTTCGCGTTGACCCGGGCACTCATTCCAGGTGCATCCATGTTGCTGCGCAGTTTGATTTGTTCATGGTGTGTTTTTCTTGTTCAGCTTTTATGGTGCATTTTCCCGCCTGACGCGTGGGAATTGCAGGCGTATCGCTGGTTGTCGCTGTTTTTTTTTTCAAGGTTGGCCTCATCGCAACTTTATTCGCGTTGGTGTTTCGCATTTTTTCGGAGTCGCGTTATTTTTAACGCAGTCATTTGGCGCGTTATCGTGGGACTATCGCATGGTGCCGCCAGGTTGAGAATGCTACGTTAACACTGCGTTGTTTTCCCGCGATGGACTGCGATGTGCAAAGTTGCGTTAAGCTAAACTTGCGGTGGTTATCACACGTTCTTGTGAATATGCCCCTTGGTGTAACATTGATAGCACTCAACCCTCTATTGGTTCAACTGCTCTGAAACCATAAACTAAAATTAAAGGGAGTGCTAGAAACTCCAATAATGTTGCTGAAAGTTCACTTGATCCAATATTCATCCATATGATCAAATAAATACATAATTCATATAGATCCAATACAAACGCAGCAGCCATAATATGATATCCAAAAAATCTTTATTCTTTAAAACATCAAACTTCAGCCTGGCCAATGTGTTTCATCCCGAGAAAGGACTTCATGAGGACTGTATATTTATATATATATACTTTTTTTTTCAATGAAAAAAAGGTTACAGGGACGTTATAGTTAGGCTCAGATTTCACTCATACAAAACCATAAAAATTCAGCAGTTATAGTTACCTGAGCTAACTATAATGTATGCCCCCGCAATACACTGATTATGACCTCACATGTTACATCACTTATGACATGGCCTGTGACATCACTGATGACAGCACTGATGACATCTCAAATGACATCACTGATGACATCATCCAGTCAGTGTAAGTGTTTTCTAAGATCTTTGAGTGTTAAACGTATATTCTAAGCTACTACAAAAATTGAATTAGTATACTATGTATACTACTAATGAGTGATACTACTTTTAAAATATAATATGTGAGTGCCTGTGAGTATCCATGAGTGACTGGGTGTCTGAGTGGCTATATGGATGTGTGAATGGGTGTGTGAGTTGCTGTATGGGTGTTCAAGTGGGTGTGTGAGTAGCTGTGTGGGTGAGTGAGTGGAAGTGTGAGTGGCTGTATTGGAGAGTGATTCGCTGTGTCAGTGACTGTTTGGGTGGGTGAGTGGGTGTGTGAGTGACTGTATGGGTGAGTAAGTTATATCTGGCTGTATGAGTGAGTGACTGGGTGTGTAAGTGGCTCTTTGAGTGGGAGTTTGTTTAAGTGAGTTGGTGTGTGAGTGGCTGTATTAGGGAGTATGTGTCTGTGTGTATGGCTGTATGGGTGAGTGAAAGGGTGTGTGAATACTTGTATGGATTTGTGAATGGCTATATAAGTGGTTTTGTGGGCGTGTGAGTGAGTGTATGTTTGGGTGTATAGGTGAGTGAGTGGCTGTGTTGAGAGGCTGTATGGGCAACTGAGTAGGTATGTGAGAGGCTTTATTGGTAAATAAGTGGGTGTGTATTGCTGTATGGGTAAGTGTGTGGCTGTGGGAGTGGCTGTATTGTTGAGTGACTAGTTGTATGAGTAGCTGTATGGGTGAGTAAGTAGTTGTGTGTATAGCTGTATGAGTAAGTGAGTGGGTATACGCATGGCTCTATGGATGAGTATGTGGATGTATTCATACCTGTGTGGGTCTGTGAATGAGTATGTGGCTAGTTTCATGTGTGTGCGAGTGGGTGTACAAGAGGTTTATGGGGGTGTGAGTGGGGGTGTGAGTAATCTGTAGATGATGTCATTAGTGATGCCATCATTGATGTCATTTGAGATGTTATCAGTGATGTCACTGACCATGTCATGAGTGATGTAATATGTGAGGTCATAAGCAGTGCATTGGGGGGGGTGTAAGTTATAGTTAGCTCAGGTGACTATAACTGTTGAATTTCTATGGTTTCATACAAGTAAAATCTGAGCCTAACTATTACGTCCCTGTAACCTTTGTTTTTTTCAGTGAATTTCTAAGGTTTTTTTAATTCTATTTCCTAACTATAACATCCCTCCAACCTTTGGTTTTTTTAAGTGAATTTCTAAGGTTTTTTAAAATATTATTTCTTTACTGTGAATGTAACCTGTAACCTTTGAGAGTGAGTGTGTGAGTGAGTGCATAAGTGTCTCAGTGAGTGTATGTGAGTGCATGAGTGTGTCAATGGGTGTGTGAGTCGGTGTGTGAGGGTTTATATAGGTGTAGGAGTGGCTGCATAAATGTCTCACTGGGTGTATGAGTAGGTGCGTGAGTGTCTGAGTGGGACTGTGACTGGCTTTGAGAGTATCTGAGTGGTTGTCTGAGTGTGTGCATGGGTGTCTGAGTGGGTATCATAGTGGGTACATGAGTGAGTGTCTGAGTGGGTTTGGGAGTGGGTGCATGAGTCTCTGAGTGGGTCTGAGAGCGAGTGTGCGAGTCACTGAGTGGGTGTGTAAGTCTCAGAGTAGTTCTGTGAGCTGGTGCGAGAGAGTATGACTAGTTCTGTAAGTGTGTGCATGAGTGTCTGTGAGTGAGTGCATGAGACTCTGAGTGGGTCTATGAGTGGGTGCGTGAGTGTCTAAGTTGTTCTCTGAGTGGGTGCATGAATGTCTAGTGCATTTTTAATAACTGTAAGTGTGTAAAGTAACTGTATCTTTGTTTCCTGCAGATGTCCTTTTATTGTTTAGCCGTTCAATGCAGCTCTAAAATCGGTAGAAAAAGTATTTGGGTTGCTTTTTGTAACATACTGATATTCTTCGCAAAGTGCAGTTTGCCTTTACATACTACTAATGTGACCAGGCCATGACCAAATGAGAGAGGTTGGCAACTGATATCCAGATTTACACATTCCTAGCAATATAAAATGAGAATCATGGACTATGCGTTGACCAGAAGAAGGCAACAAAGAACTCATTTGTTACAGTCACTATAGCTTCCACTAAAATAGATACATCATGCATTGTTGTCTACAAAGATTTGAGATTACTTTTCAATCTGGAATTTTGAAGAAAACACACTTACTTTTGATTTGTGAAGGTGAGGACTTACAATAATTTGTCGTTTACAGAGGTAGCTCTTCTGGGATACCTGTTTTGGCTACATGTCAAAGTGGTGCTTGTTGTGTTTCTTTTTTGTAACGTGCATGGAGGTTATAACGGAATCTCACTTGCTTGTTAATTGAAGAAGAGTGTACACATTTCTACATAATCTCTACCCATTCTGTCTACTTTCTTGTAGTTATTTATTAAGTAGCAGGTTCTTGAGTGAATGTTCAGTGTTTACTTCCATTATCTTGGGATAAAGTTGGAAAAGTATTGTCTGTGAGGTGTTTAGTGTACTCCTGAGGTGTGTGTAGTAATATATTATTTTTTAATATATATGTTTTTTTGATTTGGGAGTCACGCACCTATCATAGTCCATCTCAATGGCATCATTATTTTAGCGTGTTTTTCATAGAACTGAAGCAGATATGTGGACACTTTTAAGGTTTTGTTTAAGAAATGTGCACTACTCAGAAATTAGTAACACTACTGTAATGTCAAAGAGAAACCACTTTAAAGAGTTTTTTAGTACTTTTTAGGGTCTTTCAACTCCTCCGTGCACTGTGCCGGCATGTACTTCCAGATTCACACTGGGTGCGTGCTTAATTTATTTAGTAGCAAAACACTTATATAGACACTTTTAAAGTTTTTGTTAAAGTAAGAGGTTTAGTACTACAATACTGAAACTAGTGTAATTGTAGTGGAAATACATTTTAATGTTCGTTTGAATGTATTCTGTGGATGCACGACAGGCCCGCAACATTAGCGTAAAGGCATCACACACCACACATAACTCAGAAACAAATGGATTTCATTGGTTAAATACCATTGTATAAATAATAGAGAAAGCCCCACCCATTTCTTCTATCTGTATGGGACTGTAAATGTGTTTTGCACTGCTCTCTTTCACTCTTCAATTTTGTTTTTTGTGTATGTTTTTTGAGAACAAAATGGCATCTGCTCCATTACCACCACCTGAGGACAATGACAACAGTTCTTCAGATGAAGAGGAGCCAACACCCCCTAAGAAGCAGAGCTTAAACTGGGACTTTTTTACCATCCCTCCTGGAGAAAAAAAAGTTAATGCTCATAAGGTGACTTGCACACTGTGCAACAAACTCTTGTCTCATGCTTCCGACCGCAAATACTCTTGTGGAACCATGAGTATGCTGACCATTCACTCCATCCACATATCAAAAGCACTGATGGAGAAAGAGAAGAGGGATAATCCACCATCTTCTTCAAATGGTGCTCAGTCAAGTACATCATCAAGTTTGACTCTTGCTAATCCTGCTCTAAACCAGGTCGTGAATTTGCGGCTGTTGGACAGCTCTGCTTAAGATGCCGCACTATCCTTACAATGGGAGAAAACTCCATCCCTGCACTTGTGTCTTCTATCAACAGTCACCAGTGTTCGTTTTTTTTGGGCTCACAAACTTTACTCTAAGTTTTCTGCTTTAGGGTCAAAAGCACTCTTTTATTTTTCTATTTAAATCTTAAAACAACACCCAAAACCACAACATTATTTCAAAAAATCAAATTTTTTAAATAGGGTTCTTGTTAGAACCACCTATTCTGGTTAAAGAAAGAAAAATTATGTTACATGTATGCTTGTAATACTGTAAATAAGTCTTGTTGACTCTGTTGGTGTGTGTGTTAGTGTATGGATCATTCTCTTGGTATGTGAGTAACTGGGGGCTGAAGTATATGTGAGTGGCTGTATGGATGTGTGATAGACTATATTGATGGCTGTATGGGTGAGTGTATGGGTATTGAGTGGCTGTATGGTTGAGTGACTGTGTATAAGAGAGGCAGTTTGAATGAGTGAGTGGGTGGGTGTGTGAGTGAGTGTATCAGTGATTGAGAAGTTGTATGAGTGGCTATATGGATGAGTGAGAGGTGGATGAGTGTCTGGCTGAGTCAGTGTGTGACTAGTTCTCTGGGTGAGTGAGTGGCTGTTTAAGTGGATGTATGGGTGAGTGAGTGGGTATGCGAGTGGCTGTATGAGTGAGTGAGAGGGTGGAAGAGTAGCTGTATGGGTGAATGAGTGGGTAGGTGAGTGTGTAAGAGAATGAGAGGTTGTATGACTGGCTATATGTTTGAGTGAGAGGGTGGATGAGTGGCTGTATGGGTGAATGAGTGGGTGTGTGAGTGTCTGTATGGATGTGTAAAAGTGTATGTAAGTGGCTATATAGGTGAGTGAGTGACTGCATAACTGGCTATATGTGTGAATGAGAGTGTGCATGAGTGCCTGTATGGGTGAGTGTATGGATGTTCAGTGGCTGTATGGGTGAGTGTATGGGCGTGTGAGTGGCTGTATAAATGAATGAGTGGGTGTGTGAGTGAGTGTGTGAGTGGCTGTATGAGTGAGTGAGTGGGTGCATAAGTGACCGTATGGGTTAGTGAGTGGCTGCTTGAGTGGCTATATGGATGAGTGAGTGGCTGCATGAGTGGCTATATGGGTGAGTGAGGGTGTATGAGTGGTTGTATAAATATGTGAGAGGGTGTATTAGTATCTGTATGGGTGAGTGAGTGGCTGTATCATCATCTGTATGGGTGAGTGAAAGGGTAAATGAGTGTCTGATTGGGTGAGTGAGTGGTTGTTAAGTGCCTGTATGGGTGACTGAATGGGTGTGTCAGTAGTTTATGAGTGAGTGTGTGAGTATGTTAGTAACTCTATGGGTAAGGGAGTGGCTGTTTGAGTGGGTGTATGTGTTAGTGGCTGCATGACTAGTATATGGATGAGTGAGATGGTACACTACTGCCTCTATAGGTGAGTGACTGGGTATTCAGTGGTTGTATAGATGAGTAAGTGGGTGGGTTAGTAGTTGTATGAGTGAGTGGCAGGTTGAATGAGTGAATGTATAGATAAAGAGCGGGTGGTTGAGTACTTATATGAATGAGTGAGAGGGTGGTTGAGTGGCTGCATGAGTAAGTATGAGGGTGTATGAGTAGCTATATGCATTAGTTAGAGGGTAGGTAAGTGGTTGTAATGATAAAAGAAAGAACATGTGAGTAACTTAATGGGTGTGTGACTGGCTGTAAGAGTATGTTAGTGGATTTGTTAGTGGCTACATGAGTGACTCAGAGGATATAGGAGTGCATGTATGGGTGACTCAGCAGCTATGTGAGTGCCTATATTGGTGAGGGACTGGGTGTATAAGTGGGTGTATGGATAAGTGAGTGCATATGTGAGTACCTGTATGGTGAGATAGAATCAGTTCCCAGACCTTATAAAAGTGGCAAACAGCTATATGGGAGTTTCCTAGCATCCGTACCTGGTAATAGAAACTGATGGGAAGGGATATCAACTGTTTTTTATACATGAAGACCCTCTGCATGACTATGTCAAACAAATATATGTGTAGCACAAGATGCATCTTGATACATCTATACACATTAGTCCAAAACATGTTGTAAAAGAAAAAGAATACAAATATTTGTTAGTATTTGATTTACAATATTCAAGAAACACAACAGTATACATTACTCATGCCATAACAGTATATCACAGTCAAGTTAAATATTTATTTTGCCTTTTTACTGTTCTCAGCTTTTATACTTTTACTCCATAAATGATGTACTATATGAAGCTTCATCCTTGAACAGTGGGAAAAAACATATCTGCACAGTACACCATTATAAATAAGCGACACTATGCATAGCACTCACTACAATTCGTTAAACTGTTGTTTTACCTACACTTACTACAGTAATGTAAAGAAATGTACCTTAAAAATGTCCCTTTATTATTATTGTCCCTAGTACACAGCTACTAATAAATGTGATGTAAAGCTTAATTTTTTAGATCCCTTTCGAAATATGACCCCTATTAGGCCAAATGATCCATGTAGATGAAATACAATACATTACTTTTTCTCCCAGAAATAGTAGATGAAAGTTTGGTTTAAAAAGAAGAGGTCCTTGTTAGTATATGAATATAAGTGTCCCTAGGTGTGTGAAAGTATATATCACTGTCTGCTTGGGCATGGCTGTGTATATATCAGTGTCTGCCTGGGTATACTACTATATGCATCAGAGTGCATCTGGGTGAGTCAGCAGCTCAATCACTGTCTACCTGGGTGTGCCAATATATCGATCTGTGTGTGCCTGCATGTCTTAGATTATGGGTCAGTGTGTGACTGTGTGTGTGTGTGTGAGTATGTGCAACAGTGTGTGATGGGGTGAGTCACTCTATGCATTAGTGTATATGTAGCTCTGTCACTATATGCATCAGAAGCACTCAAGTCTCTGTCATATGGTCATCCGAGAGCCTACCTTAGGGATGACGTATATGTAGTAGAAGGGGAGTTTAATTTAAGGCTTACCAATGTGTTTTTATTGTCAACTCGGCCTAGTAGGGAAACTGCATATACATGTTCTGCTGTATCAGCCTCGAGACATGTTTATAGGGCTAGTTGTCTAGGTGGATCAGTTCTTTGTGTCAGTTCTTCACTACATACCTGAATGAGTATCTCAGTGCCTATGTGGGGGTGTGATTGGAGACGTAACTAAGTATGTTGATATATGTCTGGATTTCTTGGCTATCTATGGGAGTCATAATCTGTGTGTAAGGAGCTGCATGAATTGCTTGCTAGCTGTGTTACTGAGTATTGGACTATTTAAGTCTGTCTGCAACTGCCTCTGTTACTGCTGGATACATAAGAACTGTATATGTGTGTGAGTGAATGTTTAACTGCCTCTTTCACTGTGTGAGTAGATATATTGGTGGCTCTGAACATTTATACTAGGGGTGGGTGGAGCTAGCAGAGTTTTACTCTGCGGAATTCCACGGAGTTACCGAAAAACTACGCAAAATTCCGCAGAGTTCAGCGAGTGGGCGGAGTTGCTCAGCCACCCCTAGTTTTCTGTAGAAGGCAGAGACTCCACAGGTTCAAAGTGCAGCCGGCAGTCTCGTTCATGTATGAGTTCAGCAGATGTCCTTGTTCATGGAGCTGCCAGGCCTCTCACGCAGCCAACCATTCAATAACTTGAAAAGCACTGCTAAAAAAAGGTGAACTCTCATGCACTCTTGATTACTATTCCCAAGTCAGCAATCAGTCCTGCTGCGTGCCAGGTGCAATACCATTCACACTATTTTCTCTCCTGGATTCATCGCTCCTTACCCTTGTTCCTCTGCATCTGTGCTATCTCCTTCTCGGAGATCTTCTCCAGGTTCCCTATGGTGGTTGGAGGGCAGAAAGACGAGGGTGTGTCTGAAAAGAGCTGGTGTTAGGGCAACCCTAGCCGCAAGATGTAAAGTGTAAGGAAGATCTGGTAAGTCATTAAACAAACCGGAAGCCAGCGCCCAATGTGGTCCCCGATTCAGTGTTCGCACTAGAAGCTCTGGGCGAAAACCAGTAAATGACATATGGTTCCGCCTTTTTCTTTGCTGACGTGCTTCCCAGGCGCTGTGCACAACACATGGAAGCCACAGCAAATTGAGCACGGTCCTTTTGATAAAAATGGCACCTGTTGCCAGCCCCTAGAAACGATCAATGTTTTGAAGCCACATATCAAGTGCAGCCATCATAATCAAACTAGTATACTAGTACCTATATTGTGGACAGAGAAAGAAAGTGTACTGCAGTGGCAAGTGGGATGCCACTTCATTCCCCCTTACACTGCTCTCCAGCATGGAGATCAGAAAACCCATGGAAGAGGAAAAAAGGTCCATTGTTTAAAGTCATCAAAGATATAAGGCCTTCCACCAACCAGTGCATATTCGCTGAGGCATTGTTTAATTGGATAATGGACTTACAAAAGCTTAACAAATGTCAAATTTCTTCAAGTGCAACTGTGCTGGGGCTTTGTATATCCTGGGTGTATGTGGGTGTGACACACGTAGAGCTCTTGCAGTCCATGCGTGAATATCGCATTCACTCCTACTTTTAAGAACATTCTGGTCATTGTAGTCTTCCTTATACATTCAGGACTACATGAAAGCATATAAAAGCTAAACTCAATGACTTCCTCAGGAGCCTAGCACAGAATCTTGATCTTGATAGCTGTTTAGTGAGAAGAGGCATGTGTGTGCTCTGCTCCTCTGTGCCTGCTTGGTGTTGGTGCTGTGGCAAATTTGTGTTGTCTTGAGGACTGTATGACCACAAGAAATAGAGCCACATGACTGTATGGTGCTCACACCCTAGCGTAGCCTATCGGTGGTTTAGTTAGTGCTTTGTTTACCGCTTATTGCTTCCGGTTCTTCGCGAATGCCCACTGTCTGCTGCAGCACGGCTATTGCTATAGAAACCACGTTGGTGTTGTTGCGTCCTCTTAAGAGTAGAGGTGAGCGTGCATTTGTAAACTCCGCTCTGCTGGCAGTTGCCGGATTTGACCAAACTCCATGCTCCAAGCGGAGTTAGGAGTGACAAAACTCTGCAAACTCCTCTGGCGGAGCGTAGTTCACCGTCCATCCCTAGTTTATACATAGCTATGTGAGATCTAGTAACTGACTCCATTACTGCGGATACATAATAACTGCATATATGTGTGTGAGTGAATGTTTAGCTGCCTCTTTCAATGTGTGAGTAGGTTTATTAGTGGCTATATCCATTTATACATAGTATGTGAGTTCAAGTATGAGAAGACTGCATCTATAACTGGACATATGGGCTTGATAGTCTGCATATTACTCAATCAAACTTAAAACAACATCTTTTCTCTTTTACGGTCATAGCTCCCTGCCCCATGGCCTACCTTCAGCCTACCTTAGGGGTGATTTGTATGTAGCAGAAAAAGAGTTTAAGAGTTACAAATATGTTTTGAATGTCAACTCGGCCTAGTAGGAAAGCTGCATATATATGCTGTACTGGAGCAGCCCCAAAACATTTTTAAAGGCCTATTTTTATGCATGGATGACTTATCACTGTCACTTCTATCACTACATAGCTGAATGAGGGTGTGAGTGCCGATATGGGAAATTTTGTAGATATGTAAGTAAGTAATTTGACATATGTATGGGTCTGTTAGTTTATGTATTGGACTCTCAATCTGTATCTAAGGAGCTGCATGAATTGCGCACTGGATGTGGTAGTTGGTTTTAGGGTATTTAACTATGTGTGCAACTGCCACCATTAGTGCTAGATACAAAAGACCTGTATGTGCGTGTAAATGAATGTTTAAGTGCAGCTGTCAGTGTTTGACAGGATGTATTAGTGGCTCTGTCCTTTTACACATAGGTTTGTGAGTTCTAGTACTAGTTCTAGTACTAGTTCATGATCACCACATAATTCGCGATACCCTGGATTGCCTCCAAGCGGATATATTAAATTTGATGTGTCTCCTTCCTGCTGGGGCTCACGAGGGTCGAGAGGTTCTCCGACCTCTGAATCTGCCCATCCGCACCTCAACACTTCACACCGCACTCTCTGCGGATTGAACCAAATCAGGGCCGACGATCAGGGCTCCACAAGATGACGGTGTCCCAAGACTTGCCTCTAACCACCGTGCGCCTGTCCATATGAGGACCCCCGCTGCTGTTTTCCTTTCGCTTCAACTCATCCTGCTGCCTAATCTGCGGCGCGACGCAGAACGGGCTTATATTTTACCCATCCACTGCCCTCAACTAATCCTCATTAAAATGGTGGTTACCACTGCTGATTTCCTCGCTTCCACTCATCCTGCTGCCTAATCTGCGGCGCGACGCAGAACGGGCTCACTTTAAAATGGCGGTTTACCAGATCTCCCCAGCCATCGATTAGTCCTCATTAAAATGGCAGTGACCATATCTCCCTAGCCATTGAAAAGGTCCTCGTTAAAATGGCAGTGACCAGATCTCCCCAGCCATTGACAAGTGCTCACCAAAATGGCGATGACCTGATCTCAGTCATGCCTTCAACCCCTGTGCGCCCACCTAATTAATCGTTCCGTACTTTAATCGCAACCCTCCAACCTATCTCTGACCTCTGCTTGGGCCCTGCCGACGATCCTTCCCGATGAGAGCACTTTCAATGTAGCCTGCCGGCCAGCCTGTCATGGTTTTTACCCACCCTATCTGGCCTCAAAGCAGCCCTCAGCACATCACTGAACCCATGACTGCCACTGTGCCCTGCTGACAACGACCCGTCCTACTGAGGTCACCTTTCAATTGTGTCAGAGGGCTCTGCTTTCTCCTGAGCCCCTCGACACCCCTCCACAAGACAGCCTCCATCGAGTGGGAAGTCATCGCACAACCTATCAGCTCTGCCACCACCGTGCCTGCTGCCGTCTCCCGATCAAGATCTCCTGACCTATTGGACTACCGGACTGGCCTGATCCCTACCTACCTGCTTACCCAGTTCTCGCTCTCTCCAGGCCCGCTGGACTTCCACTCCTCACTGCAAACAGGGTAAGTGCCTACATCCTGATATACATCCTTAGGGACTTCATGGACAATTAAAACGTCCCCCTCAGGAAAACCTTTACATTCTCAGGCCACACGAAACCCTTTACTTTCTCAGGCCACTGTGCCCGCTGCCGCTCCTGTTCTTTATTCCATGATGAACTTGATCTCCTGATTGGCCTGATTCCTGACTGTTGTCTTCATGCCTACATCCTAACACCCATCCTGGGGGACCTCACAGGCGTATGTTTTTGTTTTTGAATTACTCTTGAAAAATGATGAAACAACTATAATGGACACCACGTGATACCCTGTTCTTACTCAGGCCACTGTGCCCGCTGCCGCTCCCGATCCTGACTTCCTGATTAACTGAATCTCCTGATTGGCCTGACTCTTGACTGCTGTTTTCTTACCTGCGTCCTGCTATCCACCATTGGGATTTCTTGAGCGATTGAATGAAGACTCATTTCAAACGAAGACACTTCTAAAATGGTTTACCACATGAATACCAGTCTATCTGTAGGCCCATAGACTTTGTTGTTGAACTCACTAGCCCGTTGAGCCCCCGCTAAGCTTTATCCCCCACCAGACTTATATGGCAATGACTTCTTTCCTTTTCTCAATCTACAAGGGTAATTGTTCCTTCCCAGACCGTCTAGACAATTTTATCTTGCACTCCTGTTGAGGCCATATTACCACTTTTACTCTCTTATTTTCATGTTGGTGCTCAAAATTGCAGCCGATTAGGAACACTTGGCAGAAACGCACAGGCTGTAGATCACTGTTTCGGTTTCCCTCCCACTCCCCCCCCTGATTCATCCTCTTTCCCGTACCCCTAATTTCCCTCATGACCTTCCTCTAACTCTCCACTTCTCAGCCCCGTCCCAACATGCCCCCTTTAATCACACACACATCCCCCATGACTACACTCTCTCCAGACATGGCCCTAACTCCTGGACCATCCTTTACCTCCCCAATCTGTCTAAAAATGCTAAGAAAAACTTCAAACATAAACTACTCATTCGTGACCCTGAAACACTTATTGTTGATAACTACCTCAGCCTCTCTTCCCCCATAAAAACCAACTACATCTTCTATTCCAAACACCCTCCAAATGGAAAAGCATTTTCCTACGTCAGCTCCCAGTCACTCACTCAATCAAAATTCCCTATGGATTTAAATTATCCACTGCTCCCTCCCCAATCTTTCCAGGTGAAATCGACATCTCCATCTTCAAAACGGGTAACATCCTCATACAAGCCGCCGATTCACACCTCACCATCTTTGAGCACCACTTCAAAACCTTGTCTCTCCACCTAGACAAACTTAACCCTAATCCTCTGAATGCTCAATCGCTCAACACCCCCGCTCTCTCCCTTTCCCCCTACCCCTCTCTCCCCCTCCCCTGTCTTCCCTCCTACCAACACCATACTCCAAACACCTATTCCCCACTCCCCCTCCCCTGTGATCTCTACAGCCAATGCCATCTCCCAACCACCGTCACCCAAACTTTCTCACAATCCAATGATCCCCCCTCTTCCTGACATCCCCACTGCACACTCCCTCGCCCTACCACTTACATTCTCCAATGAACTGTCCCCCTCAATCCTCTTCTAAAATAACTAACCCCTTCCTTCCCTCCTGGACGCCACAGCCTGAATCCCTACCCCTCCACCCTGGCTCACCTATCGTACCACCTCCGGCCCCACCTTCACCCCCTCCTAACCCTCCTTCACAACCACCGAATTTCTCTCCAGCGTTAATCCCCGATGCAGTCCTACTTCACACTCTTTATGCCCTTATATTATCTCTATCCACATCCCCCCAGTTCTCAAATCTCTTGTCCTCCATCATGCCACCACCCATGCCTAATAGCCTTAACTCTACTCATTCCAACACCATTGACCTCACACACCTTACACACAATTGCCCCCTGTCTACAACAAACACTATTAATTCCCTCTCACCCTCATCCTCCCCTTTAGAGATCCCCCTCTCCCCTATAACCCTGATCCTGCACAACATTGAACGCAATCTCTCTTTATTGACGAATGAACTCTCCCGACTTAGAGAAGATGTTAAATCCCTCAGCTCAGGAACCCGACTCTTGCGTGCAAATGCCCCCCACCCCAACCGTAAAATCCCCTCCAACAACAATCAGCATCATTGGAATACTTCCCCCCTCCACAACCGTATGTCTAGGCCTCGTCGCACCACGAACCACCTCTCCCCATCCGACCTCTCTGACCTATGCAATTCCTACCATCCTAGTACTTCAGTCAACAACCCACCTCACCCCTACTCCTACATCCCTGTCATTCTAGGGACCAACAGAATTCCCTCCATTCCCACCTCCCCCAGACCCCCTCCTCAACTCACCTCCATCCACTCCTGCCCTCCCTCCCAAAATAACCCCAATCCACTCGCCTGCATGCTTGTTAACTGCCGATCCACCGTCCGACACGCCACTGAAATCTCCGAATCTATCCTTAGTGAATCCATTGACATCGCGTTCCTCACGGAAACTTGGCTCAATGAACACTCAACGAGCATGCTTGATCTACTCACCCCGCCCCGGATACTCTATCCTCAGAATAGACAGACCTGACAGAATAGGAGGTGGCCTGGCCATAATCTTCAAAAACGAACTTCAGCTCTCCCTTGTTAACAACTCTGGCCACTCCACCTTCGAATACCTTGAAGCTGAACTTAAAATTCTAGGCGCCCACTCTATTCGTTTACATACTATCTACCACCCTCCTGGTGATCCACACCCCTTTATTGATGAACTTTCTGACTTGATTACACAATCCTCATTATCCAACTCGAAAAATCTCTTCCTTGGAGACCTCAACCTCCACTTGAATGACCCCAATGATCCCACTACCACCCTCTTCACCAACCTTCTCGAGATCAATGACCTCAAACAACTTTGTCAGTCCCCCACCCACACCAAAGGAGCCATCCTGGATGCCATCATTACCAATAATGACTTAGCCTTCCTGACCAACATCATCCCCTTTGACGGTCCGACCACCACCTCATACTGTTCACCATTTCCATCACGCCGCCTCCCCTCAACTCGAAACAAATTAAACCTATGAAATGGACCAAAAATCTAAAACTTATCCCTCCTGCGAACTTGAGTCCAAACTCCAAGCTCAACTGCTCCTCACTCCTCTCTCACAAAACGCAAATGAGCTTACTGATCACTTTAATAAAGCTGTCACGGATGTCCTTGACCAATTGGCCCCTCCTAAACTTAAAACTCTAAGAAACATCCCTTCCAAATCTTGGTTTAACCTCGAACTTAACAAAGAAAGACGCTCATTAAGACTAATGGAAAGAACCTGGAGATAGCATCCCTCGCACTCAAACCTGACACTCCTCAGATCAGCTAGATCTACATACAAAAAACACATTTTTAACGAAAAGGCATCCTTCTTCCGTACACAACTCGATCGGGCCAAAAACAGACCTAGAGAACTGTTCAACATTATCCAGCACCAAACCTCCTCAGCTCCGCCTAACCCGACGGCCTCAACCGCTAGATGTGAAGAAATTGCCCACTTCTTCTCGGAAAAAATCGCCAAAATAGATCAATCCTTCCTCTCAACGCAGATCCCAACCAACCCCCTACTTTCTCCTGACATCACCTCTAATTCACACTCCACACTCCTGACACCCCTAGGTCCCCCCTCATACTCACCTACTACCTCAACTCACCCTAACCCCTCCCCACACATTCCTTCTCCTATTCCCTCCCTAAACTACCCCCACACCTTCCCACCCCTACTCCTCTCGTACCCAACCTCCCAAACTCACGACCAAAAAACAATGCCTCCTGGCATAATTTCCTCCCTGTAACTGAGCACGAAGTCCACAGCATTATTACTAAACTAAAACCATCCTCCCATACCAAAGACCCCCTCCCTTCTAACCTTGTCCAAGACCTAAAGCACATCATCGTCCCATCCTGGACCACAATCATCAACACCTCCCTTGCTACGGGAAGTGTCCCTAGCTCCCTCGAACTTGGTCAAATCTCCCCATTATCAAAAACGCTAATGCTGATCCTAATGACTTAAGCAACCTCCGCCCCATCACTAACCTCCCCCTTCTTTCTAAAGCCCTCGAAAAATGTGTCTTGCTCCAATTAGACAAACACATCGAAAAATTCAACCTTCTGAACCCCTTACAATCAGGCTTCAGAAAAGGCTGCAGCACTGAAACTGCCATACTAAACATTGTTGATGACATCCACCACTCCTTGATAATGGTGAGACATGTCTTCTTATCCTCCTTGATCTCTCTGCAGCTTTTGACACTGTTAACCATTCTGCCCTACTTAATGTGCTCAAAGATCGCTTCGGCCTCAATGATACTACCCACAAATGGTTTGTCTCCTATCTTCAACATCGAACCCAACAAATAAAAATTCAAGACTGTCTATCTAAACCCACTCCGGTCAACCTAGGAGTCCCCCAGGGATCTATTCTCTCACCCTCACTCTTTAACCTCTTATGGAACCCCTCACCCTCATTCTAAATCAAGCTGGTATCAACTACCATCTTTATGCCGATGACACCCAACTCTATTACAAGATCAAAACCCATGCTGACATCATACACCTTAATAACACCCTCACTAAAATCCAATCCTGGTTCCACCTAAATCATCTCAAACTCAACCCCAAAAAAACTGAAATCATCCTCTTCTTCCCCAAAAACAACCCTCTCCCCATTCAAACTTGGATCTCCGACCTCAATGCCCTCAACTGCTCTCTCTCCTTGTCCAACTCAGTAAAATCTCTTGGTATCTCCATCGATAACATTCTAAACCCCAATGTCCACATCAAAAATTTGGCTAAAGGAGCCCTCTTCACTCTCCGTCATCTCAAGAAAATCAAACCCTTTCTCCCAACTGAAGATTTTAAATTAGTGGTTCAATCCCTGGTCCTTTCACAAATCGATTACGGCAATGCCATCCTCACCGGAATCCCCAAGGTCCACCTAGCTCCACTCAAATCTGTACTCAACCTTGCAGCCAGGCTCATCACCGACTGCAAACGGTTCGACCACATTTCCCCAGCTCTCAAAACTCTAAAATGGCTCCCCATCGAAGGCAGATCCGCCTACAAAAATGCATGCATCACACACAAAGTCCTCCATCAAAATGCACCACCTTACCTCGCCAATAAACTCTGCAAAGCGGGCAGCACACAACCCCTAAGAAGCACTAACGCTCTCCTCCTTGTCCCACCCCTGCTAAAAAAGAAATCCACTCAAACCCGCTCCTTCTCCGGAAATGCCCCATACATCTAGAATGCCCTCCCCAAAGACCTACGATGCAACCCTTCCTACACCAGCTTTAAAAAAGATCTCAAAATTCACCTCCTCAATAAATATTGGGGGTCTCTACCTGCACCTTAAACTCGCTCTTCCATATCTTATAGGTATTTCAACTCTTTTCTCCGAGTATCTGTTTTACATGATATGTATAACCTCAAGCCTTTTGTTATTCTCTGTCTTACCTGCTGTTATCCTATAATGATGTTGTAAATGTTGTAAATGTTTTAATTTTGTTTTACCATATGTATCTCAGTCTTGTAAAGCGCTCTGATGTTTTTGTTATTCATTGATGTTGTAATTTGTCTCTTACCGTAACTAGCTCTATCATGTAAAGCGCTCTGATACCTCTGGGTCCAGCCAGCGCTATATAAAACCTCTAAAATAAAATAAAATAAATAAATAGTATGGTTAGGACTCTAAATCTATGACTAGACATATCGGTCTGCAAGTGCACATGTAACTCAATCAAACTTGAAACAACATGTATTAACTTTTAAGCTCATAGGTCCCTCCCTATGGCCTGCCTACTGCCTATCTCAGGGGTGACTTATATGTAGCAGAAGAGGACTTTAAGGCACTCGCCTAGCAGAAAAACTGCACATAGCTTCCTTGAGTGGGCCCCCTCTGACTTACCTGTAAGTCCCTTTTTGCAGTGTGTTTTCAAGTGGCCGCCTCTCCCGTAGCGCACCAGGTACCAACGACCTCAGCACCCTGCACCTGGCCAAATCGGGGATGCTCCAGAGAATTTGCTGGTGAAGGTTTTGAACCTGGCCTTGCTAACTACTGAAATCCAAGAGGTGAACCTTGAAAGTCGGCTGTATGATTTAATATGCATTTTTGTCTTTTTCTCCATTGCTTTCAAAGTTGCGTAATTGAGTACAAATGTGATTGATCTTTCAAACTCTAAAAATTAATAACTTTAAAAGTAATTACTGTAAAACAAAGTTCTTGGTCTGAGAAATTATATAAACATCGATATTATTTTTGCAAATTGGCCACGGAATTATTCTTGAGAGTTTGTGTCATTTATTGCCTCTGTGAGTACGACAAATGCTTAACACTAACCTCTGATAAGCGTAACTGCTCGCCCACACTACCACAAATAGAGAATTAGCATTATCTACTTTTGCCTCTGTAAACCAACAAGGGAATCACTAGACTCTCTGCACAGTGTACTTCATTTTAGTACACTATATAGAGAGCCAGCTTCCAGCATTGGTGGATCACACGGGGGTCTACGAATTTGCATTTGCTGATATCACTCTGTCAATAAGTGACCACACGAATAAATACAAAAATTGCCTTTAACCAGTTGTATTTTTCGATTGGTCTATTTTTCAAAATGTTAAATTTTACTGTTAGGGCCTTGATTAAGTTCCTGTATCTAGTTGTTCGAATTTTAAAAATCTCACTGTAGTCAGAACAAAGAAAAGTGTTAAGGTTTTTTTTAACTTTATAAAAAGGTCCCAGCTTTACAAAAATAATTGGTGATACCAATAACCAGGCTCAGGAGCTAGACTTGACCCCTTACATGACCCTGTCTTAAGGCAGGTGCAGGGCCCTCTGTAAAGGCTATGGTATCAGAACTGGTTCTCATGCTAACAAAGCAAAACTTGGAAGGCTGTTTGCCGAATTTGAGAGAGATCATCCAGATCTAGTAGCTCAATCTGAAGAAGATGAGACTACTAATGAAAAAATCCATCTAAGGAGGTGGCTGAGTCCTTCCACTAAGAAACATATGAGGAGACCTAAGATGAGGAACTCATTATGGAAAGGTTGGCCAGGAGAACTTAGAAACTCAACTCCTGGACATAGAAAGACAGAGGAAAGAGATAGACCTAGGACCAGTTTCTGGTGGCAGCAATTTTGTAAATAGAGAGAGGGAAGATTCCTTTCACTCAAAACTCCCCAAAGGGGTTGTCTCTAAATACTCAGAGGGTGATGACATCACCAAATGGTTCACTGCTTTCGAGAGAGCCTGCCTAGCTAGGAAAGTAGCCTAAACAATTGGGCTTCTCTCTTGTGGGAACTATTCTCAGGTAAAAGCAGGGATGGAATCCTGATATTGAATGAGAAAGACACTGAGTCCTAAGACCTCATGAATGGTGCCCCCTTTGAGAGCTTTGTACTAACCACTGAAGAATACAGGATATAATTCAGGGAGACTCAGAAAACCCAGAGCCAGTCCTGTGTTGATTTTGTGGACTTTTCAGTGAAAACACTGGGTGGTGGGTTAAAAGGTAACAATATGCATGATTATGATCAGCTTTACAATTTGATCATGAAAGAACATCTGTTAAGTAATTGTGTGCATGAAAAGTTGCATCAATACCTAGTGGACCTGGGGCCAGGCCCTCCCCAAGAGTTGGGGAAGAAGGCTGATCATTGGGTAAGAACCAGAGTGCCCAAAACTAGACATGGTGTGGGTGACCAAAAGAAAGTGGCCAAAAAGCCCCCCACCCAGGAAAAAAGGTAGATCACTCTGAAACAGACAGACAAAAGTAAGGAGACCCCTGTAGGCCCCTAAAAACCTGTCCAGGAGGGTGGTCATAGAGACATCTCACAGAACAAAGGGGGTACCAGGGTAAGTACTGGGAACCCACAAAGACAGACTTGGTGCCTTAACTGCAACAAGACAGGGCACCTAGCCAGGAACCCCTGTGGTCCTAAAAAGCAAACCCACTAGTACACCTGCAGTGGTTGCTAGTGTAGCTTTTGAGGGTAACTCCTCAGATGAGGAGGTTACCCTAGCCTTTAACTGGGAAGTGGGCCCAAAAGGGAGCTGAAGATTCCAGAGGGGAGTAAACACTTCCACCACCTACTGGCGAATGGAATCCCAGCCAATGCCCTGAGAGATATCTGTGCCAATCACGCTGTTGTGCATGACATGCTGGTTCTCTCCATCCAGTGTATCGTAGGTGAGACAAAAAGAGTAAGGGTCATCCCAGGGGAGGTCACTGATAGGCCTGTGGATTTAGTGCCCCTAGAAATAGCTCGGTCCCTTAGCCTGCGAAGCATGACTGTCAGTAAAGACCTCTCCCTTGACTGACTCCTTGGAAATGACCTCCCAGAGGTTGGTCTGGGCCAAACAGAGGTACTGGTCCAGTGCCAGTCCTCACCCCAGGATTTGGGGGGGGCGAACCTGCAATCAGTGCAGGTAAGAGGCAAAAGAAAAAGAAGAGAAAGTGTAAGAAAGGTGGGCAACTGTTAGCCACAGTTCCAGTGAGCCAAGGAGATTCTACACCAGCAGGTGAGATCTCCAAAGTTGGCACAGATGAAACCCTCCCTGCCCCACAAGAAGCCTTGACTAGTCAGGCAGTTGTTCAGCTTGAGATGGTGGCTCCTCAGCTGACAGAAAAGAGGATGGAGGAAGGGTGCTCACTACAGGAGGTAGCAACCCCCGCTCTAAAGCAGCATCCAGGCAACCTAAGCCCAGAAAACCTGTACATTAGTTTATTGACCTGGCAAGAGAAGAGCTAAAGGTGTGGTTCTGTGCACTGACAGCTGTAAGTGACCTCTTCTGGTTGTTAACCTTCATGGCTGCACTGTTCTCTGCATGGTGGTCTGACCCCAAGGCAAATAGCAAGTTAGGCCCCCTGAGCCTGTTGGTCATGGAGGGGTTACTCAAGTTGTGAGTAACCTCTTTAGGTAAGCTGGGTGTTGCCCTGGCTAAATTAGAATTAGCAGAGGTGGATACCTCTGATCCTAAACTAAAAAGATTGGGTAAAGACACTAAAGAGATAGACAAAGGGCATCTTAAATTAGGTCCTAAAACTGTTGAAGTGGGTCAGCTCCCCAGAGACAGGAGGGTGTAAGGCAGAGTAGACCCTACAACACTCCAACCAACACTCCCCTATTCTTCCTCACCTGGCAGACTAGGAAGACTCTCCCAGGTTTGGCTGAGTCTCCATGCCTATGGATTAAGGGGTTTGTGTGAGAAACTGCATGTCTGTTGTAGTATCCCCCCACTTTTTGCCTGGTTTGTAATGCAACTTTGACTGAGGTGTACTGGATCCCTGCCAACCAGGCTTCCAGTACCAGTGTTCTTTCCCTAAAAATGTACCATGATTGGCACAACTTCATCCACCCCTGTAAGTCCCTAGTAAATGGTACCCCCGGTACCTAGAGCATGGGTACAGAAGAGGGTCCACTGGGGCTGCAGCATAAATTGTGCCACCCCAGAGATCCCTCAGCAAGACTATGCAAACTGTCATTGCAGACTGCATGTCTTGGTGCAGAGAAAAACGAAGAGTTGACATGGCACACAGCCTGTGTGCCATTTCCTCATACACTGCATGAGGTATAGGTAAGTCACCCCTACAGCAGGCCTTACAGCTCTAAGGCAGGGACTATGCCCCATGTTTGGACATAGCTGCATGAGCAGATATGACCTTTTAATATCTGAGCCATTCTTAGATATTGCAAGTGCACAGGGAAGCCTCAGAGTGTACATGGGCTGGATACTGGTCATTGCAAGTTTCCTAGCTCCATGATGGCTTCACTGTACCCTAGGATGTTTGGTACCAAGCATCTTGTCTTAATAAATCCTCACTGATGCTACTGTTGGATTTATTAATAAATGCACACAGGGGACTATTTGGATGATCCCCTGAAAGCCTACCATGCACTGGTATGGTGTCTGACTAATCATAGGAAGCCTGCCACCACCAGACATGTGTCTGACCTCATGGGGCGAGAGCCCACACTCTCAGAGGCCCGAAACAAAGCCTGCTCTGGGCAGAGGTGCTTCACACCTCCTTTAGGCTGGATTGGTCTTCCAGAGCTGGAAGCTACAAAGGCGGTGCCACCTTTGAAGTGCAACTCAGGCTTCCCCGGATAGTGGGGGATGCCAACCCCCCTGTCCTGCTCCCCATTTGGTGGGAGGGCAGGTGGGAAAATTAGTCAGATGAGGAGGAGTGTCCACATTCAGCCAGCACCACCCCTCAGATGTGGTAGGCGATGTAGACACTACTTTTCAAAATCCACCATCTTGAGATGGTAGGAAAATAACCTAATAGGTTTAGGGTAGTGCCCCTTCCCACAGGAAGTGGTCACTTAGAGGGTGTAGACACCCTAACGGTACGTAGCCCATTGGCTACTACCTGTCTCCCTCTTTTACCCCCTAAATTTCGTATTTAGGTGGCACCCTTGGACCTTGAACCTTGGACTCGATGGACACAAAGAAGAAACAGACCAAGAAGAGCTGCTTCCCGAAAACTGAAGCCCTGCTGTAAAGAAATGTATTGCCAAACCGTGCCTTCTGCCTGAAGGACTCCACAATCATGGTGTGCCACCTCACCTTGCCACTGTGAGGACTCCGAGAACCCCGGAGCACCACCAGTCTTTGACAAATTGCCAGAGAACCTCCCTTGGAGCTGAAGCTCTGCTCCTCTGTGACAGCAAACACCAAACCTCAGACTCTGGACATACCGACTTGCTGCTCCCCGGCGACTCTGACACAGCACCCAGACCAAAAGTTGAACACCAGCTATGAAGGGTCAGATCTGTCCCCCCACCAAAGTTGGAGACGCCAGGACCTACCAGAATAGTGCTGCACCAATACCCATGGTACCGGACCTCCTGCAACCTGCACTGAAAAAGAGTCCACTCCGGACTCCAACTGCCCAGGTAGCAAGCACCCATCAAGGGACATCGAGACCCCTGAGATCCTTGTCATGCATGGCCCAGCTGCCCGAACTCGCCTCTCCAAATTGCCTGCTCCTGACCACGAGGACACCTTGACACACGCTGCCAAGCTGACCTATCTGCTCTGCACCCGTCCCAACCAGCCCTGTAATGACAATCCAGCTGGTCTCTCATGGTCCTGAGGCCCTTGCAACCTTCTCCCTTGAGTTGGCCCCTTCGGACTTACCTAAAAGTCACTTTCTGCAGTGTGTTTTCAGGTGGCCTACTCTCCCGTAGTGCACCAGCTACCCACGTCCTCAGCACCCTGCTCCCGGCCAAAAACGGGGATGCTGCAGATAATCCACTGGTGGAACAGTGGACCTAGCCTTGCTAACTACTGAAATCCAAGAGGTAAACCTTGAAAGTCAAATGTACGATTTTACATGCATTTATGTCTTTTTCCTCCAGTGTTTTTAATGGTGTATAATTTATTTCACACAAATGTGATTGATTTTGGGAACTGTAAAAATTCATTACTTTAAAAGTACTTACTGTAGAACAAAGTTCTTGGTCAAAAAATTATATAAAAATCAATATTATTTTTGCAAATTGGTATTGGATTTGATCATTTATTGCATCTGTGAGTACAACAAATGTTTAGCACTACCCTCTGATAGGACTAACAGCTTGCCCACGCTACCACAAAGAGAGCATTAGTATTATCTACTTTTGCCTCTGTAAACCAATAAGGGACTCACTGGACTCTCTTCACAGTGTACTTCATTTTAGTACACTATATACAGAGTCAGCTTCCTATAACGGAGCTTGCAGAGTTTCAATTAGCAGAATTCTGTGGAATTCTGTCGGAGCTAGCAAAAAACTCCGCGGAGTTCCATTAGCAGGCGGAGTATTGCTAGACCACCCCTAATGAAGGCCCCTTGGCTGCTGGGGGTTGTTGGGGGCCAAGAACCGCTATCGTTGCCACCAGTAAGTCCCCCACATCAAGATTGCTGAGATTTTGTCGAGGGTCATGCTCCCATTCTCAACCACTCTGCAAATGAATTTCCTAGCGCTCTTCTGGTTGGGGGATGAAGTCCCCTTGGCTGCTGAGGGTCATTGGGGGCCAAGAACTCCTAATGTTTCCACCAGTTAGTCCCACACAGCAGGATTGCTGAAACCATTTTGGAGGCCCCACCCCCTTTCTCAACCACTCTGCAAACGCACCTCCTTGCGCACTACTGGTTGTGGGATGAACTTCCCTTGGCTGCTGAGGGTCGTTGAGGGCCAAAAATCCCTATTGTTGCCACAAGTAAGTCCCCTACAGCGCGATTGCTGAGACCTTGTCTGAGTTTCCGCCCCTTTGATTTGCTTCTTTCTGCTCATTCCTGACCTTTATTTTGCCTCTTTCTTCTTGTGTCTGACCTTTATTCCGCCTCTTCTGGTTGTTTCTGACCTTTATTTTGCCTCTTTCTGCTAATTTCTTACCTCTATTTTGCCTCTTTCTGCTTGTTGCTAACCTTTGTTTTGCTTCTTTCTGCTCATTTCTGACTTTTATTCTGCCTCCTTCTGCTCGTTTCTCACCTTTATCTTGCCTCTTTCTGCTCGTTTCTGACCTTTATTCTGCCTCTTTCTGCTCGTTGTTGACCTTAATTCTGCCTCTTTCTGCTCGTTTCTGACCTTTAATCTGCCTCTGTCTGCCCATTTCTCACTTTGATCTTGCCTCCTTCTCCTCAGTTCTGACCTTTATTCTGCATCTTTTACCTCATTTCTGACCTTTATTTTGCTTCTTTCTCTTCTATTCCACCCGCCGCAGAGTGAGCCTCAAAGCCCCTGAGGTCCCAGCCGGCTCCCCGCCTCCTGCGAGAGACGGCATTGATCTTGCATGCAGGGAGCTGCTGGAAATGCAGCTCCCTGCGTGTAGGTGCAATGTTTTCATCTGTTTATCTGCACTCATATTTTCATGTAGGGAAACAGATGAAAACTCCACTTTCTGCAAGTAGGAGCTGTTTGACAGCTCCCACTTGCAGAACTCGGAGTTATGTTTGCTTCGGCTTGGTGTTAGCTGGCATGCAAAAGAAAACAGCTACCTCCTGAGGGTAGGCACCTCAGGAGGTAGCAGGAGACAGCCCTGGGGCGGGCTGCGGTAGCCAGGGCCATCAATGGCTCTATGAAGGGGGCCGCGTTGCCCCCCTCCTTTATAGTACCTAGCCCCAGGGAGATGGTGGTCCCTTAATTTAAATGAATTGCCCTTGGGAGGTGGCTGTCCCTGAGGATGCGGGAGGGCCATGCGGGTCCCTGCATTAATTTTATGTTTAGCCCCAGGGAGGTGGCAGTCCCCAGGGCTGTGGAGGAGGCCGTACAAGCCCCCACATTAATAGTAATTGCTTTGCCCTGGGGAGGTGGAGGTCCCCGGGGCTGTGTGTGTATATATATGGAATGCCGAAACCCGTCAGGAAAATGCTACCATGCTGTTATTTTAATAAACACCTCGTGTTTCATGGAGTTGGGCTTCAGTAATTTTCTTTGTGATATATATATATATATATATATATATATATATATATATATATATATCGTTCAAACACTGGTGCCCCTAGAGCAAGGATGCACTCGAACAGCAGCTTGCTTGTGAAAGCCTTTATTACAACAAAAACTGCAACCTGCATTCCGATAAAAGTTCCAGCCTGACGCGTTTCAGAGCTCCTTGCTCCTTTCTCAAAGGCTCAACACTGAAGTTCACAAGCTGACACACCTTTAAATGATTAATGACACGCCCTCTCATGGGCATTGCCTTCTGGGATTTGTAGTGTGTGCCTGAAAAATACCTGCCCAAATGGGTGCTGTGTCTCTCAGGTTGTAAATTTTCAGCCCTCCAATGGGCCTCAGAGTGCAAGTTCGTTTTTCAATTTAAACTGCTGCTGTTCCACTTTTAGGCTCTGGCATGATTCCAACCTCGTGGCCCCTTTAATGTCAGGGTGGTGCAATCCTCCACGGCTGGGCTGCCGCGATAACATCGTTCAAACACTGGTGCCCCTAGAGCAAGGATGCCCTCAAACAGCAGTTTGCTTGTGAAAGCCTTTATTACAACAAAAACTGCAACCTGCATTCCGATAAAAGTTCCAGCCTGACGCGTTTCAGAGCTCCTTGCTCCTTTCTCAAAGGCTCAACACTGAAGTTCACAAGCTGACACACCTTTAAATGATTAATAACAAGCCCTCTCATGGGCATTGACTTCTGGGATTTGTAGTGTGTGCCTGAAAAATACCTGCCCAAATGGGTGCTGTGTCTCTCCGGTTGTTGTAAATTTTCAGCCCTCCAAAGGGCCTCAGAGTGCAAGTTCGTTTTTCAATTTAAACTGCTGCTGTTCAACTTTTAGGCTCTGGCATGATTCCAACCTCGTGGCCCCTTTAATGTCAGGGTGGTGCAATCCTCCACGGCTGGGCTGCTGCGATAACATCGTTCAAACACTGGTGCCCCTAGAGCAAGGATGCACTCGAACAGCAGAAGGGGTGAAGAAGTCAGTTGATAAGGGTTATTATCTGTGACCAATGGAAATGTGTTTTACAATTTGAAAATCTCTGGAAAGCAATGTCATTTGTTGCTTATGTGTATTTGTATGGAAAAAGAGAGGGAAACCTTGCCATTACTGGTTTCACCTTGCAGAATCTGGTGATTTATATTGACTGTGTGTAAAAGAAAATCCTGTCTGAGTGTGTGAGATTTTTCATTCAACAGATTTATTTGCAAGGTGAGTTATATATTTTTGAGATTTATTTAAAAAAGATTTGACATTATTCTAAAACTGTGTTGTTTGAAATATATTATTAAATGTAGAGATGTATATTGGAATTAGTTTCATTGTACTTGAAGTTTGTTTAAAAAACAGTCTGTACAGTAATATGTATATTTTTAAGTCTGTTCAAAGGTATAGCTGAATGATGCCTCATATTTTTAGATAGTTGGTTGAAGATGCAGTTCAAATGTGTATTTTGAAAGATGTTCATATAAGGTGTAGTTTATTAGGCTTCATTTTTTCTTCTCTCTACAAATGTATAGTTGAATGATATTGCATAATTATAGATACTTTGGTAAAGATGCAGCACAACTGTGGTGTTTGAAAGATGATCATATAAGGTGTTATTAATTATGTTTCTGTTATTAGTTTGTACAGAAGGTAACGTTAAATGATGGCATATATTTAAAGATAGAATGGTGAAATAAGGTGCTGTTAATTAGGTTTCTTTTTGTAGTCTAAGCAAAGGTATTGTTGAATGATGCCACATAATTTAATATACAAAGCTGAAGATATATGTGGTTTTAAAAATGATCATTAAATGTGTTGTTAATTGCTCTTCTTTCTTAAGTCTGTTGAGAGGTATAGTTTAATGATGTCGCATATTTGTAGATTGAATGGTCAAGATGTAACTCAAAAATAAACCACCATATATTACCCTTTGTGGCATGTTGCACTTATCTACTTAACTAGATAGTATGTAATGAGTGTGTTCAGATTCTATTTATACAGTTGCACGTATGCTTAGTGTACTCATGCAATGACCCAGGTACTGCTTCATGCACTTCTACAATCCCTTGAGCACTGCATATACAGTTCAGTAATCTCCCTGTTACTACCTATGCACTCTTCCAATCACCCAGTCAGTCTCATGTCCTTATGTAATCACTGCGCCAAAACCCAAACACTTATAAATTCACCATGCACTCACCTTGCAGGACTCTAATCATCCAGTCACTATCCATGTACTCATGCAATAACCCAGTCACTAACACATGCACTGCTACAATCACCTGTGCACTTCCCATACAGTTCAGTAATCTCCCTGTTACTACCTATGCACTCTTCCAATCACCCAGTCAGTCTCATGTCCTTATGTAATCACTGCGCCAAAACCCAAGCACTTATAAATTCACCATGCACTCACCTTGCAGTACTCTAATCATTCAGTCACTACCCATGTACTCTTGCAATGACCCAGGCACTAATTCATGCACTTCTACAATCCCTTGAGCACTACATACACAGTTCAGTAATCTCCCTGTTACTACCTATGCACTCTTCCAATCACCCAGTCAGTCTCATGTCCTTATGTAATCACTGCGCCAAAACCCGAACACTTATAAATTCACCATGCACTCACCTTGCAGTACACTAACCATCCAGTCACTACCCATGTACTCATGCAATGACCCAGGTACTACTTCATGCACTTCTACAATCCCTTGAGCACTGCATATACAGTTCAGTAATCTCCCTGTTACTACCTATGCACTCTTCCAATCACCCAGTCAGTCTCATGTCCTTATGTAATCACTGCGCCAAAACCCAAGCACTTATAAATTCACCATGCACTCACCTTGCAGGACTCTAATCATCCAGTCACTATCCATGTACTCATGCAATAACCCAGGCACTAACACATGCACTGCTACAATCACCTGTGCACTTCCCATACAGTTCAGTAATCTCCCTGTTACTACCTATGCACTCTTCCAATCACCCAGTCAGTCTCATGTCCTTATGTAATCACTGCACCAAAACCCAAGCAGTTATAAATTCACCATGCACTCACCTTGCAGTACTCTAATCATCCAGTCACTACCCATGTACTCATGCAATGACCCAGGCACTAAGTCATGCACTTCTACAATCCCTTCAGCACTACATATACAGTTCAGTAATCTCCCTGTTACTACCTATGCACTCTTCCAATCACCCATTCAGACTCATGTCCTTATCTAATCACTGCGCCAAAACCCAAGCACTTATAAATTCACCATGCACTCACCTTGCAGTACTCTAATCATCCAGTCACTACCCATGCAATGACCCAGGCACTAACTCATGATCTTCTACAATCCCGTGAGCACTACCTATACAGTTCAGTAATCTCCCTGTTACTACCTATGCACTCCTCCAATCCCCCAGTCAGTCTCATGTCCTTATCTAATCACTGCGCCAAAACCCAACCACTTATAAATTCACCATGCACTCACCTTGCAGTACTCTAATCATCCAGTCACTATCCATGTACTCATGCAATAACCCAGGCACTAACTCATGCACTTCTACAATCCCTTGAGCACTACATATACAGTTCAGTAATCTCCCTGTTACTATGTATGCACTCCTCCAATCTCCCAGTCAGTCTCATGTCCGTATCTAATCACTGCGCCAAAACCCAAGCACTTATAAATTCACCATGCACTCACCTTGCAGTACTCTAATCATCCAGTCACTACCCATGCAATGACCCAGGCACTAACTGATGCACTTCTACAATCCCGTGAGCACTACCTATACAGTTCAGTAATCTCCCTGTTACTACCTATGCACTCCTCCAATCACCCAGTCAGTCTCATGTCCTTATCTAATCACTGCGCCAAAACCCAACCACTTATAAATTCACCATGCACTCACCTTGCAGTACTCTATACATCCAGTCACTACCCATGTACTCATGCAATGACCCAGGCACTAACTCATGCACTTCTGCAATCCCTTGAGCACTACATATACAGTTCAGTAATCTCCCTGTTACTACCTATGCACTCCTCCTTTCACCCATTCAGTCTCATGTCCTTATCTAATCACTGCGCCAAAACCCAGGCACTTATAAATTCACCATGCACTCACCTTGCAGTACTCTATACATCCAGTCACTACCCATGTACTCATGCAATGACCCAGGCACTAACTCATGCACTTCTACAATTCCTTGAGCACTACATATACAGTTCAGTAATCTCCCTGTTACTACCTATGCACTCCTCCAATCACCCAGTCAGTCTCATGTCCTTATCTAATCACTGCGCCAAAACCCAACCACTTATAAATTCACCATGCACTCACCTTGCAGTACTCTAATCATCCAGTCACTACCCATGCAATGACCCAGGCACTAACTCATGCACTTCTACAATCCCGTGAGCACTACCTATACAGTTCAGTAATCTCCCTGTTACTCCCTATGCACTCCTCCAATCACCCAGTCAGTCTCATGTCCTTATCTAATCACTGCGCCAAAACCCAACCACTTATAAATGCACCATGCACTCACCTTGCAGTACTCTAATCATCCAGTCACTACCCATGCAATGACCCAGGCACTAACTCAAGAACTTCTACAATCCCGTGAGCACTACCTATACAGTTCAGTAATCTCCCTGTTACTACCTATGCACTCCTCCAATCACCCAGTCAGTCTCATGTCCTTATCTAATCACTGCGCCAAAACCCAAGCACTTATAAATTCACCATGTACTCTCTTTGCAGCACTCTAATCATCCAGTCACTACCCATGTACTCATGCAATGACCCAGGTACTAATACATGCACTATTAAAATCCCCTATCCACTGCCCATGTAGTCCTCTAAACACCTAAACACTACTCATTCACTCCTACAATTATCCAGGTAGTACCTGTGTGCTGCAGCAAATGCATTGTGATTTCAAAACAAAGCGTTTACATGGTTTTTATGTAAAACGTGTTTGTTTAGTAATAGAATGGTATATTTTATAGATTTATATTAATAATATTACATTTTTTTTTTATTTTACAGATATTCTTAATCATCATTAAAAAAGACTTACCATGACCAAAAAAACAGTAAAGAGGAAACAAGAAAAGAAAGAATATTATTTAAAGAAAAGACAACAGCAAGAATTAGATGAACTACAACATGTGGGAAAAAAGAAAAAGTCTTGCGGTAAGAGAACAAAAGAATTTATTAAAAGACTTTCAAGGACTAGAAACAGTTTGCACAATGTAGAAAGTAGAAAGAATACCTCAACAACAAAGAAGAATTAAATGAAAAAGGAGAAATTAATGGCAAATCACGTTTTCAAAAAACAATCTATGGTAAAATGAGAAAGAATCAATTTGATGAAATAAGGAAAAGAATGTTCCACAATAGAGTAGTACTTAATTTATTAAAAGATGGCAAGAAATATAAAAAAGATCAGCATTTTATAAAAAGAAGAAAGAGATTGAAACTATTGTTGAAAAGGCTTTTGAATTAAAAAGGAAATTATTCATTTTAGTTTTAAACAGAATTTGATCATTAGATAAGCCAATACATTTTATAAAGGCCAAAAGTAAAAAGAAGAGACTAATTAACAGAACTAACTTTTGCGATATTTGTTTGGGTGAATGGAAGCACAGTTCAAGTTCAGAGCCTTTTTTTAATGAAGAGAGCTATTTTCAAACCAATACATTAGTGCACGCAGTTGATACCAGTGGTCGTGCTTATGAAGTGAAGAACAGTTGTCCAATTGAAAAAGAAAAGATGGTTCCTGGAAATGTAGAAGAAGTGATAGCTGATGAAGTTCTAGGGAGACGTAGTAAAGCCCCAGTGTATACTTGGAATTGTAGTAGTATTTGTAGTATACGACAGGAGTCTATTGATATTTTACGCAATTTCTTACGAGAGTATAGTAAAAAAAGTGTTAAACAAAAGATTAAGATGCTGCAAGGACTAGATCCTTGCAAAGTGAGAAAAAATACTGGTTTGCAAGGTCATTCTCTGGCTTGTCTTTCTAGAAAAGTGTGTCAAAGTGTTTTTCATCATTTCAGAATGTTAGCAGTACATCACTCTCAAATGCGGAAGTTAGTCAGAAGATTGTATTACGCAAAAAGTCCAGCAAAAATTTAAAGTGACTTAAACAGTGCTCTTTTGCATGGGTCAGTATCAGATGTAAAAAAAGTTTGTGATGAAATAGAGTTTTGTTACTTTGGTCCTGAACAAGAGTGTAGAGAAAGTGAGACATTCATAGAAGTAGGTGTTGAAGAAGACGTGCAAGATAGTAGTACTGAGAAGTTTCAAGAAGAAATTACAAAGTTTAAGGTAATTTGTTGTGAAAGACCAAATTATGTTTGTATTTGTTGTCGACGAACTCACTATAAAAATCAAACTAGGAATGTTGATCTGTATTTAAAAAGTGAAAAAGAAAACAATGATAAGTGGAAGGAGTTTGCAACTTATTTGTTGGTAGAAGATTGCTTTGATTTCGGTAGTGATCAACGTATTTGTAAATATTGTTATACCAAATTAGAGGATAACAAAATGCCAGCTAGAGCTGTACATAATAACCTAGAGTTGGTAGCTATTCCTTTAGAGCTGGTAGATTTAAATACTTATGAGTCCATTCTGATTCAATCTGTGCACCCGTTTCAGGCTATTGTTCGTATGGAGCCTAAAACAGGTAAGTTGCCTCCCACAGATTTACAAAGAGGATTAAAAGAAAGAGTTGTGTATTTACCTTTAGATTTAAAGAAAAATATTGAAACTATTGGTGTAGAGAAAGAGGAAACTGAACCTGTAGTTATTCTAGTTAATGGTGTTCCAACGAAGAGTCGGAAAATATGGCAAGAATTAGTAGATGTGAGCAAAGTGCAAAAGGCTACGTTATATCTCATAAAAAACAATGATTACTACAAAAATGTGTATGTGGAAGAAGAAGAAATAGTTTTAGGAGATGATAGCGAAATTTCAAGTGGCCAAATTGAAAAAGTGGACATGTCCAAAACTGAAGAAATGTATGAACATTATAGTGTACATCCTTTACATTCCAAAGAAGTGCTGGGAAATAGTATTGAATTATTCCAAATGAAGAAAGCAAAGGGGACTCCCATGAGTGTTTGGGAAAAAAGTTTGGAAGCTCGTTGTTTTCCACAGCTCTTCCCCACTGGAAAAGGTGGACGATATGACGAACGACCAGTACAGATTCCCGCATCAGAATATCGGACAACAAGATTGTACTCAGAAGATCCAAGATTTCGACAATGTATCCCATATATATTTAATCTTTTGTTTGAAAGTGACTTGTCTGGACTTTCATATGCAGTGAACCACATATTAAAGACAGGAGTTCATCTTCAAAATGTTTCTGCAAAGGAACTCATGGACAAAGTACATCAGAGAGATGATCATTTAGAATCTCAATTGATTAATTTGATGGCATGTCAACGTGGTACTAATGAGTATTGGTATCGTCGTCATGGAGAACTTAAATGTATGTTAAGGAACTTAGGAACTCCTACGTGGTTTGTTACGCTAAGCTGTGCTGAATACGCATGGGACGATTTACTTGAATTTCTTCGAGAAGCAAATTCAAATATTAAAAACATTGAATTCAAGACACCTGGAGAACTGTGTTCCTTGGATCCTGTAAATGTGTGCAGATATTTTAATCATAGGTTTCAAGCTATGATGTCTTTTCTCTGCAATAAAAACAATCCTCCTCTTGGAGAAGTTATTGATTTCTTTTGGAGAAAGGAGTATCAAGCTAGAGGTGCTCCTCATATACATATGCTTTTATGGATCAAGGATGCACCCAAATTTGGAACTGATTCGGATGAGACTGTTTTATCTTTTATTGAAGACTATGTTACATGTGCTATACCAAAAACAAGAGAAGAAAACACCTTAAGGCAACAAGTTTTATGGTTTCAAAGTCATCGATGTGGCAAATACTGTTGACGGAAATACAAGTCGAAGGAAAAGTTTTATACCAAATGTCGTTTTGGATTTCCACGTCCAGTAATATCCAAAGGAAGAGTCAACAGTTTCATGTCAGCAGTGAGACATACCATCACTAGAAAATCTCCCAAAACTACTTGCAATTTAAAAAGAAGTGAACAATCAAAGTATATTAATGATTATAATCCAGTTATTTTGTCGATGTGGAATGCTAATATGGATATCCAGTATGTTGCGGATAATTCCATTGCTGTTGCTCGGTATGTAACTTCATACATAACAAAATCAGAAAAGACGGAGATGAAAGAAATGTGGGAAGAAATTTCCCACGAGAAGAGTCTTAGTAAGAAATTGTACAGCTTTAGTTTGAAGATGCTGTCCCATCGAGAGATTGGATCCTACGAATGTTTGGATCGGTTGTCCTCTGTAAGTTTATATTCAAAGTCAAGAGGAATCATTTGGGTTAGTCTAGGTCTTGCTGCAACACGAAATAGAGTACTTAAATCTATACAAGAAATCGAATATTTAGCATTAAATGAACCGGAAAGCACAGATATTGTTAAAACAAACATGTTGGATACGTACTATCCAAATAGAAGTCCTCATCTTGAAAACATATGTCTCTATGAAGTGCTGCAATATTACAGTTTTAAGAGATATATTACAGAGAACATAAATGAAGAAAAATATGCAGTGATTGGTTCAGAAGGATGTTTGGTGAAACATAGTAAAGGAAATCTGATTAATCACAGGAAACTGAGTTGCGATACTCCTGATAAAAGGGAATTTTACTATTTAGCACTTCTGCAACTCTTCAAGCCTTGGCGTACGGAACTGGAATTACTTGGAGATTTTCAGTGCTATGAAGATTCTTTTAATGCATGTAAAGATAGCATTGAATGCACAGTTTTTCCAAATTATCTCCAAATGTTGAATGAAGAAATTGAACAGGAAGCTAGTATTGCAGCTGAGATTGCTAGAGACAGTTCTCAAGATAGTCAAAGTTCTGCTCCACTGAGTCAAGATCCATTAGGAGAACCAATTCTTGAAAATGAAGCAGCAATCGCCATGAGTGAAGTGGAAACAGCAATGCATCAAGCACAACACAATATTATGGACTTAGGAAATTTGGAAGAGCAACTAAATATTGAACAGAAAGAAATATATCAGCAAGTGACACAACAGATCGACCATGGTTTACTTCATGAAAAAAAAGAATGCAACTGCACATCTTTTAAACCTATTCAAATGTATATCAGTGGTCAAGCTGGTACAGGAAAAAGTTTCTTAATTAAAGTTTTGACCAGTTATTTACAGAAAACCACTGAATCACATTTATCTTGTGTTGCAACCGCTCCAACTGGGTTAGCAGCACACAACATTAAAGGGATTACCTTACATCGTTTACTAATGTTACCTGTTGAACATGAAAACAAGTTGGAATATCACAAGCTTTCTGGAGAAGCTTGTTTGGAAGTTTCAAGAGTACTAAAGAAAATGAAACTTTTGATTATTGATGAGGTGAGCATGGTCTCAAACTTAATGCTTGCCTTTGTGCATTTAAGAATGCAGCAAATTTTAAAAACACAATATGATGTGTTATTTGGAGGAAAACATGTGATAGTTTTTGGTGATCTACTGCAACTTACTCCTGTAAAAGGGCAACCAGTTTTTAAAACACTTGTGCATGAAGACACCAGAAAATCTTTGGGAAGTATTGGAAATGTCAACATTTGGTCATATTTTGAATACAAAGAACTTATTAAAAATATGCGACAGGCAAGTGATGAAGATTATGGAAGCATTCTCCAAGATATAAGAATTGGTGTATTGACAGAACATGGAAAAGAAGCTTTGCAAAGTCGACTACTTACAAACTTGTTTCCAAATGAAAATGTTGCTCCGGAAATAATATCCAAAAAAATTGGAGGAAAGAAATCTATAATCTGCCTAATGCCAACACTGCGAGAGTGTTCTACATTCAATGAAGTACTTTTAAAGCTGGAAAAACAACAAATAATAAAAATGGAAGCCATTGATAAAATAGAGCACGAAGGAATTACTATTATTTTGTCAGAAAAATTAAAAACAAAATTGGATTCTTTGGAAAAATCTATATCTAAAACTGCTGGTTTAGAAAAGAATTTATATGTATGTGAAAACTGTCGGGTAATTTTACGGCGTAATTTGGATGTGGAAAAAGGTTTAGTAAATGGAGCAATGGGAAAAGTTGTTGATTTTGTTAACTATCAAAATAGAGATGGAATTGAATTTTTAAAGATTAAATTTGATCAGATTGAAGAAGTAAAACAGATTGGACGTTGTTCTGTTCGTTTTTTGCTTGTTAAAGATTTGTATGTTCGTAGAAAACAGTTTCCTCTTTCTTTAGCGTATGCGGTGACCATTCATAAATCTCAAGTTTTAAGTGTAGACAGCGCTTTGGTAAACATTGGAAGTACCGTGTTTAAAGAGGGAATGGCATATGTTGCATTGTCCTGAGTCAGAACTTTATCTGGATTGTATTTGATTGATTTTGATGAGAGAAAGGTTAGTGCAGATGCAAATTGTGTAAGAGAGTATAATCGGTTAAGAAGACTGTATGCTCCCAATTTAGGTGAATATCCTGTATATGAAAAGCGTGTAGTAGGTCGAAAACGAAGATATGAGAATCTCTGTAGTGAAGTTGGAAAGAAGAAAAAAAATCAAGACAATGTTGAGATCCCAAACAAAAAGAAAAAGGACACTGTTGAAGAGATTGTAGGATATCAGTTAGAAAATAGTTCAGGTATCAACTGCTATGCTAATGTAGTGGTGAACGTCGTATTTTTTCTAGAAAATCTCCAACAACAAATTATGGAGAATTGAGAAAAAAGGTTTTGTTCCTTGTTGCATTCTATTTTTGAAAACTTGAGAACTGATAAAACTAAAATCCAAAGTGTTTCTGGCATTCGGAATCTTCTGGATATATGTTCTGGTTCTTCACAATTTACACAGAATGTTCAACAAGATGCTCAGGAATTTCTCATGTTTATGCTTGCAGTATTTGAAGATGAAGGAATACAAATTGAAAATCTGTTTGGACTTCGTTACATATGGGAACATGTATGTGAATATTGTACATTTTCTTCTACCACTGAAATAGACACTGAACAATTCATATATTTGACAATACCAGATTGTAAAACAGTGTCTTTTAAGAAATTAGTAAAATCAGCAAATCAAAATATGGAATGTAGTCAGTGCAAATCTGAAATGTTATCAACATTATTTATAGAAAGATTTGGACAATATGTCATTTTAACCCCTTCGCTGCTAGGCCTTTTCCCCTCCTGTGCTAAGCCTTTTTTTGGCTATTTGGGGTAGTGCGCGCTTAGGCCCCTGTAACTTTTTGACCACATAAGGTATCCATGCCAAATTTGCGTCCTTTTTTTCTAACATCATGGGGATTGTAAAGGTACCCAGGGTTTGTGGATTCCCCTGGAGGGGACCCAGAAATTAGTCAAAATACAGCTAAATTTTGTTTTTTTTTGGAAAAAGGCAAAAAAGGGCTACAGATGAAAGCGTCTTGATTTTTCCCTGCAAATGGCATCAAAAAAGGGGTTGTGGGGATGAAATCACCATCTTCCCAGCTTTCAGGGACAAGCAGACTTTTGTCAGAAAACCAACTTTCTTTACACAGTTTTGGCATTTTTCTGGGACATAGCCTATTTTTGCTATTTTTTGTGCTTTCAACCTCCTTCCAGTTAATGGTAGAAATGGGTATGAAACCAATAATGGATCCTGGAAAGCCATACATTTATGAAAAGTAGACAGAATTCTGAATTCAGCAAGGGGTCATTTGTGTAGATCCTTAAAGAAACTAACAGTTAAATAAAGGAAAAATTGAAAATTAGTTGAAAAAAACAGCCATTTGTGTCAACGTTTTCACCTGTAACTTCTTCTAATTATGACAGCTATTTGAAGGCAATATACCGTTATATCCGCTGGACCTTTCTGGTTGTGGGGATATATAGGACTTGTAGGTTCACCAAGAACCCGACGAACCCAGAGCCAATAATTGAGCAACATCTTGCAATGATTTTTTTTTAAGTACCGGGTATATAGCAATTATTTTGGGAAAATGTATACATGGAAAAATTGTTATGAAAGACACCTATGTATTTCTGAAATGGGAACAAAATGTAGATTTTAGAAACAGTAGATATTTGCACATTTCCAAAATTGGGAGTACCCATACTTGCATGAGAATTATAGGTCATTTTTCAAAATGACTTATTTTTTACACATTGTCTTTCATTTGGAAGGCAGAAATGCATCGAAAGTCAATAGGTAATAACAGTTGCTCTACAATTCTGTGTTACCCTAAGTCTCCCGATAAAAATGGTACCTCACTTGTGTGGGTAGCCCTTGTGCCCACAACAGGAAATGGCTCAAAATGCAACGTGGACGTACCACATTTTCACAATGAAAAATTACCCTTTTTTTGCAAAGTGCCTAGGTGTAGTTTTTGAACCCTAGCTCTGCCGGCACCTAGGGAAACCTAGCAAACCTATACATTTTTGAAAACTAGACACCCAGGGGAATCCAGGATGGGGTGACTTGACTGCCTCCCACCAGGTTCTGTTACCCAGAATCCCTTGCAAACATAAAAAATTGTCCAAAAAAACACATTTTCCCCACATTTCTGTGGTGGAAAGTTCTGGAATCTGCGTGGATCCACAAATTTCCACCCACCCCGCGTTCCCCAAAGTCTTACGAGAAAAATGGTACCTCACTTGTGTGGGTCGGCCTAGTGCCTGCGACAGGAAACGGCGCAAAACGCAACGTGGTCACACCTCAATTTCGCAGTGAAAAATGACCCTTTTTTGGCAAAGTGCCTAGCTGTAGTTTTTGAACCCTAGCTCTGCCGGGACCTAGGGAAACCTAGCAAACCTATACATTTTTGAAAACTAGACACCCAGGGGAATCCAGGATGGGGTGACTTGACTGCCTCCCACCAGGTTCTGTTACCCAGAATCCCTTGCAAACATAAAAAATGTCAAAAAAACCACATTTTCCCCACATTTCTGTGGTGGAAAGTTCTGGAATCTGCGTGGATCCACAAATTTCCACCCACCCCGCGTTCCCCAAAGTCTTATGAGAAAAATGGTACCTCACTTGTGTGGGTCGGCCTAGTGCCTGCGACAGGAAACGGCGCAAAACGCAACGCGGTCACACCTCAATTTCGCAGTGAAAAATGACCCTTTTTTGGCAAAGTGCCTAGCTGTAGTTTTTGAACCCTAGCTCTGCCGGCACCTAGGGAAACTTAGCAAACCTATACATTTTTGAAAACTAGACACCCAGGGGAATCCAGGATGGGGTGACTTGACTGCCTCCCACCAGGTTCTGTTACCCAGAATCCCTTGCAAACATAAAAAATTGTCAAAAAAACCACATTGTCCCCACATTTCTGTGGTGGAAAGTTCTGGAATCTGCGTGGATCCACAAATTTCCACCCACCCCGCGTTCCCCAAAGTCTTACGAGAAAAATGGTACCTCACTTGTGTGGGTCGGCCTAGTGCCTGCGACAGGAAACGGCGCAAAACGCAACGCGGTCACACCTCAATTTCGCAGTGAAAAATGACCCTTTTTTGGCAAAGTGCCTAGATGTAGTTTTTGAACCCTAGCTCTGCCAGCACCTAGGGAAACTTAGCAAACCTATACATTTTTGAAAACTAGACACCCAGGGGAATCCAGGATGGGGTGACTTGACTGCCTCCCACCAGGTTCTGTTACCCAGAATCCCTTGCAAACATAAAAAATTGTCAAAAAAACCACATTTTCCCCACATTTCTGTGGTGGAAAGTTCTGGAATCTGCGTGGATCCACAAATTTCTACCCACCCCGCGTTCCCCAAAGTCTTACGAGAAAAATGGTACCTCACTTGTGTGGGTCGGCCTAGTGCCTGCGACAGGAAACGGCGCAAAACGCAACGCGGTCACACCTCAATTTCGCAGTGAAAAATGACCCTTTTTTGGCAAAGTGCCTAGCTGTAGTTTTTGAACCCTACCTCTGCCGGCACCTAGGGAAACCTAGCAAACCTATAAATTTTTGAAAACTAGACACCCAGGGGAATCCAGGATGGGGTGACTTGACTGCCTCCCACCAGGTTCTGTTACCCAGAATCCCTTGCAAACATAAAAAATTGTCAAAAAAAACACATTTTCCCCACATTTCTGTGGTGGAAAGTTCTGGAATCTGCGTGGATCCACAAATTTCCACCCACCCCGCGTTCCCCAAAGTCTTACGAGAAAAATGGTACCTCACTTGTGTGGGTCGGCCTAGTGCCTGCAACAGGAAACGGCGCAAAACGCAACGTGGTCACACCTCAATTTCGCAGTGAAAAATGACCCTTTTTGGCAAAGTGCCTAGCTGTAGTTTTTGAACCCAAGCTCTGCCGGCACCTAGGGAAACCTAGCAAACCTATACATTTTTGAAAACTAGACACCCAGGGGAATCCAGGATGGGGTGACTTGACTGCCTCCCACCAGGTTCTGTTACCCAGAATCCCTTGCAAACATAAAAAATTGTCAAAAAAACACATTTTCCCCACATTTCTGTGGTGGAAAGTTCTGGAATCTGCGTGGATCCACAAATTTCCACCCACCCCGCGTTCCCCAAAGTCTTACGAGAAAAATGGTACCTCACTTGTGTGGGTCGGCCTAGTGCCTGCGACAGGAAACGGCGCAAAACGCAACGCGGTCACACCTCAATTTCGCAGTGAAAAATGACCCTTTTTTGGCAAAGTGCCTAGCTGTAGTTTTTGAACCCTACCTCTGCCGGCACCTAGGGAAACCTAGCAAACCTATACATTTTTGAAAACTAGACACCCAGGGGAATCCAGGATGGGGTGACTTGACTGCCTCCCACCAGGTTCTGTTACCCAGAATCCCTTGCAAACATAAAACATTGTCAGAAAAAAACATTTTCCCCACATTTCTGTGGTGGAAAGTTCTGGAATCTGCGTGGATCCACAAATTTCCACCCACCCCGCGTCCCCCAAAGTCTTACGAGAAAAATGGTACCTCACTTGTGTGGGTCGGCCTAGTGCCTACGACAGGAAACGGCGCAAAACGCAACGTGGTCACACCTCAATTTCGCAGTGAAAAATGACCCTTTTTTGGCAAAGTGCCTAGCTGCAGTTTTTGAACCCTAGCTCTGCCGGCACCTAGGGAAACCTAGCAAACCTATACATTTTTGAAAACTAGACACCCAGGGGAATCCAGGATGGGGTGACTTGACTGCCTCCCACCAGGTTCTGTTACACAGAATCCCTTGCAAACATAGAAAATTGTCCCAAAAAACACATTTTCCCCACATTTCTGTGGTGGAAAGTTCTGGAATCTGCGTGGATCCACAAATTTCCACCCACCCCGCGTTCCCCAAAGTCTTACGAGAAAAATGGTACCTCACTTGTGTGGGTCTGCCTAGTGCCTGCGACAGGAAACGGCGCAAAACGCAACGTGGTCACACCTCAATTTCGCAGTGAAAAATGACCCTTTTTGGCAAAGTGCCTAGCTGTAGTTTTTGAACCCTAGCTCTGCCGGCATCTAGGGAAACCTAGCAAACCTATACATTTTTGAAAACTAGACACCCAGGGGAATCCAGGATGGGGTGACTTGACTGCCTCCCACCAGGTTCTGTTACCCAGAATCCCTTGCAAACATAAAAAATTGTCCAAAAAACACATTTTCCCCACATTTCTGTGGTGGAAAGTTCTGGAATCTGCGTGGATCCACAAATTTCCACCCACCCCGCGTTCCCCAAAGTCTTACGATAAAAATGGTACCTCACTTGTGTGGGTCGGCCTAGTGCCTGCGACAGGAAACGGCGCAAAACGCAACGTGGTCACACCTCAATTTCGCAGTGAAAAATGACCCTTTTTTGGCAAAGTGCCTTGCTGTAGTTTTTGAACCCTACCTCTGCCGGCACCTAGGGAAACCTAGCAAACCTATACATTTTTGAAAACTAGACACCCAGGGGAATCCATTATGGGGTGACTTGACTGCCTCCCACCAGGTTCTGTTACCCAGAATCCCTTGCAAACATAAAAAATTGTCAAAAAAAACACATTTTCCCCACATTTCTGTGGTGGAAAGTTCTGGAATCTGCGTGGATCCACAAATTTCCACCCACCCCGCGTTCCCCAAAGTCTTACGAGAAAAATGGTACCTCACTTGTGTGGGTCTGCCTAGTGCCTGCGACAGGAAACGGCGCAAAACGCAACGTGGTCACACCTCAATTTCGCAGTGAAAAATGACCCTTTTTTGGCAAAGTGCCTAGCTGTAGTTTTTGAACCCTAGCTCTGCCGGCATCTAGGGAAACCTAGCAAACCTATACATTTTTGAAAACTAGACACCCAGGGGAATCCAGGATGGGGTGACTTGACTGCCTCCCACCAGGTTCTGTTACCCAGAATCCCTTGCAAACATAAAAAATTGTCCAAAAAACACATTTTCCCCACATTTCTGTGGTGGAAAGTTCTGGAATCTGCGTGGATCCACAAATTTCCACCCACCCCGCGTTCCCCAAAGTCTTACGATAAAAATGGTACCTCACTTGTGTGGGTCGGCCTAGTGCCTGCGACAGGAAACGGCGCAAAACGCAACGTGGTCACACCTCAATTTCGCAGTGAAAAATGACCCTTTTTTGGCAAAGTGCCTTGCTGTAGTTTTTGAACCCTACCTCTGCCGGCACCTAGGGAAACCTAGCAAACCTATACATTTTTGAAAACTAGACACCCAGGGGAATCCATTATGGGGTGACTTGACTGCCTCCCACCAGGTTCTGTTACCCAGAATCCCTTGCAAACATAAAAAATTGTCAAAAAAACACATTTTCCCCACATTTCTGTGGTGGAAAGTTCTGGAATCTGCGTGGATCCACAAATTTCCACCCACCCCGCGTTCCCCAAAGTCTTACGAAAAAAATGGTACCTCACTTGTGTGGGTCGGCCTAGTGCCTGCGACAGGAAACGGCGCAAAACGCAACGCGGTCACACCTCAATTTCGCAGTGAAAAATGACCCTTTTTGGCAAAGTGCCTAGCTGTAGTTTTTGAACCCTACCTCTGCCGGCATCTAGGGAAACCTAGCAAACCTATACATTTTTGAAAACTAGACACCCAGGGGAATCCAGGATGGGGTGACTTGACTGCCTCCCACCAGGTTCTGTTATACAGAATCCCTTGCAAACATAAAAAATTGTCAAAAAAACACATTTTCCCCATATTTCTGTGGTGGAAAGTTCTGGAATCTGCGTGGATCCACAAATTTCCACCCACCCCGCGTTCCCCAAAGTCTTACGAGAAAAATGGTACCTCACTTGTGTGGGTCGGCCTAGTGCCTGCGACAGGAAACGGCGCAAAACGCAACGCGGTCACACCTCAATTTCGCAGTGAAAAATGACCCTTTTTTGGCAAAGAACCTAGCTGTAGTTTTAGAACCCTACCTCTGCCGGCACCTAGGGAAACCTAGCAAACCTATACATTTTTGAAAACTAGACACCCAGGGGAATCCAGGATGGGGTGACTTGACTGCCTCCCACCAGGTTCTGTTACCCAGAATTCCTTGCAAACATAAACAATTGTCCAAAAAACAAATTTTCCACACATTTCTGTGGTGGAAAGTTCTGGAATCTGCGTGGATCCACAAATTTCCACCCACCCCGCGTTCCCCAAAGTCTTACGAGAAAAATGGTACCTCACTTGTGTGGGTCGGCCTAGTGCCTGCGACAGGAAACGGCGCAAAACGCAACGCGGTCACACCTCAATTTCGCAGTGAAAAATGACCCTTTTTTGGCAAAGTGCCTAGCTGTAGTTTTTGAACCCTACCTCTGCCGGCATCTAGGGAAACCTAGCAAACCTATACATTTTTGAAAACTAGACACCCAGGGGAATCCAGGATGGGGTGACTTGACTGCCTCCCACCAGGTTCTGTTACCCAGAATCCCTTGCAAACATAAAACATTGTCCAAAAAAACAAATTTTCCACACATTTCTGTGGTGGAAAGTTCTGGAATCTGCGTGGATCCACAAATTTTCACCCACCCTGCGTTCCCCAAAGTCCTACGAGAAAAATGGTACCTCACTTGTGTGGGTCGGCCTAGTGCCTGCGACAGGAAACGGCGCAAAACGCAACGCGGTCACACCTCAATTTCGCAGTGAAAAATGACCCTTTTTTGGCAAAGTGCCTAGCTGTAGTTTTTGAACCCTAGCTCTGCCGGCACCTAGGGAAACCTAGCAGACCTATACATTTTTGAAAACTAGACACCCAGGGGAATCCAGGATGGGGTGACTTGACTGCCTCCCACCAGGTTCTGTTACCCAGAATCCCTTGCAAACATAAAAAATTGTCAAAAAAAACACATTTTCCCCACATTTCTGTGGTGGAAAGTTCTGGAATCTGCGTGGATCCACAAATTTCCACCCACCCCGCGTTCCCCAAAGTCTTATGAGAAAAATGGTACCTCACTTGTGTGGGTCGGCCTAGTGCCTGCGACAGGAAACGGCGCAAAACGCAACGCGGTCACACCTCAATTTCGCTGTGAAAAATGACCCTTTTTTGGCAAAGTGCCTAGCTGTAGTTTTTGAACCCTACCTCTGCCGGCATCTAGGGAAACCTAGCAAACCTATACATTTTTGAAAACTAGACACCCAGGGGAATCCAGGATGGGGTGACTTGACTGCCTCCCACCAGGTTCTGTTATTCAGAATCCCTTGCAAACATAAAAAATTGTCAAAAAAACACATTTTCCCCATATTTCTGTGGTGGAAAGTTCTGGAATCTGCGTGGATCCACAAATTTCCACCCACCCCGCGTTCCCCAAAGTCTTACGAGAAAAATGGTACCTCACTTGTGTGGGTCGGCCTAGTGCCTGCGACAGGAAACGGCGCAAAACGCAACGCGGTCACACCTCAATTTCGCAGTGAAAAATGACCCTTTTTTGGCAAAGTGCCTAGCTGTAGTTTTTGAACCCTACCTCTGCCGGCATCTAGGGAAACCTAGCAAACCTATACATTTTTGAAAACTAGACACCCAGGGGAATCCAGGATGGGGTGACTTGACTGCCTCCCACCAGGTTCTGTTATTCAGAATCCCTTGCAAACATAAAAAATTGTAAAAAAAAACACATTTTCCCCATATTTCTGTGGTGGAAAGTTCTGGAATCTGCGTGGATCCACAAATTTCCACCCACCCCGCGTTCCCCAAAGCCTTACGAGAAAAATGGTACCTCACTTGTGTGGGTCGGCCTAGTGCCTGCGACAGGAAACGGCGCAAAACGCAACGTGGTCACACCTCAATTTCGCAGTGAAAAATGACCCTTTTTTGGCAAAGAACCTAGCTGTAGTTTTTGAACCCTACCTCTGCCGGCACCTAGGGAAACCTAGCAAACCTATACATTTTTGAAAACTAGACACCCAGGGGAATCCAGGATGGGGTGACTTGACTGCCTCCCACCAGGTTCTGTTACCCAGAATTCCTTGCAAACATAAACAATTGTCCAAAAAAACAAATTTTCCACACATTTCTGTGGTGGAAAGTTCTGGAATCTGCGTGGATCCACAAATTTCCACCCACCCCGCGTTCCCCAAAGTCTTACGAGAAAAATGGTACCTCACTTGTGTGGGTCGGCCTAGTGCCTGCGACAGGAAACGGCGCAAAATGCAACGCGGTCACACCTCAATTTCGCAGTGAAAAATGACCCTTTTTGGCAAAGTGCCTAGCTGTAGTTTTTGAACCCTATCTCTGCCGGCATCTAGGGAAACCTAGCAAACCTATACATTTTTGAAAACTAGACACCCAGGGGAATCCAGGATGGGGTGACTTGACTGCCTCCCACCAGGTTCTGTTACCCAGAATCCCTTGCAAACATAAAACATTGTCCAAAAAACAAATTTTCCACACATTTCTGTGGTGGAAAGTTCTGGAATCTGCGTGGATCCACAAATTTCCACCCACCCGCGTTCCCCAAAGTCTTACGAGAAAAATGGTACCTCACTTGTGTGGGTCGGCCTAGTGCCTGCGACAGGAAACGGCGCAAAACGCAACGCGGTCACACCTCAATTTCGCAGTGAAAAATGACCCTTTTTTGGCAAAGTGCCTAGCTGTAGTTTTTGAACCCTAGCTCTGCCGGCACCTAGGGAAACCTAGCAGACCTATAAATTTTTGAAAACTAGACACCCAGGGGAATCCAGGATGGGGTGACTTGACTGCCTCCCACCAGGTTCTGTTACCCAGAATCCCTTGCAAACATAAAAATTGTCAAAAAAAACACATTTTCCCCACATTTCTGTGGTGGAAAGTTCTGGAATCTGCGTGGATCCACAAATTTCCACCCACCCCGCGTTCCCCAAAGTCTTATGAGAAAAATGGTACCTCACTTGTGTGGGTCGACCTAGTGCCTGCGACAGGAAACGGCACAAAACGCAACGCGGTCACACCTCAATTTCGCAGTGAAAAATGACCCTTTTTTGGCAAAGTGCCTAGCTGTAGTTTTTGAACCCTAGCTCTGCCGGCACCTAGGGAAACCTAGCAGACCTATACATTTTTGAAAACTAGACACCCAGGGGAATCCAGGATGGGGTGACTTGACTGCCTCCCACCAGGTTCTGTTACCCAGAATCCCTTGCAAACATAAAAAATTGTCAAAAAAACACATTTTCCCCACATTTCTGTGGTGGAAAGTTCTGGAATCTGCGTGGATCCACAAATTTCCACCCACCCCGCGTTCCCCAAAGTCTTATGAGAAAAATGGTACCTCACTTGTGTGGGTCGGCCTAGTGCCTGCGACAGGAAACGGCGCAAAACGCAACGCGGTCACACCTCAATTTCGCTGTGAAAAATGACCCTTTTTTGGCAAAGTGCCTAGCTGTAGTTTTTGAACCCTACCTCTGCCGGCATCTAGGGAAACCTAGCAAACCTATACATTTTTGAAAACTAGACACCCAGGGGAATCCAGGATGGGGTGACTTGACTGCCTCCCACCAGGTTCTGTTATTCAGAATCCCTTGCAAACATAAAAAATTGTCAAAAAAACACATTTTCCCCATATTTCTGTGGTGGAAAGTTCTGGAATCTGCGTGGATCCACAAATTTCCACCCACCCCGCGTTCCCCAAAGTCTTACGAGAAAAATGGTACCTCACTTGTGTGGGTCGGCCTAGTGCCTGCGACAGGAAACGGCGCAAAACGCAACGCGGTCACACCTCAATTTCGCAGTGAAAAATGACCCTTTTTTGGCAAAGTGCCTAGCTGTAGTTTTTGAACCCTACCTCTGCCGGCATCTAGGGAAACCTAGCAAACCTATACATTTTTGAAAACTAGACACCCAGGGGAATCCAGGATGGGGTGACTTGACTGCCTCCCACCAGGTTCTGTTATTCAGAATCCCTTGCAAACATAAAAAATTGTCAAAAAAACACATTTTCCCCATATTTCTGTGGTGGAAAGTTCTGGAATCTGCGTGGATCCACAAATTTCCACCCACCCCGCGTTCCCCAAAGCCTTACGAGAAAAATGGTACCTCACTTGTGTGGGTCGGCCTAGTGCCTGCGACAGGAAACGGCGCAAAACGCAACGTGGTCACACCTCAATTTCGCAGTGAAAAATGACCCTTTTTTGGCAAAGAACCTAGCTGTAGTTTTTGAACCCTACCTCTGCCGGCACCTAGGGAAACCTAGCAAACCTATACATTTTTGAAAACTAGACACCCAGGGGAATCCAGGATGGGGTGACTTGACTGCCTCCCACCAGGTTCTGTTACCCAGAATTCCTTGCAAACATAAACAATTGTCCAAAAAAACAAATTTTCCACACATTTCTGTGGTGGAAAGTTCTGGAATCTGCGTGGATCCACAAATTTCCACCCACCCCGCGTTCCCCAAAGTCTTACGAGAAAAATGGTACCTCACTTGTGTGGGTCGGCCTAGTGCCTGCGACAGGAAACGGCGCAAAATGCAACGCGGTCACACCTCAATTTCGCAGTGAAAAATGACCCTTTTTGGCAAAGTGCCTAGCTGTAGTTTTTGAACCCTATCTCTGCCGGCATCTAGGGAAACCTAGCAAACCTATACATTTTTGAAAACTAGACACCCAGGGGAATCCAGGATGGGGTGACTTGACTGCCTCCCACCAGGTTCTGTTACCCAGAATCCCTTGCAAACATAAAACATTGTCCAAAAAACAAATTTTCCACACATTTCTGTGGTGGAAAGTTCTGGAATCTGCGTGGATCCACAAATTTCCACCCACCCGCGTTCCCCAAAGTCTTACGAGAAAAATGGTACCTCACTTGTGTGGGTCGGCCTAGTGCCTGCGACAGGAAACGGCGCAAAACGCAACGCGGTCACACCTCAATTTCGCAGTGAAAAATGACCCTTTTTTGGCAAAGTGCCTAGCTGTAGTTTTTGAACCCTAGCTCTGCCGGCACCTAGGGAAACCTAGCAGACCTATAAATTTTTGAAAACTAGACACCCAGGGGAATCCAGGATGGGGTGACTTGACTGCCTCCCACCAGGTTCTGTTACCCAGAATCCCTTGCAAACATAAAAAATTGTCAAAAAAAACACATTTTCCCCACATTTCTGTGGTGGAAAGTTCTGGAATCTGCGTGGATCCACAAATTTCCACCCACCCCGCGTTCCCCAAAGTCTTATGAGAAAAATGGTACCTCACTTGTGTGGGTCGACCTAGTGCCTGCGACAGGAAACGGCACAAAACGCAACGCGGTCACACCTCAATTTCGCAGTGAAAAATGACCCTTTTTTGGCAAAGTGCCTAGCTGTAGTTTTTGAACCCTAGCTCTGCCGGCACCTAGGGAAACCTAGCAGACCTATACATTTTTGAAAACTAGACACCCAGGGGAATCCAGGATGGGGTGACTTGACTGCCTCCCACCAGGTTCTGTTACCCAGAATCCCTTGCAAACATAAAAAATTGTCAAAAAAAACACATTTTCCCCACATTTCTGTGGTGGAAAGTTCTGGAATCTGCGTGGATCCACAAATTTCCACCCACCCCGCGTTCCCCAAAGTCTTATGAGAAAAATGGTACCTCACTTGTGTGGGTCGGCCTAGTGCCTGCGACAGGAAACGGCGCAAAACGCAACGCGGTCACACCTCAATTTTGCAGTGAAAAATGACCCTTTTTTGGCAAAGTGCCTAGCTGTAGTTTTTGAACCCTACCTCTGCCGGCATCTAGGGAAACCTAGCAAACCTATACATTTTTGAAAACTAGACACCCAGGGGAATCCAGGATGGGGTGACTTGACTGCCTCCCACCAGGTTCTGTTATTCAGAATCCCTTGCAAACATAAAAAATTGTCAAAAAAAACACATTTTCCCCATATTTCTGTGGTGGAAAGTTCTGGAATCTGCGTGGATCCACAAATTTCCACCCACCCCGCGTTCCCCAAAGTCTTACGAGAAAAATGGTACCTCACTTGTGTGGGTCGGCCTAGTGCCTGCGACAGGAAACGGCGCAAAACGCAACGCGGTCACACCTCAATTTCGCAGTGAAAAATGACCCTTTTTTGGCAAAGTGCCTAGCTGTAGTTTTTGAACCCTACCTCTTCCGGCATCTAGGGAAACCTAGCAAACCTATACATTTTTGAAAACTAGACACCCAGGGGAATCCAGGATGGGGTGACTTGACTGCCTCCCACCAGGTTCTGTTATTCAGAATCCCTTGCAAACATAAAAAATTGTCAAAAAAAACACATTTTCCCCATATTTCTGTGGTGGAAAGTTCTGGAATCTGCGTGGATCCACAAATTTCCACCCACCCCGCGTTCCCCAAAGTCTTACGAGAAAAATGGTACCTCACTTGTGTGGGTCGGCCTAGTGCCTGCGACAGGAAACGGCGCAAAACGCAACGTGGTCACACCTCAATTTCGCAGTGAAAAATGACCCTTTTTTGGCAAAGAACCTAGCTGTAGTTTTTGAACCCTACCTCTGCCGGCACCTAGGGAAACCTAGCAAACCTATACATTTTTGAAAACTAGACACCCAGGGGAATCCAGGATGGGGTGACTTGACTGCCTCCCACCAGGTTCTGTTACCCAGAATTCCTTGCAAACATAAACAATTGTCCAAAAAAACAAATTTTCCACACATTTCTGTGGTGGAAAGTTCTGGAATCTGCGTGGATCCACAAATTTCCACCCACCCCGCGTTCCCCAAAGTCTTACGAGAAAAATGGTACCTCACTTGTGTGGGTCGGCCTAGTGCCTGCGACAGGAAACGGCGCAAAACGCAACGCGGTCACACCTCAATTTCGCAGTGAAAAATGACCCTTTTTGGCAAAGTGCCTAGCTGTAGTTTTTGAACCCTACCTCTGCCGGCATCTAGGGAAACCTAGCAAACCTATACATTTTTGAAAACTAGACACCCAGGGGAATCCAGGATGGGGTGACTTGACTGCCTCCCACCAGGTTCTGTTACCCAGAATCCCTTGCAAACATAAAACATTGTCCAAAAAACACATTTTCCACACATTTCTGTGGTGGAAAGTTCTGGAATCTGCGTGGATCCACAAATTTCCACCCACCCGCGTTCCCCAAAGTCTTACGAGAAAAATGGTACCTCACTTGTGTGGGTCGGCCTAGTGCCTGCGACAGGAAACGGCGCAAAACGCAACGCGGTCACACCTCAATTTCGCAGTGAAAAATGACCCTTTTTTGGCAAAGTGCCTAGCTGTAGTTTTTGAACCCTAGCTCTGCCGGCACCTAGGGAAACCTAGCAGACCTATACATTTTTGAAAACTAGACACCCAGGGGAATCCAGGATGGGGTGACTTGACTGCCTCCCACCAGGTTCTGTTACCCAGAATCCCTTGCAAACATAAAAAATTGTCAAAAAAAACACATTTTCCCCACATTTCTGTGGTGGAAAGTTCTGGAATCTGCGTGGATCCACAAATTTCCACCCACCCCGCGTTCCCCAAAGTCTTATGAGAAAAATGGTACCTCACTTGTGTGGGTCGACCTAGTGCCTGCGACAGGAAACGGCGCAAAACGCAACGTGGTCACACCTCAATTTCGCAGTGAAAAATGACCCTTTTTTGGCAAAGTGCCTAGCTGTAGTTTTTGAACCCTAGCTCTGCCGGCACCTAGGGAAACCTAGCAGACCTATAAATTTTTGAAAACTAGACACCCAGGGGAATCCAGGATGGGGTGACTTGACTGCCTCCCACCAGGTTCTGTTACCCAGAATCCCTTGCAAACATAAAAAATTGTCAAAAAAACACATTTTCCCCACATTTCTGTGGTGGAAAGTTCTGGAATCTGCGTGGATCCACAAATTTCCACCCACCCCGCGTTCCCCAAAGTCTTATGAGAAAAATGGTACCTCACTTGTGTGGGTCGACCTAGTGCCTGCGACAGGAAACGGCACAAAACGCAACGCGGTCACACCTCAATTTCGCAGTGAAAAATGACCCTTTTTTGGCAAAGTGCCTAGCTGTAGTTTTTGAACCCTAGCTCTGCCGGCACCTAGGGAAACCTAGCAGACCTATACATTTTTGAAAACTAGACACCCAGGGGAATCCAGGATGGGGTGACTTGACTGCCTCCCACCAGGTTCTGTTACCCAGAATCCCTTGCAAACATAAAAAATTGTCAAAAAAAACACATTTTCCCCACATTTCTGTGGTGGAAAGTTCTGGAATCTGCGTGGATCCACAAATTTCCACCCACCCCGCGTTCCCCAAAGTCTTATGAGAAAAATGGTACCTCACTTGTGTGGGTCGGCCTAGTGCCTGCGACAGGAAACGGCGCAAAACGCAACGCGGTCACACCTCAATTTTGCAGTGAAAAATGACCCTTTTTTGGCAAAGTGCCTAGCTGTAGTTTTTGAACCCTACCTCTGCCGGCATCTAGGGAAACCTAGCAAACCTATACATTTTTGAAAACTAGACACCCAGGGGAATCCAGGATGGGGTGACTTGACTGCCTCCCACCAGGTTCTGTTATTCAGAATCCCTTGCAAACATAAAAAATTGTCAAAAAAAACACATTTTCCCCATATTTCTGTGGTGGAAAGTTCTGGAATCTGCGTGGATCCACAAATTTCCACCCACCCCGCGTTCCCCAAAGTCTTACGAGAAAAATGGTACCTCACTTGTGTGGGTCGGCCTAGTGCCTGCGACAGGAAACGGCGCAAAACGCAACGCGGTCACACCTCAATTTCGCAGTGAAAAATGACCCTTTTTGGCAAAGTGCCTAGCTGTAGTTTTTGAACCCTACCTCTTCCGGCATCTAGGGAAACCTAGCAAACCTATACATTTTTGAAAACTAGACACCCAGGGGAATCCAGGATGGGGTGACTTGACTGCCTCCCACCAGGTTCTGTTATTCAGAATCCCTTGCAAACATAAAAAATTGTCAAAAAAACACATTTTCCCCATATTTCTGTGGTGGAAAGTTCTGGAATCTGCGTGGATCCACAAATTTCCACCCACCCCGCGTTCCCCAAAGTCTTACGAGAAAAATGGTACCTCACTTGTGTGGGTCGGCCTAGTGCCTGCGACAGGAAACGGCGCAAAACGCAACGTGGTCACACCTCAATTTCGCAGTGAAAAATGACCCTTTTTTGGCAAAGAACCTAGCTGTAGTTTTTGAACCCTACCTCTGCCGGCACCTAGGGAAACCTAGCAAACCTATACATTTTTGAAAACTAGACACCCAGGGGAATCCAGGATGGGGTGACTTGACTGCCTCCCACCAGGTTCTGTTACCCAGAATTCCTTGCAAACATAAACAATTGTCCAAAAAAACAAATTTTCCACACATTTCTGTGGTGGAAAGTTCTGGAATCTGCGTGGATCCACAAATTTCCACCCACCCCGCGTTCCCCAAAGTCTTACGAGAAAAATGGTACCTCACTTGTGTGGGTCGGCCTAGTGCCTGCGACAGGAAACGGCGCAAAACGCAACGCGGTCACACCTCAATTTCGCAGTGAAAAATGACCCTTTTTTGGCAAAGTGCCTAGCTGTAGTTTTTGAACCCTACCTCTGCCGGCATCTAGGGAAACCTAGCAAACCTATACATTTTTGAAAACTAGACACCCAGGGGAATCCAGGATGGGGTGACTTGACTGCCTCCCACCAGGTTCTGTTACCCAGAATCCCTTGCAAACATAAAACATTGTCCAAAAAAACACATTTTCCACACATTTCTGTGGTGGAAAGTTCTGGAATCTGCGTGGATCCACAAATTTCCACCCACCCGCGTTCCCCAAAGTCTTACGAGAAAAATGGTACCTCACTTGTGTGGGTCGGCCTAGTGCCTGCGACAGGAAACGGCGCAAAACGCAACGCGGTCACACCTCAATTTCGCAGTGAAAAATGACCCTTTTTGGCAAAGTGCCTAGCTGTAGTTTTTGAACCCTAGCTCTGCCGGCACCTAGGGAAACCTAGCAGACCTATACATTTTTGAAAACTAGACACCCAGGGGAATCCAGGATGGGGTGACTTGACTGCCTCCCACCAGGTTCTGTTACCCAGAATCCCTTGCAAACATAAAAAATTGTCAAAAAAACACATTTTCCCCACATTTCTGTGGTGGAAAGTTCTGGAATCTGCGTGGATCCACAAATTTCCACCCACCCCGCGTTCCCCAAAGTCTTATGAGAAAAATGGTACCTCACTTGTGTGGGTCGACCTAGTGCCTGCGACAGGAAACGGCACAAAACGCAACGCGGTCACACCTCAATTTCGCAGTGAAAAATGACCCTTTTTTGGCAAAGTGCCTAGCTGTAGTTTTTGAACCCTACCTCTGCCGGCACCTAGGGAAACCTAGCAAACCTATACATTTTTGAAAACTAGACACCCAGGGGAATCCAGGATGGGGTGACTTGACTGCCTCCCACCAGGTTCTGTTACCCAGAATCCCTTGCAAACATAAAAAATTGTCAAAAAAAACACATTTTCCCCACATTTCTGTGGTGGAAAGTTCTGGAATCTGCGTGGATCCACAAATTTCCACCCACCCCGCGTTCCCCAAAGTCTTACGAGAAAAATGGTACCTCACTTGTGTGGGTCGGCCTAGTGCCTACGACAGGAAACGGCGCAAAACGCAACGTGGTCACACCTCAATTTCGCAGTGAAAAATGACCCTTTTTTGGCAAAGTGCCTAGCTGCAGTTTTTGAACCCTAGCTCTGCCGGCACCTAGGGAAACCTAGCAAACCTATACATTTTTGAAAACTAGACACCCAGGGGAATCCAGGATGGGGTGACTTGACTGCCTCCCACCAGGTTCTGTTACCCAGAATCCCTTGCAAACATAAAAAATTGTCCCAAAAAACACATTTTCCCCACATTTCTGTGGTGGAAAGTTCTGGAATCTGCGTGGATCCACAAATTTCCACCCACCCCGCGTTCCCCAAAGTCTTACGAGAAAAATGGTACCTCACTTGTGTGGGTCTGCCTAGTGCCTGCGACAGGAAACGGCGCAAAACGCAACGTGGTCACACCTCAATTTCGCAGTGAAAAATGACCCTTTTTTGGCAAAGTGCCTACCTGTAGTTTTTGAACCCTAGCTCTGCAGGCACCTAGGGAAACCTAGCAAACCTATACATTTTTGAAAACTAGACACCCAGGGGAATCCAGGATGGGGTGACTTGACTGCCTCCCACCAGGTTCTGTTACCCAGAATCCCTTGCAAACATAAAAAATTGTCCAAAAAAACACATTTTCCCCACATTTCTGTGGTGGAAAGTTCTGGAATCTGCGTGGATCCACAAATTTCCACCCACCCCGCGTTCCCCAAAGTCTTACGATAAAAATGGTACCTCACTTGTGTGGGTCGGCCTAGTGCCTGCGACAGGAAACGGCGCAAAACGCAACATGGTCACACCTCAATTTCGCAGTGAAAAATGACCCTTTTTTGGCAAAGTGCCTTGCTGTAGTTTTTGAACCCTACCTCTGCCGGCACCTAGGGAAACCTAGCAAACCTATACATTTTTGAAAATTAGACACCCAGGGGAATCCATTATGGGGTGACTTGACTGCCTCCCACCAGGTTCTGTTACCCAGAATCCCTTGCAAACATAAAAAATTGTCCAAAAAAACACATTTTCCACACATTTCTGTGGTGGAAAGTTCTGGAATCTGCGTGGATCCACAAATTTCCACCCACCCCGCGTTCCCCAAAGTCTTACGAGAAAAATGGTACCTCACTTGTGTGGGTCGGCCTAGTGCCTGCGACAGGAAACGGCGCAAAACGCAACGCGGTCACACCTCAATTTCGCAGTGAAAAATGACCCTTTTTTGGCAAAGTGCCTAGCTGTAGTTTTTGAACCCTACCTCTGCCGGCATCTAGGGAAACCTAGCAAACCTATACATTTTTGAAAACTAGACACCCAGGGGAATCCAGGATGGGGTGACTTGACTGCCTCCCACCAGGTTCTGTTACCCAGAATCCCTTGCAAACATAAAAAATTGTCAAAAAAAACACATTTTCCCCATATTTCTGTGGTGGAAAGTTCTGGAATCTGCGTGGATCCACAAATTTCCACCCACCCCGCGTTCCCCAAAGTCTTACGAGAAAAATGGTACCTCACTTGTGTGGGTCGGCCTAGTGCCTGCGACAGGAAACGGCGCAAAACGCAACGTGGTCACACCTCAATTTCGCAGTGAAAAATGACCCTTTTTTGGCAAAGTGCCTAGCTGTAGTTTTTGAACCCTACCTCTGCCGGCACCTAGGGAAACCTAGCAAACCTATACATTTTTGAAAACTAGACACCCAGGGGAATCCAGGATGGGGTAACTTGACTGCCTCCCACCAGGTTCTGTTACCCAGAATTCCTTGCAAACATAAACAATTGTCCAAAAAAACAAATTTTCCACACATTTCTGTGGTGGAAAGTTCTGGAATCTGCGTGGATCCACAAATTTCCACCCACCCCGCGTTCACCAAAGTCTTACGAGAAAAATGGTACCTCACTTGTGTGGGTCGGCCTAGTGCCTGCGACAGGAAACGGCGCAAAACGCAACGCGGTCACACCTCAATTTCGCAGTGAAAAATGACCCTTTTTGGCAAAGTGCCTAGCTGTAGTTTTTGAACCCTACCTCTGCCGGCATCTAGGGAAACCTAGCAAACCTATACATTTTTGAAAACTAGACACCCAGGGGAATCCAGGATGGGGTGACTTGACTGCCTCCCACCAGGTTCTGTTACCCAGAATCCCTTGCAAACATAAAAAATTGTCCAAAAAAACAAATTTTCCACACATTTCTGTGGTGGAAAGTTCTGGAATCTGTGTGGATCCACAAATTTCCACCCACCCCGCGTTCCCCAAAGTCTTACGAGAAAAATGGTACCTCACTTGTGTGGGTCGGCCTAGTGCCTGCGACAGGAAACGGCGCAAAACGCAACGCGGTCACACCTCAATTTCGCAGTGAAAAATGACCCTTTTTTGGCAAAGTGCCTAGCTGTAGTTTTTGAACCCTAGCTCTGCCGTCACCTAGGGAAACCTAGCAAACCTATACATTTTTGAAAACTAGACACCCAGGGGAATCCAGGATGGGGTGACTTGACTGCCTCCCACCAGGTTTTGTTACCCAGAATCCCTTGCAAACATAAAAAATTGTCAAAAAAACCACATTTTCCCCACATTTCTGTGGTGGAAAGTTCTGGAATCTGCGTGGATCCACAAATTTACACCCACCCCACGTTCCCCAAAGTCTTACGAGAAAAATGGTACCTCACTTGTGTGGGTCGGCCTAGTGCCTGCGACAGGAAACGGCGCAAAACGCAACGGGGTCACACCTCAATTTCGCAGTGAAAAATGACCCTTTTTGGCAAAGTGCCTAGCTGTAGTTTTTTAACCCTACCTCTGCCGGCACCTAGGGAAACCTAGCATACACACACATTTCTGAAAAGTAGACACCCGGGGGCTTCCAGGGAAGTATGGCTTGCGTGGATCCCCCAACGTTCTCTTACCCAGAATCCCCTGCAAACCTCAATTTTAGCTGAAAAAATCACTTTTTCCACACATTTGTGTGTGGGAAAGTGTGGCATCACTGGCCTCACACAAATTTCCTACCACCCAGCGTTCCCCCAGGTCTCCCGATAAAAATGGTGCCTCACTTGTGTGGGAGGCCCAAGTACCCGCGACAGGCAAGGGCCCACAACGTAGTGATGCGACCTCAAAATTGCCTATCTCAAAACCACCTGGTTTTGCAAGGGTGGTCACCTGGGTTTTTGGCCCCGTGCTCGGCGGCCATCTAGGGAAACCTACCAAACCCACACATTTCTGAAAAGTAGACACCCGGGGGCTTCCAGGGAGGTATGGCTTGCGTGGATCACCCAACGTTTCCTTACCCAGAATCCCTTGCAAACCTCAATTTTAGCTGAAAAAATCACTTTTTTCACACATTTGTGTGTGGGAAAGTGTGGCATCACTGGCCTCACACAAATTTCCTACCACCCAGCGTTCCCCCAGGTCTCCCGATAAAAATGGTGGCTCACTTGTGTGGGTCGGCCTAGTGCCTGCGACAGGAAACGGCGCAAAACGCAACGCGGTCACACCTCAATTTCGCAGTGAAAAATGACCCTTTTTTGGCAAAGTGCCTAGCTGTAGTTTTTGAACCCTAGCTCTGCCGGCACCTAGGGAAACCTAGCAGACCTATACATTTTTGAAAACTAGACACCCAGGGGAATCCAGGATGGGGTGACTTGACTGCCTCCCACCAGGTTCTGTTACCCAGAATCCCTTGCAAACATAAAAAATTGTCAAAAAAACACATTTTCCCCACATTTCTGTGGTGGAAAGTTCTGGAATCTGCGTGGATCCACAAATTTCCACCCACCCCGCGTTCCCCAAAGTCTTATGAGAAAAATGGTACCTCACTTGTGTGGGTCGACCTAGTGCCTGCGACAGGAAACGGCACAAAACGCAACGCGGTCACACCTCAATTTCGCAGTGAAAAATGACCCTTTTTTGGCAAAGTGCCTAGCTGTAGTTTTTGAACCCTACCTCTGCCGGCACCTAGGGAAACCTAGCAAACCTATACATTTTTGAAAACTAGACACCCAGGGGAATCCAGGATGGGGTGACTTGACTGCCTCCCACCAGGTTCTGTTACCCAGAATCCCTTGCAAACATAAAAAATTGTCCACAAAAACACATTTTCCCCACATTTCTGTGGTGGAAAGTTCTGGAATCTGCGTGGATCCACAAATTTCCACCCACCCCGCGTCCCCCAAAGTCTTACGAGAAAAATGGTACCTCACTTGTGTGGGTCGGCCTAGTGCCTACGACAGGAAACGGCGCAAAACGCAACGTGGTCACACCTCAATTTCGCAGTGAAAAATGACCCTTTTTTGGCAAAGTGCCTAGCTGCAGTTTTTGAACCCTAGCTCTGCCGGCACCTAGGGAAACCTAGCAAACCTATACATTTTTGAAAACTAGACACCCAGGGGAATCCAGGATGGGGTGACTTGACTGCCTCCCACCAGGTTCTGTTACCCAGAATCCCTTGCAAACATAAAAAATTGTCCCAAAAAACACATTTTCCCCACATTTCTGTGGTGGAAAGTTCTGGAATCTGCGTGGATCCACAAATTTCCACCCACCCCGCGTTCCCCAAAGTCTTACGAGAAAAATGGTACCTCACTTGTGTGGGTCTGCCTAGTGCCTGCGACAGGAAACGGCGCAAAACGCAACGTGGTCACACCTCAATTTCGCAGTGAAAAATGACCCTTTTTTGGCAAAGTGCCTAGCTGTAGTTTTTGAACCCTAGCTCTGCAGGCACCTAGGGAAACCTAGCAAACCTATACATTTTTGAAAACTAGACACCCAGGGGAATCCAGGATGGGGTGACTTGACTGCCTCCCACCAGGTTCTGTTACCCAGAATCCCTTGCAAACATAAAAAATTGTCCAAAAAAACACATTTTCCCCACATTTCTGTGGTGGAAAGTTCTGGAATCTGCGTGGATCCACAAATTTCCACCCACCCCGCGTTCCCCAAAGTCTTACGATAAAAATGGTACCTCACTTGTGTGGGTCGGCCTAGTGCCTGCGACAGGAAACGGCGCAAAGCGCAACGTGGTCACACCTCAATTTCGCAGTGAAAAATGACCCTTTTTTGGCAAAGTGCCTTGCTGTAGTTTTTGAACCCTACCTCTGCCGGCACCTAGGGAAACCTAGCAAACCTATACATTTTTGAAAACTAGACACCCAGGGGAATCCATTATGGGGTGACTTGACTGCCTCCCACCAGGTTCTGTTACCCAGAATCCCTTGCAAACATAAAAAATTGTCCAAAAAAACACATTTTCCACACATTTCTGTGGTGGAAAGTTCTGGAATCTGCGTGGATCCACAAATTTCCACCCACCCCGCGTTCCCCAAAGTCTTACGAGAAAAATGGTACCTCACTTGTGTGGGTCGGCCTAGTGCCTGCGACAGGAAACGGCGCAAAACGCAACGCGGTCACACCTCAATTTCGCAGTGAAAAATGACCCTTTTTTGGCAAAGTGCCTAGCTGTAGTTTTTGAACCCTACCTCTGCCGGCATCTAGGGAAACCTAGCAAACCTATACATTTTTGAAAACTAGACACCCAGGGGAATCCAGGATGGGGTGACTTGACTGCCTCCCACCAGGTTCTGTTACCCAGAATCCCTTGCAAACATAAAAAATTGTCAAAAAAACACATTTTCCCCATATTTCTGTGGTGGAAAGTTCTGGAATCTGCGTGGATCCACAAATTTCCACCCACCCCGCGTTCCCCAAAGTCTTACGAGAAAAATGGTACCTCACTTGTGTGGGTCTGCCTAGTACCTGCGACAGGAAACGGCGCAAAACGCAACGTGGTCACACCTCAATTTCGCAGTGAAAAATGACCCTTTTTTGGCAAAGTGCCTAGCTGTAGTTTTTGAACCCTAGCTCTGCAGGCACCTAGGGAAACCTAGCAAACCTATACATTTTTGAAAACTAGACACCCAGGGGAATCCAGGATGGGGTGACTTGACTGCCTCCCACCAGGTTCTGTTACCCAGAATCCCTTGCAAACATAAAAAATTGTCCAAAAAAACACATTTTCCCCACATTTCTGTGGTGGAAAGTTCTGGAATCTGCGTGGATCCACAAATTTCCACCCACCCCGCGTTCCCCAAAGTCTTACGATAAAAATGGTACCTCACTTGTGTGGGTCGGCCTAGTCCCTGCGACAGGAAACGGCGCAAAACGCAACGTGGTCACACCTCAATTTCGCAGTGAAAAATGACCCTTTTTTGGCAAAGTGCCTTGCTGTAGTTTTTGAACCCTACCTCTGCCGGCACCTAGGGAAACCTAGCAAACCTATACATTTTTGAAAACTAGACACCCAGGGGAATCCATTATGGGGTGACTTGACTGCCTCCCACCAGGTTCTGTTACCCAGAATCCCTTGCAAACATAAAACATTGTCCAAAAAACACATTTTCCACACATTTCTGTGGTGGAAAGTTCTGGAATCTGCGTGGATCCACAAATTTCCACCCACCCCGCGTTCCCCAAAGTCTTACGAGAAAAATGGTACCTCACTTGTGTGGGTCGGCCTAGTGCCTGCGACAGGAAACGGCGCAAAACGCAACGCGGTCACACCTCAATTTCGCAGTGAAAAATGACCCTTTTTTGGCAAAGTGCCTAGCTGTAGTTTTTGAACCCTACCTCTGCCGGCATCTAGGAAACCTAGCAAACCTATACATTTTTGAAAACTAGACACCCAGGGGAATCCAGGATGGGGTGACTTGACTGCCTCCCACCAGGTTCTGTTACCCAGAATCCCTTGCAAACATAAAAATTGTCCAAAAAAACAAATTTTCCACACATTTCTGTGGTGGAAAGTTCTGGAATCTGCGTGGATCCACAAATTTCCACCCACCCCGCGTTCCCCAAAGTCTTACGAGAAAAATGGTACCTCACTTGTGTGGGTCGGCCTAGTGCCTGCGACAGGAAACGGCGCAAACGCAACGCGGTCACACCTCAATTTCGCAGTGAAAAATGACCCTTTTTTGGCAAAGTGCCTAGCTGTAGTTTTTGAACCCTAGCTCTGCCGGCACCTAGGGAAACCTAGCAAACCTATACATTTTTGAAAACTAGACACCCAGGGGAATCCAGGATGGGGGACTTGACTGCCTCCCACCAGGTTTTGTTACCCAGAATCCCTTGCAAACATAAAAATTGTCAAAAAACCACATTTTCCCCACATTTCTGTGGTGGAAAGTTCTGGAATCTGCGTGGATCCACAAATTTACACCCACCCCACGTTCCCCAAAGTCTTACGAGAAAAATGGTACCTCACTTGTGTGGGTCGGCCTAGTGCCTGCGACAGGAAACGGCGCAAAACGCAACGGGGTCACACCTCAATTTCGCAGTGAAAAATGACCCTTTTTTGGCAAAGTGCCTAGCTGTAGTTTTTTGAACCCTACCTCTGCCGGCACCTAGGGAAACCTAGCAAACACACACATTTCTGAAAAGTAGACACCTGGGGGCTTCCAGGGAAGTATGGCTTGCGTGGATCCCCCAACGTTTCCTTACCCAGAATCCCCTGCAAACCTCAATTTTAGCTGAAAAAATCACTTTTTTCACACATTTGTGTGTGGGAAAGTGTGGCATCACTGGCCTCACACAAATTTCCTACCACCCAGCGTTCCCCCAGGTCTCCCGATAAAAATGGTGCCTCACTTGTGTGGGAGGCCCAAGTACCCGCGACAGGCAAGGGCCCACAACGTAGTGATGCGACCTCAAAATTGCCTATCTCAAAACCACCTGGTTTTGCAAGGAGTCACCTGGGTTTTGGCCCGTGCTCGGCGGCCATCTAGGGAAACCTACCAAACCCACACATTTCTGAAAAGTAGACACCCGGGGGCTTCCAGGGAGGTATGGCTTGCGTGGATCACCCAACGTTTCCTTACCCAGAATCCCTTGCAAACCTCAATTTTAGCTGAAAAATCACTTTTTTCACACATTTGTGTGTGGGAAAGTGTGGCATCACTGGCCTCACACAAATTTCCTACCACCCAGCGTTCCCCCAGGTCTCCCGATAAAAATGGTGGCTCACTTGTGTGGGAGGCCCAAGTACCCGCGACAGGCAAGGGCCCACAACGTAGTGAGGCGACCTCAAAATGGCCTTTCACAAAACCACCTGGTTTTGCAAGGGAGTCACCTGGGTTTTTGGCCCTGTGCTCGGCGGCCATCTAGGGAAACCTACCAAACCCACACATTTCTGAAAAGTAGACACCCGGGGGCTTCCAGGGAGGTATGGCTTGCGTGGATCCCCCAACGTTTCCTTACCCAGAATCCCTTGCAAACCTCAATTTTAGCTGAAAAAATCACTTTTTCACACATTTGTGTGTGGGAAAGTGTGGCATCACTGGCCTCACACAAATTTCCTACCACCCAGCGTTCCCCCAGGTCTCCCGATAAAAATGGTGCCTCACTTGTGTGGGAGGCCCAAGTACCCGCGACAGGCAAGGGCCCACAACGTAGTGAGGCGACCTCAAAATTGCCTATCTCAAAACCACCTGGTTTTGCAAGGGAGTCACCTGGGTTTTTGGCCCGTGCTCGGCGGCCATCTAGGTAAACCTACCAAACCCACACATTTCTGAAAAGTAGACACCCGGGGGCTTCCAGGGAGGTATGGCTTGCGTGGATCCCCCAACGTTTCCTTACCCAGAATCCCTTGCAAACCTCAATTTTAGCTGAAAAAATCACTTTTTTCACACATTTTTGTGTGGGAAAGTGTGGCATCACTGGCCTCACACAAATTTCCTACCACCCAGCGTTCCCCCAGGTCTCCCGATAAAAATGGTGCCTCACTTGTGTGGGAGGCCCAAGTACCCGCGACAGGCAAGGACACAAAACGTTTTGAGGCAACATCAACATTACCTATCAAAAAAATTTTTGGGCCCTTGCCAGTGATGCCACACTTTCCCACACAAAAATGTGTGAAAAAAGTGATTTTTTCAGCTAAAAGTGAGGTTTGCAGGGGATTCTGGGTAAGGAAACGTTGGGGGATCCACGCAAGCCATACCTCCCTGGAAGCCCCCGGGTGTCTACTTTTCAGAAATGTGTGGGTTTGGTAGGTTTCCCTAGATGGCCGCCGAGCACAGGGCCAAAACCCAGGTGACCCCCTTGCAAAACCAGGTGGTTTTGTGAAAGGCCATTTTGAGGTCGCCTCACTACGTTGTGGGCCCTTGCCTGTCGCGGGTACTTGGGCCTCCCACACAAGTGAGGCACCATTTTTATCGGGAGACCTGGGGGAACGCTGGGTGGTAGGAAATTTGTGTGAGGCCAGTGATGCCACACTTTCCCACACAAAAATGTGTGAAAAAAGTGATTTTTTTCAGCTAAAAGTGAGGTTTGCAGGGGATTCTGGGTAAGGAAACGTTGGGGGATCCACGCAAGCCATACCTCCCTGGAAGCCCCCGGGTGTCTACTTTTCAGAAATGTGTGGGTTTGGTAGGTTTCCCTAGATGGCCGCCGAGCACAGAGCCAAAAACCCAGGTGACCCCCCTTGCAAAACCAGGTGGTTTTGTGAAAGGCCATTTTGAGGTCGCCTCACTACGTTGTGGGCCCTTGCCTGATGCGGGTACTTGGGCCTCCCACACAAGTGAGGCACCATTTTTATCGGGAGACCTGGGGGAACGCTGGGTGGTAGGAAATTTGTGTGAGGCCAGTGATGCCACACTTTCCCACACAAAAATGTGTGAAAAAAGTGATTTTTTCAGCTAAAAGTGAGGTTTGCAGGGTATTCTGGGTAAGGAAACGTTGGGGGATCCACGCAAGCCATACCTCCCTGGAAGCCCCCGGGTGTCTACTTTTCAGAAATGTGTGGGTTTGGTAGGTTTCCCTAGATGGCCGCCGAGCACAGGGCCAAAAACCCAGGTGACCCCCTTGCAAAACCAGGTGGTTTTGTGAAAGCCCATTTTGAGGTCGCCTCACTACGTTGTGGGCCCTTGCCTGTCGCGGGTACTTGGGCCTCCCACACAAGTGAGGCACCATTTTTATCGGGAGACCTGGGGGAACGCTGGGTGGTAGGACATTTGTGTGAGGCCAGTGATGCCACACTTTCCCACACAAAAATGTGTGAAAAAGTGATTTTTTCAGCTAAAAGTGAGGTTTGCAGGGGATTCTGGGTAAGGAAACGTTGGGGGATCCACGCAAGCCATACCTCCCTGGAAGCCCCGGGTGTCTACTTTTCAGAAATGTGTGGGTTTGGTAGGTTTCCCTAGATGGCCGCCGAGCACAGGGCCAAAAACCCAGGTGACCCCCTTGCAAAACCAGGTGGTTTTGTGAAAGGCCATTTTGAGGTCGCCTCACTACGTTGTGGGGCCTTGCCTGTCGCGGGTACTTGGGCCTCCCACACAAGTGAGGCACCATTTTTATCGGGAGACCTGGGGGAACGCTGGGTGGTAGGAAATTTGTGTGAGGCCAGTGATGCCACACTTTCCCACACAAAAATGTGTGAAAAAAGTGATTTTTTCAGCTAAAAGTGAGGTTTGCAGGGGATTCTGGGTAAGGAAACGTTGGGGGATCCACGCAAGCCATACCTCCCTGGAAGCCCCCAGGTGTCTACTTTTCAGAAATGTGTGGGTTTGGTAGGTTTCCCTATGTGGCCGCCGAGCCCCGGGCCAAAAACCCAGGTGACCCCCTTGCAAAACCAGGTCATAATGAGATAATGTGTTGTTTATTTCTGCAGCGTGAAAATTTTGGCACAATATTGCAAGGAAAATGTGACAGACATTTTGAGGTTTGCAGGACATTGTGGGTACCATAACTTGTTGGGATCCACAAGAGAGATATCACCATGTACTCCCATGGGTGTTTCGTTTACGACAATATCTACAGTTGGTAGGTTATTCTTAGACGGAATGTACACCTTGGCAGACAGACTAAAAAGACAAAGATTACTGCACAGCCATCTATTCCTCAAGCACACACACATACTGGTTGGATTTGGCACGAGGGCAAGTGATGGTTCAGTATATACAATTTTATTAACAAGAGATTTCACAAAAATGAAATGCACTGTCAATAATTGAAAGGACAAAAACGGAACCAGTGACTCGCAGCTCGTGAGCTGTAAAGCCACGTCAAGGCCCCAACCGCTTTACAGGCCATTCACACACCTTTCATACGTGATACACACAAGACCATTCACACCCCCAGGCACGAAACAAACACATTACAACATTCACAAAAAGGGACAAGGTACACCCTGCTTGAGAAAGACAAAAAAAAATATTACTGCACAGCCATCTAATCCTCAAGCACACACACACATACTGGTTGGATTTGGCACGAGGGTGAGTGATGGTTCAGTATATACAAATGTATTAACAAGTGATTTCACAAAAATGAAATGCACTGTTAATAATTGAAAGGACGAGAAACTGAACCATTGACTCACAGCTCGTGAGCTGTAAAGCCACGACAAGGCACCAACCTCTTTACAGGCCATTCATACACCTTTCATACGTGTGACAAATACAAAACCATTCACACCACCAGCCGCGGGCCCATCACATTACAACACTCACACCAGCAGACAGCGCCATTCAAGGGCCCATCACTTTCACGCGCCCACATTCCTAACACAGCAACCACACAAGCTGATGGATTGCGTGGAGTGTCGCTCGGCTAGCAGTGTGTGTAGTGACCAGCAGCAAGTCACTACTCACACACTGCCAGCCGAGCGCCAGTCCACGCACACCGCCAGCCAAGCGCCACTCCACGCACACCGCCAGCCAAGCGCCACTCCACGCACACCGCCAGCCTAGCGCCACTCCACGCACACCGCCAGCCTAGCGCCACTCCACGCACACCGCCAGCCTAGCGCTACTCCACGCACACCGCCAGCCTAGCGCCACTCCACGCACACCGCCAGCCTAGCGCCACTCAACGCACACCGCCAGCCTAGCGCCACTCCACGCACACCGCCAGCCAAGAGCCACTCCCCGCACACCGCCAGCCAAGCGCCACTCCACGCACACCGCCAGCCAAGCACCAGCCTACACACACCACCATCACATTTAGGATTTTTTTATACAAAAAGAAAACACAAACAAATTGCAAATAAATACAAATCTACTAACACAAAATCAGAAACATTGCACTAATGCCAACCTTGAAACAGAACAACAATTCTTAAACATTACAGACCAGGCAGTTCACTTTACCACTCATGGTTGCTCCCAATAATTCTTTTGCTTGTGGTACGCTCTATAACAAGCAGGCACACACAGCCCAGGGTTAGAAGGACACTCAGGGCAGTACATACGAGTCTCCTTCCGCGTACCTCTTCGCCAACAGACTCTACATCTCCTAGTGGGAAAGTCTTTTGAGAGTGTAGGAGGAATGTGATCAGGAAAGTGGCGCTCTTTCAATCGAGCCACATCCTCCACCACTCCAACTCTAGGAACACTTGCCTGTTCCACAACAACAAGGCTGCCTATGACAGACTCCTGAAACTGAACAAAAGTCAACTTTGACGCAGGAGAACACTCCTTGAACACAACAAAAGCATTGAAAGTTGCTAAATTGAAGAGATGGATGGCCAACTTCTTATACCAAATGTAAGACTTACGAATAGCAGTGTAAGGTTCCAACCTCTGATCTACTCTATCAACACCACCCATGTGCTTATTGTAGTCTAAAATGCACACAGGTTTGCGCACTTCAGCAATCTGACCCCAAACAGCCACAGGTGAAGTACTCTCATCATGGATGGTAGTCAGCATGTACACATCCCTCCTGTCCACAAATTTCACAGCTAGCAGTTCCTCACTACGCAAGGCACTGCACTGTCCCCTCTGAAGTTTTTTGCAAACAAGCTCTTTTGGATAACCTTTACTGTTAGAGCGGATTGTGCCACAAGCAAAAGTGTCCACTTTGAACAATTCCTTAAACAATTGCACAGCAGTGTAGAAGTTATCAAGGTACAAATGGTGGCCTCTGTTAAACAGTCCTCTAGCAAGTTCCCACACAATTTTCTCTGAAACTCCTACTAAAGTGGACGGACAACCAGGGGGTCAATAGTGGAATCCCTACCAGTGTACACACGCAAATTAAAAACATATCCTGTCCTACTCTCAGACAACATATTCAGCTTAATTCCATAGCGTGCCCTCTTGCTAGGAATGTACTGCCTAAAAACCAAACGGCCCTTGAACAGCACCAAAGACTCATCAATAGATATTTCTTTCCCTGGAGTATAGATCTCTGAAAATCGATCTACAAAGTGATCAAGAACAGGCCGAATCTTAAAAAGACGGTCACATTCAGGGTGATCTCGTGGCAACGCCAAACCATTATCAACAAAATGCAGCATCCGAAGCAAAAGTAAATACCGATCACGAGTCATAACTGCAGGAAATATGGCCGTTGCCATCAAGGGACTGGTAGACCAATATGAACCCATGGACGGCTTCCTTATCAAACCCATCAAAAAAGTCAAGCCCAAAAACTTCTTCATCTCTTCCAGATTTGTGGGACTCCACCGGGTAGCTCTAGAATGGGGCCTAAGTCTGGCACTGTTGTCCCTCAAAAACTGTTCAGCATACAAATTAGTCTGCTCAACAATCTCACCCAAAAATACATCATCCATAAACAACTGAAAATACTGTATAGGCAAATAATGTTCACAATCCACTCTACACCCTGCATAACCACTAAAGGCAGGCAACACCGGCTGCACCATGTTTGGATCAACCCAGAGTCCAGCACTTCCAGTAGGAAGCCTAGCAGCCCCAGGCTGCAATCCAGATGCCTCTTGCACCATCGGCACAGTAGTATCCTCCTCTAAATCAGGCACTTCATCTGCACTGAGAGTACCTTCATCATCCGATGATTCCATGTGGAGAGAAAACTCACTGCCTGAATCTTCCCCTCCCTCCTCTCCCTCAGACGCACTGTCAGTCTCATAATCCTGCTCAGAGGAAGATTCAAGAAGCAAACCAACCACCTGCTGAGCAGTAATTCTACGGCTAGCCATAATGCTTACTAATAAAGGTTACTTGTCAAACAAGTCAACAACAAACCCTTTGTAAAAAAAGAAATAAACAAAATGTAGCTTTATCACAAAGACCTATATACTCCAACACTATACCACTCACGTGACAGAAGCAGCTAGACTCACCACCACCTACTCTGCACAGACACAGTAAGGATCAACAATATCCCACTAAAAAGAAGAAGAAAAAATTACACATAAGACAATGCAAAACATCGCAAAGAATTTCATGCTCTGAACACTAACAAATATGCTGCCATTATGGCACCACTTACAAAAAAATTCATTCATGCATGACAATAATACTCATTTGGAGTACACACAACAAAAATATTTTTCTTACCAAATAAATGCAATTACGCAAAACTGCAGAACCACCACTGCCGAAACCGCAAACAGGAATCAAAAGCTTTACACTAGAATAAAAAGGAGAAAAAAAACATTACAATCACATATGCAAATAATGCACCAGTCCACACACAATCCACCAGCCAAGCTAAGGGGTAGGTGGGCCTAACAGTATAAATAAAATATTCACCCCCGTAAAAGGGGAGCAACCCTTGCCCTTTTGGCCACTCCCCAACACAAAAATTAAAAAAAACCCTGGTGCCTAGTGGGCATTCCTGCTGCACGATCACATGATCGTGCAGCAGGAATGCACAAAGAGGCATCGGGGGAAAGGAAAACCCTTTCCTTTCCCTCGATGCCTCTTTTGATACAAACACCCCCCTCCCCGAGCCAAACCTCACCTGATTTCCCCGACGCGCTGGAAGCAAATGGCTTCCAGCGCGTCGGAAGAAGGAAACCCTCAATGATGTCAGCGCGCTGGCGTCATTGATGGGGCGAGGGAGGCAGGGAAGCCCTTCCCCTGCCTCCCCAAAAAAAAACTAACGATCGGATTCTCACGGGGGAGCGCCAGCGCTTCCCCGTGGGTGGTCTTATGACGAGCTGGACTCGTCATGAGCACACGAGCACTGTGTGCCATGACGAGTCCAGCTCGTCCTAAGCACCGAAGGGGATAAAGGGTCAGAGCAGGATCTCAGCGGCAGACGAGGAGAAGGAACCTCCTGGTCACAGGAACTACACGAGCATTGCGCTCGAGAAATTCAAGGATGCAAAGACCTCCATCAAGGATTACAGCTAACTTTTCAGGGTGTAAATGGAGAGAAGCCACATCTGCTTAACCACGCTCACGAATTCTACACGAGAATTGCGCTCGAGAAAATGAAGGATGCAAAGACCTCCATCAAGGATTACAGCTAACTTTTCACGTTGGAAATGGAGAGAAGGCACATCTGCTTAACCACGCTCACGAATTCTGCACACCTGCCCTGCATATTTATCCAAGAAGATGCCACCGTTTTGTGCAATACCTCTACTCAACTGGAGTACTGTCTACTGGCTAATCAGTAAGTGTTACCTCGTTGGGTAAATGTATAGTGCCTTTCCTACACTACAGCTGCGTAAAGGACCAGAAGAATTGTCTCCAGTGACCTGTGTGTCTGTAACTTTGCCACCGCGCCGAAAGCGCCGGGGTCCTTTGAGTAAGCTGTCCATCATAGTGGGGAAAGGGCGGGCAGGCGTTGCATACCGCTAGTGTATGTGTGGCGGGGCCAAACGAGCGGGGCTTCTAGGCCCGTTCACATGCCTCTTGTTTATAAAGGGTCAGAGCACGATCTCAGCGGCAGACGAGGAGAAGGAACCTCCTGGTCACAGGAACTACACGAGCATTGCGCTCGAGAAAATCAAGGATGCAAAGACCTCCATCAAGGATTACAGCTACCTTTTCAGGGTGTAAATGGAGAGAAGCCACATCTGCCCTGCATATTTATCCACGAAGATGCCACCGTTTTGTGCAATACCTCTACTCAACTGGAGTACTTTCTACTGGCTAATCAGTAAGTGCTACCTCGTTGGGTAAATGTATAGTGCCTTTCCTACACTACAGCTGCGTAAAGGACCAGAATAATTGTCTCCAGTGACCTGTGTGTCTGTAACTTTGCCACCGCGCCGAAAGCGCCGGGGTCCTTTGAGTAAGCTGTCCATCATAGTGGGGAAAGGGCGGGAAGACGTAGCATACCGAGTATGTGTGGCGGGGCCAAACGAGCGGGGCTTCTAGGCCCGTTCACATGCCTCTTGTTTATAAAGGGTCAGAGCAGGATCTCACCGGCAGACGAGGAGAGGGAACCTCCTGGTCACAGGAACTACACGAGGATTGCACTCGAGAAAATCAAGGATGCAGAGACCTCCATCGAGGATTACAGCTCACTTTTCAGGGTGGAAATGGAGAGAAGGCACATCTGCTTAACCACGCTCACGAATGTGTGGCGGGGCCAAACGAGCGGGCTTCTAGGCCCGTTCACATGCCTCTTGTTTATAAAGGGTCAGAGCAGGATCTCACCGGCAGACGAGGAGAGGGAACCTCCTGGTCACAGGAACTACACGAGGATTGCACTCGAGAAAATTAAGGATGCAGAGACCTCCATCGAGGATTACAGCTCACTTTTCAGGGTGGAAATGGAGAGAAGGCACATCTGCTTAACCACGCTCACGAATGTGTGGCGGGGCCAAGCGAGTGGGGCTTCTAGGCCCGTTCACATGCCTCTTGTTTATAAAGGGTCAGAGCAGGATCTCACCGGCAGACGAGGAGAGGGAACCTCCTGGTCACAGGAACTACACGAGGATTGCACTCGAGAAAATCAAGGATGCAGAGACCTCCATCGAGGATTACAGCTCACTTTTCAGGGTGGAAATGGAGAGAAGGCACATCTGCTTAACCACGCTCACGAATGTGTGGCGGGGCCAAACGAGCGGGGCTTCTAGGCCCGTTCACATGCCTCTTGTTTATAAAGGGTCAGAGCAGGATCTCACCGGCAGACGAGGAGAGGGAACCTCCTGGTCACAGGAACTACACGAGGATTGCACTCGAGAAAATCAAGGATGCAGAGACCTCCATCGAGGATTACAGCTCACTTTTCAGGGTGGAAATGGAGAGAAGGCACATCTGCTTAACCACGCTCACGAATGTGTGGCAGGGCCAAACGAGCGGGGCTTCTAGGCCCGTTCACATGCCTCTTGTTTATAAAGGGTCAGAGCAGGATCTCACCGGCAGACGAGGAGAGGGAACCTCCTGGTCACAGGAACTACACGAGGATTGCACTCGAGAAAATCAAGGATGCAGAGACCTCCATCGAGGATTACAGCTCACTTTTCAGGGTGGAAATGGAGAGAAGGCACATCTGCTTAACCACGCTCACGAATTCTACATGATGATTGCGCTCGAGAAAATCAAGGATGCAGAGACCTCTATCGAGGATTACAGCTCACTTTTCAGGCTGGAAATGGGAAGAAGGCAGACACCTGCCCTGCATATTTATCCACGAAGATGCCACCGTTTTGTGCAATACCTCTACTCAACTGGAGTACTTTCTACCAGCTAATCAGTAAATGCTACCTCGTTGGGGAATTGTATAGTGCCTTTCCTACACTACAGCTGCGTAAAACACCCTCGTGGGCATTCCTGCTGCACGATCACATGATCGTGCAGCAGGAATGCACAAAAGAGGCATCAGGGGAAAGGAAAACCCTTTCCTTTCCCTCGATGTCTCTTTTCCAATCAAACCCCCCCTCCCCGAGCCAAAACTCACCTTATTTCCACGACGCGCTGGAAGCAAATGGCTTCCAGCACGTCGGGAAGAAGGAAACCCTCAATGACGTCAGCGCGCCTCGCGCGCTGGCGTCATTGATGAGGGGCGGGGGGAGGCAGGGGAAGTCCTTCCCCTGCCTTCCCCCAAAAAACCCGACGATCGGATTCCCACGGGGGAGCGCCAGCGCTTCCCCGTGGTTGGTCTTATGACGAGCTGGACTCGTCATGAGCACACGAGCACTGTGTGCCATGACGAGTCCAGCTCGTCATAAGCACCGAAGGGGTTAATGATACAACGTTGCAGACCAGATGGAAGGAAATTGGAAACTAATATTAAAGATTTTGTGGCAAGTCAACTGTCAATTTCAGGAAGAACTTTCAAAGCAGTAGCAATTATTTTCCATGATGGAGCTTCTACAACATCTGGACACTACACTGTGTATTTAAAGTGCAATAAACGATGGACACATTGTAATGATGCCCATTTGCAATTCAAATATCGGTTGCCCTATGAATTACCAAATTCATATCTAATATTTTTGATTCCAAAGTTCTGATAACATCATTCGGCCTATTGGGAAGATGTCAACAGGAATTAATGAGGTTATTTTGGAAATTATCAATACAAACAAATTCAGAAACATCATTCGGCCTATTGGGAAGATGTGAATATGAATTAAGAAGTTTATTTTGGATATTCTCAATACAAATGATTTCGGAAACATCATTCGGCCTATAGAGAAGATATCTAGAATTGCTGATTCAATTATTGTTTCTGTTCTTTCGTATTGTATTTACAAAATTGTTTTAGAAAGAAATATTTCATATATTTGATCTTTGTATTATATGCAATGTTATTGAGGATGTTTATTTTAGGAATTGTGAAGAGATAGTTAAGTTTGTTGTAAATATTTTTAACACAGATTTGTTTTTTTTTAACAATCTTATTGATTGTATTTTTTTGCCCGCTGTTACATGATGAGTAACATTGAAATCACTGTCTATGGTGAAATTCAATAGATTCTGAGAACAGCAAAAAAGGCAAACTGAATATGTTATGTAATGGTAGAATTATGTTGTGTTCTTAAAACTATAACATTATATATTATAACTGTATTTTTTCTTCTCTTTTACAGACCCAAATTCTAAAGTTTGAAACTTTTTTAAATTTAGATTATAAAAAACAAGTGAAAAAATTGTTTCAAAGACTTTCAGATCTACTATCAAAAAGGTAAGATTAAGTAACCCAAACACTATGCATGCACTACTACATTCACTTCTGCACTATCCATACAGTCCTCTAACCACCTAGACACTGCTCATTCACACCTTTAATTACCCAGGTAGTACCCATGCACTCCAGCAATCCCCCTGTCACTCCCCATTCACTCTTCCAATCACTCTCCCAGCACCATATAGTTATCTAATCAGTTCACCAAAACCCAAGCACTTGTAAACTCACCATGCACTCTCATTGCAACACTCTAATCATTCAGTTACTACCCATGTACTCCTGCAATGACCAAGGCACTAACTCATGCACTTCTACAATCCCTTGAGCACTACCTATACAGTTCAGTAATCTCCCTGTTACTACCTATGCACTCCTCCAATTACCCAGCCAGTCCCATGTCTTTATCTAATCACTACGCCAAAACCCAAGCATTTATAAATTCACCATGCACTCTCCTTGCAGTACTCTAATCATCCAGTCACTACCCATGTACTCATGCAATGACCGAGGCACTAACTCATGCACTTCTACAAAACCCTTGAGCACTACCTATACAGTTCAGTAATCTCCCTGTTACTACCTATGCACTCCTCCAATCACCCAGCCAGTCCCATGTCTTTATATAATCAGTGCGCTAAAACCCAAGCATTTATAAATTCACCATGCACTCTCCTTGCAGTACTCTAATCATCCAGTCACTACCCATATACTCATGCAATGACCCAGGCATTAACTCATGCACTTCTACAAACCCTTGGCCACTACCTATTCAGTTCAGTAATCTCCCTCTAACTACCTATGCACTCCTCCAATCACCCAGCCAGCACCATGTACTTATCCAATCACTCTGCCAAAAACCAAGCACTTATAAATTCACCATGCACTTTCCTTACAGTACTCTAATCATCCAGTCACTACCCATGTACTCATTCAAAAACCTAGGCACTAACACGTGCACTGCTACAATCACCTGTGCACTTCCAATACAATCCTCTAACTGCCTAGACACTGCTCATTCACACTTTCAATTACACAGGTAGTACTCATGCAGTGCAGCAATCACCCTGTCACTTCACATGCACTCCTCCAATCACCCATCTAGCACCATGTACTTATCCAATCACTCCGCCAATACCCAAGCAGTTATGAATTCACCATGCACTCTCTTTGCAGTACTCTAATCATCCAGTCAGTACTCATGTACTCATACAATGGCCCAGGCACTAACATATGTACTGCTACAATCCACTGTGTACTATTCATGCAGACCTCTAACCAGCTACACACTATTGATTCACTCCTCCAATTACCCAAGTACTACCCATGCAGTCAAAAAATCCCCCTGTCACTTCCCATGCACTCCTCCAATCACCCATCCAGCACCATGTACTTATCCAATCACTCCACCAATTCACAAGCACTTATGAATTCACCATGCACTCTCTTTGCAGTACTCTAATCATCCACTCAGTACCCATGTACTCATGCAATGACCCAGTCACTAACACATGCACTGCTGCAATCCTTTGAGGAGTACCTATGCAGTCCAGTAATTTCCCTGGTACTACCTATGCACTCCTTCAATCACCCAGGCAGTCCTATGTCCTTATCCAATCACTGTGACAAAACCCAAGCACTTATAAATTCACCATGCACTGTCCTTGCACTAGTGTAATCATCCAGTCACTACCCATGTACTCATGCAATGATCCAGGCACTAACACATACACTGCTACAATCCCTGTGTACTACCCATGCAGTCCTCTAACCACCTTCACACTTCTCATTCGCTCCTTCAATTCCCCTGGTAGTACCCATGCAGTCCAGCAATCACCCTGTCACTCTCCGTGCACTCCTCCAGGCACCCAGCCACTACCATGTACTAATCCAAACACTCCGCCAATACCCAAGCACTTATAAATTCACCACGCACTCTCCTTGCAGTACTCTAATAATCCAGTCACTACCCATGTACTCATGCAATGATCCAGGCACTAACACATGCACTGCTACAATCGCTCTGTACTACCCATGCAGTCCTCTAACCACCTACACACTTCTCATTCGCACTTTCAATTCCCCTGATAGTACCCATGCAGTCCAGCAATCACCCTGTCACTCCCCGTGCACTCATTCAGTCACCCAGCTACTACCATGTACTAATCCAAACACTCCGCCAATACCCAAGCACTTATAAATTCACTCCGGCACTCTCCTTGCAGTATTCTAATCTTTCAGTCAGTAGCTATGTACTCCTGCAATGATCCAAGCACTAACTGATGACTGTTACAATCCCCTATGCACTACCCATACAGTCCTGTAACCACTTACACACTTCTCATTTGCTCTTTCTATTCCCCAGGTAGTACCCATGCAGTCCCACAATCACACTGTCACTCCCTGTGCACTCCTCCAGTCACCCAGCCACGACCATGTACTAATCCAAACACTCCGCCAATACCCAAGCACTTATAAATTCACCATGCAATCTCCTTGCAGTACTCTAATCATCCAGTCACTACCCATGTACTCATGCAATGACCCAGGCACTAACACATGCACTGCTGCAATCCCTTGAGGACTACCTATGCAGTCCAGTAATCTCCCTGGTACTACCTATGCACTCCTCCAATCACCCAGCCAGTCCTATGTCTTTATCCAGTCACTGTGCCAAAACCAAAGCACTTATCAATTCATCATGCACTCTCCTCGCACTACTCTAATCATCCAGTCACTAACAATGTACTCATGCAATGATCCAGGTACTAACACATGCACTGCTACAATCGATGTGTACTACCCATGCAGTCCTCTAACTACCTACACACTTCTCATTCGCTCCTTCAATTCCCCTGGCAGTACCCATGCAATCCCGCAATCACACTATCACTCCCTGTGCACTCCTCCAGTCACCCAGCCACTACCATGTACTAATCCAAACACTCTGCCAATACCCAAGCACTTATAAATTCACCATGCACTCTCCTTGCAGTAGTCTAATCATCCAGTCACTAACCATGTACTCATGCAATGATTCAGGGACTAACACATGCACTGCTACAATCCTTGTGCACTACCCATGCACGCCTCCAATCACCTAAACACTACTCATTCACTTCTACCCAGGTAGTACCCATGCACTCCAGCAATCACCCTGTCACTACCCATGCACTCCTGCAATCACCCAGCCAGTACCATGTACTTATCCAATCACTCTGCCAATACCCACGCACTTATAAAATCACCATGCACTATGCTTGCATTCCTCTAATCATCCAGGCAGTACCCATGTACTCATGCAATGACCCAGGCACTAACCATGTATACAACCAATCATCCAGACATTACGTATAAACTCATGTTATTACCCAGGCATTAAGCATGCACTTGTGAAATCAACCAAGCAATACCCATGCACTTAGACAATCATGCAGGCACTACAAATGTACTCCTGCTGTCACCCAGCCACTACTCATGCACTTATGCAATAACCCAAGCACTACCCATGCACTGCTACAATCATTTGTGCACTACCCATGCAGTCCTCTAATCACCTAGACACTACTCATTCACTCCTTCAATTAACAAGGCACTACCCATGCACTCCAGCAATCACCCTGTCACTATGCATGCACTCCTCCAATCACCCAGCATGCCCTATGTACTTATCCAATCACTCCGCCAAAACCCAAGCACTTCTAAATTCACCATGCCTCTCCTTGCACTACTCTAATCATCCAGTCACTACCCATGTACCCATGCAATGATCCAGTCACTAACACATGCACTGCTACAATCCTTGTGCACTACCCATGCACTCCTCCAATCACCCAGCCAGCACTATGTACTTATCCAATCACTCCGCCAAAACCCAAGCAGTTATAAAATCACCATGCACTCTCCTTGCAGCACTCTAATCGTCCAGTCACTACCCATGTACTCATGCAATGACCCAGGCACTAACACATGCAGAGCTACAATCACCTGTGCAATACTCATGCAGTCCAGCCATCTCCCTGTTACTACCCATGCACTCTTTCAATCAATCATGCTCTACACATGTACTCAAGCAATCACACAGATATTAATATGCAGTTATTTCTCTTTTTTAACCAAATAAGGTAGTTCTGAAAAGAACTCTTTTTTTCATCTTTTTTGTTTTTCAATTTTTTTTGTGTTTTTTAAACAATTTTGTGATTTTTTTTGGTGTTTTTTGAAAAACGATAAAACCAACAGACAAAACTTTTAACTTTTGGAATTATATAGTCATTCCAACAGAAAAAAAAAATTAGCAGTGATGGTTTCTTGCTGCTGAGCAAACAGCGTCAACTGACTGCTCCCCACAACATAAAATTGCGTTGCATTTCATGCAATGCTGTTTCAGCATCGCAAACTCTGGACGAATGTCCGGACCGCGAGATGCAGAGCTTGAGGCTCCAGAAGTGCTGGGACCAGCTCCCTGGTCAGTTTGTGGTGTGGCTTCTTGAGCATGTCGCAGCTGTTCCCGTGCAAGTTGTTTTGGATGTATAGTCTGTAAATGCTTATACATACTGGAAGTCCCACACAAATACTTCTTCTCGCTGCCTCTTGAAAGAACTCTGGGACAAAGCGTGCAGCTCATCTTTCTCGCATTTACTTTTCTTTCACCCTCTGGGATTGTGAAAAACTTCCACACAATAGACTCCGGTCTTTTCTTGGGAGGTGGTACCAAGTCTTCATCATCAGGTGGAAGGTCTATTGGTGGATTTGAAGAAGCCATTGTAAAAGTTTTCCAGTAAACACCCAAAAAAAATCACAATTTTGCTCCCAAGAACACAACAGGTGTCTCTCCTGTGATGCAGCAGAGAGAATGACTAAAAAGGGTGGGGTCCTTCAAGTTCTAGAATGGAAAACCTTGTGAACCAATGAAATGGTTTCTTTTGAAGTCATATGGGAGTCGCGCACCCGGCGCGCAACCAGCGTGCACCCAACGCGACTTCGTGAAAATATATTTAACAATAATATAAGTTTATTACAAGTACAAATATATTATTTTTATAAATAGATTAGATAATCTCTTGCCCTCATATATACATGAAAGTTATATACATACAGTTTTCAAACATTACATTTTTTTTACGTGAGTCGCGCACCCGACGCGACCCAGCGCGTATATGACGTCACGTGGGTCCCGGCACCGCGCACACATCGCATATGAAACGCGCACATGACGCGATCCCATACGTATATGACGTTACGCGGGGCCACACACCGCGCACCCATCACATACCAAACGCGGCTCCTTCTCGCAAACGCGGCTCCTTCTCGACTTTAGCAATATGGCGACTTGAATTCGCGCACCCTCTGTGATAGGTACACGATGGGTACGCGACTCCACTATTTTTGGGGAAAAAAAAATATACATATATTTTAAAAGACATTACATATTTAAAATAACATGAAAAAAATAAGAGAAAATAATTATAGGATATTACAGTTACAAAATATCATTTAATAATTTACAGAAAAAAAGAAAGGTTTTATAATATTAAACTTACAAATTAGCATTTAAAAAACCTTTGAAATTCACTGAAAAAACCATAGGTTTCAGGGACGTTACAGTTAGAAATTAGCATTTAAAAAACCTTTGAAATTCACTGAAAAAACCATAGGTTTCAGGCACGTTATAGTTAGTTGGACATTTCACTCGTACAAAACCAGAGAAATTCCGCCGTTATAGTTAGTTCAGCTAACTATAACTCGCGCCCCCGCAATGCACTGCTGATGACGTCACATATTACATCATTCGTGATATGGTCAGTGACATCACTGATGACATCACTGATGACATCATTGATGACATCTCAAAAGGAGTAAAAGATTAAAAACAAGAAAAGGGGGCAGAGTAGAAACACCCTGACCCCTAGGCCTGCTCAGGGGTCCCACAAGGACCCCCAGGGCAAAAAGCATTTTTTTTAAACGAAACGCTTCGTATTCTATAAGCCCCCGGGTGGGCCAAGTCCCGGGGGCAATTCCTAATTATGGTGGGGTGGCCCGTGGGGGCCCTCACAGCCCCGGGAACCGCCACCTCCCCGGGGCTTTGATCATGGTGTGCGGGGGGAACGCGCCCCCCCGCAGCCCCGGGGACTGCCACCTCCCCGGGGCTCCAATTTATATTCAGAAGTGTGGGGGGGTTCCTGCCCCTCCCCACACTGCCCCGGGGACCACCACCTCCCCGGGGCACAAATTATGTTAATATGGAGGTCCATTACAGACCCCCGGCCCCGGGGACCACCACCTCCCCGGGGCTATCTGAATGTTGGAGCTCTCGATGGCCCTGGGGATCGCCACCCCCCAGGGCCGGCTCCTGCAATGTCTCAGGGTGCCCACCCCCGGGACATTGCCGTTTGCTATGGCAGGGTGGAAGCACGGCTCCTGCCCTGCCATAGCAAACACTTCCAAGAAGCAAAGCAGAATTGCTTTTGGGCAAGGGGAGTTGCATGTTAGCAGCTCCCCTTGCCCAAAAGCAATGACGGCTCCCGCAGGAGGCGGGGAGCTGGCAGGGACCATGGGGGCATTGGGGCTCCCCCCACGGTCCCCATCAAAGAGGCCAGGCCCCGGGGGATGGGGTCCCCGGGGCCAAAATTGGCCCAGGGAAGGGGGGCCACGTGGCCCCTCTCCCTTTAGTATTTAAAAAAATAAAATAAAAAATGTGTCCGGGCCCCGGGGGAAGGGGGTCCCCGGGGCCAAAACTCTTGTGTCCTGAGGACCTCAGGACTAAAGTGGACTTCATCCCCTGAGCAGCAGTGCACCAGGAGGTATGTTTGCAGAGTGGTGTAAAAAGGGGGCATGGCCACGGACCACTCTCAGCAATCCAGCTGTGGGGCTTACTGGAGGTACCTAGTGGGCTAGTTGGCCCCCAGGGACCCCCAGGATTCAAGGGGACTTAATTCCCCAACCCAGAACGCATCAGGAGGTGCGTTTGCAGAGTCGTGGAGAAAGTGGGCATGGCCTGTGTCCACCTGGCAGCTATCCCACTATCTGGGGCATACTGGAGGTATCAGGTAAGGTAGTTGGCCTCTAAAGACCCCCAGCAGTGAAGGGGACTTTAATCCCCATCCAAGAGCGCACCAGGAAGTGTGTTCGCAGAGTGGTGGGGAAAGGGGGCGTGACCTGCTATGAGAACTTAGTAATCCTGCTGTGTGGTACTTACTAGAGGTAGTAGGACGGGTAGTTGGCCCCCAAGGTTGACCTTAGGGGCTAACTACCCCTCCTGTTACCTCCAATAAATCCCACACTGTGGGATTGCTAAGAGGTCTTCAGAGGCCACGCTCACCTTTCTCCACCACTCTGCAAACGCGCCTCCTGGCACAGTACTGGTTGGGGGATGAAGTCCACTTTACTCCTAAGGGACTTTGGCGGCCAAGTAGCCCTCCTGGTACCTCCTGTAAGTCCTACGCAGTGGAATTCCTGAGCGCTGGTTGGAGGCCCAGCCCCCTTTCTCCACCACTCTGCAAATGTGACTACCAGTTAAAGAAGCATTTGTAATATAATAGGTCTCACATTTGCAAGAGTTCGAGCTATTAGCGTTGTAAATCTAAAAGTGTTTTATTAATGTTTCTTGGAGTGGAGTGGATATAGGTTGTGTGTAGTGGAATTATGTGGTATGTTGTGCAGTGAAATTATTTGGATAGAAAGTATGTGGTATTTAGTGTATAGGAATTATGTAGAGTGGGATTATGTGTTATGGAGAGTAATTATGTGGTATGGTAGTCTGTGTTGTGGAGTGGTAACCTCAGGTTTAGTCTTCCTCATTTCCATAGAAGCTAAACTATGAACTCAATGAGACAAAAAAAAGAAGGAATCACTGAGGAGCACTTCTGGACCTAGTCAGAGGTATGAGCAGGGCCACTGGAATTATGTGACTGGCTGCACCAAGTTTCGCACATTTTCCGCATTAGCCACATAATTCATCATCTGCTGCCTAATCTGCAGATTTGAACAAAAAAAAGCCTTGTTTCTAGCTCAAACGGCTCAAACGTTACCAAAAATGCAGCGACAAGTGTTACAGCATGGTGGAAGGTCCTTTGTAAACCTAGAATGGTCACCTGTTGCTTATTGCTAAATGTGGGTATTAAATTGGTACTAATGGTGTGCAAGCCACTCTTGCCTCTTTCTGCATTTCTGTTGCTTCTTTCTGCACTTCTTTTGGTTCTTTCTATACCTCTCTTGCTTCTTTTTGCATCCCTCATGCCTCTTTCTGCACCCCTTTTCCCTCTTTCTGCACTCCTCTTGTCTCTTTCTGCACCTCTGTTGCTTCGTTCTGTACTTCTCTTGCCTCTTTCTGCACCCCTCTTGCCTGTTTCTGCACCTCTTTTGCTTCTTTCTGCACTTCCCTTGCTTCTTTCTTCACTTCTGTTGTTTCTTTCTGCACTCCTCTTGCTTCTCTCTGCACACTTTTTCCCTCTTTCTGTACCTCTCTTGCCTCTTTCTGCACCCCTGTTCCCTTTTTCTGCACCTCTCTTGCCTGTTTCTGCAACTCTCTTGCCTCTTTCTGCAGTTCTCTTGCCTCCTTCTGCACCTCTGTTGCTTCTTTCTGCACTTCTCTTGTCTCTTTCTGCACCCCTGTTGCTTCATTATGCACTTCCCATGCTTCTTTCTGCACCTGTCTTGCTTCTTTCTGCACCCCTGTTGTCTCTTTCTGCACTCATCTTCCCTCTTTCTGCACCTCTCTTGTATCTTTCTGCATCTTACTTGCCTCTTTCTAGACTTCTCTTGCTTCTTGCTACACCTCTGTTGCATCTTTCAGCAATTCTCTTACCTCTTTCTGCATTTCTCTTGCCTCTTTCTGTACCTCTGTTGCCTCTTTCTGCACCTCTCTTGCTTCTTTCTGCACCCCTCTTGCCTCTTTTGCACCCCTGTTCCCTCTTTCTGTGCCTTTCCTGCCTGTTTCTGCACCTCTCTTGCCTCTTTCTGTACTTCAGTTGCTTCTTTCTGCACTTCTCTTCCTTTTTCTGCACCCCTCCTGCTACTTTCTGTACCTCTCTTGCCTCTTTGTGCACCTCTCCTATCTCTTTCTGCACCCCTCTTGCCTCTTTTTGCACCTCTGTTAGTTCTTTCTGCACTGCTCTTGCTTCTTTCTTCACCTCTTTTGCAAATTTCTGTATCCCTCTTGCCTCTTTCTGCACCCCTCTTCCCTATTTCTCAACCTCTCTTGCTTCTTTCTGCACTTCTCTTGCTTCTTTCTGCACTGCTCTTGCTTCTTTCTGTACCTCTATTGCAAATTTCTGTATCCCTCTTACCTCTCTCTGCACTCCTGTTCCCTCTTTCTGCACCTTTCTTGCCTGTTTCTGCACCTCTCTTGCCTCTTTCAGCACCTCTGTTGCTTGTTTCTGCACTTTTCTTGCCTCTTTGTGCACCTCTGACTTAGAGGTAGTTTTAATCCCCCTGCCCTATTATGTACTAGGGCCTTACAGGGGAGGTCATGCCAATCACAGCGGTACCCCAACCGATAGTGTACCCTAGTGTATGTAGGTGTTTTTACTGTATTCTAAGTGTCTTTCAGCATAGCAATGGCTCCAGGCCTGGTTAGTCAGAGTCAGTTACCACCAGTACCAGTCAGCACAAAGTTGGGGGCACAGGATGACTTTGCAACAAGACCTCTTTCTGCACCTCTGTTGGTTCTTTCTGCATATCTCTTGCTTTTTTCTGCACCTTTCTTCCTCTTTCTGGACTTCTGTTGCCTCTTTCTGCCTTTCTCTTGCTTCTTTCTGCGCCTTTCTTCCTCTTTCTGCACATGTCGTATCTCTGTAGGCATAGTTAGAAATTAGCATTTAAAAAACCTTAGAAATTCACTGAAAAAACCATAGGCTTCAGGGACATTATAGTTAGAAATTAGCATTTAAAAAATCTTTGAAATTCACTGAAAAACCATAGGTTTCAGGGACGTTATAGTTAGTAATTAGCATTTAAAAAACCTTTGAAATTCACTGAAAAAACTATAGGTTTCAGGGGCGTTATAGTTAGAAATTAGCATTTAAAAAAACCTTTGAAATTCACTGAAAAAACCATAAGGTTCAGGGACTTTATAGTTAGAAATTAGCATTTAAAAAACCTTAGAAATTCACTGAAAAAACCACAGGTTTCAGGGACGTTATAGTTAGTTGGACATTTCACTCATACAAAACCAGAGAAATTAGGCCATTATAGTTAGTTGAGCTAACTATAACTCGTGCCCCCGCAATGCACTGTGGATGACGTCACATATTACATCACTCATGACATGGTCAGTGACAACACTGATGACATCTCAAATGACATCACTGATGACATCACTGATGACATCATCCACGTGATAATCTGATGCATCTTCTCACACCCTAATATAACCTTTGATACACCCACTCTAAATTACAGACTGCCATTCTCAAAACCATAGACACTCCAACACCAATAACTACATACCCACTCACTAGATCTTAGATATACACACACATCCACTCACTCACCCATACAGTCACTCATACATGCAGTCACTCATCAAGACAGCCACAATCATATGCACTCATACACCTATACAGACAGTCACACACCGCCACTCACCTATAGAGTTACAAACACAGCTACTCAGTCATGCAAAGAATCAATCACACTCCCATTTACTCACCTATACAGTTATACACACACCACCTCACTTATTCATACAGATACTAACACATACTTACTCTCTTATACAATCACTGACACAAGCACACACTCATCCACACAGCCACTCTAAGAATCACTCAATCTCACATATAGTCATTTATATACTCCAACACTCACATATACTGCCTTTCACATATGTAGTTACTCACACATGTACCACTGAGACATCCATTCACTCACCAACACAGCCATACACACATTCACCCACTCCTACAGCCCCTCACAGATGCACTCTTGAACCCATACACCCAGTGAATCACCCACTCACACATCCATGCAGGAAGTCACACACCCCCCACCCACCCACACAGATACCCAGGCACCCATACAGATACTCAGACAACCAATCAATAACCCATATAGACACTCATGTAGCTACTCACCAACCCATGCAGCCGCTTACACACCAACAGACAGACTGATACAGACATTCACACAGTTTAGTCACTAACCCATGCATTCAGTAAGACACGTTTAATCACTCACTTATACAGTCAGTCACGCACCTACTAAATCTTCCATTCAGACAGTTATACACCCACTCATTCATTAATACACCTTGGCCTATATATATTAAACATATTTAAGCTTTACAGAAACACACAGTCACTGGATGATGTCATCAGTGATGTCATTTGAGATGTCATCAGTGATGTCACTGACCATGTGATGAGTGATGTAATATGTGATGTCATCAGCAGTGCATTGCGGTGGCGCGAGTTTTAGTTAGCTCAACTAATTATAACGTCCAAATTTCTCTGGTTTTGTACGAGTGAAATGTCCAACTAACTATAACGTCCCTGAAACCTGTGGTTTTTTCAGTGAATTTCTAAAGTTTTTTAAATGCTAATTTCTAACTATAACATCCCTGAAACCTATGGTTTTTTCAGTGAATTTCAAAGTTTTTTTAAATGCTAATTTCTAACTATAACGTCCCTGAACCCTATGGTTTTTTCACTGCGGACCATAGCCCTTGGGGGCATAGCCAGGTCCACTCTTCCATGGTCTGGAGAGGGAGGGCTACTGTCCGATCTCTGTAGGTACGTTATCAGGGGGGCCCATATATCATGTGGTCCGCTGGCATAAGGTTCCAGTATTCAGGTTAACTGAGTCTGACAGTGTGCGGCATCTGCCAGCCAGGCCTTAGGAGTTGGTGCTGGTTTCTGATCCCAATGGATCGCCACCCAGCACCGAGCAAGTATTAGCAGCATGGCGGTCAAACGTCTACTGGGATCTGGAATATCTTTGACGTAGCCCAACAGGTAGGTCACGGGGTCTGTAGCTACGGTGATCGAGGTGATGTCACTCATGTAGCGGCATACGTCGTGCCAGAAGGCCGCAATCTTAGGGCACGTCCAGGCTAAGTGTATAAATGAGGCATCAGGAGCAGCACATCTCAAGCAATTGGAGTCAGCACACAGTCCCATTTTATGAAGCATAGAGGGCGTGCGGTATAGCCTGTGGAGATATTTAAGATGTATGAGGCGTAAACGGTGGTTCGGGGACAGTCTCTGGTGCTGGTTGCAGCAATACGTCCATTGTGCAGGCGTAGGGACGTCCCCGAGGTCAGACATCCAGGCTAGTCGCGTCCGCTCAGTGTCGGCAGGGGAAGCTGCGAGCGTCAGCGTGTAAAGCCTAGTGATCAGCTTGCGCGGCAAAGTGATTGTGTGAATGTATTCTAGCGCATTGCATTGAGCTGGGGGGGTGGGAAATGAGGCGTTGTTGCCCTTGCAGGTGGCGCGGATTTGAAAGTACAGCAGTTTGTCTAGGGGAGTAGTGTTCTCTGGAAGAGTGAGGAACTGGTCATTAGGGTATAGGTCTGCATTTGTAGTAATGCCAAGGGAGGCAGCGCGTTGCGCCATACCAGATGTCTGGAGTGGTGGGAATGATGGGTTGTTCGCCAGCGCCATCGCCGGGGCATAGAGTGTCGGGACCCCTGAGTGTTTGCGTATTCCCTCCCAGGCCCAGCGCATACATTCAACAGTGTCAATTTCACCCTTCGGGGCCGTGTATGGAAGGAATAGGGCAGTCTGTATTGGCCACGGGGTGGCGAGGTCGGTTTCTACTGTGACGTGCAGTTGGAATGGCGTAGGATGTAGCCAGAAGTGGAGAAAACTGGCCTGGGCTGAGTAAGCATAAAGTTTGAAATCCGGAGCCCCCAGACCACCGCGTGCGAAGGGTAGCGTTAGGGTGTCATATGCAATACGCGGCTGGCGGCCCGCCCAGTAGAGTGTGATGATATTAGAGCGTAGTCTCCGGAAGAATTGGGAGGAAAGTGGCAGCAGAATATTTAAAAATAGATATAAGAACTGGGGCAGGATCACAATCTTAGCTACGGCGATTCTACCAGCAAGGGATAGCGGTAGGGTTTTCCAGATGAGAATTCTGGGCTCAAGTCAGTCGATCGCTCTGCCATAGTTCTCCCTCCACAGCTCATCGACATCCCTCGAGAGCCAAATTCCCAGATATTTAATCGGTTCGGACGCCCATGTGATCGGGTATTCAGTGTCGAAGGGGCGAGTAGCGTCAGTTAGCGGAAACAAGATTGATTTTCCCCAGTTTATCTGCACCCCGGAGTAGACGCCGAAGCGGATGACCTCTCTGGTCATAGGGCCGAGGTTTTCTTGGGGCTCACGAATGAAAAGAGCGATATCATCCGCATACATTGACATGACCAAGCTGTGTGATGAGAAGCTAATGCCCCTGTATGTGTGATGTTGCCTTAACTGCGCCGCGAGGGGCTCCATAGCTATAGCAAATAGCATGGGAGAGAGAGGGCAGCCCTGCCTGGTGCCACGGGAGATGCATATTGGTTCAGTGATTTGGCCGTTGATACGGATCCGTGGTGCTGAACGCGTGTATAGTAACTTTATTTTGTTAATGAAGAGGGGGCTGAGTCCCAGACGGGCCAACAAGGCGAAGAGGAAGGGCCACTCAAGCGAGTCGAATGCTTTAGTGGCGTCCAGCAGGGCAGCCACTGCAGGTAGATTCGGGTTGATTTGATGTATAAAGGAGAAGATGGTACGTAAGTTGTGAGAGGTGGCACGGCCCGGTATAAAACCGGATTGGTCCGGGCGAGCTATAAGCGACAAGAGGGGGAGAAGGCGGTTGGCGAGGAGCTTCGCATATATTTTGTTATCCGTATTGATTAATGAAAGTGGGCGATACGAGTCGCAGGAGTCGGGAGGTTTGCCAGGTTTAAGCAAAAGAGTGATGAGCGCCTCGCGGAGAGTGGTGGGGAAATGGCCTACCTCGACCGACTCATTATACATTGCAGCTAGATGTGGAATGAGGATTGTAGCTTATTCCTTATAAAAGGCCGCCGTCAGCCCGTCTGCCCCGGGCGCTTTTTCGCTGGGTAGGCTAGAAATCACCTGGACAACCTCCTCGGGCGTGAATGGCACATCCAGGTACTCCCGATGAGCATCACTAAGCCATAGCAGCTCAATAGTATCAAAGTATTGTGGGAAAACGTCCGAGGGAGTCTCGATACCGGCAGTATATAAGCTAGCGTAGAATTGGGAGATTCTGTCAAGTATACCCTGTGGGGAAGTGATTCTGGTGCCACTTTCGTCTCGTAACTCTGTGATGTAGGTTGAGGCATGGGGCTTTCGCAGTAGATGTGCCAGGGTTTTCCAGGGCGGTCGCCTTCGCCGTATCAGCGAACTTGTGCTTCACGGCCTAGGTATGCCGCCTTGCGCTCAGCTTCAGACTGATATTCGTTCATTTTTAGGCGTATGTCCGCTAGGAGAGAGGGTGATGGTGCAGTGCTGTAGGTCAGATCGAGTTGTTTAATTTTTTATTCTAATCGCTCCAGAGTGCCGCGGAGAGATTTAAGGACCCCGGATTGTCTGGCTATGCATTCGCCTCTGATCACTACTTTAAATGTTTCCCATAACGTGGAGGGGGAGTCCACCGAGCCCACGTTCAATTCGGAGAATTCGATCATGACCTCGCGGAGTTCCTCACGAAACACCGCGTCTCGAAGAGCGTGTGGAGGGAGGCGCCATGTGAATGTTTTTGGGCAGGCAGGGGAGCTGGATGGTGAGGAGCACAGGTGAGTGATCAGATAGTCTGCATGGAAGATGGGAAGAAGACGTGGACCAGCCCAGCACATCGCGGGTGACAAGCCAGAGGTCGATGCGGGACCAGGAGTTGTGGGTGTTGGAGATGCAAGTGCCCTCGCGCTCGTCAGGGTGGTGATGTCTCCACCCGTCGGTTAAGAAGTAATCTCGGAGAATGGCGTGCAAAGTGAGAGTGGCCTGGGGATGCAGAGTGCGGGAGCCAGAGCGGTCAAGCGTGCTGTTCGGGGCAACATTGAAGTCTCCGCCCCATAGCAAAGGGAGCGGGCCAAGAGAGGAGATTGGTTTCCAGACATGGGTGAGAAACCCCGGATCATCGGTGTGTGGGCCGTACATGGCGACTAGTATCACGGGTTGGGTATATAAAATGCCTGTGAGAATCACGTAGCGGCTTTCAGGGTCAGTAATGGTGGTCCTCCATGGCAGTCCCCTCCTGATCAAAATAGCGACCCCCCTGGCGTAGTTAGAATAGAAGGAAGCTTACTTGTCACCCCAATGCTTGGAATGGAGCCTGACTGCAGTGTGAGTGGTTAGATGGGTCTCTTGGAGAAAGCAGATGTCTGTTTTGTGCCGGGTAAAGTACGCATGCGTAAGTCGGGCTTTCCGAAAATCATTCATGCCTCTAATGTTCCAAGTCACGAGTTTTAGCTCAGTCATTAAGTCGGTGTATAGTGGCAATGTGTGGTTCAGTGCAGGCAAGTTTTTGAGAGCAATGTCCAAAGAAAAAAGAGCAGGGAGAAATACAATCAGGTAGCAGATTACAGAACAGCGATGAGGAAATATCGTACCTTCCTAGCCCCAACCCCCACCCTCTCCCACCCACTTCAACCCCCACATGGTTGAGATAATACCCTCCCACCCCTCCGGGAGCCCCAACTTGGCAAAGAACATCTGACATCGGGAATCATCCCCTGAGGGGTACGCGGGCTCAGCCAGATCATCCCCTAGGCTGACAGGCCGGGTGGCCGAGCTCAATTAGTACATGCAAGGGGAGAATTTGAGAGACGTTGGAACGCAGTGCCGGGGAGAAATCGAGGCACAACTTCTAGAATTTGGCAGTTGACAGCTTACTGGAATGGGCAGCAGATATTGACAAAACACCCACTGCGTGTGTTACCAAGATAGGAAAAGTTCAGTCATTGTCATTGATTTGGCCCTCGTCGGCAGAGGACTGTCAGTCACTGGAGCGCGGTTTCTGCAGTTGCTTGGCGAACGCCAGGGCAGCCTTTGGATCGGTGAAGTAGCGAGGTTTGTGAAATCGACGCGCAGCTTGGTGGGATACATGAGAGCGTATGGGACATGTATTTGCTGGAGGACAAGTTTGGCTGGGACAAAGTAACCCTGGGCGTAGTTCACGTAGTCACGCTATGCGTAGCTACGTGAAGTGTACTTTGCACTACGCGCGCTACGCGTAGCTACTCGAACTGCGCAGAGCGGTAGGGAAATGCTGTTCGGAATGATTGCACAGTGCTGGATGCTTGTCCGCACTGTGCAATCATTGCGAACGGCATCATGCACAGTGCAAGCGGTCATTTTCTGCCGCTCGAGTAGATTTGTACTCGAGCGGCAGCTTTCTCAACGCGGACTGGTAGTTTCTCATCGCGAGCGGTCGCGAGCATACGCGACCACTCGCAATGAGAAACCTGACCTCCCACGTTGAGAATCTCGCCGGAGGTTTATTTTCCACGCTCGCGATCGGCAACTTGATGTTGCCGATCGTGAACGAGGAAAAGTCTCGCACGGGATGTTGATTTTGCTCGCTCGCGGTCGCCAACTTGACGTTGAGGACCGCGAGCGAGCAAAAAATGCCCGCTAAGCTACACGTTTTTGCACTGTGCTATGTGTGATTCGCGTAGCGCGTAGTTGCGCAAACTATGCACATTCCGCGAGCGTAGCGTAGTTTTCCGCCCAGGCCTAGGAGAAAGTCTCTGCGAGCAGATTGCACCGTAATGGTAAAATCCGGGTAGAAATATAGGGTTTTGCCCTGATGCCGGACCTCCCCCATTTCTCTCGCCCTGCGTAATATGGCATCACGATCTCAGTAGTTCAATAAGCGTGCCACGATAGGCCTGGCTGGGGCCCACGGGGGGGACGCGGGCCCAGCGACCTGTGTGTGTGCTTGACGATGAATACACTGGAGAGGACTTCACTAAACAGTTCTTTAAAGAGTGCTTCCAGGTATGTCTCCATTTTGTCAATGGCAGTGGATTCGGGGAGGCCATTGTAAGTTACAATTAACTCAACTGCTGAATTTCACTGGTTTTTTACAAGTGAAATCTGAGCCTAACTATAACGACCCTGTAACCTTTGTTTTTTTCATTGAATTTCTAAGGTTTGTTAATTCTATTTCCTAACTCTAATGTCCCCGTAACCTTTGTTTTTTCAGTTAGTTTCTAATGTTTTGTAATGTTATTAGCCAACTATAACTTCCCCGTAACCTTTGGTTATTTTAGTGAATCTTTAAGTTTAAAAAAAATGTTTTTTCCTAACTGTAACCTGTAACCTTTGAGAAAGAGTGCGTGAGTGAGTGCATGAGTGTCTCAGTGTGTGTGAGTGTCTCAATGGGAGTGTGAGTGTCTCAGTGGGTCTGGGAGTGGCTACCTAAGTGTCTCACTGGGTATCTGAGTGGGTGCTTGAGTATCTGAGTGGGTGCATGAGTGTCTGAGTGAGTGTCTGAGTGGGTCTGTGAGTGGGTATGTGAGTCTCTGAGTAGGTCTGTGAGTGGGTGTGAGAGAGTATAAGTAGTTCTGTAAGTAGGTGCATGAGTACCTGAGTGGGTTTGTAAGTCGATGTACATGTCTGAGAGGGTCTGTGAGTAGGTGCATGAGTGTCTGAATGTGGCTGTGAGAGTGTCTGGATGGTTCTGCGTGTGGGTGCATGAATATCTGAGTGGGTTTGTGAGTGGGTGTGACAGTGTCTGAGTGGGTGCATGGGTGTTTGAGTGGGTCTATAAGTACATGTGAGAGTGTCTGAGTAGGTCTGTGAGTGGGTATGTGAGTGTCTGAGTAGGTCTGTGATTGGGTGTATCAGTGTCTGAGTGGGTGTGTCAGTGGGTCTGTGAGTGCCTGACTTTGTGAGTGGGTTTCTAAGTGTCTGTGGGGGTGTATCAGTAGCTGTGTCAGTGGCTGGACACAACAGAACTGCACCTGCCCCCTTTATCAATAAAGAGTCCACATTTTTGCATAAAATATCTACCCAAGTGGAGTAATTTCACCAGGAAAAATGCTGGGGGGCCTTTTGATTAGCCGCCCATCATTCTAGCAAAAGACAGGAGGACCATTGATTGCATACTACTAGGGTGGAGAGGGCAGGGGCAAATGGGTGGACCTTCAGGTGATTTTGCACATTTGTATACTTGTAGTCATTTAAAGGGAGAACCATAGACTCTGCTCTCACCAGGTAAGAATAAGAAAGAACCCACTTACCACAGTCACTACACATTGCGCTCCAATAGATCAACGATGCATTCACCTCCACGAAGCATTTCAGATCATTGTCAAGCCCAGGAGGTTAGGATCATTTGTTCTTAACAGAAGTGGAGCTTCAATTGGGGCACCTGCTATGTTTATATATATATATATACATATATATATATATATATATATATGTGTTTCTTGTTGAGGTTTAATTTCTGTAAAAATTAAGTAGGTCCTCATGCCAGCTCCTCCTGCGACAGTTCTCCTGCCTAGTTTGCCCGCTGTCTACTTCCCTCTGCTGCATATCTACCTGCTGCCCTCTGTTTGTGCCTCCTCTGCTCGTTTCTTGCTCTGTTTTGCCTTTCCTGGTCATTTTTGTGCCCTCTGTTTTGCCTCTTCTGCTAATTTTTCTGCCCTTTGTTTTGCCTTTTCAGCTCATTTTCCTACTCCCCGCTTTGCCTTCACTGCTTGTTTTTCTGCCCTCTGTTTTGCCCGCTTGTGCTCCGTTTTTCTTTTTCTGCTTGTTTTTCTGCCCTATGTTTTGCTTTTTCTGCTAGTTTTTCTGCCCTCAGTTTTGCCTTTTTCTGCTCTCTGTTTTGCCTTTTCTGTTAATTTTTCTACCCTTTGTGTTGTCCTCTTCTGCTCTGTTTTGTCTTTTCTGCTCTCTGTTTTGCCTTTTCTGATTGCTTTTCTGCCCTCTGTTTTGCCTATTTCTGCCCTTCATTTTGCTTTTTCTGCTCATTTTTCTGCCCTCTGTTTAGCCTTTTCTGCAGTGATTTTGGCCCCAGTGGCCCCATCTCCCAGGGTCGGCCAAAATTCAAGGGGAAGGGGGGGCTTGCTGCCCACCTCCCTGGGCTGATTTTGGCCCAGGGGACCCCACCCCCTGGGGCCTGTCCAAGTCTACCAAGGTGCCCTGGCCCCACCCAGGGCGCACAATGTGCTTTGATGGGGACAGCGGGGGAGTCTTAATACCCCCACGGTCCCAACCAGCTCTCTGCCTCCTGCAGGAGCGGGTATTGCTCCTGCACACAGGGAGCTGGTAAATATGCAGCTCCTGGTGTGAGGGAGCAAGCTTTCATTTGTTTCCCTGCTCGCATGACAATGGAATATAGATGAAAACTCTTATCCCAACAAGCGGGAGCAGTTTTATAGCTTGGTGGGAGCGGAGTTAGTGGGTGCATTCGCTTAGCAGGAGCTGTCACAGCTCCCACCAAGCGAAAGCAAGCTGCTATCTCCCAAAGGTGGGCACCTGGGGAGATAGCAGGAGCTGACCCTAAGGGTCCACTAATGACTCTTGAAGGGGTGCCGCATGGCCTCCCTTCATTAGTATGATTGTGCTGGCCCCCAGGGAGGTGGTGGTCCCTGGGGCCGTATATGGCCCAGGAGAGGGCCATGGAGCCCCCTCCCAGTTTTAAATATGCATTTGACCCTAGGGAGGTGGTGGTCTCCAGGGACCGGAGGTCCGCCCGACCCCCATCATTGTTCATTAGCCCCGGGGAGGTGGTGGTCTCTGGGGCATATTAAAGCTCCAGGAGGGGAGTCCACGCAGCCCCCTCCACTAATATTATGAAGCCCCAGGGAAATGGTGGTCCTCGGGTCAATGAGCCCAATGGAAGGGGGTCCATGTGGCCACTCTCCATGTTTAAATAAAGCCCCAGGGAAGTGGTGGTCCCCGGGGCTAAATTAAGCCCTAGGAGGGTGGCCCCGTGCACCCCTCCTATTTTTTATGAAAAGACCATCATGCTCCCATGACCTGGCCCAGCCGGGGGCTACAGTGAAAACAAGTGCCAGAGACTGCGCTTGTTTTAAAAAAAAAATCTGCAGTGAATTTGCTACTCCATCACAAAATGCTTTTGGCTCTGGAGGGGTCCCTGGGGGTCTCCAGCACCAGGTCTAGGGGGTCAGGGTATTCCTACCCTGCCCTCTTCTCTTTTTTTTAGGTTTTTGTTTGGGACTCGGCTGAGCCCGAGTGCCAAGATGGCTGCCAACACTTCCTGGTGGAAGTGTTGGCAGCCAATCAGATCTCTGCATGAGATCGGGAGGATTCAAGGTGGGATCGCAACCCTAGATATACAAATTTGGTTGATCTTTAATATTTCCAAAACTACTGAAAGGATTTACACCAAATAACAAAAAGGGAACTTTCTAGCTCAAAAGATATCTTTCTGCCAAATTTGGTGTAATTCTGTTTGGGTTGTGGTCGTGTCTAAAATCTCGATAGGAATTAAATTGGGAAATGCAATATTTTTGACTCCCCCCTTTTTCTCCACCCCCGCTTCACGGATCACCCTGAAACATTCCATGCACAACTAGAATGACTGGCACACTTTTTTTTGCAACTTTTGTAAGCCTTCGTCAAACGCCGCCAAAGATATAGGTGTGTCAAAAAATCACTTCCCCTATGGAAACTAGGGCCTAACTATAATTACCTACTGGCAATACATTATATATATATATATATATATATATATATATATATATATATATATATATATATATCGATAAAAACACGTCGTCTCTGCACTTCCGCACTTCCGCACACTGCCAGGCGAACAGAGACCACACGAATCCCAGGTATATGGCACTGGTGATGTTTTTATTTACAGAGCTGCACTCTGACGCGTTTCGGACAAAATGTCCTTGCTCACAGATAGTCAGATACGGCCCGCCATGTTTTTAAATTTGCTAAGTGCACACCACGTGTTAGACTGACATGGACAAAATACTATGCATATAACGACTGTTAAAAGGCAATGATCCCTCTGTTTTCCACATCACAATATACAATGTCATAATTGTTGAAATAAAATATCAAACAAATGGCAATGAGAAATAAATAATAAAGAAAACAGACTCTAATAATAATTTGAATGCTTGAATGCAATTTTGAAATTTGTGCCGATATTGGACACTAACATCTCTAGTGTCCCTGCTTACATTAATGTCTTACTACTAGTGATGAATACAAGCGAAACCCATAAAATGTTTTTAAATATATGCTTAAAAAGGAAAGCCTTGCGTCGCAATTGTTGCCTACGCTGTAAACATAAATCCATGTACGAATACAGCCAATTCTTGCCTTTCTAATAAATATGTGCAAATCACGCAAAAAAATATATTTAAAAACATATACCTCAAAACACTATGTGCAAAATACGCTTTTCTTTGTAAACATAATTACCTTATACAAAAAATGGCAAATCTCATTGTGAGTCCATCTGCATACTTCATTCACCGCATAAATGCGTGATGGAAACTCAGTGCAAATATCGCAAGATAGATAATAACTTCAAGACCCCATTATTATTGTTCTACCATCATGTTTTAAAATCATTGATTGTGATATTTCAACATATACACATGTTTTAACCAGAATCTACTGCTCCTCTTAGTCAATGTCAATGCATAAAATACTCGTGCTACTTGAGACCCATGTGAAATAAAAAATGAGTGAAGTGTGTATTTAAAAACAATCTTATTGCAAGGAGGCCAACCACATTAAATATGAAAAAATAAAAAATCAAAAAATCGCCCCTTGAAAAAACAATAACCGAGTCCAGATTCTGAATAAAATACATTGCTGTTTGTATACTTTATAGAAAGTGATACAGATCTTCTGTGGTATTTAAACCGTTAGGGAATTTGCTGTCCAGTTCTAATATTAACCTGGATTCCATCCTTCTCAACATCTTATCCCTGTCACCTCCTCTACGTGGTTTAGGAATCGCTGTGATTACAAAATATGTCAAACACTTCAAATCATTGCTATGTTCTTGTTTAAAATGCCTGGCTACAGGATACGAGCCATCGTTATTTACAATGGCTCGAAGATGTTGGAGGATTCTGACATGCACCTGTAGCTTGGTGCTGCCCACATAACGCAAGCCACAGGTGCATGTCAGAACATAAACTGCATATTCGGTCCTGCAGTTATAACTCCCTTTAATGGTAACCATGTCTGGACTGAATGGGGTGGCATATTGTGTGGTATTAATTCCAAATCTGCAAGCCCTGCAGCTGGAACATTTGACAAACCCCGGCCGGGGTTGTAACCACATTTTTCTTTGCCTAATTCAGGGCTGTTTTTGGCAATTTGGGTTTTCATCGAGGGTCCTTTCCTGTAAGTAATAGTAGGACTTATTGGAAGCCTCGGAGCTAAAACCGCATCAGTCAGAAGTATAGGCCAACTGCGTGTAATAATGGCTCTAATTTTCCTTTCCTGTTTGTTGTAAGTTGTCACAAATCTGGGAACAGAATTGTTATCAATTTCATCTGAAACCATGTTCTCCACCCCCGTATCTGCAAATAAAGAGGCTCTAGATTTAGCATTCATTTTGTTAACTGCCTGATTCAGGATGGATTCTTTGTAACCCCTTTGTCTAAATCTCATAAGCGCTTGATTGGTACAAGTTGCCAACTGTGTCTCCGTGCTGCAAATTCGCTTAAGCCGTAATAGCTCACCATAAGGGATATTGTTAATTATATGTTTGGGGTGAGCACTGCTGGCATGCAAAGTGGAATTGCCAGCAGTGCTTTTCCTATGTAGAGTGGTTGCTATTTCCCCATCACGGATAAAGATGCTCACATCTAAGAAATCCACATGGTCCTTACTAATGTGCGATGTGAATTTCAAATTCTCGTGATTGACATTGATCTCATTAACAAAATTTATGGCACTTTGTTCATCGCCTCTCCATATGATAAAAACATCATCGATGTACCTCATCCATCTTAAAACATGATCGGCAAATACAGAACCGTGAGTGCGCTTGAGAACCCGCTCCTCCCACCAGCCCACGTGCAAGCACGCGTAACTGGGGGAGAAGCAGGCCCCCATCGCCACACCCCTCTTCTGTAGATAAATGTCCGTGCCAAACAGAAAATAATTGTTATACAGACACCAAGACACTAATTCTACAATCATTTTGTTGTGGCTGTAACATTCCAATGGTCTAGTACCCAGAAAATATTCAAGTGCTTTCAACCCAGTCGGATGTTCTATGCTGGTGTAAAGGGACTCAATGTCCAAAGTAATGAACATTGAATCCGCAGACCATGGAATGTTCCTGATTTTTTTGAGAAAATCTCCGGTGTCCTTAATGTACGTTGGCAGAGCTTTTACTAGATCCTGTAAAAAAGTCAATATACTGAGTGATGTTTTCCGCCACACTTTGAATTGCAGATATTATTGGCCTCCCAGGGACAGGTAGCGTCTTTTATGCACCTTGGGTATAAGATATAGCCGAGGCAATACAGGATGTTCGACATGCAGAAAGCGAAATTCCTCATTCGAAATCATGCCTTCTCTTTTGTGTTTCAAAAGAACTTTTCTCAGATCTTCTCTGGCAGCATTATAATCTTTCATTGTGGATTTTACATAGCACGCCGAATCACATAAATGTCTTTGTGCTTCCATGATGTAATCTTTTTGTGGCCAAATTACAATGTTGCCGCCTTTGTCAGACGTGGTGACAACGATTTGATGGTTGTTATTGAGTTTCTTAATCAATTCTGCGTATTTGATTTCCTGTTCGCTTTTGTATCTTTTGCGATGTTTGATTTGATGATGCAGTTTCTTAAGATCATCTACTATTACATCCTGAAATATGTCAATAGCGTCCTTAGGCATATTTGGCACAAAACTTGATTTCGGCTTAAAAGGACTCATGTGGGCTCCCAACTGTGTGACAGTTGCTTCTGTTAATCCTTGTTGGGTAGATATTTCCTCTTCTGTGATCCGCTCATTATCTGTATTGAAATTAGCCAGTTGGTGCATTGTTAGTAAAATTGCCGCGTCAGATGCTAAAAGATCAGTATTGGATTGTTCAACTGCGCTAAGCTGTTGTTCTTTTAGACCTTCCTTGATGCTGAAAAACTTTTTAGTTTGAGCTTACGAATATAGCAGAAGACGTCAATGCGAGTCCGTGTGTAGTTAAAGTCACTTATGGGGCAAAAAGACAAGCCGAGGCTTAATAGTTGTTTTTCTGCTTCGGAAAGAATAACGGAAGATAGATTTATAATGGTGTTGTCATCCTTTATTGTCTTTTTCGCCAGTACTGCTTTTTTGTTTTTTTGTAGTTGCCTCCGTTTTTGCGGCGTGCCCTCCTTCTTGCGTTGTTTCTTGTTCTTTTTTCTTTTGATTCCTTGGCCTTAGTGTCTGGCGACGATCGAACACTAAAAAATCAATCTCTTCCCCTAAATCCAAAACTTTGGACTTGTTTGTTGCCCCTCTTCTATCTATGCTCTCATCTTCAGAAGATATACTGGTCGTCATTGAATCGATATCACTGCTCGTTGAGGCTATGTCAGCAGGTGTAATCACCGTAGGCCCAGCACCTGCTGTTGTATTTGATGGCTTGTCGTTTAATTTTGATCTTTTTGCGTTCTCGTATTTTCGAGCAAAGGTGTATATGCGCCCCTGCTCGTAATCTTCTTTGTCACGAGCGAATTTATACGCTTTGCGAGCCTTGATTTTTTCTTCCTGTTTAGCCAGGCGTTCCTGCATTTCATTCCTTAATTTCGTTATGAGGTCATTAGGTTCAAACTTCATAAGTTGCTCATTGATTTCATCAATTTCAGTAATCAAGGAAAGTCTGTCAATTTTGGCATATTTTACCAGTATTTTAACTAGATTCATTGATGCCTCTAAATTGCTGTGCCCCCATTCCCTTTGGCGTAATCTCCACCTGGAGTGCATCCCACCTAGAGGCACCTCTTTTTGATATATATATATATATATATATATATATATATATATATATATATATATATATATATATATATATCAAAAGAGGTGCCTCTAGGTGGGATGCACTCCCAGGTGAAGATACGCATAAGCAAGAGCACACGCCATGAACAAAGTCCTTTTCTGGTTTCCTGCCAGATGCGTTTTGGGCCAACGCCCTCTTCAGTGGCAGACCATGTGACGTGACGGCGTGCAGCAACCACCAGTAAATCCTCGTAATAATAATGCTCAGGTGAACCACCTGAAAGAATGCTTCCTGGGACTGGTGGTTCAGTAAAACCCAAGTGGGTCGCCGCCGACACTCACATTCAAAAATGTCTTTAAAAGGATTGCCGATGTTCGCGTCGGCACCCCTGCGTATAACAGGCACCTCCTGTTCCACAGTTAGCTGCCCCAATAAAGCAGCCGTGGACCCGCAAGTGTTTCATGGTGGTGCAATCCCGCGACCAGGCAGGCCGCTATACAAAATGCAAAAAGAGTTGCCTCTAGGTGGGATGCACTCCCAGGTGGAGATTATGCCAAAGCAAGGGCACACGCCATGAACAAAGTCCTTTTCTGGTTTCCTGCCAGACGCGTTTCGGGCCAACGCCCACTTCAGTGGCAGACCATGTGACGTGACGGCATGCGGCAACCACCAGTAAATCCCCATAATAATAATGCTCAGGTGAACCACCTGAAGCAATGCTTCCTGGGACTGGTGGTTCAGTAAAACCCAAGTGGGTCGCCGCCGACACTCACATTCAAAAATGTCTTTAAAAGGATTGCCGATGTTCGCGCAGGCATCCCTGCATATATGTATGTATGTATGTATATATATATATATATATATTCACTGAAAAAACCATAGGTTTTAGGGACAGTTATAGTTAGTTGGACATTTCACTCGTACAAAACCATAGAAATTCCCCCGTTATAGTTAGTTCAGCAATGCACTGCTGATGACGTCACATATTACATCACTCATGACATGGTCAGTGACATCACTGATGACATCACTGATGACATCTCAAATGATATCACTGATGACATCACTGATGACATCATCCAGTGACTGTGTGTTTCTGTAAAGTTTAAATATGTTTAATATATATAGGGAAAGGCGTATTGAAGAATGAGTGGGTGTATAAGTGTCTGAATGGATGATTTAGTACGTGAGTGACTGACTCTACAAGTGAGTGATTAAATGTATCTTACTGAATGCATGGGTTAGTGACTAAACTGTGTGAATGTCTGTATCCGTCTGTCTGTTGGTTTGTAAGCGGCTGCATGAGCTTTCTGAATAGCTACATGAGTGTCTACATGGGTTATTGATTGATTGTCTGAGTATCTGTATGGGTGCCTGAGTGTTTGTGTGGGTGGGGTGTGTGTGACTCTGTGCATGGATGTGTGAGTTGGTGAATCACTGGGTGCATGGTTTCAAGAGTGCATCTGTGATGGACTGTATGGGTGGGTGAGTGTGTGTATGGGTGTGTTAGTGATTGAATGTATATCTCAGTGGTACCTGTGTGAGTAACTACATATGTGAAAGGCAGTATATATGTGTGTTGGAGTATATAAATGGCTATAAGTGAGAGTGTGTGATTGTGAGAGTGGCTGTATGGATGAGTGTGTACTTGTATCAGTGATTGTATAAGAGCGTAAGAATGTGCTAGTATTTGTATGAGTAAGTGAGCTGGTGTGTGTATAACTGTATAGGTGAGTAAATGGGTGTGTGATTAAGTTTTTGCATGACTGACTCGGTGTGTGAGTACCTCTATGGATGAGTGGCGGTGTGTGAGTGTTTATATAGGTGTATGAGTGCATATGATAATCCTGTACTGAGTGACTAAGTATGAGTGACTGTACGGGTGAGTGAGTGGATGTGTGTGTAGACCTAAGAATCAGTGAGTGGGTATGTAGTTTTTGGTGTTGGAGTGTCTATGGTTTTGAGAATGGCAGTCTGTAATTTAGAGTGGGTGTATCAAAAGTTATATTAGGGTGTGAGAAGATGCATGAAATTATCACATGGATGATGTCATCAGTGATGTCATTTGAGATGTCATCAGTGATGTCATCAGTGATGTCACTGACCATGTCATGAGTGATGTAATATGTGACGTCATCAGCAGTGCATTGCGGGGCGCGAGTTATAGTTAGCTGAACTAACTATAACGGGGAATTTCTATGGTTTTGTACGAGTGAAATGTCCAACTAACTATAACTGTCCCTAAAACCTATGGTTTTTCAGTGAATTTCAAAGGTTTTTAAATGCTCATTTCTAACTATAACGTGTCTGAAACCTATGGTTTTTTCAGTGAATTTCAAAGGTTTTTTAAATGCTAATTTCCAACTATAACGTGCCTGAAACCTATGATTTTTAAGTGAATTTCAAAGGTTTTTTAAATGCTAGTTTCTAACTATGCCTACAGAGGTAGGACGTGAAGAAAGAAGAAAAAACGCACAGAAAGAAGCAAAAGATGTGCAGAAAGAACCAACAGAGGAGCAGAAAGAGGCCTTGTTGCAAAATCATCCTGTGCCCACAACTTTTTCAGACGGGTACTGGTGGTAACTGACTCTGACTAACCAGAGCCACTGCTATGCTAAAAGACACTTAGAATACAGTGAAAACACCTACATACACTAGGGAACACGATGCGTTGGGGTACCCCTGTGATTAGCATGACCTCCTCTGCAAGTCCCTAGTACATAATAGGGCAGGGGGATTAAAACTACCTCTTAAAACGCACTACAGGGCGTGAAGGGAGGGGGGGCCTGAGGTGACATGTGTGCAAACGCACCCCGTGGCGCGTTTTAAGTTGCGGGATTAAGTCCCCTTGAATTCTGAGGGTCCCTGGGGCCCAACTAGCCCCCAGGTACCTACAGTTAGGACTACAGAGCTGAGTTGCAGAGAGGCGTTCCGAGGCCACGCACCTTTTTCACCTCTCTGCAACGCAACTCTGTTGTGCTTACTGAAGGTACCTGGTGGGCTAGTTGGCCCCAGGGTCCCTCAGGATTCAAAGGGAATTAATTCCCCAACTTAAAACGAACCACAGGGCGTGTTTGCGCACATGTCACCTGAGGCCCCGCCCCCTCCCTTCACCACTGTGCAAACGCGGCCCGTGGTGCGTTTTAAGTTGGGGGATTAGGTCACCTTGAATCCTGAGGGTCCCTGGGGCCCAACTAGCCCACTAGGTACTTCCAGTAAGCACCACAGGCCTGCGTTGAAACGCCTGTAACAAACTGTGCAGTTGTGTTTAGGTAGTGAAGAGGGTCGTGCTGGGTGTAGTGTTTTAGGTTTTAGGGTAGTGCAGTGGTGTTTGTGTAGTGTAGGGGCTCATGCTGGGGGTAGATTTAGGGTTTAGGGTAGTGCAGTGGTGGTTGGATAGTGTAGGGAGTCGTGCTGGGGGGAGTGTTTTAGGGTTTAGGGTAGTGCAGTGGTGTTTGGGTAGTGTAGGGGGTCGTGCTGGGGGTAGTGTTTTAGGGTTTAGGGTAGTGCAGTGGTGTATGGGTAGTGTAGGGGGTCATGCTGGGGGTAGTGATTTAGGGTAGTGCAGTGGTGTTTGGGTAGTGTAGGGGGTCGTGCTGGGGGTAGTGTTTTAGGGTTTAGGGTAGTGCAGTAGTGTTTGGGTAGTGTAGGGGTACTGCTGGGGGTAGTTTTTTAGGGTTTAGGGTAGTGCAGTGGTGTTTGGGTAGTGTAGTGGTTCATGCTGGGGGTAGCTTTTTAGGGTTTAGGGTAGTGCAGTGGTGTTTGTGTAGTGTAGGGTGTAGTGTTTTAGGGTTTAGGGTAGTGCAGTGGTGTTTGTGTAGTGTAGGAGGTCGTGTTTTAGGGTTTAGGGTAGTGCAGTGGTCTTTGGGTAGTGTAGGGAGTCGTGCGGGGGTAGTGTTTTAGGGTTTAGGGTAGTGTAGGGGGTCATGCGGGGGGTAGTGTTTTAGGGATTAGGGTAGTGCATTGGTGTTTGGGTAGTGTAGGGGGTCATGCGGGGGGTAGTGTTTGAGGGTTTAGGGCAGTGCAGTCGTGTTCGGGTAGTGTAGGGGGTCGTGCTGGGGGGAGTGTTTGAGGGTTTAGGGCAGTGCAGTCGTGTTCGGGGAGTGTAGGGGGTTGTGCTGGGGGTAGTATTTTAGGGTTTAGGGTAGTGCAGTGGTGTTCGGGTAGTGTAGGGGGTCGTGCAGGGGTAGTGTTCTAGGGTTTAGGGCAGTGCAGTGGTGTTTGGGCAGTGTAGGGGTAATGCTGGGGGTGGTGTTTTAGGGTTTAGGGCAGTGCAGTGGTGTTCGGGCAGTGTAGGGGTCGTGCTGGGGGTGGTGTTTCAGGGTTTAGGGCAGTGCAGTGGTGTTCGGGCAGTGTAGGGGGTGGTGTTTCAGGGTTTAGGGCAGTGCAGTGGTGTTCGGGCAGTGTAGGGGGTCGTGCAGGGGGTGGTGTTTCAGGGATTAGGCAGTGGTGTTCGGGCAGTGTAGGGGGTCGTGCTGGGGTGGTGTTTCAGGGTTTGGGGCAGTGCAGTGGTGTTCGAGCAGTAAAGGGGTCGTGCTGGGGGTGGTGTTTCAGGGTTTAGGGCAGTGCAGTGGTGTTCGGGCAGTGTAGGGGGCGGTGCAGGGGTGGTGTTTCAGGGTTTAGGGCAGTGCAGTGGTGTTCGGGCAGTGTAGGGGGCGGTGCAGGGGGTGGTGTTTCAGGGTTTAGGGCAGTGCAGTGGTGTTCGGGCAGTGTAGGGGGTCATGCAGGGGTGGTGTTTCAGGGTTTAGGGCAGTGCAGTGGTGTTCGGGCAGTGTAGGGGGTCGTGCTGGGGCTGGTGTTTCAGGGTTTAGGGCAGTACAGTGGTGTTCGGGCAGTGTAGGGGGTCGTGCTGGGGCTGGTGTTTCAGGGTTTAGGGCAGTGCAGTGGTGTTCGGGCAGTGTAGGGGGTCGTGCTGGGGCTGGTGTTTCAGGGTTTAGGGCAGTGCAGTGGTGTTCGGGCAGTGTAGGGGGTCATGCTGGGGCTGGTGTTTCAGGGTTTAGGGCAGTGCAGTGGTGTTCGGGCAGTGTAGGGGTCTTGCTGGGGCTGGTGTTTCAGAGTCTAGGGCAGTGCAGTGGTGTTCGGGCAGTGTAGGGGGTCTTGCTGGGGCTGGTGTTTCAGGGTTTAGGGCAGTGCAGTGGTGTTCGGGCAGTGTAGGGGGTCGTGCTGGGGGTGTTTCAGGGTTTAGGGCAGTGCAGTGGTGTTCAGGCAGTGTAGGGGGTCGTGCTGGGGCTAGTGTTTCAGGATTTAGGGCAGAGCAAAGGTGTTCAGGCAGTGTAGGGAGTTTTGCTGGAGGTGGTGTTTCAGGGTTTAGGGCAGTGCAGTGGTGTTCGTGCAGTGTAGGGGGTGGTGTTTCAGGGTTTAGGGCAGTGGTGTTCAGGAAGTGTAGGGGGTCTTGCTGGGGTTGATGTTTCATGGTTTAGGGCAGTGCAGTAGTGTTCAGGCAGTGTAGGGGGTCGTGCTGGGGGTGGTGTTTCAGGGTTTAGGGCAGTGCAGTGGTGTTCCGGCAGTGTAGGAGGTCATGCAGGGGGTGGTGTTTCAGGGTTTAGGGCAGTGCAGTAGTGTTCGGGCAGTGTAGGGGGTCGTGCTGGGGGTGGGGTTTCAGGGTTTAGGGCAGTGCAGTGGTGTTCGGGCAGTGTAGGGTGTCGTGCTGAGGGGTGGTGTTTCAGGGTTTAGGGCAGTGCAGTGGTGTGTGGGCAGTGTAGGGGGTCGTGCAGGGGTGGTGTTTCAGGGTTTAGGGCAGTGCAGTGGTGTTTGGGCAGTGTGAGGGGTCGTGCAGGGGGTGGTGTTTCAGGGTTTAGGGCAGTGCAGTGGTGTTTGGCCAGTGTAGGTGGTCTTGCTGGGGGTGGTGTTTCAGGCTTTAGTGCAGTGGTGTTCGGTGCAGTGTAGGGGGTCTTGCTGGGGGTGGTGTTTCAAGGTTTAGGGCAGTGCAGTGGTGTTCGGGCAGTGTAGGGGTCTTGCTGGGGCTGGTGTTTCAGGGTTTAGGGCAGTGCAGTGGTGTTCGGGCAGTGTGGGGGTCGTGCTGGGGCTGGTGTTTGAGGGTTTAGGGTAGTGCAGTGGTGTTCGGGCAGTGTAGGGGGTCGTGCTGGGGCTGGTGTTTCAGGGTTTAGGGCAGTGCAGTGTTTTTCGGGCAGTGTAGGCGGTCGTGCTGGGGCTGGTGTTTCAGGGTTTAGGGCAGTGCAGTGGTGTTTGGGCAGTGTACGGGGTTGTGCTGGGGCTGGTGTTTCAGGGTTTAGGGCAGTGCAGTGGTGTTCGGGCAGTGTAGGGGGTCGTGCTGGGGGTGGTGTTTCAGGGTTTAGGGCAGTGCAGTGGTGTTCGGGCAGTGTAGGGGGTCGTGCTGGGGCTGGTGTTTCATGGTTTAGGGCAGTGCAGTGGTGTTCGGGCAGTGTAGGGGGTCATGCTGGGGGTGGTGTTTCAGGGTTTAGGGCAGTGCAGTGGTGTTCAGGCAGGGTGGTGTTTCAGGGTTTAGGGCAGTGCAGTGGTGTTCGGGCAGTGTAGGGGGTCTTGCTGGGGGTGGTGTTTCAGGGTTTAGGGCAGTGGTGTTCGGGCAGTGTAGGGAGTCTTGCTGGGGTGATGTTTCAGGGTTTAGGGCAGTGCAGTGGTGTTCGGGCAGTGTAGGGGGTCGTGCTGGGGCTGGTGTTTGAGGGTTTAGGGTAGTGCAGTGGTGTTCGGGCAGTGTAGGGGGTCGTGCTGGGGCTGGTGTTTCAGGGTTTAGGGCAGTGCAGTGTTTTTCGGGCAGTGTAGGCGGTCGTGCTGGGGCTGGTGTTTCAGGGTTTAGGGCAGTGCAGTGGTGTTTGGGCAGTGTACGGGGTTGTGCTGGGGCTGGTGTTTCAGGGTTTAGGGCAGTGCAGTGGTGTTCGGGCAGTGTAGGGGGTCGTGCTGGGGGTGGTGTTTCAGGGTTTAGGGCAGTGCAGTGGTGTTCGGTCAGTGTAGGGGGTCGTGCTGGGGCTGGTGTTTCATGGTTTAGGGCAGTGCAGTGGTGTTCGGGCAGTGTAGGGGGTCATGCTGGGGGTGGTGTTTCAGGGTTTAGGGCAGTGCAGTGGTGTTCAGGCAGGGTGGTGTTTCAGGGTTTAGGGCAGTGCAGTGGTGTTCGGGCAGTGTAGGGGGTCTTGCTGGGTGTGGTGTTTCAGGGTTTAGGGCAGTGGTGTTCGGGCAGTGTAGGGAGTCTTGCTGGGGTGATGTTTCAGGGTTTAGGGCAGTGCAGTGGTGTTCGGGCAGTGTAGGGGGTCTTGCTGGGGGTAGTGTTTCAGGGTTTAGGGCAGTGCAGTGGTGTTCGTGCAGTGTAGGGGATCGTGCAGGGGGTGGTGTTTCAGGGTTTAGGGCAGTGCAGTGGTGTTCGGGCAGTGTAGGGGTCGTGCTGGGGCTGGTGTTTCAGGGTTTAGGGCAGTGCAATGGTGTTCGGGCAGTGTAGGGGCTCTTGCTGGGGGTGGTGTTTCAGGGTTTAGGGCAGTGGTGTTCGGGCAGTGTAGGGGGTCTTGCTGGGGGTGGTGTTTCAGGGTTTAGGGCAGTGCAGTGGTGTTCGGGCAGTGAAGGGGGTCTTGCTGGGGCTGGTGTTTCAGGGTTTAGGGCAGTGCAGTGGTGTTCGGGCAGTGTAGGGGGTCGTGCTGGGGCTGGTGTTTCAGGGTTTAGGGTAGTGCAGTGGTGTTCGGGCAGTGTAGGGGGTCGTGCTGGGGCTGATGTTTCAGGGTTTAGGGCAGTGGTTTTTGGGCAGTGTAGGCGGTCGTGCTGGGGCTGGTGTTTCAGGGTTTAGGGCAGTGCAGTGGTGTTCGTGCAGTGTACGGGGTTGTGCTGGGGCTGGTGGTTCAGGGTTTAGGGCAGTGCAGTGGTGTTCGGGCAGTGTAGGGGGTCGTGTTGGGGGTGGTGTTTCAGGGTTTAGGGCAGTGCAGTGGTGTTCGGGCAGTGTAGGGGGTCGTGCTGGGGCTGGTGTTTCATGGTTTAGGGCAGTGCAGTGGTCTTCGGGCAGTGTAGGGGGTCGTGCTGGGGGTGGTGTTTCAGGGTTTAGGGCAGTGCAGTGGTGTTCGGGCAGTGTAGGTGGTCGTGCTGGGGCTGGTGTTTCAGGGTTTAGGGCAGTGCAGTGGTGTTCGGGCAGTGTAGGTGGTCGTGCTGGGGCTGGTGTTTCAGGGTTTAGGGCAGTGCAGTGGTGTTCGGGCAGTGTAGGGGGTCATGCTGGGGCTGGTGTTTCAGGGTTTAGGGCAGTGCAGTGGTGTTCGGGCAGTGTAGGGGTCTTGCTGGGGCTGGTGTTTCAGAGTCTAGGGCAGTGCAGTGGTGTTCGGGCAGTGTAGGGGGTCTTGCTGGGGCTGGTGTTTCAGGGTTTAGGGCACTGCAGTGGTGTTCGGGCAGTGTAGGGGGTCGTGCTGGGGCTAGTGTTTCAGGATTTAGGGCAGAGCAAAGGTTTTCAGGCAGTGTAGGGGGTTTTGCTGGAGGTGGTGTTTCAGGGTTTAGGGCAGTGCAGTGGTGTTCGTGCAGTGTAGGGGTGGTATTTCAGGGTTTAGGGCAGTGGTGTTCAGGCAGTGAGGGGGTCGTGCTGGGGGTGGTGTTTCAGGGTTTAGGGCAGTGCAGTGGTGTTCCGGCAGTGTAGGAGGTCGTGCAGGGGGTGGTGTTTCAGGGTTTAGGGCAGTGCAGTGGTGTTCGGGCAGTGTAGGGGGTCGTGCTGGGGGGTGGGGTTTCAGGGTTTAGGGAAGTGCAGTGGTGTTCGGGCAGTGTAGGGTGTCGTGCTGAGGGGTGGTGTTTCAGGGTTTAGGGCAGTGCAGTGGTATTCGGGCAGTGTAGGGGGTCGTGCAGGGGGTGGTGTTTCAGGGTTTAGGGCAGTGCAGTGGTGTTTGGGCAGTGTAGGGGGTCGTGCAGGGGGTGATGTTTCAGGGTTTAGGGCAGTGCAGTGGTGTTTGGCCAGTGTAGGTGGTCTTGCTTTGGGTGGTGTTTCAGGCTTTAGTGCAGTGGTGTTTGGGCAGTGTAGGGGGTCTTGCTGGGGGTGGTGTTTCAAGGTTTAGGGCAGTGCAGTGGTGTTCGGGCAGTGTAGGGGGTCTTGCTGGGGCTGGTGTTTCAGGGTTTAGGGCAGTGCAGTGGTGTTCGGGCAGTGTAGGGGGTCGAGCTGGGGCTTGTGTTTGAGGGTTTAGGGTAGTGCAGTGGTGTTCGGGCAGTGTAGGGGGGTCGTGCTGGGGCTGGTGTTTCAGGGTTTAGGGCAGTGCAGTGTTTTTCGGGCAGTGTAGGCGGTCGTGCTGGGGCTGGTGTTTCAGGGTTTAGGGCAGTGCAGTGGTGTTCGGGCAGTGTACGGGGTTGTGCTGGGGCTGGTGTTTCAGGGTTTAGGGCAGTGCAGTGGTGTTCGGGCAGTGTAGGGGGTCGTACTGGGGGTGGTGTTTCAGGGTTTAGGGCAGTGCAGTGGTGTTCGGGCAGTGTAGGGGGTCGTGCTGGGGCTGGTGTTTGAGGGTTTAGGGTAGTGCAGTGGTGTTCGGGCAGTGTAGGGGGTCGTGCTGGGGCTGGTGTTTCAGGGTTTAGGGCAGTGCAGTGGTTTTCGGGCAGTGTAGGCGGTTGTGCTGGGGCTGGTGTTTCAGGGTTTAGGGCAGTGCAGTGGTGTTCGGGCAGTGTACGGGGTTGTGCTGGGGGTGGTGTTTCAGGGTTTAGGGCAGTGCAGTGGTGTTCGGGCGGTGTAGGGGGTCGTGCTGGGGGTGGTGTTTCAGGGTTTAGAGCAGTGCAGTGGTGTTCGGGCAGTGTAGGGGGTCGTGCTGGGGCTGGTGTTTCATGGTTTAGGGCAGTGCAGTGGTGTTCGGGCAGTGTAGGGGGTCGTGCTGGGGGTGGTGTTTCAGGGTTTAGGGCAGTGCAGTGGTGTTCGGGCAGTGTAGGGGGTCTTGCTGGGGGTGGTGTTTCAGGGTTTAGGGCAGTGGTGTTCGGGCAGTGTAGGGGGTCTTGCTGGGGGTGATGTTTCAGGGTTTAGGGCAGTGCAGTGGTGTTCGGGCAGTGTAGGGGGTCTTGCTGGGGGTAGTGTTTCGGGGTTTAGTGCAGTGCAGTGGTGTTCGTGCAGTGTATGGGGTCGTGCTGGTGGTGGTGTTTCAGGGTTTAGGGCAGTGCAGTAGTGTTCGAGCAGTGTAGGGGATCGTGCAGGGGGTGGTGTTTCAGGGTTTAGGGCAGTGCAGTGGTGTTCGGGCAGCGTAGGGGTCGTGCTGGGGCTGGTGTTTCAGGGTTTAGGGCAGTGCAGTGGTGTTCGGGCAGTGTAGGGGGTCTTGCTGGGGGTGGTGTTTCAGGGTTTAGGGCAGTGGTGTTCGGGCAGTGTAGGGGGTCGTGAAGGGGGTGTTGTTTCAGGGTTTAGGGCAGTGCAGTGGTGTTCGGGCAGTGTAGGGGGTCGTGCTGGGGGTGGTGTTTCAGGGTTTAGGGCAGTGCAGTGGTGTTTGGGCAGTGTATGGGGTCGTGCTGGGGGTGGTGTTTCAGGGTTTAGGGCAGTGGTGTTCGGGCAGTGTAGGGGGTCGTGAAGGGGGTGTTGTTTCAGGGTTTAGGGCAGTGCAGTGGTGTTCGGGCAGTGTAGGGGTCGTGCTGGGGCTGGTGTTTCATGGTTTAGGGCAGTGCAGTGGTGTTCGGGCAGTGTAGGGGGTCGTGCTGGGGGTGGTGTTTCAGGGATTAGGGCAGTGCAGTGGTGTTCGGGCAGTGTAGGGGGTCATGCTGGGGGTGGTGTTTCAGGGTTTAGGGCAGTGCAGTGGTGTTCGGGCAGTGTAGGGGTCTTGCTGGGGGTGGTGTTTCAGGGTTTAGGGCAGTGGTGTTCGGGCAGTGTAGGGGGTCTTGCTGGGGTGATGTTTCAGGGTTTAGGGCAGTGCAGTGGTGTTCGGGCAGTGTAGGGGTCTTGCTGGGGTTGTGTTTCGGGGTTTAGGGCAGTGCAGTGGTGTTCGGTGCAGTGTAGGGGGTCGTGCTGGGGGTGGTGTTTCAGGGTTTAGGGTAGTGCAGTAGTGTTCGGGCAGTGTAGGGGATCGTGCAGGGGGTGGTGTTTCAGTGTTTAGGGCAGTGCAGTGGTGTTCAGGCAGTGTAGGGGGTCGTGCTGGGGGTGGTGTTTCAGGGTTTAGGGCAGTGCAGTGGTGTTCGGGCAGTGTTGGGGGTCGTGCAGGGGCTGGTGTTTCAGGGTTTTGGGCAGTGCAGTGGTGTTCGGGCAGTGTAGGGGGTCATGCTGGGGTAGTGTTTTAGGGTTTAGGGTAGTGCAGTGGTGCTTGTGTAGTGTAGGGGGTCGTGCTGGGGGTAGTGTTTTAGGGTTTAGGGTAGTGCAGTGGTGTTTGTGTAGTGTAGGGGGTCATGTTTTAGGGTAGTGCAGTGGTGTTTGGGTAGTGTAGGTGGTCATGCTGGGGGTAGTGTTTTAGGATTTAGGTTAGTGCAGTGGTGCTTGGGTAGTGTAGGGTGTCGTGCTGGGGGTAGTGTTTTAGGGTTTAAGGTAGTGCAGTGGTGTTTGTGTAGTGTAGGGGGTCATGCTGGGGGTAGTGTTTTAGGGTTTAGGGTCAGTGGTGTTCAGGCAGTGTAGGGGTCTTGCTGGGGGTGGTGTTTCAGGGTTTAGTGCAGTGCAGTGGTGTTCGGGCAGTGTAGGGGTCTTGCTGGGGCTGGTGTTTCAGGGTTTAGGGCAGTGCAGTGGTGTTCGGGCAGTGTAGGGGGTCGTGCTGGGGCTGGTGTTTCAGGGTTTAGGGCAGTGCAGTGGTTTTCGGGCAGTGTAGGCGGTTGTGCTGGGGCTGGTGTTTCAGGGTTTAGGGCAGTGCAGTGGTGTTCGGGCAGTGTACGGGGTTGTGCTGGGGCTGGTGTTTCAGGGTTTAGGGCAGTGCAGTGGTGTTCGGGCAGTGTAGGGGGTCGTGCTGGGGCTGGTGTTTCAGGGTTTAGGGCAGTGCAGTGGTTTTCGGGCAGTGTAGGAGGTTGTGCTGGGGCTGGTGTTTCAGGGTTTAGGGCAGTGCAGTGGTGTTCGGGCAGTGTACGGGGTTGTGCTGGGGCTGGTGTTTCAGGGTTTAGGGCAGTGCAGTGGTGTTCGGGCAGTGTAGGGGGTCGTGCTGGGGGTAGTGTTTTAGGATTTAGGTTAGTGCAGTGGTGTTTGGGTAGTGTAGGGGGTCGTGCTGGGGGTAGTGTTTTAGGGTTTAAGGTAGTGCAGTGGTGTTTGGGTAGTGTAGGGGGTCGTGCTGGGGGTAGTGTTTTAGGGTTTAGGGCAGTGGTGTTCGGGCAGTGTAGGGGGTCTTGCTGGGGGTGGTGTTTCAGGGTTTAGTGCAGTGCAGTGGTGTTCGGGCAGTGTAGGGGGTCTTGCTGGGGCTGGTGTTTCAGGTTTTAGGGCAGTGCAGTGGTGTTCGGGCAGTGTAGGGGGTCGTGCTGGGGCTGGTGTTTGAGGGTTTAGGGTAGTGCAGTGGTGTTCGGGCAGTGTAGGGGGTCGTGCTGGGGCTGGTGTTTCAGGGTTTAGGGCAGTGCAGTGGTTTTCGGGCAGTGTAGGTGGTTGTGCTGGGGCTGGTGTTTCAGGGTTTAGGGCAGTGCAGTGGTGTTCGGGCAGTGTACGGGGTTGTGCTGGGGATGGTGTGTCAGGGTTTAGGGCAGTGCAGTGGTGTTCGGGCAGTGTAGGGGGTCGTGCTGGGGTGGTGTATCAGGGTATAGGGCAGTGCAGTGGTGTTCGGGCAGTGTAGGGGGTCGTGCTGGGTCTGGTGTTTCATGGTTTAGGGCAGTGCAGTGGTGTTCGGGCAGTGTAGGGGGTCATGCTGGGGGTGGTGTTTCAGGGTTTAGGGCAGTGCAGTGGTGTTCGGGCAGTGTAGGGGGTCATGCTGGGGGCGGTGTTTCAGGGTTTATGGCAGTGGTGTTCGGGCAGTGTAGGGGGTCTTGCTGGGGGTGATGTTTCAGGGTTTAGGGCAGTGCAGTGGTGTTTGGGCAGTGTAGGGGGTCTTGCTGGGGGTAGTGTTTCGGGGTTTAGGGCAGTGCAGTGGTGTTCGTGCAGTGTATGGGTTCGTGCTGGGGGTGGTGTTTCAGGGTTTAGGGCAGTGCAGTCGTGTTCGGGCAGTGTAGGGGATCGTGCAGGGGGTGGTGTTTCAGGGTTTAGGGCAGTGCAGTGGTGTTCGGGCAGTGTAGGGGGTCGTGCTGGGGGTGGTGTTTCAGGGTTTAGGGCAGGGCAGTGGTGTTCGGGCAGTGTAGGGGGTCGTGCAGGGGGTGGTGTTTCAGGGTTTAGGGCAGTGCAGTGGTGTTCGGGCAGTGTAGGGGTCGTGTTGGGGCTGGTGTTTCAGGGTTTAGGGCAGTGCAGTGGTGTTCGGGCAGTGTAGGGGGTCTTGCTGGGGGTGGTGTTTCAGGGTTTAGGGCAGTGGTGTTCGGGCAGTGTAGGGGTCTTGCTGGGGGTGATGTTTCAGGGTTTAGGGCAGTTCAGTGGTGTTCGGGCAGTGTAGGGGTCTTGCTGGGGATAGTGTTTCAGGGTTTAGGGCAGTGCAGTGGTGTTCGTGCAGTGTAGGGGGTCTTGCTGGGGGTGATGTTTCAGGGTTTAGGGCAGTGCAGTAGTGTTCGGGCAGTGTAGGAGGTCTTGCTGGGGGTAGTGTTTCAGGGTTAAGGGCAGTGCAGTGGTGTTTGGGCAGTGTAGGGGGCGTGTTGGGGGTGGTGTTTCAGGGTTTAGGGCAGTGCAGTGGTGTTCGGGCAGTGTAGGGGTCGTGAAGGGGTTGGTGTTTCAGGGTTTAGGGCAGTGCAGTGGTGTTCGGGCAGTGTAGGGGGTTGTGCTAGGGTTGGTGTTTCAGGGTTTAGGGCAGTGCAGTGGTGTTTGGGCAGTGTTGGGGGTCGTGCAGGGGCTGGTGTTTCAGGGTTTAGGGCAGTGCAGTGGTGTTCGGGCAGTGTAGGGGGTCGTGCTGGGGGTAGTGTTTTAGGGTTTAGGGTAGTGCAGTGGTGCTTGTGTAGTGTAGGGGGTCGTGCTGGGGGTAGTGTTTTAGGGTTTAGGGTAGTGCAGTGGTGTTTGTGTAGTATAGGGGGTCATGTTTTAGGGTAGTGCAGTGGTGTTTGGGTAGTGTAGGGGGTCGTGCTGGGGGTAGTGTTTTAGGATTTAGGTTAGTGCAGTGGTTTTTGGGTAGTGTAGGGGTCGTGCTTGGGGTAGTGTTTTAGGGTTTAAGGTAGTGCAGTGGTGTTTGTGTAGTGTAGGGGGTCGTGCTGGGGGTAGTGTTTTAGGGTTTAGGATAGTGCAGTGGTGCTTGTGTAGTGTAGGGGGTTGTGCTGGGGATAGTGTTTTAGGGTTTAGGGTAGTGCAGTGGTGTTGGTGTAGTGTAGGGGGTCATGTTTTAGGGTAGTGCAGTGGTGTTTGGGTAGTGTAGGGGGTCGTGCTGGGGGTAGTGTTTTAGGATTTAGGTTAGTGCAGTGGTGTTGGGGTAGTGTTTTAGGGTTTAGGGTAGTGCAGTGGTGTTTGTGTAGTGTAGGGGGTCATGCTGGGGGTAGTGTTTTAGGGTTTAGGATAGTGCAGTGGTGCTTGTGTAGTGTAGGGGGTCGTACTGGGGTAGTGTTTTAGGGTTTAGGGTAGTGCAGTGGTGTTTTTGTAGTGTAGGGGGTCATGTTTTAAGATGCAACGCTCCAATACCTGACCAGTCTGCACTACATAAAACTACAAAAAAACTAAAAATAAAAGTGTTTTGCACACTTTTGTCATTGGGCTATATGTGGGCTACTTCTGGGTAATATTTGTGCTACATTTAGGCTCTTTTTCACTGGTGGCCATCTTGGAAGACTTCTTTGTTATGAAGTTTCCTAATTTCCTCATTTACTGCAGTCTCCTCAGTAGGAAATGCTTTCAGTTTTTACTTTGATTCCATCAAGAAGGCATTCAGATGTGTCACACATTTGCCATAAATTCAGAATGTTAGCACTCTAGTTGTTCATTAGATCACTGTAGTAAAGCTACTGCTCACCAAGGAGTTAACTGGAAGTCTACTGCTGGTATTGAAAGTGATTGTTTCAGTCTGCATGTCAGAATTTTCTAATGAAATAGAAGAGGATTTGAGATCTCACTTAAAACATGCACTAAATTTTCTTTTTGCAGCACTAACCATAATTTCTATGGCAAAATGAACCCCCTCATTTTGTTCCTTTTTAAATTAAATGTTTAAGTGTTACCAGTTTATTCCAATCAAGATGGCTTCAGGTGTGCCATACTTTTGTCATAAGTAAGGCTGTTAGCACTCTAGTTGTTCTTTAGAACACTCTGGGAAGCTGCAGTAGAACACAAAGGCATCAACTGACAGGCTGCTCCTGTTGAAATATAACAGGAAGATATTTGAGATCACACTTGAAACATGTCCTAATTTTTCTTTCCAGAGCACTAACCATCATTTCTATGACAAGATGAACCCCATCATTTTGTTCCTTTTTAAATTAAATGTTTTAAGTGTTACCAGTTTATTCCAATCAAGATGGCTTCAGGTGTGCCATACTTTTGTCATAAGTAAGGCTGTTAGCACTCTAGTTGTTCTTTAGAACACTCTGGGAAGCTGCAGTAGAACACAAAGGAATCAACTGACAGTCTCTGCCCTTGTTGGATGTACATGTTTTACTGAGAATGTCAGACTTCATTCTCACATGACTGAGAAAGATAATGTGAATTTACAGAAAATATGCTCTCATTTTAGCTTCTGGAGCACCTTCCAAAACTGTATGGGACAAGCATGTGAAAATAGTTTTCTCTCAAACATGATTCATGATATCCCAGCAGAAGGTTTTTCACAGGGTAAAATCACCTTAGAACACACCACAATTCTTGAAATTAGTATGGTACCATCAACAAATGAATTCTAATGTAACTAAAGTCTGTTATCACCCTTTATAGTTCTCCTTTTGGTAACCCTCAAAATCTTCGATTCACTACAATGCATTTCAATGGGGTACTATCATTTATATTGGTCCCAAGATGGCTGCCAGCAATTCCAGGATGAAGTGCTGACAGCCAATCAGATCTCACGATGACATGTGTGGTTAGGCTCCGCCCAGATATATATGTGTTTTTACTTTTGATTTTCTCAGCAACTACTGAACGGATTTACACCATTTAATAAAAGGGTTCTTTCTGAACCAAGAACTACCTCTTTGCCAAATTTGGTGTAATTCCGTTCAGCAGTTCGGGCTGTAGCCTTGCATAGTTTCCTATGGGAAATTGATTTTTGACTCTTATTTTTTTAATTTCTCCGCAACTACTGAACGGATTTACACCATTTAACAAAAAGGGTTCTTTCTGAACCAAGAACTACCTCTTTGCCAAATTTTGTGTAATTTCGTTCAGCAGTTCGGGCTGTAGCCGTGGCTAAACTTTCCTATGGGAAAATGAATGGGGAAAACACGTTTTGGGACCCCCCTTTTTTCTCGGCCCCCGCTTGACGAATCACCCCGAAACTTTAAGGGTAGGAGCGGACCGGAGCGGGCCATAAAGTTTGAAAATTTCGCGAAGATTCGTCAACTGACGCAAGAGTTATTTCAAATAGAATGTTGCGGATTTCCTATGGAAAATAGGTCCTAACTATAACTATCTACTGGCGACCGCCAGTAGATAATATATATATATATATATATATTCACTGAAAAAAACACAGGTTTCAGGGACATTATAGTTAGTTGGACATTTTACTCGTACAAAACCAGAGAAAATCGTCCGTTATAGTTAGTTGAGCAATGCACTGCTGATGACATCTCAAATGACATCACTGATGACATCACTGATGACATCATCCAGTGACTATGTGTTTCTGTAAAGTTTAAATATGTTTTATATATATATATGCCAAGGTGTACTGAAGAATGAGTGGGTGTATAAGTGTCTGAATGGATGATTTAGTAGGTGCGTGACTGACTGTATAATTGAGTGATTAAACATGTCTTACTGAATGCATTGGTTAGTGACTAAACTGTGTGAATGTCTCTATCAGTCTGTCAGTTGGTGTGTAAGCGGCTGCATGGGTTCGTGAGTAGCTACATGAGTGTCTATATGGCCTATTGATTGGTTGTCTGAGCATCTCTATGGGTGCCTGAGTATCTGTGTGGGTGAGTGGGGTGTGGGTGACTCTGTGCATAGATGTGTGAGTGGGTGATTCACTGGGTGTATGGGTTCAAGAGTGCATCTGTGAAGGGCTGTATGGGTGGGTGAGTGTGTGTATGGGTGTGTTGGTGAGCGAATGGATGTCTCAGTGGTACATATGTGAATAACTACATATGTGAAAGGCAGTATATGTGAGTATTGGAGTATATAAATGACTATATGTGAGAGTGAGTGATTGTGAGAGTGGCTGTATGGATGAGTGTGTGCTTGTATCAGTGATTGTACAAAGAGAGTAAGTATGTGTTAGTATCTGTAGGAATAAGTGAGGTGGTGTGTGATTAACTGTATAGGTGAGTAAATGGGAGTGTGATTGATTCTTTGCATGACTGACTACCTGTGTGACTAACTCTATGGGTGAGTGGCGGTGTGTAAGTGTCTGTATAGGTGTATGAGTGCATATGATTGTGCTGTATTGATGACTGACTGCATGTATGAGTGACTGTATGGGTGAATGAGTGGATGTGTGTGTAGACCTAGGAATCAGTGAGTGGGTATGTAGTAACTGGTATTGGTGTGTCTATGGTTTCGAAAATGGTAGTCTGTATTTTAGAGTGGGTGTCTCAAAGGTTAAATTAGGGTGTGATGAGGTGCATCAGATTATCACATGGATGATGTCATCAGTGATGTCATTTGAAATGTCATCAGTGATGTCACTGACCATGTCATGAATGATGTAATATGTGACGTCATCAGCAGTGCATTGCGGGGGCGTGAGTTATAGTTAGCTCAACTAACTATAACGGCCGAATTTCTCTGGTTTTGTACGAGTAAAATGTCCAACTAACTGTAACGTCCCCGAAACCTGTGTTTTTTTCAGTGAATTTCTAAGGTTTTTTAAATGCTAATTTCTAACTATAGCGTCCATGAAACCTGTGTTTTTTTCAGTGAATTTCTAAGGTTTTTTAAATGCTAATTTCTAACAATAACGTCCCTGAAACCTATGGTTTTTTCAGTGAATTTCTAAGGTTTTTTAAATGCTAATTTCTAAGTATAACGTCCCTGAAACCTATGGTGCATGACTTATTGAAGGAGTGCATGCATAATGGCTGAGTGATTGTATAACTGCAATGGTAGTGTCTGGGTGATTGGAGGAGTGCATGGGTAGTGCCTGGCTGATTTTGTAAGTGCTTGGTTACTGCCTGGGTGATTGCATGAGTGCACAGGTAATGTATGGGTGATTGAAGAGTGCATGGGTAATGCTTGACTGATTACATGAGTTTATGGGTAATGCCTGGATGATTGCATGAGTGCATCGGTAGTACCTGGGTGATTGTAAGAGTGCAAGGGTAGTGCATGGGTGATTGGAGGAGTGCATGGCTACTGGCTGGGTAATCGAAGGAGTGAATAAGTAGTGTCTGGGTGATTAGAGGAGTGCATGGGTAGTGCATAGGTGATTGGAGCAGTGCATGGGTAGTGCCTGGGTTATTGCATTAGTGGATGAGTAGTGCCTGGGTGATTGGAGGAGTGTATGGATAGTGCCTAGGTGATTTTGTAAGTTCTTGGTAAATGCCTGGGTGATTGCATGAGTGCAGAGTAAATATATGGGTGATTGGAAGAGTGCATGGGTAATGCCTGACTGATTGCATGAGTTTATGGGTAATACCTGGATGATTGCATGAGTGTATTGGTAGTGCCTGGGTGATTGTAAGAGTGCAAGGGTAGTGCATGATGATTTTATAAGTACTTGGGTATTGGCGGAGTGATTGGATAAGTGCATGGGTCCTGGCTGGGTGATAGGAGGAGTGCATGGGTAGTGCCTGGGTTATTGAATGAGTGGATGAGTAGTGCCTGGGTGATTGGAGGAGTGCATGGGTAGTGCCTGGGTGATTTTGTAAGTGCTTGGTTACTGCCTGGGTGATTGCATGAGTGCACAGGTAATGTATGGATGATTGGAGGAGTGCATGGGTAGTGCACGGGTGATCGGAGAAGTGCATGGGTACTGCCTGGGTTATTGCATGAGTGGATGAGTAGTGCCTGGGTGAAATGCAGGAGTGCATCGGTAGTGCCTGGGTGATTTTGTAAGTGGATAGGTATTGTCTGGATGATTTTGTAAGTGGATAGGTTTTGCCTGAGTGTTTGCATGAGTTTATGGGTAATGCCTGGATGATTGCATGAGTGCAAGGGTAGTGCCTGGATGATTGCATGAGTTCCTGGGTACTGGCTGCGTGATTGGAGGAGTGCAAAGATAGTGCATGGTGATTTTATAAGTGCATGGGTAGTGACTGGGTGATTGGAGGAGTGCATGGCTACTGTCTGGGTAATCGGAGTGCATAGGTACTGGCTGTGTGATTGGAGGAGTGCATGGGTAGTGCACGGGTGATTGGAGCAGTGCATGGGTAGTGCCTGGGTTATTCCATGAGTGGATGAGTAGTGCCTGAGTGATTGCAGAAGTGAATCGGTAGTGCCTGGGTGATTTTGTAAGTGGATAGGTATTGTTTGGATGATTTTGTAAGTGCATAGGTAATGCCTGGGTGATTGCATGAGTGCATGGTTACTGCTTGGGTGATTCTATCAGTGGAATAGTAATGTCTGGATGATTGAAGGAGTGCATAGGTAATACTTGAGTGATTTCAAGACTGTAGAAGCAATGTCTGGGTGATTGCAGGAGTGTATGGGTACTGCCAAACTGATTAAAGGTGTGGATTAGTAATGCCTGGGTGATTTTTTAAGTACATAGGTTATGCTTCAGTGATTGAAGGAGTGCATGAGTACTGCTGAGGTGATTTGAGGAGTGAGATGATTGAGTTTGAAAAAATGAATAACTGCAATGAAAGTGACTGTAAACATTAATTCATATTATTATGCTTATTACATTTTTTTCTCCTACTTTCTGTATTGAAGTATATATCAAACTCATTGAAACTATTTTACAGTTGTTTCATTGTAAAGTAAATTTAAAATATTTTCAAACTTTAGTTTTACTTTCTGTAAAAGAGAAAAAAAAATACTGTTATTGCAAATAATATTATAGGTTTAAGAACACAACATAGTTTTAGAATTACATAACATATTCAGGTTCTCTTTTTTGCTGTTTTCAGATTCTATTGAATTTCACCATACACAGTGATTTCAATGTTGATCATCATATAACAGCGGGCAAAAAATACAATCAATAAGATTGTAAAAAAAAACAAATCTCTTTTCAAAATATTTACAACAAGTTCAACTATCTGTTTACATTTTCAAAAATAAACACTCTCATTTACATTGCATATAATACAAAGATCAAATATATGAACTACATCTTTCAAACACAATTTTCCAAATGCAATATCAAAGAACAGAAACGATACTTCAAACACTAATTGTTCACATCTTCCCAATAGGCCGAATTCCGAAATCATTTGCATTGAAAATATCAGAAATAAACTCGTTAATTCATCTTTACATCTTCCCAATAGGCTGAATGATGTTTTCAAAACTTTGGCATAAAAAATATCAGATATGAATTTGGTAATTCGTAAGTCAACCGACATTTGAATTCCAAATGGGCATCATTACAATGAGTCCATCCTTTATTGCATCTTAAATACACAGTATAGTGACCAGATGTTGTACTAGGTCCATCATGGAAAATAATAGCCACTGCTTTAAAAGTTCTTCCTGAAATTGACACTTGACTTGCCACAACATTTTTAATTTTGGTTTCCAATTTTCTTCCAACTGCTGTACAACGTTGTAGCATTAAAATGACATATTGTCCAATCTTTCTATAAATAATATTGACAACATTTCTGATTTGAGAAAGAGGCAAGAGGGGTGCAAAAAGAGAAGAGAGGTGCAGAAAGAGGCATAAAAGGCGCAGAAAGAAGGAAGACATGTACAGCAAAAAACAAAAAAAGTGCAGAAAGAATGAACAGAGGTGTAGAAAGAGGTAACACAGATGCAGAAAGAGGAAACAAGACCTAAAAGGAGTACAGGAAAAAGCAACACAAGCAGAAAGACACAAAAGAAGTGCAGAAAGAAAGAACAGAGGTACAGAGTCCATGTGTTCTGTCTAAGTAATTGAAAGAGTGCATGGGTAATGCCAGGGTGATTGCATAAGTGCAGGGGTAATGTCTAGGAGATTGGCGGAGTGCATAAGTAAAGTATGGGTGATTACATGAGTGCAGGAGTAATGTGTGTGAGGTTTTATGAGTGTAGTAGTTGTGCCTGGGTGATTGGAGGATTACAGGCCTAGTGCCTGGGTGATTTGAAGAGTGCAACGGTAGTGCCTGGGTCATTACATAAGTGCATATGTACTAGCTGGATGATTTAAGAAGTGCTTTGGTAATGCCTGTGTAATTGTATACTACAGCAATAATGTCTAGGTAATTCCATGACTACAGGGATAATGCCTGGGTAATTGCCTGAGTGCAACGGTTGTGGCTGGGTGATTATATAAATACATGAGTAGTGGATACATGATTGAAAGACTGCATAGTTAATACCTTGGTGGTTGCATGAGTGCAGCAGTAATGCCTGAGTGATTACAGTAGTTCATATGTAGTGCCTACATCATTGGAAGACTGCATGGATAGCAGTTGGGCGTTTTCATAAGTGCACGAGTACTGGCTGAATGATTACATAAGTACAAGAGTAGTGCCTGCATGATTGAAAGCGTGGAAAGATAGTAGCTGGCTGAATGAAGCACTGTATACCTAATGCGTTGGTGATTGCATGAGTACAGGGGTAACATCTGGGGGATTAAAGAAGTACATAGGTAACGCCTGGGTGATTGCATGACTACAGGAGTAATATCTGGGGATTTACATGACTACATAGGAAGTGAGTGGGTGATTTTATAACTGCATGGGTACTGCTTGGATGATTGCAGGACTACTCAGGTAGTTTCTGAGTGAATAAAGGAGTGCAAAGGTAGTGCCTGAGTGATTTCGTAACAGCATGACAACTGGCTGAGTGATTACATAAGTACAAGGGGAGTACCTCTGTGATTGAAATAGTGCAACAGTAGTGGCTGGGTGATTATATAAGTGCATGAGTAGTGGCTACATAATTGAAAGAGTACATGGGTAATACCTTGGTGATTGCATGAGTGTATAGGTATTGCCTGGATGATTGCTTGAGTGTAGCAGTAATGCCTGAGTGATTACAACAGTGCATATGTACTGCCTGGATTATTAGAAGACTGCATGGGTAGTACTTGAGTGTTTTTATAACTGCATAACTGTTGGGCCTAGCAAAATATAAAGCAGCAGACTATTACATCACTCAAATACAAGTCTCTCCATATTCTAAGAAGCATACATACATATATCTCTATGTTTTCAAACCAACATCATATCTAAAAGAAATATGTATACAATATTTTATAACTATGAGTACTGCCCTGGTGATTACAGAAGTACTAAAGTACTACCCGAGTGATTACAGGAGTGCAAAGGTAGTGCATGGGTGATTTTATAAGTGCATGAGTACTTCTTGGCTGATTGCACGACTACTGAGTTAGTGCCTGAGTGAATAAAGGAGTGTTAACATACTGCCTGGGTGAATTCTTATCAACATAGGTACAGCCTGCATGATTGCATGACTGCAGAGATAGTACATAAATAGTGCCTGGGTGATTGCATAACTGCAGGGGTAATATCTGAGGGATTACTGGAATACATAGAAAGTAAATGGGTGACTTTATAAATCCATTAGTACTGCCTGAGTGATTACAAAAGTACCAAGGTACTACCTGAGTGATTACAGGAGTGCAAAGGTAGTGCCTGGGTGATTTTATAAGTGCATAAGTACTGGCTGAGTGATTACATAAGTACAAGAGTGCTGCCTGCATGATTGAAAGAGTGGAAAGATAGTGGCTGGCTGAATGAAGCACTGTATAGTTAATGCATTGGTGATTGCATGAGTACAGAGGTAACGTCTAGGGGATTAAAGAAGTACATAGGTAACGCCTGGGTGATTGCATGACTACAGGGGTAATATCTGAGGATTTACATGACTACATAGGAAGTGACTGGGTGATTTTATAACTGCATGGGTACTTCTTAGATGATTGCGGAACTACTCAGGTAGTGCCTGAGAGAATAAAGGAGTGCAAAGGTGGTGCCTGAGTGATTTCTTAACAGCATGGCTACTGGCTGAGTGATTACATAACTACAAGGGTAGTACCTCCGTAATTGAAATAGAGAAACAGTAGTGGCTGGATGATAATATAGGTGCATGAGTAGTGGCTACATGATTGAAAGAGTGCATGGGTAATACCTTGGCGATTGCATGAGTGCATAGGTAGTGCCTAGGTGATTGCGTGAGTGTAGCAGTAATGCCTGAGTGATTACAACAGTGCATATGTACTGCCTGGATCATTAGAAGACTGCATGGGTAGTACTTGGCTATTTTTATAACTGCATAAGTGTTGGACCTATCAAAATATAAAGCAGCAGACTATTACACCACTGAAATACAAGTCTCTCCATATTCTTAGAAGCATGCATACATATGTCTCTACATTTTCAAACCAACATCATATCTAAAAGAAATATGTATACAATATTTTATAACTCTAAGAGTACTGCCTAGGTGATTACAGAAGTACTAAAGTACTACCTGTGTGATTACAGGAGTGCAAAGGTAATGCCTGGGTGATTTTCTAAGGGCATGAGTACTTCTTGGGTGATTGCACGACTACTGAGTTAGTGCCTGAGTGAATAAAGGAGTGTTAACATACTGCCTGGGTGAATTCTTATCAACATAGGTACAGCCTGCATGATTGCATGACTGCAGGGGTAATATCTGAGGGATTACTGGAATACATAGAAAGTGAATGGGTGACTTTATGAGTCCATGAGTACTGCCTGGGTGATTACAAAAGTACTAAGGTACTACCTGAGTGATTACAGGAGTGCAAAGGTAGTGCCTGGGTAGTTTTATAAGTGCATGAGTACTGGCTGAGTGATTACATAAGTACAAGAGTAGTGCCTGTGTGATTGAAAGAGTGGAAAGATAGTTGCTGGCTGAATGAAGCACTGTATACCTAATGCATTGGTGATTGCATGAGTACAGAGGTAACATCTGGGGGATTAAAGAAGTACATAGGTATCGCCTGGGTGATTGCATGACTACAGGGGTAATATCTGGGGATTTACATGACTACATAGGAAGTGTCTGGGTGATTTTATATTTGCATGGGTACTTCTTGGGTGATTGCAGGACTACTCAGATAGTGCCTGAATGAATAAAGGAGTACAAAGGTAGTGCCTGAGTGATTTCTTAACAGCATGACTACTGACTGAGTGATTACATAAGTACAAGGGTAGTACCTCCGTGATTGAAATAGTGCAACGGTAGTGGCTGGGTGATTATATAAGTGCATGAGTAGTGGCTACATGATTGAATGAGTGCATGGGTAATACCATGGTGATTGTATGAGTGTAGGGGAATTGCGTGGGTGATTGCATGAATGTAGCACTAATGCCTGAGTGATTACAACAGTGCATATGTAGTGTCTGGATCATTAAAAGAGTGCATGGGTAGTACTTGGCTGTTTTTATAACTGCATAAGTGTTGGGCCTAGCAAAATATATAGCAGCAGACTATTAAATCACTGAAATACAAGTCTCTGCATATTGTTAGAAGCATGCATACATATGTCTCTACTTTTCAAACAAACATCATATCTAAAAGAAATATGTATACAATATTTCTGGAATATAGTGAAACTTAGAAACTAAAACATATAATAGAACTGCCTGGGTGATTACTGAACTACTAAGATACTACCTGAGTGGTTACAGGAGTGCAAAGATAGTGACTGGGTGATTTTAAAAGTACATGAGTACTGGCTGAGTGATTACATAAGTACAAGAGTAGTGCCTGCGTGATTGAAAGAGTGGAAAGATAGTGGCTGGCTGATTGAAGCACTGTATACCTAATGCGTTGGTGATTGTATGAGTATAGGGGTAACATCTGGGAAATTAAAGGAGTACATAGGTAACACCTGGGTGATTGCATGACTACAGGGGTAATATCTGGGGATTTACATGACTACATAGGAAGTGACTAGGTGATTTTATAAGTGCATGGGTACTTCTTGGCTGATTACAGGACTACTGAGGTACTGCCTAAGTGAATAAAGGAGTGCAAAGGTAGTGCCTGGGTGATTTCCTAACACCATGACTACTGGCTGAGTGAATACATGAGTACAAGGGTAGTGCCTCCGTGATTGAAGGACTGCAACAATAGTGCCTGGGTGATTATATAAGTGCATGAGTAGTGGCTACATGTTTGAAAGAGTGCATGGGTAATACCTTGCTGATTGCATGAGTGCATAGATAGTGCCTAGATGATTGCATCAGTGCAGCAATAATGCCCGAGTGATTACAGCACTGCATATGTAGAGCCTGCATTATTGGAACACTGCATGGCGAGTACTTGGATGTTTTTATAACTGCATGAGTGTTGGGCCTAGCCAAATATAAAGCAGCAGACTTTTACATGACTCAACTATAAGTCTCTCCATATTGTTACAAGCACACATACATATGACTCTACCTTTTCAAATCATCATCATAGCAAAAAGAAATATGTATACAATATTTCTGGAATATAGTGAAACCTAGAAACTGAGACATGTAATAGATCTGCTTGAGTGATTGCATAACAGCAGCATAACTCCATGGGTAATGCTTGGGTGATTATATGAGTGCAAGGGTAGTCACTAGGTAATTGCAGGAGAATATGAAAAGTGACTGACTAATTGCATGAGTACAGATATAGACGTTGAGAGCACGGATACGTGTATAAATAGCAACTGAAGGCATAGATGAGTCATTATGTACTGCGTATGTGAATAGATGAGTGCAACAGTAGAGCCTGCATGATTCTATGACTGCAAGAGTAGTGTGTGGGTTATTACATGAGTGCATAGATACACACTGCATGATTACATGACTGCAGAGGTAGTACATAACTAGTGCCTGGGTGATTACATGACTACAGGGGTAATATCTGGAGGATTACTGGAATACATAGGAAATGAGTGGGTGATTTCATAAGTTCATGAGTACTACCTGGGTGATTACAGAAGTACTAAGATACTGCCTGAGTGATTACAGGAGTGCAAAGGTAGTGGCTGGGTGATTTCAAAAGTGCATGAGTACTGGTTGAGTGATTACATAAGTACAAGAGTAGTGCCTGCGTGATTGAAAGAGTGAAAAGATAGTGGCTAACTGATAGAAGTACTGTATATCTAATGCTTTCATGATTGCATGAGTACAGGGGTAACGTCTGGGGGATTAAAGGAGTACATAGCTAACACCTGGGTGGTTGCATGACTACAGGGGTAATATCTGGGGATTTACATGACTACATAGGAAGTGACTGGATGATTTTCTAAGTGCATGAGTACTTCTTGGCTGATTGCAGGACTACTGAGGTACTGCCTGAGTGAATAAAGGAGTGCAAAGGTAGTGCCTGGGTGATTTCATAACACCATGATTACTGGCTGAGTGATTACATGAGTACAAGGGTAGTGCCTCTGTGATTGAAGGACTGCAACGATAGTGCCTGGGTGATTATATAAGTGCATGAGTAGTGGCTACATGTTTGAAAGAGTGCATGGGTAATACCTTAATGATTGCATGAGTGCATAGATAGTGCCTAGATGATTGCATCAGTGCAGCAGTAATGCCTGAGTGATTACAACACTACATATATAGTGCCTGCATCATTGGAAGATTGCATGGCGAGTACTTGGGTGGTTTTATAACTGCATGAATGTTGGGCCTAGCCAAATATAAAGCAGCAGACTATTACATGACTCAACTATAAGTCTCTCCATATTGTTACAAGCACACATTCATATGAATCTACCTTTTCAAATCATCATCATACCTAAAAATAATATGTATACTATATTTCTGGAATATAGTGAAACCCTAGAAACTGAGACATGTAATAGATCTGCCTGAGTGATTGCATAACTCCATGGGTAGTGCTTGGGTGATTGTATGACTGCAAGGGTAGTCACTGGGTAATTGCAGAATAAGATGGATAGTGACTGGCTAATTGCATAAGTGCACACATAGAGTTTGAGTGCATGGATAAGTGTATAAATAGCACCTGAAGACATAGATGAGTCATGGAGTAGTGCCTAAGTGAATAGATGACTGCAACAGTAGGGCCTGGGTGATTTTATGACTGCAAAGGTAGTGTGTGGGTTATTACATGACTGCATAGGTACAGCCTGCATGACTACCTGACTGTACAGGTAGTACATAACTAGTGCCTGGGTGATTGCATAACTGCAGGGGTAATATCTGGGCGATTACTGGAATACATAAAAAGTGAGTGAGTGATTTTATAAGTCCATGAGTACTGTCTGGGTGATTACAGAAGTACTAAGGTACTGTCTAAGTGATTACATCACTGCAAAGATAGTGCCTGGGTGATTTTATAAGTACATGAGTACTAGCTGAGTGATTACATAAGTACAAGAGTAGTGTGTGCATGATTGAAAGACTGCAAGGATAGTGCCTGGGTGATATGAAGCACTGTATAGCTAATGCATTGGTGATTGCATGAGTATAGCAGTAACGTCTGGGGGATTAAAGGAGTACATAGGTAACACCTGGGTGACTACAGGGATAATATCTGGGAATTTACATGACTTCATAGGACGTGACTGGGTGATTTTATAACTGCATGGGTACTCGCTGAGTGATTGCAGGACTACTGCGGTAGAGCCTGAGTTATTAAAGTGGTGCAAAGGTAGTGCCTGGGTGATTTCATAACAGCATGACTACTCGCTGAGTGATTACATAAGTACAAGGGTAGTGCCTCCGTGATTGAAGGAGTGCAACGGTAGTGTCTGGGTGATTATATAAGTGCATGAGTAGTGGCTGGGTGATTATATAAGGGCATGCGTACTGACTACATGATTGAAAGAGTGCATGAGTAATACTTTGGTGATTGCATGAGTGCATAGGTAGTGCCTAGATGATTGCATGAGTGCAGCAGTAATGCCTGAGTGATTACAGTAGTGCATATGTAGTGCCTGGATCATTTGAAGACTGCATGGGTAGGTCTTGAGTGTTTGTATAACTGCATGAGTGTTGGGCCTAGCGAAATATAAAGCAGCACACTATTACATGATTCAACCATGAATCTCTCCATATTGCTTTTTTTTATAACTCTTTTTTATTGAAATAAGGGTATGGCATTCAAAGGAGGCAACATACACAAGTAATAGCGACATGATTATGATACAGGGGAGACACAGAACACAATAGTTACAAATCAACAATAGAATGATCACAGTTCTATCATGGTCAGACTCCGTGTGACAGCAGCGTTCCTCGTCGGCGGGGGCACACACAACCCTCCCCGATAATTATTCAATTTCTCCCAGATCTGCGTCCACTTGGTGGGGCACCCCCTAGCTTCATATATGGTCTTTTCTGTGACCATGCACCAGTCCATATCTTTGCCCCAGTCCACTAAACGAGGCGGGTCTCGAGCCTTCCATAGTCGCACAATGTTCCGCTTAGCCACCATCAATCCCAAAGTTACCCAGATTCACTCCTTGGAATTCAGGTCCGTCAGGCCTCAGACATTTAATAGGGCCAGCTTAATATTACAGTCGATCTTCTGCCCCAACACCCCTTCCATGCTTCCCACTACTGCCGCCCAGTATCCTTGGATGGCCGTGCACTCCCAGAGAGTGTGGACAAAGGTGCCCATTTCTCCATATTGTTAAAAGCTTGCATACATACGTCTCTACCTTTTCCAATCTAAAACAAATAGGTATACAATATTTCTGGAATATAGTAAAACCTAGAAACTGAGACATGTAATAGATCTGCCAGAGTGATTCCAAAACTGCATGGGTAGTGCTTGCGTGACTGAATGAGTTGAAGGGTAGTCACTGGATACTTGCAGGAAAAGATGGATAGTGACTGGCTAATTGCATGAGTGCAAACATACACGTTGAGTGCATAGATAAATGTATAAATAGCACCTGAAGGCAAAGATGAGTTTTTGAGTAATACCTAGGTGAATAGATGAATGCAACAGAAGGGCCTGGGTGATTCTATGACTGCAAGGATAGTGTGTGGGTTATTATATGACTGCATAGGTACAGCCTGCATGATTGCATAACTGTAGTGGTAGTACATAACTAGTGCCTGGGTGATTGCATGACTGCAGGGGTAATATCTGGGGGATTACTGGAATACATAAAAAGTGAGTGGGTGATTTTAAAAGTGCATGAGTACTGCCTGGGTGATTACAGAAGTACTAAGGTACTGCCTGAGTGATTGCAGGAGTGCAAAGGTAGTGCCTGGGTGATTCTATAAGTGTATGAGCAAGTAGACACATATCTCAGTCACAACACCATGCACAGCTCAAAACGTCACACAGTACACTTCAATTTTCAAACAGACACTGAAAATGATGCGGTATATATGAAATATAACTTTTTTCGAATCATACAAATTACTCTAATAAATAACATCTCTACAAACATCTCAAACCTCACTTTCAGGCTACTGCTTAACCATTCTACAACTACTTATAATATTACACCTACCCAAATAGAAAGTAGGAACCCTTCACATATCTTTAGTAAAAGTCTCACCATATTACTAAAGCCATACATGAATATGTCTGTACCATAACACTATCCAAACCTAAAAAAATCACAGAACAAACTTCCAATTTCAAGCAAACATCAAAAATTATGCGGCATACTTCAACTGTACCTGTCTAGAAACTTAAAAAAAGAAGCCTAATTAATAACACCTTATGTCACCATCTTGTACACCACTCTTTTGTGCTGCATCTTCACCATTCTACTAGTACTCACAGTCTTGAGCCTACCACATAAAAAGCAAAAACACCTCTTTGTTATACATCATGCACCTCCAAATGTATAAGACATATGAAAATACATATACAAGTGGAAACATACTTGAGACAGAAGTCCATGCACACCTTAAAATTTGACAGACTCTACCTCCAAATTTAAAGCAACAGCTAAAATTATGCGGTATACTACAAATATACATATCCACACACTAAAACAAACTACCATAATCACTAATCCATATTCCAATATACACATAATACTATACAGAATCTATTTCAAACAACATTTAACTGCAATAAAACAAACTACAATAAACATCTCTACATTTAATAATATATTTCAAACATCAAAGTTCTTGATTAATTATTTAACTTGAAAAATAAAGCTTACACCAATCAATCAATCAATCAATCAATCAATCAATATTTGCTTTATTCGATTCAAGTATTAAATCATAAAAGCACAAGAAGTATCATTCAACATTTAAAAAATAAGCATTCATGATTTAAAACTGTATCAAGCTAAAAACTGATTAAAATCCAATACAATTACCATAGATATGAAATAACAGACAGATTACAAAGTGTTAGCCGCATGCTCAGGTAGTGACAAAATCATCATATAACTCAGTTAATTTCAACAAGAATTGGACCTTGCATCGATGTCCTTGTTCTGACCACCCCTTTCAAATATTTTACAAAGTGACTAGTGACATTTTCATCAGCTAGAGATTGAAGCCTTATAAATGCGGGTCGACATTGCCTCATGCCTAGCCTCTTCAAATAAGGCACAATCCATCTTCTCCTAAGTACACTATAAAATTTACAAAAAAACATAATGTGGATTGTCGACTGTTTAGATACATTGTCACAAGGGCAGGGGCAGAGAGAACGTGACCAGTCGTTTAATTGAGGAAATGTAACCAGGTTGTGAAAGTTGCCTAAGCGTAGGCGCGTCAGTAAGAACCTATCATAATTACTTGGGGTGCATAATAAATACGGTTGTATCCCTATTTGAATCAAGAGTAATTGATTGGCTCTGACTGTCTGTTTCATAATGTTAGAAGACAGCCTGATCGTCTCCAGGTGATTTAAACATAATGTTTTTAGGTCCTTCCTCGAGATATGAAGCATGGAGTCAGGATTGTCAAACAACTCAATGTGGTCAAGGTCAGCAAAAAATGTTTTAATATAAGCGAGCCAGGGGATGTGATTTACCTGCTTCAATTTCAAACAATCTAAAATCACTTCCCGATTTAGGCCTGTGGACACACCTGTCCAAACATTATGCCATAATAAAATCGGCTGGATTTTAATAAGGTCAGACAGGTATGGCAGGCCCAGTTCGGCATGGCAGATGTAAGTAGCTGTGCTATCAGGAACAGCCAAAAGGTATCTCAGAAAACTATTTTCAACTTGTTGGAGTGGCTCCACATTTACATGGCCCCAGATGCCAGCCCCATACAAGGCAACAGAGATATATTTGGCTTTATAAATTACCAGGAGGTCATCAATAGGGCGCTTGCCCAACCTCCTTGCAAAATTGATCAAAGCACCTGTAGCTTTAGCAAAAAGTAATTTTCTACAAGTGACAGCTTTTGCCCACAAACCCCTATTATCAAAAACAACCACCAGATATGAAACATGATCTACAAAATCAAGTTTCCCGCTATTTAGGAAAATATTGCGGCACTTTACACTGGGCTTTCTACATTTCATGACAAAGGTTTTTGAGATGTTAACTTTAAGGTCCAGGCTTAACATATAAGATACAAAACTCATCACTATTTTTTGCAGACTGTTCGGGGTACGAGCTAACAGGACCGCATCATCGGCGTATAATAATACGCCAATTGCCCTGTTGCCAATACTGGGCAGGTCTTGACATTCCCATGCTAAAAAGTCTCCCAAGCTATTTATATAGTGGGTAAAAAGGAATGGTGCAAGCACACATCCTTGCCTTACCCCCTTTCCAATGGGAAAACTATAACTAAGCTCACCCGTTCTGCCGTAACGAACCCTGGCCCGGGCCTCTAAATAAGATTGTTTTAAAAAATTAACTAATTGACCTTCCACCCCCATTTCCTCTAAAATTTGCCAAAGCTTTGAGTGATTAACACAATCAAACGCTGAGCTCAAGTCAGCAAAACACATATACAAACTCCCTTTTTTTGCTTGAACATATTTTCCTGTAATGAGGCTCAGGTTCAGGCTTTGTTCGATTGTGCCCAGACCAGTACGAAATCCGTACTGTAAATCTGAAATGATACCTGTATCCTCAGCCCACGTCTGCAATCTATTTAAGACCACACGCCCGGCGACCTTTACTAGAGAGTCCAGCAATGAAATTGGGCGGTAGCAAGCTGGATCATTGCGATCACCTTTCTTAAAGATGGGAACAAGGGTAGACTCTGTCCAGGTCGAAGTAAAACCTCGAACACAACATGCCCTTAGGACCAATGCTAGAAGTGGGCCCCACAACTTAGGGCATGATTTGAAAAGATCCACAGGTACCCAGTCGGGGCCCGGAGCTTTGCTCCCAGCACTAGCGTTTATAGCCTCAATCACCTCATCCACCTCAAAATCGAGGCGGATGGGGAGATGGCTACAAGGGCCCAAACCAGGGCCCACACCAATGGCAGGAGCAGAGCCACTGCCATACAGTCTAGAAAAATGGGACACCCTTTGGTCCTCCTCAATTGTATTTTCGAAACTAGGGGAGTGTTTGGGGGCCAAGAACGGTGCATTCACAGCCTTCCAAAAGCCTTTCATGTCCTTTAAGACAGAGGCTTGCCTAAGTGCCTGCCACAATTCAGTTCGAATCGCCCCTTTACGTACTTTAAGGGATGTTTTATATGCCAGCCTTGCCCGTTTTATTTCATTCCGATCTCTAGTCGGCTTATGCAAGGCCGATATCAGGGCGGCATGCGACTTACTACACTGAGTGTCAAACCAACGCCACCTCCTGTAATAGATCTGCCAGAGTGATTCCAAAACTGCATATTTGAGACAGAAGTCCATGCACACCTTAAAATTTGACAGACTCCACCTCCAAATTTAAAGCAACAGTAAAATTATGCGGTATACTACAAATATACATATCCACACACTAAAACAAACTACCATAATCACTAATCCATATTCCAATATACACATAATACTATACAGAATCTATTTCAAACAACATTTAACTGCAATAAAACAAACTACAATAGACATCTCTACATTTAATAATATATTTCAAACATCAAAGTTCTTGATTAATTATTTAACTTGAAAAATAAAGCTTACACATAATACACCTCACAAATTTATAACTCCCCTTCCAAATTGATTTGTAGAATATAAAATATCAGAAACTTAGAAAAGATTTTCTAATGCACACAATAAATGTAATGCACTGCTCTCAGCAAGGCAAAACCAGTAATGGCAAAGTTTCCCTCTCTTTCTCCACACAAATACATGTAAGTAACAAATCACATTCCTTCCTACATTATTTCAAATTATAAAACACATTTCTATTGGTTAGACATATTAACCCTTACCAACTGACTTCTAAAAGTGCCCAAACTGGTTCTGGAATTTTCCACACTTCTGTCATTGGGCTATACGTGGGCTACATCTGGGTGATATTTGTGCTACATTTGGGCTCCTTTTTCACTGGTGGCCATCTTGGGAGACTTCAATTCAATAAACATTTTTCGATCTGATTTAGAAACATAGATCATAAAAGTGTACATAAAAACAGTAAATCCTCTTTCTTAATACAATACAATGAGAATTAATTAAAACCAGTATGTAAAAACGGGTGTTACAAAGCCCAGCTCAGAGCAACTTCAGGTTAACAGAATAGTAAAGTTCAATGTTTTGCAAGATCAATCTCAAGTACTTTGTGCAAAATACCCAATACGGGGTCCAAGTAAGATGCAACGCTCCAATACCTGACCACTCTGCACTATATAAAACTGCAAAAAAATAAAAAATGTTTTGCACACTACTGTCATTGGGCTCTATGTGGGCTACATCTGGGTGATATTTGTGCTACATTTGGGCTCTTTTTTCTCCGGTGGCCATCTTGGGAGACTTATTAGTTATGAAGTTTCCTAATTTCCTCATTTACTACAGTCTCGTCAGTAGGAAATGCTTTTAGTTTTTTACTTTTAATCCATCAAGAAGACATTCAGATGTGTCACACATTTGCCATAAATTCAGAATGTTAGTACTCTAGTTGCTCATTAGATTACTGTAGTAAAACTACTGCTCACCAGGGAGTTAACTGGAAGTCTGCTGCTGGTATTGAAAGTGCATGTTTCAGTCTGCATGTCAGAATTTTTAATGAAATAGAAGAGGATTTGAGAAGTCACTCAAAATGTGCCCTAATTTTTCTTTCTGCAGCACTAACCATAATTTCTATGGCAAAATAAACCCCCTCATTTTGTTCCTTTTTAAATTAAATGTTTTAAGTGTTACCAGTTTATTCCAATCAAGATGGCTTTAGGTGTGCCATAATTTTGTCATAAGTAAGACTGTTAGCGCTCTAGTTGTTCTTTAGAACACTCTGGGAAGCTGCAGTAGAACACAAAGGAATCAACTGACAGTCTCTGCCCTTGTTGGATGTACATGTTTTACTGAGAATGTCAGACTTCATTCTCACATGACTGAGAAAGATAATGTGAATTTACAGAAAATATGCTCTCATTTTAGCTTCTGGAGCACCTTCCAAACCTCTATGGGACAAGCATGAGAAAATAGTTTTCTATCAAACATGATTCATGATATCCCAGCAGAAGGTTTTTCACAGGGTAAAATCACCTTAGAACACACCACAATTCCTAAAATTAGTATGGTACCATCAACAAATGAATTCTAATGTAACTAAAGTCTGTTATCACCCTTTATAGTTCTCCTTTTGGTGACCCTCAAAACCTTCTATTCACTACAATGCATTTCAATGGGGTGCTATCATGTATATTGGTCCCAAGATGGCTTCCAGCAATTCTAGAATGAAGTGCTGACAGCCAATCAGATCTCACGATGAGATGTGTGGTTAGGCTCCACCCAGATATCGATAATTTTTTATTTTTGAATTTCTTAGAAACTACTGAACGGATTTACACCATTTAAAAACAAGCACGCTTTCTAGACCAAGACCTACCTTTTTGCCAAATTTGGTGTAATTCTGTTCAGCAGTTCGGGCTGTAACCTGTTTCAAAATTCCTATGGAAATTAACATGGAGAAAACGCGCTTTGAGACCCCCCTTTTTTCTCGGCTCACGCTTGACGATTCACCCCGAAACTTTCAACACAGGAGCTGACCGGTCCGCTCCATTAGTTTTGAAAATTTTGCGAAGATTCGTCAACCGGCGCCAAAGATATTGGCAAAAGAAAAAATGCTTTTTGAATAGAAACGAGGTCCTAACTATAACTACCTACTGGCAACTGCCAGTAGGTAATATATATTATATATATATATATATATATATATATATATATATATATATATAATATATATATATATATATTATCTACTGGCGGTCGCCAGTAGATAGTTATAGTTACAACCTATTATCCATAGGAAATCCGCGACATTCTATTTGAAATAACTCTCTTGCCGGTTGACGTATCTTCGCAAAATTTTCAAACTTTGTGGCCCGCTCCGGTCCGCTCCTACCCTGAAAGTCTCGGGGGATTCGGCCAAGCGGGGGCCGAGAAAAAGGGGGGTCCCAAAACGCGTTTTCCCCATGCAATTTTCCATAGGAAACTTTAGACATGGCTACAGCCCGAACTGCTGAACGGAATTACACCAAATTTGGCAAAGAGGTAGTTCTTGGTTCAGAAAGAACCCTTTTTGTTAAATGGTGTAAATCTGTTCAGTAGTTGCTGAGAAAATCAAAAGTAAAAAGATAGTGATATCTATGGCCGAGTAGGGTCCGCGTACCCTCCCGATCACGAGCTGCATGTTAATTGGCTGTCAGCTGGCTGTCAACATTCCGATTCAGGAAATGTTGGCAGCCATTTTATCCCTCGGTAGAACCGAGGGACAGAAACAAGTGCGCAAAGCGCACAAAGGGGGCAGGGTAGAAACACCCTGACCCCCTAGGTTTGCTCAGGGGTCCCACAAGGACCCCTGGGCAAAAAACATGTCATGAGTGATGTAATATGTGACGTCATCAGCAGTGCATTGCGGGGGCGCAAGTTATAGTTAGCTGGACTAACTATAACGGGGGAATTTCACGGGTTTTGTACGAGTGCAATGTCCAACTAACTATAACTGTCCCTAAAACCTATGGTTTTTTCAGTGAATTTCAAAGGTTTTTTAAATGCTAATTTGTAACTATAACGTCCCTGAAACCTATGGTTTTTTCAGTGAATATATATATATATGGGACACATTTATGAAAGTCCGCTACCCTGAATCAGGTGACTGTGCACAATCAGTAAAAGTTACCCGAGGTGTATATTGGCACCCTTTTTATTCTTATTTTATATGAATGCCCTAGATACATTTTTAGCCTTTAGAGCCATAGATGTCCACAGAATAGGATCCAGCCTTGTCCCTGTACTTTTGTACATGGACGACGCAGTCCTTTTGGCCCACACAGCAAATGGGTTACAAGCTCTTTTAGAAGGTTTTAATGATTTTATGAGTAATCTTAACTTACAGGTGAATCAAAATCTACCTTTTATTTTGACAAGTGGGCCAAGAAATACATGCTCTAAAGCTTTTTATATGTGAGGGGTTCCTATTACCAAGATTTCAAAATTAAATTTTCTGGGCACACTTTTTGATACCAAAGGACATGTGATCATTTAATTACTTAATGAGCCCAGCAGATGGTGGCCTCTTGTGAAGCAGTCATTAGTTTTGCGAAAAAATTGGGACATAGGCCACTCAAAGAGAAGCTCACACTGTATAAAAGTAAATGCCTTTCAGGAGGCATATACGGGGCAGGAGTGTGGAGACACGCAAAATTAGGTCCGGTGTAGATTATTATCCATCTACACCGAGCCTTATTTCCCACAGTGAACTTGAAATACGTTTTCTAGAGGACGAGATACGTTTGGCACCTATCCTTTTATGTCATAAACTCTGTGTTACTCCAGAATTGAGCTTCTCTCGAAAAATAGTGGAAGACTGTCTTAAACTGAGTAATTCAGTTGCTATCCCATGGCTGGCATACATTAAAATCTCTCTTAATGACCTTGGGTTAAGTACACTTTTGCACACCACAGTAAACACCATTACTTGTGATAAAGTGAGGTTGAAAAGTTTGTTTTATGCACACAGGGAGAGATAGAGAATTTCTATTATCATTAAAGGAGGTCACCATTTCTCGATATGTTCCACTTTCCACTACCTCGGTTATTGAGCCATATCTTAGTTGGGTAGAGAATCTGGAGCTAAGATTTTATCTTACCCATTTAAGATTATGACAATTCATTTTTTAGTGGCCTTTCCCCAAGTAGGGTCTTGGTTTAACTCTCTCCGGTGTTGTCCTTGCAGTGGCATTTGGACTCAATCTACCTTGCACTTTATGCTTTTTTGTACATTGTACCGCACTTAGAGTCCACTATTCATATTGTTTTTTATGGACCATGAATTTTAGAATGCATAAAGAAGGGCTGCAGTGTATTCAGTGCTTAAACTCCCCGATTTTATGTCATGCGGTTTTGAAATGTATTGTTTCAGCCCTGAAATTAAGGAAGAAGTATGCTAGCTGACTGTGAACGAAATGTGCCCTTTGTATATCTGGGATTATGTTATAATAACCAATTTCTTTTCTACGGATATATAAATAGTTTTTGATGTAATAGAGATATTGACTCATATCTGTTTGTATTTGTCAGCTGTGGCTTCTTGGAAGACACTTTTTCTGAATGATTTTATAATGTGTTTAACTTCTTTAATTCTGTATTGATGATTAATGTTTGAATGTTGGATGTATTCATTTATTTTATGTGCTTTTATGGTCTTTAATTTGACCATATAAAGATTTCTGACTGACTATATAAAAATATATATATATTTACATTAAAAACTATCAAACTATATATTGTACATTATAAACAAAACCTAAATTGGCATTTACCATAGAAGCACATAACTGATAAAAAAATTTCAAACTACAATTAACCAATGAAATCGAACTATAAGCAACTTTAACCAATAAAATCAGACAAACAAATTAACAATATCAAAGGCACCCAAATTTTATCAGCTAAATGCTTCAAAAATTACAAATGCTGCAAGACGAGGAAACTCTGCCGGATTCTCTGACCAGACTCTTAAAGAAGAAATATACACATTTTGATAACTACCTAACCAAGGGAAACTTATATTCAAACTAAAACAGACTTGTAAATAAACTTTAAAAAGTAAAATAGCAAATAATTAACAAAACACTCTTGGATTTCTATATCTTTCCTTGTAATTCCTAAATGAAAATGCTAAGACTTTGAAAAGTGGCAAGCTGCCTGATAAAAAAAACAATTATTACAAACGAGCAAAAAGATATAACAAAGTAAGTATACCTAAAGTATTGAAAAATATTAACTCACCCTAAAACTGAGTAAAAATATACCAGATGACTTCAATGTCTGCAAACTTCCAACAAATAAACATTTAAAATGCAGCTGACACAGAAAAGAATGCACCTGCTCCACATCAGAACACCCTCAACGTAAAAAAGCTGCGAAACAGTGTGAAACATCTAAAAAGAACCTACATGTAAGTATAACAAATAGAAGTAGTTGTGTAATTTTAAATGTAAAAAACAACCATATAACCTTTAAAATTAGTGTAAATATTTATACTATTACACCACCTTCAGATACAATGACAGAGAAAGAAAAATATATAACATCCCAGAAAGGAAAGCAGTTACAAATTCACATGGGCTACATCTACAACCAAGAAAGTGCATCGGCAGAAAATCTAAATTGGAAATGTAACAAATATTATTATAATTCATGCTATGGGGGGGCACTACAAATGATGATGTTGTAATACATGTAAGAGAACACAATCACCCCCCAAATGTGACAGAAATAGAAGTAAGGGTGGTATTGCAGCATAGAAGAGAGGCAAGCACTACCTCTCAGGAATCTATGACCGAACTCCTAAAAGATATACTCCCTAATGTTTCTGAACACATCAAAGGCCAACTATCACTTCTATCCACTTTGAAACGTTTCATTGCAGACTAAAAAAGTCAACAGCGATACACCTCATGCCCCTTGAAGATACCAAGACATAGAAATACCTGAACATTGAACAATGACACATAATGAGGAACCTTTCCTTTTATATGACAACGCAAACAATGCTAAACAAATCCTAATATTCTCTACAGCAGATTACTTACTAAAGTTAAGCCATGATGGATGGGACCTTCAAAATGTGTCCCAAACCATTCACTTAGATTAACACCATACATGGTGAATATCAATACACAAATATTCCTTTAATATAGGCCCAACTATTAAATAAACAGTGCACCACTTACTACAAACTCTTAAACCACATTAAACATAAAACAAATAACTACTACTCACAAATAAAATAAAAAAATGAGAGCACCAGCCTATGTCCCTATCTAAGAGGTATCTAACCACTACAATTTCTTAATCGAAACTGAGCCACCTGATGGATTATTTCGTAGACTTTTGGTTTGGCAGACTGTATCACTCCACAGATGCGAAACCAAATTCCAAATAATATGGTGGAATTACAATGACAGCACCTTGGCACAGGAAGCCAAAATAAACAATGTAGTGGATGCATGGCACAATGCCTTCCAATCCACAGTAGGCAGATTGCAACCTACAACCTATACATTTATAGAAGCATTATGAAAAGAGCAAAGCTACAAAGAAGTCCAAGTGGAGCAATCTGTTAGCCAAATTGAACCTAAATTAGCAAAGAATGTACATCATGCTACAATTTAGAAAGTTAAACTCTTCATGAACAGCAAAGCAGTAGATTACTTTGAAATAATAGCCAAAAACATATTATAAAATAAATGGTAACCTATAAAAGTCCCAAAAACTGTCACAAAATCTAAACCAATATCACAAAACATTTTTCTATAAATAATAAACATAACATTTAATTACATCAGTCTAAACATTAAATAAAACTCCAATGTTAGACAAGTTTGGGATAATAAAAGATGATATTAATTATTAACGTGAAAAATTTAAATCTCACCAACCTCATCGACCAAAAAGCTCAAAGAACAAGCTCAATCCATCACGTAAAATAAATACAATAAATAAACCACACAATTCCAAATAACAATCACATAATATGTTACACAAACAATAAAATATAACATTTCCTCTCAAAGATATGAAATAAATAAGACATACTGTTCTGTAGCTTCAGATCTTCCGCTGTATCCACATAGTCAAAAATAATAATCCACTGAAAATGGGAAAAATAATGTCAAAAAAGCCCCCAAAAATGCAAAAATAAAATGAATTCAATAGACATCCCTTGAAGCAATCCAAAGTATCTAGGAACAACAACAAAAACAGAAAGCGTGTTTCAAAAAGAAACACTCATGGAAACCTGAAAAAACTGAAAACATTGGTTTATTATAAAACAAAATTGATTTCCTTAAAAAAAAAATGCAAACTCCCAATGCCCATAGCTCATGTTCATAGACAAAAACCTGTAAACATGAAAACACATCCGCAAAACACATTACATTCTCAAAAACTGATATACATTACACTTAATCATCATAAAATAAGTAACGTAACACAATGTAACATAACGCTACATTACTAGGGGTGGGCGGAACTTGCAGAGTTTTACTCCTTGGAATTCTGCTGAGTCACATAAAAACTCTGCTAGATTTCGCAGAGTTCCGCGAGTGGCAGAATTTTGGCAACGTCATGCAGCTCATGCTGATTTTAAGCACCAGGAGCATGTTCCGCGCTGTAATATCAAAGCGAAAGGCACCACGGGCTGAGCCAGAGGGCGCTGCTTCTTTGTGCTGCTCAAGTAGATTTTCTACTTGAGGTGCAACTTTCTCAACGTAAACAGTAGTGACCTGCTGCGACCGCCCACATTGAGAATCGTGTCAGGACTCGTCCTACTGCTTGATTTTCTTGCTTGTGCTCACCACCTTAAAGTTGGTGAGCTGCGCGTGAGAAAAACTCTGTCAGTTAGCCAAACTCAGAGAAGTCTGCAGGCGGAGCGGAGTTTACTGCCCACCCCTATACATTAATAAAGCAGTGTATAAAAATCCACATCTACAGACTAGTGAAAAACACTACTATTAATACATATAAATCTACACAAACCCCACAGGCAACACTATAAATAACCTCTAGACCTCTACTTACACCCCACCACCCTCTAACCCTTAACTCCTTGAGTACTAAGTGTGTGCTGGACACGTCCTCAGCACCAGCACTCAGGTTCTGAGGCTGTGTCCAGCATGTCCTAGCAACCCCCCACGGCGGAAATACTGGTGCTCCCTCTGTGGGCCTTATGCCTCCACCAGGCATGGTAGCGGAAGTGCTTCTGCTGCCACCCCTGACCACTCTCACAGTGATCTGATAACATCAGCACATGAACAGCATGCTGACATTGTCAAAATAAGCTGCAGATGCGCTAAAGCCATTTGCTTCCAGCATGTCCCGGAGGAAGGTAGGTTTTTTTTTGCTCTGGAGAAGGATTGGGAGGGCAGAGAGGCACTGGGAGAAAGGAAAGAATTTTTCATTCCCCCTGGTGTCTCTCTGCAGTGCATTCGTGCTGAAAAATCACGGGTGGGACCACGATCCCGCTGTGTTTTTGTTGCAGTTAGTAGCCTCTTGGGTAAGGGTTGCTCCCAATTATATGGCACATGTTTTGGCCATTTTCTGCTCCCCGGGGGCAGATCGATCATTTTGTAGACTGCACTGCCCTGTGGTGGGCGGAAAACCACAAGACAGCAGGGAAATAAATATTGGTAAATGTTAGGGAGTGGCCCCTTGGACAAGAGTTGCTCCTTAATTTTAGGCCCATGTTTTGGCTGTTTTCCGCCCCCTGAGGGCTGACCAGCCATTTTTTAAGCCAATCTGCCCCAAGGTGGGGGAGGGGCGGGATACCACTTGACACCAGGGAATGTAACATTGGTGAATGTGGGGGAGCGGCACCTTTGGTAAAGGTCGCTCGTCATTTTTGGGCACATGTTTTGGCAGAAAACCACTAGACACCAGGGATTTTATTGTATGTGTATGCTGAGGAGCAGCCCCTTGACCAAGGGTCACTCCCCAGTATTGCCCACGCATGTAGTTTCTTTTCTGCTCTACCTGAGGAGAGCAAAAAGAACAAATGATAGACCGAATGCAGAACAAATCAAACATTCACACCCCAGTCACAGATCTGAGTCTAATCCATTGTTTTTAGCCCACCACACCACGCCAGTCTGGACTCAGCCATATGAAAATCCTGCTCCCCATGAGAACAGTCATGCCCTAACTGCCAGGCCAGGTCATCCCTGGAAAGGAAATAAACATTCTGGGACCGGTTTAGGGGTACCACCGCTTATCAACCAGGCCAGCTTGAATCCAGTGGCACAGTGTGCACAGGACCCACACCTGGGAATACCCCTCCTGCTTTTGCTGCCGTAAGTCAGAAGGGTATGCTGAGACGTGGGTTCTGTGCCACTGGATTCAAGTTAGCCTGGCTGATGAGTGGTGATACCCCAAAACTGGTCCCAGGCTGCTTGTTTCCGGTCCAGGGAGGACCTGCCCTAGCAGTTTGTGCTTGACTGTTCCCATGGGGAGCACGGTCAAGACTGATTTGCATATGGCTGGGTCCAACCTGGGGTGGCGTGGTGAGCAAATAAATGATGATTTAAACCCAGATCTGTGACTAGGGGTGAATGTTTTATTTGTTCAGCATTCCATGCTTCATCTGTTCCTTTTGCTTCTGTCGCCCCAAGTGGAAAGCGTATGCTCAGACATGGTTCCTGTGCTCAGTGAGCCACTGGATTCAAGCTTGTCTGGATGATGAGGGGTAAAACCCTCAAACCAGTTCCAGGCTGCTTGTTTCCGGTCCAGGGTGGACCTGACCCGGCAGTTCGGGCTGGACTGATCCCATTGCGAGCAGGGTCAAGACTGATTTGCATATGGCAGGGTCCAAGCTGGGTTGGTGTGATGAGCAAACAAATGATGGATTAAACCCAGATCTGTGACTGGGAGTGAATGTTTGATTTGTTCAGCATTCCGTGCATCATCTGTTCTTTTTGCTACCTGGGATGAGGTCAGACTTTTCTTAAGCCAAACAGTCCACTGGGGCAGAAAGCAACTAGAGACCCAGGGAATACATTTCTCTGTGTGTGTGAACTGGCATTTGGCTGGCAGTGTGCATGTACTGGCATTTGTCTGGCAGTGTATGTAGGCTGGCAGGCAGCTGGCATTTGGCTGATGGTTTGTTTGCACTGGGGATTTTGCTGGTGGTGTGTGTGGACTATCTGGCAGTTAGTGTGGCTGGCTTTCGGATGGTGGTGTGTGTGAATTGCTATTTGACTTGTGTTTGGCTGGTGGCTCGAGTAAGGATCACTTCCCTCTGGTGTGCCAATTTCTCGCCTTTACTTTGTTCCCCTCTTGGGGGCAGATCAGGCATTGGTGATGCCTATCTGCCCCCAGAGGCAGACTTGATAGTGTTTGATAGTGGTAAATGTTTTATTTCTTATCATCATTTGATTTGTGATTATAATGTTTTATTTCTCCTTGCAGAGCATTTGATTTTATTGGTGGCAACTCCTTCTAAAGGTTTCGGCACTGGTAGATCTGTAGTTTGTGTAGCTGCATGAATTTGGTAAGCAAACCTTTTGTAATGCTTATATCAAATGTTTTATAGTTGTAATAATTATAGCATATTTAAATTATGGTTTATTTTTTTGAATTCTCGTTTGGATTTGTCCAAGATCTGTATTGTGTTATCTTGTATGTACTTTGTTTCTGTTTTTCATTTGTAGTGGGATATTTTTGGTGCTTGCTGTGTCTATGCAGAGTAGGTGAAGTTGATTCTCAGTCTAGCTGTCTGTGGCAAGTGAGAGATATATTTTTAGAGTATCATGTTCATTGTGTGGATTGTATTGATGTTTTTCCCAGATCATTATGCCAATTGTTATATTTACTGTTTGATACAGCTGAGTTTGTTGAGTTCTACTTTGACACAGTATTGTTTCGTGTTGTCTTGTTTGTTGTGTTAGTTTTATAAGTAAGCATTATGGCTGCCCACAAGCTGACCGCCCAGCAGGTTGTAGGTTTGGTTTTTGAATCTGCCTCTGAACATGGCTGTGATGCTAACTCTGCATCTGAGGCAGAGGACTAAGTTGAAGATTCTGAGAGTGAATTTTCAGTTTGAGAGATATCATCTGATGATGAATCCTCTAATAGTACCAATGAAGTGCCTCTTTTAGAGGAGGACAGTGATATGTCGGTAGTGCAGCAAAAGCAAGCTGGACTGAAGGCAGGGGCTGGAAGGCTTTCAATGGAAGTGATGAAACCTGGGTTGACCCTAACATGGTGAAGCATATTTTACCCGCCTTTAGTGTTGTTCAGGGTGTAGAATCAATCAAGAGAACTTTATGCCTATCAATTTCTTCCAACTGTTTATTAATGATGTGTTTTTGGATGATATTGTTGCGCAGGCTAATTTTTATGTAGAACAGTTTTTGAGGGACAACACTGCCATACTTAAGATCCACTCCAGTGCTATCCAGCGGGCGCCCACATATCTCCATGAAAATAAGCAGTGCTGGGGTTTATTTTTTCTGATGGAATTTACTAAGGAAGCCATCACTGTCTTTGTATTTGTCCATAAGTCCCTTGATGGCAACTGCTATATTTCCAGCAACTATTAGTTAAGATCTATATTTGCTTCTGCAGCAAATGATGTATTTTGTGGATAATATTACAGTGTTGCCACAGGATCATCCTAATTGTTACCATCTCTTCAAGATTCGGGCTGTCCTTGACCATTTAGTAGATCGTTTCTCTGAGAACTATGTTCCAGGGAAAGATATATATGTGGATGAGCCTCTGGTCTTATTCAACAGCTGTTTTCAGACAATACCTTCCCAGCAAAAGAGCACAGTATGGTATTAAGATGTGTATGTTTTGCGAAAGTGCCACTAGATATGCATATAACTTCAGGGTGTACACTGGTAGGGATTCTTCAATGATCCCCCTGGATCTCCTTCCACTTTTGGAGTCAGTGAGAAAATTGTGTGGGAACTTGCCACAGCAGTTTTTCAAACAGGGCACAATGTAACATGGACAATTTCTACACAGGTGGGCATTTATTTAAAGAATTGTTCAGAGTGGGCACTGTGGCATGTGGCACAATCCACTCTAAGTATAAATGTTACCCTAAAGTGCATGTGTGAAAAAATTTGAAAGGGGACAGATCAGTGCTTTTCATAGTAATGAGCTTCTTGCTGTGACATTTTCAGTCAGGAGAGATGCCCACATGCTCACAACTATTCATGATGGAAGTACTATGCTTGTGACTGTTTGGGGTCAGGTTGCAGAAGTGCACCGAGCAGTGTGCATTCTAGACTACAACAAGCACATGGGAGGTGTGGATAGAGAAGATCAGAGGTCAGAGCCTTACAATGCTGCTCGAAAGTCTTATATCTGGTACAAGAAGATGGCTGTTCATCCATTTCATTTAGTATCCTTCAATGCTTATGTTGTTTTCAAAGATCGTTCTCAAGAATCCAAGATGAGTTTTACGCAGTTTCAGCAGTCTGCAATAGGCAGCTTGTTGCAGTTGAGCAGGCAAGTGTTTCTAGAGTTGGAGTCGTAGAGGATGTGGCTAGATTGATAGATCGCCACTTTCCTGAATACATTCCTTTAACAACCAAAAAAGACTTTCCTTGTCGGCGATGTAGTATCTGTGTCTGAAAAAAAGTCCGAAAAGAGAGTCGTATGTACTTTGCTGAGTGACCTTCTATGTATGCCCACATGTTTTAACTTGCACCTCGCACAACTCAAGTATTGGGAGTAACCATGAGAGTAAAATGGAACTGACTGTGGACTGCATTGCTATATATATATTTTTTAAATACCTGGTTCACAGAAGTTTGATATGCTTAATTACACCTATTGTGTATGGAGTCATAGTTGGTATTTCATATTCTACAAATAGGTTCGCTCTTTCTATTTGAAATGAGCGCTTTTCAGTTGGATGTTTTATTTTTTCCTGACTGTGCTTTGTGCATTCATTGTGGGAGTGTTTTATAAATGAAAGAGGTGTGGAGTTTCAGGGTGATGCCCGAGTTGTGTTTGGCTGGTGGAGTGTGTGCTGGCATCTGGCTGGCGATGTGTGTGGACTGGAGTTTGACTGCCAGTGTGTGTATGTAGTGACCAACAGCAAGCCACTATACACACACCATCACTGAAATGCTTGTCCACACATTCTGCCAGGTGCCAGGCAGTGTGCTTGCTATGTCAAAGCTTGCATCTGGATGGTGGTGCATGTGGCTGGCATATGACTGGCTGTGTGTGTGAACTGGTGTTTGGAAGGCGATGCATATGTGTGTGTAGTGACTTGCTGCTGGTCACTACCGCACACTGGCAGCCAAACGCAAGTCCACACACTGCACCAGCTGCCAGGTGGTGTGATTGCTGTGCCAGTTCTGTGGGAATATGAAAGTGATGGGCCCTTGAATGGCGCTGTTTGTTGATGTGAGTGTTGTAATGTACTGGGCCCATGGCTTGCGGTGTGATTTGTTTGTGTGTGTGATACATGAAAGGTGTGAATGGCCTGTAAAGCAGTTGATGCCTTGTTGTGGCTTTACAGCTCATAAGCTGTGAGTCACTAGTTCAGTCTTACTAACTTTAAATTACCTTATTAACAGTGAGTTCTACATTTTAATTTTTGTGAAATCTTTTGTTAAAACATTTACATTGTGAAAAAATCACTCGCCCTTGTGCCAAATTCAACCAGTATCTGTGTGTACTTGAGTAGCAGATGGTGGTGCAGTGATATTTGTCTTGTCTGTCTTTCTCTGGAAGGGTGTGTATTGTTTTTAGGGAAATTCTACCAATCTGAGATACGTTCATAAACTAGACACAAGGAGGACTCTAGGGTGGAGTGTCTTGCATGGATCCTGCAAGGTTTTTTTTTTACAAAGAAGTCCTTGCACCCCTCAAACATAGGCTAAAAACACACATTTTCTTCATATGACTCAAAATACAGATATTTGCAGAGAACCACACATTTCCTGCAACCCTGAGTTTCCATATGTCTCCCGAAAAAAAAGGCACTTCACCTGTGTTGGGAGGACTAGCACCAACAAAAGGGCGGGGTCCAAGACATAATGTGGCAAGATCAACAAAAAGGGTAGCTACAGTTTTTGGGACTGCCCAGGCATTTCTGAAAACTAGACACCCAGGGGAGTACAGGGTGGTGTGCTTCATGTGGATCCCACAAAGTTTTCTTTCACACAATGCTGTGCAAAACCTCACAATTTGACTAAAGTCACTCATTTTAATTGCATTTCTGTGATGTATTCTTTGGGAATCAGAAGGAATCCACAAACTCCCTATGACCCAGTGTTCCCCCCCTTGTCCTGATAAAAATGCTGCCACTCTTGTGTGGCTGGGCCTAGTGCCTGTGACAGGAATGTATCAAACTAAGGTTAATAGGAGTCCTCGCAAAGGGACACACATTGACCTTGGTTTGATCTGGACCTGTCGTTGGCACCAGGCCCAGCCACACAAGTGAGGTACCATTTTTATCAGGAGATTTGAACTTTCCACCACAGAAATGTGAGGAAAATCTCTTTTTTTAGTCAGAGTTTGAGGCTTGCAAGGGCTACTGGGCAAGCAAACTTAGTGAGAGCAACCCAAGTCACCCCATCATGGATTTCCCTGGGTGAATACTTTAAAAAAATGTGCAGGTTTGCTAGGTTTCCCTAGGTGCCCAAAATCCACAGCTAACCACATTGATAAAAAGGGTCAGTTTTCAGTGGAAAAGTGTGATGTGTCCATCTTGCATTTTGGCACCTTCCCAGTCGCAGCCACTAGCTATACCCACCAAAGTGTGGTATCATTTTTATTGGGAGACTTGGGGAAATGGTAGGTTGTACGAAATGTGTTTCTCCCTGCAGATTCCAGAACTTTCCATCACAGAAATTTTAGGAAAAATGTATTTTCGTTATTTAAAGATTGAGGTTCGCAAGGGATTCTGGGTAAGAAACCTGATGGGAGCTACACAAGTCATCCCACCCTGGATTCCCCTGGGCGTCTAGTTTTTAAAAATGTGCAGGTTTTACAAGGTTTCTCTATGTGCAGGTTGAACTAGGGCCCAAAATCAATAGCTAGCCACCTTGCAAAAAAAGGTCAGTTTTTAGTGGAAAAAAAGTGTTGTGTCCATGTTGCATTTTGGCACTTATCCTGTTGTGGCCACTAGCCCTACCCACACAAGTGTGGTACTATTTTTATAGGGAAACTTGGGGGAGTGGTAGGTGGTAGGAAATGTGCTGCTTCCTGCAGGTTCCAGAACTTTCCATCACAGAAATGTGAAGATAATGTGTTATTTAGTAAAAGTTTGAGATTTGTAAGGGCTTCTGAGTAAGAAATCCTGGTGAGGACCATACAGGTCACCCCAATCTGGATTCTCAAGGTGTCAAGTCTTCAAAAATGTGCAGGTCTGCCAGGTTTTCATAGGTGTCAGCTGAGCTAGAGCCCAAAACCCACAGCTAGCCACATTGGTAAAAAAGGGTCTGTTTTCAGTGGAAACAATGTGATGTGTCCATGTTGCATTTTGGAACCTTTCCTATTGCGGCCACCAGCCCTATCCACACAGGTGGAGTACCATTTTTATGGGGAGACTTGAGAGAATGCCAGGCAGGAGGAAGTTTGTGGCTTCCCTCAGATTCCATAATTTTCCATCGCAGAAATGTGAGGAAAATGTGTGTTTTCAGTAACAGTCTGAGGTTCAAAGGCTTCTAGGTAGAAACGCATGGGAGGGGATACACAAGTCACCCCTCTCTGGATTCCTAGGTGTCTAGTTTTAAAAAATGTACAGCTCTGGTAGGCTTCCTTAGGTGCCAGCTGAGCTAGGAGGACCCAAAATCCACACCTAGCCACATTGAAAAAAGGGTCAGTTTTCAATGAAAATGTGAAGTGTGCATGTTGTGTTTTGGGCCCTTTTCCTGTCACAGACACTAGGCCTACCCACACAAATGAGGTGCCATTTTTATTGGCAGACATGTCTGAATACATAATAGTAGAACATTTGCTATTACCCATTGTATTTCTCTGCATGTGTGCCTTTTAAATGTAAGCCAGTGTGTAAGAAAGAAAACATTTTGAAAAAAGCCCTCTGAATCACATTTCGGTATGGGGATACCCACAAATACAGAGATGTACAAATAACGACTGCTCCTAGACTCCATATCTGGTGTCAATTTCAGAAATACATAGTTTTCTTAGATACCCATTATTCAGTCTTTATATTTTACCATACGAATTGCTCTATACTTGGTACACAATGAAAAACCATTGTATGGTATAGTTCAGTTGTTCGATCTGGGTACCTTGGGTTCTTAGAAAACCTACAAACCCTATATATACCCCCAGCTAGAAGTGGCTAGCGGACATAATGGTATGTTGCTTTTGTAAGTCGTGATATCATGGCAAGAAGTTACAAATGAAAATTATGTCACAGGTGGAAGCTTTCTCTATTCATTTTCCATATTTTTTTATTTCAACAGTTAGTTTCTTTGGGAAAACCTTGAGGGATCTACACACATGACACCTTGCTGAACTCAAAATTCGATCTACGCTTCATAAATCTATTGCTTGTCATATATAACTTTATTCGGTGCATTTAAGACCATCAAAGTACATACACTGACATCACAAAAGAATAAGATCCGTATTTAAAATATTAAGATTTACAATAAAAGAATGGTCTAAAGTATAAAAAGAATATTATGTACTAGAATAAAGTACGAAGTGTAATCCAGAAAATTCATATTTAAAAAAACATATATATATCTCCTAAAAGAACATTACCATTTCACAGGTATAAAATTAATTCAGTTATCCACAGTTACTAACCATTAAAAATGAGAATACAACAATTAAAATGAGTAGCCCATGAAATCCAGTTTATGACGCTACCAATTCATGGATCTCAAGTTCCTAGGGCTCTAGCTCGGATAACTCAGCACCATCTCAGATGTTTGGCCAATGCGATCACTATAGCTTCTCCGGTTTCTGTACGCAGTAGCCTAAGTGCAATACAATTCTGCCGGCATCCCATCAACCTACATTTGGGCGAGATCCATTTCTTTCTTGGTCATATGTAGCCTGTGAAAAAGAGAAAAGATGGGCTAGGGTCTCATCTGCACTGGATCACGCTGGACAAATATCCCTGCCAACACTCATGGGGTGCCACTTTGCAGTAAAGGACAGGATAGATAATGTGCCATACTGTAGCTTCAGAAACAAAGATCTATCCCATGGGGACAATAAAAAATTAAAGAAGGGCTCAAAGACACTATACGGCTTAAAGAGCAAAAAAGTGTCGGTCAAGGGGCCAAAGTCATCTCTATGAAGTTCCATGTCAGTGACCCATTGCCAATATGACTTTTTCAGCAGATTTCAAGGCAGTGGCAGAGAGCCCTCTGGCCAAAAGCACCTAAACCAAGGGACGTCAGCAAATCCTTAATAAAGGTCACCCATTTAATTACATGGAACTTGTCCAAATTGACAATTTTTTTAAAAGCCAAGTAATATTCAGAGAGGGCATTTATATGTTTTAATCTCTGCCAGAAGAGGAGGGGCCATAATTAGACCTTTTTTCCACCAGCCTTAGCCCTAGGTCATGGAATAATGGAATAAGAGGGGAGCTTTCTGGTAAGCTTACCAGGGTGCACAAGAATTGATTATCGGCTCTACTAAGATCAATTAGGCTGAAACAGCCCAAAATCTCAGCTCCATATAATGCACTTGCCTCCGCCTTGCCCTGTATACTTTTAAGACAGGTGAGATCCGTTCCGCCTTAACGGCTTTAAAAGGTCTAAAAATAGCCGCTGCATGATGAGTTAAGCTCAATGCACTTTTCTTTATCTGTTGTGTCCAGGTAATACTGTTCATCAGTGTGATGCCCAAATAATTAAACTCAGATACTCTTTTCAAGGGTGCACCATCTAAAAGAATAGAGCCAGTGAATGACCTGTGTAGATTTATGGCCATAAACTTCGTTTTTCTGAAGTCTATCACCAGCCGTATTTTCTTACAAAAATCCCCAAATAAATGAACCACCATATGAAGCCCATGGGGGGTCTTTGAAATTAAGAGGGTATCATCAGTGAACAGGAGAAGGGGAATTCTTCTGCTCACCAATTTGGGCGCATCCTTTAAGCAGTCATCCAGATAAGCTACCACCCCATTCAGGTATAAGGAGAACAGGGTAAGTGCCAACACGCACCCTTCTCAGACACCCTTCTGGATTGCTATTTTTTCAGTAAGATCACCCTTCAGACTCCATCACACCTGCGCCTAAGCTTCATGCTGCAAATCTATAGCTTGCTGGAATCACCCATGGGCTTCACCACAAACTGGAAGTAGTAGACAGCACAGAAAATAGGCAACTTCTTTGAAAAATGCTAAAACTGTGGTAAAAAAAATAAGGGCCTTATTATGACTTTGGCGGTCTCGGAGCAGGGCGCCATGCTGCCGCCCCGCTCCGAGACCATCAAAGCCATTAAAGACTGCCTGCCAGTGTATGACTTATTTTTACTCTGGAGGGCAGTTCTTTGGCGGTCCCACTGCGGTGCCTTTGAAAAAGGCACTGCATGGGAGCATCAAAGGCAGTTCCTGCAGGGCATGCAGTCAATGCCCTGCAGGAACTGGGGGTTCATGCACACAGGGGGGCACAATATGTGCCCCCCTGCATGCACCCTATGGCGCATAGGCAACAGGGGGTCCTGTAGTGCCCCCTTTGTTTCTGCACCACCACACTTTTCATTGCAGTGGTACCGCCATGAAAAGTGTGGCGGTGAGGAAACTCCTAATATGCTTGGCGGTGCCACTGCGGCACCGCCAGGTATTTGGGGTATTTGGGGCCTCACCCGCTGTGGCACCCCCAGGGATCGTCGTTCCCTGGTGGCAGCAGCGGTCCTTGGTGGTCCAACCACTACAGTCCTAATGCGGCGGGCGGACCGCCAGTATGACGGTCCATGGACCACCACCATGGGTTCGGCAGTCCATTAGACCGCTAAACTTGTAATAAGGGCCTTCGTTTTTTGATTTACCTCTGAATGTTCCTGAAAGCCAGGAAAATTATTACTTTAGCACAGCAAACCTTTTGTTGATGCCATTTTTGGGGAAAAATAGGCACTTTTTTGCAGAGCACATTTTTCCTATTTTTCACAAAACTTTGCTATATTTTGGCTATTTTCTCAGGCCCTTCCGGGGCAATCTACAAACCACGGTGCCTTTGAAATCCTCAGGATGTTGAAAAAGGACACAAATTTGGCTTGGATACATTATGTGGAAAACGTTTTGGATGCCTAAGAGCAAACTACCTCAAATAGCCAAAAAAGGGCTTAGCATTCTAGGAGGGAAAGACTTAGCAGTCAAGGGATTAAAAAAAACTTTAAAAGGACTTACCTGTTCTGATGAACAGCAGCATCTTGCCGAGACTTGGATTCAGGAAAACAGACTAGGTAAGACACTTGCTATTCCTAGGCCTCACACTGGACAAGCGAGATATTGCTCAAAGCTGGAAGGCGACTTCCCCGCCGTTGATTGGGGTCTGGAAGAAATAATTAGATTATTGTATGGGCGGAGAGGTGGTAGTGTTCTGGGCATGTGGCTGCTTCCAAAAACATGCAAAGATATGGCAGAGGTGGGCAGAGTATCGAGGCATTGCATTAGCACCTATACAACCTATCCAAACACAACTGGACAGTGAAATACGGACATACGGCTAAGAACAGTGAGGGTGCCTCATGCTCAATGTGGATGTACACTTTAACACTGGGTGAGTCTTGGGGTGAGAAAGGGGGTGTTGGTGGGAAATACCAGTGCCTTTTTTATGGGAGATTATTATTCTCTCTGTACTTTGTTCGGCGACATCGAGCCATGTGCTATAATTGTCACTGTATTGTCCTGTGGGCCTGTATGGTCTTGATGCACCGATTAAATACAAATAAAATTTATTGTGAAAAAAAAACATGGCTACTAAATTAATCTAAAAAAAGACTATCTCCCCATAGAAATGAAGGGGAAATAGTTCAAAAATGTTGAATAAATGAACAAATTAAAAAGAAAAACAATTATTAAACATGTAAAACATGTCAAAAATGTCATAAAAAATGTTAAAACATTGCAAAGTATAAATTAAATAATGGTATAATATAGACACAATTGTTTAATATATACTGAAATAAGCTATGTTAAAACGATGTTGAAAATATGTATGCAAAACAAACTGTTGAAGAATGGGAAAAAAGTGAAAAATATACAACACACAATACACTTTAAATATGATTTCAGATTTTTATTTAATAATTAAAATTCATTAAAAATTTATTTATTTATCTATATATGTTTATTTTTAAGTTGAAATATGTATGTTTAAATATGTAAACATATACATTAAGTTACTTTTGAAAACAAATAAAATTAGAAAACTGTGTTAATTGTCTTTTTCTATAAACATATGTAATTCATGATATTATTTATTACAAACATACAACTAACTATGATTTATTATATTTCTAAACAGCAGCAATACTAATCAAATCACACAAAATATTACTACTAATTAAAAATGCACTTTAAACAAGGGATTAAAATTAAAATTATAAAACTGAATAATCACACTCCAACGTAAACCATTTTTAAGAAAGTGTTGAACACTGAAGGGTGATATTTGTTATTCCCAGTCTAATCTAAACACATTTTTGGGAAAGTTGTTAGACAGAGAGGGCCTGATTACAATGTTGGTCTGGAAAGCCTCCGACCACTGGTTGGAGGCTTTGTACGTTTAAACTCTGACCGCCGTATTACAATGACAGCGGTCGGAGTTTAAACCAGTCGGGGAATCTGACTCAGTTCCGACAGAATGGCCTCCTAATCCCTTAAGGACTGCATTTCCGCCATGGGGATTATTATGTGAGTTTCCGACAGCTTTTCCATGTCGTCCTTTCCGACATGGAAAGGCTGTCGGAAAGCAACTTTGGGGGTCCTCAACAGCGCACCCTTCCACCCTGGCACTACTTATGTGGTCCTGGGGGGCACCTATAGTGCCCCCTAAAAATCCCGGCCCCGTGTGGGTGTCTGCCACATGGTACAGGGATTTTCACAAGCTCCCATTTCTCAAATGGAGCTTTTGCTCCCATAGAGAAATGGGAGTTTGCGACCACACCATATGCTGAACCATCGTAATGAGGTGTGCAGAACCGCCGACCTATGGTCGAGCGGTTCACACACCAAAACGGTGTTGGTCAGAGGCGACTCCAACCAACATTGAAATCAGGCCCTAACTGCTGACATTTACTATTCCGACTCCAATCTGAACCAATTTAAGGAAGGTATTGGACCCTAAAAGGCTGACATTTACTATTCCAACTCTAAACTATGCCAATTTGGGGAAGGTGTTGGACACTAAAGGGATGACATTTACTATTCCCACTCCAATATAAACCAATTAGGCGAAGTTGTTGGACGTTAAACGGATGACATTTACTATCCCCACCCTAACATAAACCATTTTGTGGAAGGTATTAGACACTGAAGGGGTGACATTTACTATTCCCACTCCAATCTAAACCAATTTAGGGAAGGTGTTTGACACTAAAGCAGCAACATTTAATATTCCCACTCCAATCTAAACCTTGGACATTAAAAGGGTGACATTTACTATTCTCACACACAAGGGGGCAAGAGGAGGTTTAAAGACCAGCGTGGGTACACTCCCCACTCTTAATCATAAATACACAAAGAACCCACGGGTCCGGGATAGCAGTCAAAAAGAAGTGTGGACCAGAAAAACAATGTCGATAGGAGTGATGTTGGGAATATCCCTTTAAAGGACGACTCCCCTCACACACCCGAAGGTGTCATGCTTCATCATAGGGGTGCCTCCTCGTGTCGGGACCTAGTCACGGCATCGGGCTACAACCCCTCTCTACGAGGAGGGAGCTCAGGGATGTTTTGATTTGTTGGCACATGGGTTGTCCTAAAACCCTATGTGAGCGTGGTGTGTGGGCAAATACGGTGCAGTGCTGAAAGTGTAAGTGAGTTAAAACTGCCTACAGGATTAGCAATAAACTTTATTGAGCTACCCTCTGACAGGATTAAAATACTGTGAATGAGCCTATCAAAATTATAAGAGGCTTCATAAGCTAGATCAACATGTTTCAGCCACAATGACCTATGCAAGTATCTTGGCTTTCTTCAGGATCTACGTGATGCAGCTACTGCCAAATAAAAGAGTGCTAATTATATCAAAACAATAGTAAACATCAGTGTGTTTATACTGAACCAGATCATTTCATGTTCAGTCTGGTCCACCAATTGAATCTGTAATAAAAACAAGATGAAACATTGTATTGAATATCTGGCCACAAATATTCTGAAATGTATTAGCCTAAAACCCAATGTAGCAAGGCAGAGAACACTACTAAAAATGAATAGGTAGTGATATTTGTGGCACTTACCCAATCGGTAGAGAGAGTTGCCACAACTGTCCGGTGCTAATTTAGCAAATGGTACAGGCGCCAACCTAAAAAGGAGAAGGATGGCGGCATAAAGTCAGATAGAAATAAGAGAGCAGCAAAGGAGCAAGGTAGCAACCTATGCTTTACTCATGAAATCACTGGAAAAGAGATAGTAGGGTTTCCAGGATTAAACCTAGTTGAAGCAAGCTCTTAATAAACTAGGGGTCAGAGTGAGTCGAAAAACATCTATATAACAGTACACTGGTTAAGTGTTAGCGCAGGGTAGGCTCCAAACCTGGTCACAATCAACCATCAACACTGTTTCGGGGCAATCGAGTCAAAAAAATCGAAGCTCGAAAACTAACAGAGCATAAAACTCGCATGCCAGCACCCAAGAAAGGGGAATAGGGTGACATTTTGCACATCACGAAAGAGTCAGAATGGTAATGCGCTCGGGACCGGGGTTTATATATTTACAAAAGGGTACCGTGTTGGAATGTAAAAGAGGGGGGCCGCTTGGAACATGGCACAAGCAAGGTAATCCTGCACTCAATAAGGAGGTAAGCCTCAAGTACGTATCATAAAGCTGGAATCTTTTGTTCTAGACGTACCCCAGATGCCGTGTATCTATGGGCGGCTCCACTAGTCACTCAAAAAATGAGGGCACTGGGGGTTTGCGTATATCTCACCAGATCACCCACAGCAAGTTCGGAAACAGCGAGTCTATTACTAGCAGTAGCAATACCCAGGGAACTAGCGAGTGCTCAAAAAAGAGCGCACTGAAATCAAACTTACCGCTCTAATGGAGCGATTACTCTCGTGGCGGCTGTCCTGCCGGCAGGGGAATGAGCCGGCAAGGAAACGCTCATTATGTAGTGTCGGGCGCTCGGGAAAAGGGAATTGTAGTTAAGTCCTCAAGATTCTTGGGAAATGTAGTCTTTATACGGCAAAAAAATGCTCGCTTTGAAATTGTAGTTTAGTCACCAATATTCATGGGAAATGTAGTTTCATAACTATTCGGGTGTACATAAGGGGTGATTGTATGGGTTACAAATATATTACAGTGGGTAGGACAAACCAGATGGACCAGACATGGGTTCATGTTAGTGCAAGCCAAGGAATATCATCGTTCAGTCCAAATCTGGAGGTCCCCAACCTGAAAACCCAACGTTGCTCAATGCGCAAAAGCTTCAATGATAGGTCTGGTGTGGTGGCTGTTAAGTTGGGTTTGTCTAGGACCACCCAGGTTAAAGAATCGGCCTGGTGCTGCATGTCGAAACAGTGTTTGGTCAGACGTGTGTTTTGTTTGGCACATCTAATGGTACTCTTGTGTTCCTGTATGCGAATGCTTATTTTATGTGTGGTCATCCCAACGTACCTCAGGTTACAGGGGCACGTAATTAAATAAATGACCCGTTCGCTGTTACAGTTTGTGTGGTATTTGAGTACCCACGGTCTATCGGTACCTATGTCAACATTTTTAGTTGGTCGTGTTTGGCCACACACCGAGCATGAACCACAGGGATAGTGGCCCTGAACCGGTGGTAATTGCCACAGTGTGTTTGGTTGTGGTCTTATCTTAGGTGGTGGTCTTGTATGCACTAGGGTGTCTTTTAGATTGGAACTTCTCTTAAAGGCAAACAAAGGTTTCTCTAGTGTATATTGGCCCTTATTAAGGATCTTCCAATTGGACAGAATAGATTTTTTAACTCCAGTGGAGAAGGTACTAAAGGTATTCACACATACCAGTCTCGTCTGAGTTGGTTTATTAGGTATGCTGTCTAGTAGAGCGTCTCTGTGGTTGTTAAGGGCACGTTTGAACGACCTTCTGACTAGGGCTCTAGGGTATTGTCGATCAAGAAGGTTGTCTCTAAGTGTCTGTGCATGTTCTTTATATTTCTCGACGCTTGAACAATTGCGTCTAAGCCTTAAAAATTGGCCAAACTGGAGATTATCCCGAAGTGATTTGGGATGGTAGCTCCCATAATGAAGCAGTGCATTACGTGCCATAGGTTTGGTATAGAGCTCAGTTTCCAAATGCCCACCTGAGGGGAATATAGAGAGGTCCAAAAAAGACAGTTTGTTTTTGCTGTATTCGCATGTGAAATTCAGAAACTCACTGCGAGTATTGAGCCAGGAGTGAAAGGTCTTGATAGTGGCTTCGTCTCCTCTCCAGATTACAAAGATATCATCAATGTATCTCTTCCATACATGGATGTTAGCCAAAAAAGGAATCTCGGAAGAGAGTACAGTGTTCTGCTCAAATGTATGCATGAACAGATTGGCTAGACTCGGCGCGAAGGTACTGCCCATGGAAGTCCCGGACACCTGGAGATACAGTTGGGTTTCAAACAAGAAAAGTTCTCCTTCATGGCCATAGTGGCACATTTCATGATGAATGATAAAGGTGTAATGGTGTCCGGAATATTGATAGTCAGTAAATGTTCGATAGTGGCCAAAGTCTGATCCTGGGGGATACAGGTGTAGAGTGATTCCACATCGAATGATACGAGGTAGTCTGTATCTGGGTCAAATGTAACCTCTCTGAGAAGTCTTAGGACATCCTTTGTGTCCTGTAGGAAAGTAGGCATAGTTCGGACTAATGGGCGTAAGAAAAAATCAACGAACTGGGACAAAGGTTCCAGTATGGAACCGATGCCAGAGATGATAGGTCTGCCAGGAGGTGGTCTCTGGGGTTTGTGTATTTTCGGTAAAATATAGAAATACGGAGTAACTGGTTCCTTAGTGCACAGAAATTCTGCTTCCTTTTGTGTAATCCATCCGTTATCAGCGGCCTCTTTTGTCATAGAGGATATTGTTTCTGCAAGCCTTTCTGTAGGATCTTGGTATAACTGGCGATAGGATGTCTGCACACTCAGCTGGCGCAAACATTCTGATCTGTAAGTGGTGGTGTCCATAAGCACAATGGCACCACCTTTGTCTGCCGGTTTTATAGTGATGGTTTCATCCGCCTTTAAAAGGCTAAGGGCCTGTTGTTCCCGTTTCGGGATGTTCTGATAGGTCCGAGAGGTACCTAGTGTAATCTGATCCAAATCTTTCAGGACGGCCTTTTCGAACGTGACAACTTCTGTAGGTACTAGCCCAGTTGGTGGGTTGAAGGTTGATTTTAAACGGAGATTAGTATTGTTGATTGCTTCGACGTTCTCCATGGGGATCTTATCAGCAAAGAAAAAGTGAAGCCTCACTTTTCTAAAGAATTGATGAATCTCTTGCTGTAGTCTGAAGGCATCACCATGGTTAGTGGGGACAAAGCCCAGACCCCGTTCCAGGATGGTGGTTTCATCTTGTGTCAGTACTCGTTGGCTTAGATTCACTACAAGGCTCAATCCCTGCTTGGGCCTGCTTGTTGTCCTGTCTTGCTCCTCGTGGCTGGTGGGGAGCTCGGAGGGCTCCAATGGACCTGTTGTTGAGTTCTTCTCTTTCCTCGAGAACGGCCGCGGCCCTGCCCTAAAAAAGGCTGGTTATAGTTCTGTTGTGGAGGGAAAGCCATCATGGGTCCTTGTGGTCCAGGACCAAACGCTGGAAATGGTGGGTACCCCCATTGTGTGGGTGGCCACCATTGGTTCGGTTGGGGTCTACCTCTGGCTCCACGCCAATATTTGTTCCCTTGGTTGTATGTTTTTGGCGTGTGGTATTAGAACCATTGTCAGAGTTGCCTGAGCTCTCTTCTCCGTCCGAAGTTGAGTAGTTAGATCCATAGCGTCGACCGCTCTTGTTAAAAACCGGTGGTTTGTATGAATCATTAGTATAAGGGTAGACTTTCTCTAGGGCAAATTTAGCTAGATCTTTCTTAAATTTATTGATCTTGCTTGTGAGGAGAGACTCTTTATAGTCCTTAGTTGTTTTATTCGTTTCATCCAAGTTTTTCCTGAATATTGTGGCACTGACTGTGCTCTTAATTTCTGATTCTAGAGTCTGAATCTCAATTAAGATGGTATCTGCCACTTTTTTGGCAGTGCTGATGATTAAAATAAGCCAGTCCCTCGTGCATCGCCATGCGATGAGGGACCAGTCTTTTAAAAAGATTTTGTTATCCAGAAAGAGTCTAGGTGCATTTGAAACTATCAAACCAGTTGGAGCACAGTTCCCCCTTAAGTACTCAGTCAGAATAGAGCCATGTGTGGTTGTTCTAATATATAGTCGTTTAAGATTTTGTCATTTGCCCCAGTCATCCGATGTTGTGATCATTTGGGTTGCAGGGTTATCTAAGATACTAGGCGTTGTCAAAATGTCCAGCACTAGTGCATCGTCAAAGGTAAGGCCAGTGCGTTCAGCCATGTTTTTCAAAGTACTATGCAGATGTTAGTTCGAAGAGTAGAAAAAGAGAAAAGAGAAGAGAAGAAACAATGCCCGCAGCTGAACCGCTGCTCAAATAGTCTCACACACAAGGGGGCAAGAGGAGGTTTAAGGACCAGCGTGAGTACACTCCCCACTCTTAATCATAAATACACAAAGAACCCACGGGTCCGGGATAGCAGTCAAAAAAGAAGTGTGGACCAGAAAAACAATGTCAATAGGAGTGATGTTGGGAATATCCCTTTTAAAGGACGACTGCCCTCACACACCCGAAGGTGTCATGCTTCATCATAGGGGTGCCTCCTCGTGTCGGGACCTAGTCACGGCACGGGCTACAACCCCCTCTCTACGAGGAGGGAGCTCAGGGATGTTTTGATTTGTTGGCACATGGGTTGTCCTAAAAACCCTATGTGAGCGTGCTGTGTGGGCAAATACGGTGCAGTGCTGAAATTGTAAGTGAGTTAAAACTGCCTACAGGATTAGCAATAAACTTTATTGAGCTACCTTCTGACAGGATTAAAATACTGTGAATGAGCCTATCAAAATTATAAGAGGCTTCATAAGCTAGATCAACATGTTTCAGCCACAATGACCTATGCAAGTATCTTGGCTTTCTTCAGGATCTACGTGATGCAGCTACTGCCAAATAAAAGAGTGCTAATTATATCAAAACAATAGTAAACATCAGTGTGTTTATACTGAACCAGATTATTTCATGTTCAGTCTGGTCCACCAATTGAATCTGTAATAAAAACAAGATGAAACATTGTATTGAATATCTGGCCACAAATATTCTGAAATGTATTAGCCTAAAACCCAATGTAGCAAGGCAGAGAACACTACTAAAAATGAATAGGTAGTGATATTTGTGGCACTTACCCAATCGGTAGAGAGAGTTGCCACAACTGTCCGGTGCTAATTTAGCAAATGGTACAGGCGCCAACCTAAAAAGGAGAGGGATGGCGGCATAAAGTCAGATAGAAATAAGAGAGCAGCAAAGAAGCAAGGTAGCAGCCTATGCTTTACTCATGAAATCACTGGAAAAGAGATAGTAGGGTTTCCAGGATTAAACCTAGTTGAAGCAAGCTCTTAATAAACTAGGGGTCAGAGTGAGTCGAAAAAACATCTATATAACAGTACACTGGTAAAGTGTTAGCGCAGGGTAGCCTCCGAACATGGTCACAATCAACCATCACCACTGTTTCGGGGCAAACGAGTCAAAAAAATCGAAGCTGGAAAACTAACAGAGCATAAAACTCGCATGCCAGCACCCAAGAAAGGGGGATAGGGGGACATTTTGCACATCACGAAAGAGTCAGAATGGTAATGCGCTCGGGACCGGGGTGTATATATTTACAAAAGGGTACCGTGTTGGAATGTAAAAGAGGTGGGCCGCTTGGAACATGGCACAAGCAAGGTAATCCTGCACTCAATAAGGAGGTAAGCCTCAAGTACGTATCATAAAGCTGGAATCTTTTGTTCTAGACGTACCCCAGAGGCCGTGTATCTATGGGCGGCTCCACCAATCACTCAAAAAATGAGGGCACTGGGGGCTTGCGTATACCTCACCAGATCACCCACAGCAAGTTCTGAAACAGCGAGTCTATTACTAGCAGTAGCAATACCCAGGGAACTAGCGAGTGCTCAAAAAAGAGCGCACTGAAATCAAACTTACCGCTCTAATGGAGCGATTACTCTCGTGGCGGCTGTCCTGCCGGCAGGGGAATGAGCCGGCAAGGAAACGCTCATTATGTAGTGTCGGGCGCTCGGGAAAAGGGAATTGTAGTTAAGTCCTCAAGATTCCTGGGAAATGTAGTCTTTATACGGCAAAAAAATGCTCGCTTTGAAATTGTAGTTTAGTCACCAATATTCAGGGGAAATGTAGTTTCATAACTATTCGGGTGTACATAAGGGGTGATTGTATGGGTTACAAATATCTTACAGTGGGTAGGACAAACCAGATGGACCAGACACGGGTTCATGTTAGTACAAGCCAAGGAATATCATCGTTCAGTCCAAATCTGGAGGTCCCCAACCTGAAAACCCAACGTTGCTCAATGCGCAAAAGCTTCAATGATAGGTCTGGTGTGGTGGCTGTTAAGTTGGGTTTGTCTAGGACCACCCAAGTTAAAGAATCGGCCTGGTGCTGCATGTCGAAACAGTGTTTGGTCAGACGTGTGTTTTGTTTGGCACATCTAATGGTACTCTTGTGTTCCTGTATGCGAATGCGTATTTTACGTGTGGTCATCCCAACGTACCTCAGGTTACAGGGGCACGTAATTAAATAAATGACCCGTTCGCTGTTACAGTTTGTGTGGTATTTGAGTACCCACGACGGTCTATCGGTACCTATGTCAACATTTTTAGTTGGTCGTGTTTGGCCACACACCGAGCATGAACCACAGGGATAGTGGCCCTGAACCGGTGGTAATTGCCACAGTGTGTTTGGTTGTGGTCTTATCTTAGGTGGTGGTCTTGTATGCACTAGGGTGTCTTTTAGATTGGAACTTCTCTTAAAGGCAAACAAAGGTTTCTCTAGTGTATGTTGGCCCTTATTAAGGATCTTCCAATTGGACAGAATAGATTTTTTAACTCCAGTGGAGAAGGTACTAAAGGTATTCACACATACCAGTCTCGTCTGAGTTGGTTTATTAGGTATGCTGTCTAGTAGAGCGTCTCTGTGGTTGTTAAGGGCATGTTTGAACGACCTTCTGACTAGGGCTCTAGGGTATTGTCGATCAAGAAGGTTGTCTCTAAGTGTCTGTGCATGTTCTTTATATTTCTCGACGTTTGAACAATTGCGTCTAAGCCATAAAAATTGGCCAAACGGGAGATTATCCCGAAGTGATTTGGGATGGTAGCTCCCATAATGAAGCAGTGCATTACGTGCCATAGGTTTGGTATAGAGCTCAGTTTCCAAATGCCCACCTGAGGGGAATATAGAGAGGTCCAAAAAAGACAGTTCGTTTTTGCTGTATTCGCATGTGAAATTCAGAAACTCACTGCGAGTATTGAGCCAGGAGTGAAAGGTCTTGATAGTGGCTTCGTCTCCTCTCCAGATTACAAAGATATCATCAATGTATCTCTTCCATACATTGATGTTAGCCAAAAAAGGATTCTCGGAAGAGAGTACAGTGTTCTGCTCAAATGTATGCATGAACAGATTGGCTAGACTCGGCGCGAAGGTACTGCCCATGGAAGTCCCGGACACATGGAGATACAGTTGGGTTTCAAACAAGAAAAAGTTCTCCTTCATGGCCATAGTGGCACATTTCATGATGAATGATAAAGGTGTAATGGTGTCCGGAACTTCCATGGGCAGTACCTTTGCGCCGCGTCTAGCCAATCTGTTCATTGATGATATCTTTGTAATCTGGAGAGGAGACGAAGCCACTATCAGCTCTATACCAAACCTATGGCACGTAATGCACTGCTTCATTATGGGAGCTACCATCCCAAATCACTTCGGGATAATCTCCCGTTTGGCCAATTTTTAAGGCTTAGACGCAATTGTTCAAACGTCGAGAAATATAAAGAACATGCACAGACACTTAGAGACAACCTTCTTGATCGACAATACCCTAGAGCCCTAGTCAGAAGGTCGTTCAAACGTGCCCTTAACAACCACAGAGACGCTCTACTAGACAGCATACCTAATAAACCAACTCAGACGAGACTGGTATGTGTGAATACCTTTAGTATCTTCTCCACTGGAGTTAAAAAATCTATTCTGTCCAATTGGAAGATCCTTAATAAGGGCCAACATACACTAGAGAAACCTTTGTTTGCCTTTAAGAGAAGTTCCAATCTAAAAGACACCCTAGTGCATACAAGACCACCACCTAAGATAAGACCACAACCAAACACACTGTGGCAATTACCACCGGTTCAGGGCCACTATCCCTGTGGTTCATGCTCGGTGTGTGGCCAAACACCACCAGCTAAAAATGTTGACATAGGTACCGATAGACCGTGGGTACTCAAATACCACACAAACTGTAACAGCGAACGGGTCATTTATTTAATTACGTGCCCCTGTAACCTGAGGTACGTTGGGATGACCACACGTAAAATACGCATTCGCATACAGGAACACAAGAGTACCATTAGATGTGCCAAACAAAACACACGTCTGACCAAACACTGTTTCGACATGCAGCACCAGGCCGATTCTTTAACCTGGGTGGTCCTAGACAAACCCAACTTAACAGCCACCACACCAGACCTATCATTGAAGCTTTTGCGCATTGAGCAACGTTGGGTTTTCAGGTTGGGGACCTCCAGATTTGGACTGAACGATGATATTCCTTGGCTTGCACTAACATGAACCCATGTCTGGTCCATCTGGTTTGTCCTACCCACTGTAAGATATTTGTAACCCATACAATCACCCCTTATGTACACCCGAATAGTTATGAAACTACATTTCCCATGAATATTGGTGACTAAACTACAATTTCAAAGCGAGCATTTTTTTGCCGTATAAAGACTACATTTCCCAGGAATCTTGAGGACTTAACTACAATTCCCTTTCCCGAGCGCCCGGACACTACATAATGAGCGTTTCCTTGCCGGCTCATTCCCCTGCCGGCAGGACAGCCGCCACGAGAGTAATCGCTCCATTAGAGCGGTAAGTTTGATTTCAGTGCGCTCTTTTTTGAGCACTCGCTAGTTCCCTGGGTATTGCTACTGCTAGTAATAGACTCGCTGTTTCAGAACTTGCTGTGGGTGATCTGGTGAGATATACGCAAGCCCCCAGTGCCCTCATTTTTTGAGTGACTAGTGGAGCCGCCCATAGATACACGGCCTCTGGGGTACGTCTAGAACAAAAGATTCCAGCTTTATGATACGTACTTGAGGCTTACCTCCTTATTGAGTGCAGGATTACCTTGCTTGTGCCATGTTCCAAGCGGCCCCCCTCATTTACATTCCAACACGGTACCCTTTTGTAAATATATACACCCCGGTCCCGAGCGCATTACCATTCTGACTCTTTCGTGATGTGCAAAATGTCACCCTATCCCCCTTTCTTGGGTGCTGGCATGCGAGTTTTATGCTCTGTTAGTTTTCCAGCTTCGATTTTTTTGACTCGATTGCCCCGAAACAGTGTTGATGGTTGATTGTGACCAGGTTTGGAGCCTACCCTGCGCTAACACTTAACCAGTGTACTGTTATATAGATGTTTTTTCGACTCACTCTGACCCCTAGTTTATTAAGAGCTTGCTTCAACTAGGTTTAATCCTGGAAACCCTACTATCTCTTTTCCAGTGATTTCATGAGTAAAGCATAGGCTGCTACCTTGCTCCTTTGCTGCTCTCTTATTTCTATCTGACTTTATGCCGCCTCCCTCTCCTTTTAGGTTGGCGCCTGTACCATTTGCTAAATTAGCACTCGGACAGTTGTGGCAACTATCTCTACCGATTGGGTAAGTGCCACAAATATCACTACCTATTCATTTTTAGTAGTGTTCTCTGCCTTGCTACATTGGGTTTTAGGCTAATACATTTCAGAATATTTGTGGCCAGATATTCAATACAATGTTTCATCTTGTTTTTATTACAGATTCAATTGGTGGACCAGACTGAACATGAAATAATCTGGTTCAGTATTAACACACTGATGTTTACTATTGTTTTGATATAATTAGCACTCTTATTTGGCAGTAGCTGCATCACGTAGATCCTGAAGAAAGCCAAGATACTTGCATAGGTCATTGTGGCTGAAACATGTTGATCTAGCTTATGAAGCCTCTTATAATTTTGATAGGCTCATTCACAGAATTTTAATCCTGTCAGAGGGTAGCTCAATAAAGTTTATTGCTAATCCTGTAGGCAGTTTTAACTCACTTACACTTTCAGCACTGCACCGTATTTGCCCACACACCACGCTCACATAGGGTTTTTAGGACAACCCATGTGCCAACAAATCAAAACATCCCTGAGCTCCCTCCTCGTAGAGAGGGGTTGTAGCCCGTGCCGTGACTAGGTCCCGACACGAGGAGGCACCCCTATGATGAAGCATGACACCTTCGGGTGTGTGAGGGGAGTCGTCCTTTAAAAGGGATATTCCCAACATCACTCCTATCGACATTGTTTTTCTGGTCCACACTTCTTTTTTGACTGCTATCCCGGACCCGTGGGTTCTTTGTGTATTTATGACATTTACTATTCCCATTCCAACTTCTACCAATTTGGGGAAGGAGTTGGACACTAAAAGGGTTACAATTCCTATTCCCACTCCAATCTAAACCAATTTGGGGAAGGTGCTGGGCACCAAAAGGGTGACATTTACTATTCCCACTCCAACTTTTACCAATTCGGAGAATGTGTTGGACACTAAAAGGGGTGACATTTACTATTCCCAATCCATACTCTTTTGGGGAAGGTGTTGGGCGCTAAATGGGTGACATTTACTATTCCCACCCTAATCTAAAGCAATTTGTGGAAGGTGGTTGGACACTAAAGTGGTGATATTTACTATTCCCCCTCCAATATAACCCAATTTGGAGAAGGTGTTGGACACTAAATGGATGCAATTTGCTATTTCCACTTCAATCTAAAATGTTTGATACAAGGTGTAACAGACTAAAACTTTTATATACACAATTAATACTCTATACTCACATACAACTATTGAGCTATAAAACAAACTAAAATGTAATTTAAAAACATACTAACCAAAACTACAAGCCTATATATTTATATTTAAGCTTTAACATATAAAATTATGTTATCACTATTAAAAATAAATATATTTTTAAAATATGTATTAGCATTCCTAAACTTTGAACCATAAATAAAAAATAAATCATAATCCAAAATTAACAATCATAAAATTTAAATAATATTTGAAACCAATTAAAAAATAAATACATAAATATATATATATATATATATATATATATATATATATATACTTGAAGATGAAGGATCACAAGAAAACAACAGCCAGCCAGGGCAAAAATCTGGATCCCAAAGGATACAATGAGTCACAAACAAATAAAATATCCAAGAAAGAAGTGACTCAAACAGATAGATTCACCAAAGAACAAAATTATATTTCCACTACAACGTTTCAGCTTCCGCCTTCCTCAGGTAGTACAAGATGGTTGTATTATATTTATTGTAATATTGAAAATAAAATAAGTCATGTTTTAAGTTTAAAATAATTAATATATGTTTATTTAATTATAAATTATAATTATTAAAAAAGATTAACATAATAATAAACTAAAAAATGTTTACGCTATTTATTTGCATATTATTATAATTATTAACATGAACTTTACATTAAAATATCCATTTTTTAAACTCCCCACCCTTATCCCCCAAAGACTCAATATCTCAAACCCAAATCCATTATTTTTATATATTAATACAACAAAAATACAAATTTGAACAATTTCATATTTAATAAATCATCTTACTAAACACAAAAATAAAATAAATAGTAAACATATAGAATCCAACACACTACAATAAATTACATACTAATTAACACCTACAAACTATATTACATACAATATTTTCTAAATCGATATTTTTTACAACAATATTAAAAACAGCACTTAAAACTATATTTTTAACTACGCTATTGCTGTCGATGATATTTTTGACATCCCGATATTCTTGACACTATATTATTGTAGCACAATATATATTTTTCAATATTTTTGGCCAAACACCCCTTTAGGGCATCAAGGACAGTCGTTGCTGGAGCTTCGTGTTGGCGGTCACCATGGGTTGTCAATGCTATAGATCGAAATGCAGATCTTGCGTCACTGGCGGTTACTGTAGCATGAAGAATCGGGTCCACCGGATGGCCACATTGGTGGTGTCACAAGCGGTGAGATCTCTGTGTGGATAGACCAGTTTGTGGTCACAAAGAGCCCAAAACTTCAGGATTTCTCCTTTTTCTTCAGACGAGTACACTCTGATGCAAACCAAGGGACCAAGACCTGGGGAGGCGCCTCTTGGGGATCAGGGACTCACTCTAGCAGAGGCCAGCAGAGGCCAGCAGGGCTCAGGTAGGTCTAGTTGCACATCAGACAGGTCTAATTGCAGCAGGTCAGGTGGGCAGTTGCAGTGAGGCCTCTGGACCTTGTTGTGTCCCTGTAGCTCAAAAGGAGATCAGCCAGCTGACTCTTGGAGTCACTCTGCCTGGGATGAAGGGAACATGTTTAGGCTTCCTTCTATAAGAGCAGGGAAGTCCTCAAGCAGCAGAGCAGTCATCTGGCAGCAGAGCAGTTCTTCTTCTGAAGCATCCACAGGTCCAGGAGTGCTCTAAAGAGTGGGACTGAGGGTCCTATTTCTATGATGTCAGCTTTGAAGTGGAAGAAACGTCTGGAATTTTCCCCCCACAGATTGTTCTGGAATTTCCGTCCTCCCTGCCACAGTCCCAGGATGTCTGGGGTGACAAAAGTCTATTGTGAAATCCTTTGTGAATGTGATGAGACAGCTCCTTTGCCAGTGGGGCTGTGCACAGCATAGCCCTCCCATCCTGGCAGGGTGGCCCATCTTGCAGATGCCTAGCCCCCTTTGTTTCACTGTCTGGGAGTAATACACAAAGGCCAACTGCTAACTTCACCTAGTCATGTGACCCAGGATATAAGCTGCAGGCACCAAATTGTTAGGACAAAATTCCATCTTTCTAAAAGTGTTGTTTTCAGAATTATGACTTAAAATATGAATTTGCCATGAAAGAAGATTTTAATTTACAAATCATTTGAGTGTAAACATGGCATTTCTGCCTGTTCCTAAACAAAAGCTATCACTTTTTAAATGTAATAAGGTAACACAATGTTATCCTATAGAACAGGTAGGTCTTGCAGCAGTGAAAAACGAATGCAAGAGTTTTTCACTACCAATACATGTAAAACCTTAAAAGTGCATATCCCACTATTTGAATGCTCTGCACCTTACCCTACGGGCTGTTTAGGGCCTATCCAAGGAATGACTTACATGTATTAAAAATGATGGTTCAGGCCTGGCAAAGGTTTATTTTGCCAGGTCAAAATGGAAGTTTAAAACTGCACACAGACTGAAATGGTAACCCTTACATTTGGTTAAAATGGTTACTTAAGTGGATGGTGCAATCAGTGCTGCAGGCCCACTAATAGCATTTAATTTACAGGCCCTGGATACATGAAGTACCACTTTACTAGAGACTTATAAGTGAATTAAATGTGCTAATTGTGTGTAAGCCAATTGTACCCTGTGTTGAGGAGTAAGCACAAGCACTGTAGCACTGGTTAACTGAGGTAAAGTGCACAGAGTTCTGAGGTCAACAAAAAAGAATTAATGCAAATCTAGAGGAGTGAAAGCAAAACGTTTGGGGGACTACCACCATATGTTATGTTATGTAATAAATGTATACAGCGCACTATTACCAAAGGTGTCTTGGTGCTAGCAAACCGAGAAGCAAGCAGAAGCATTAATCTACGAACAGCCAAGTCTTGATGGCTTTCCTGAACAAAGTCAGAGAGGGAAGATTTCTGATGTTAAACGGGAGGGAGTTCCAGAGCCTTGTGGCTCCCACCACAAATTTTCTACCACCCCAGTATGATTTAAAAACTCTCTGAGAAAGTATCACTTTTGCTCCTTGTGATCTCAGACATCTGTTTGGGGAGTACCAGTGCAATGAACGTCTCAGGAACTGAGGGCCGGCTCCGTGAATTGCCTTGTATGTAATACACAGGGTTTTAAACTTGATCCGATTTTTAATTGGCAGCCAATGCAGACTTTGGAGATGGAATTTGGGAATCCCCAGGAGAAGTCTTGCGGCCGCGTTTTGGATCATCTGGAGCCTTTGAAGTTGCTTCATCGGCATGCCAAGATATAACCCATTACAGTAATCTAGTCTGGAAAGGACTAGGGATGTGACTACCGTTTTCCTGCTTTCTGTGGGAATCAGAGGTAGGATTTTCTTAATGGCTTTTAGCATGAAGAAGCTTGATGACGAAACTGACTTGACTTGTGCTTCAAAGTCCAGTCTCTGGTCTATAATCACACCCAAGAATTTTACTTTAAGGACCGGGATAGGTGCTGTTCCCAGGTCATTTGGCCACCAAATCTGGTACCATGAAGGAGAAAAATTACCGAACAGAATCACCTCAGTTTTCCCGAAATTTAACTTGAGACAGTGCGAGCTCATCCATGAGCTGACTGCTGTCATGCAGTCCCTGAACCTGTTAACTGGCGGTGATGTATTTTTGCTAATGGTTACCACAATTTGGGTATCATCTGCGTACGATGTTAGTGCCATCCCAAAAGATCTAATAAGGAATGCCAGTTCCGAAACATAAACATTAAAAAGTGTGGGACTTAAGGAAAAGCCCTGTGGAACTCCACAAGGAAGTGTGAAGGACGGAGAAGTCAGGTTCCCTAAGGCCACCGATTGTGTCCTGTCCTCTAGAAAGGAGGATATTAATGCCAATGCCTTTCCAGAGATGCCAAAAGAATTCAACATTTTAAGCAAGGTTTTGTGATCTACCGTGTCGAAGGCCGCCGACAAGTCAAGCAGCACAAGGGCTGCAGCGCCCCCTGTGTCCATTACTGTTCTTATTTCATCAGTGGCCTTTATCAGCGCTGTTTCGGTGCTGTGCTCTGACCTGAATCCAAATTGTGCCTCATCCAACAGGTTATGCTCTTGTAAATATAAAGTAAGCTGGTTGTTCATAACCTTTTCAGCCAGTTTGGCTGGGACTGGGAAGCGAGAGATGGGCCTATAATTGCCTGGATCCAGTGCATCAAGGTTGGCTTTTTTCAAAAGGGGTAAAATCGAGGCTCTCTTCCACATAGAGGGAAAAACACCTTCTGTAAACATGGAGTTAAAAATAGAAGTTAATCTACCATATGGCTGTCAGGTCTAACAGAAATGATGAAAAAATGATTTATAGTTTCAAATGTAAAACAATATGAGCCATGCATCCTTATTTCTCTCTCCTTCAATGTGTGTAAGTCATGGTAAACTTTAATAGTAATATTTCGTCTGATGTATTTTTAGGGGCTCTTTGTATGTGACAGAATGAAATGTGCACACAGGAACCAAAAACTGCTTCCCTATAAGCTTACATGAAGCAAGATTTAGGACTGGGTAGTTAGCAAAGCCCAGCATCAGGGCTACACATCATTAAAAACAATTCGAACTATCACCTGCATGTCAGCAGTGCCTGTGACTTCCTGGACACAGATATTAATAGTACAGCCTCTAGGGAAGGAGGAAATAGCCTTAAGCATGTACCTGCTAACTCAAAGTGAATCACACTGAAGGCAACTTCCATAAAACCGGCAAAGTGCAAATGTAAATCATAAAAAAAGGAAAAGGTGAGTTCTTTAAATGTCTGTAAAAATTAGGATTTACCCTTGATTAACCTTAGCAGGTAAAAAAGCACTTGGAGGCAGACTATTTTTATGCAACTCGAAGATGACGCACTACTTTTGTCAGCACTTCGTTATATTTCATTGGTACCCTTGGAAGAAGCTTCTGTAGGGCTTGTGCTCACTTTGCTTATATTGAATTTTATCAAGGTTATTTGCAATCAGCTGTTCTGCAATGCTAATATAACTTTTACATCCATGGACAACCCTTTACTGCACGAATAACTATCAATGAAATTACATTTTGGGGTCGCTAAATAGGTCACCTTTAGATCAATGTACAAAACATAAAAACTAAGCGTGCAGACTAAATTATTCTTGTAAAAGTATGAAAAAAGCAATGAAGGTGACAGCAGTATAAATACTGAGGAAAATGATATTGGTGAATTTAAGAAATAAAGGCTGTGGTTACACTGAGAAATTAAAAATACACTTTCTTGCCAATCATCCAATGTTTAATATCATGAAAAAGGTTTTGGAACATACTTCATTTATTCCACAGAGAAAGTGAGCAGCTCGCAAATATTTTATTAAAAAAGGTCTTGAAAACACGCACCTTAACAATAAGACGGCATCAATACATGAGCAGTGTGTAGTACTCAAGCAAAATAAATGATCCGAATGAAGAAAGAAAACAAATAAGGTAACAAAATACAATATAGGTATGAGACAAACAATGCTCCATCTGACTTATTGTCATGTCGCAATAAAAAGATGCTGCAAATTTACAGTGTAAATTTTGAAAAGAAAGGTAACATTTCCATATTGCACACATCAAACAAAATTACATATTTTCAATATTAATTGATAGATTAGGGAGGGGTGAGCATCGAGATCATCTAGCTAGTCTAAAGCCGAAATCAGTTTCTCCTTTCACTGCCATCAAATGCCTGGCTAGTAATCTGCATCGATCTTCTTTGACTCCAGTCTTTGACGTTTTTGTGCAAATTTTTTACCAGCAATCTGATATGGCAAACGAAGCTTTTCTGGGCGCGCGTTCTGGTGGCTAGATCTGCACAGTGTAATCAATTTAGGCTTGTCTTTAGTTTGCCGAGATCCACATCTCAGGCTCAGGTGAGACTGTAATTTGGCCTGTTAAACCAGTCCTGAAACGGCACAGATGCTCAGATCAGACGCTTGCATAAGAATTTAATAGCCCGCCTGGAAACATAAAATCCTTGCTATGAGAATAAAAGCCCTGAGTACAGACTTGAAGGAGCTAGAAATGGAGGACACTGTATCAAGAATTTATCCTTGGGCAGTTTGAAAAGTGTTCTGAAAAATGCGCTAAAGTTGTAATCTTATGAGTCTGCGTATAGAACCTTAGATGGCAAAAATATGTTCAGTTTAGGTGGGATCTACTAATGTGACCCTGGTACACAACTCTACCCTACATACGCCTTCAGAAAGTCCATCAAAATGCATATCCTGCGTATTCGGTTTGGGCTGTTAAGCTACACTGATGCTGGCCAGAGGCAGAATAATACGATACATTTTGCTAATTGTGGTTTATGCAATTTTAGAATCAGCAATTTGACTCATTTTCTCCCTCTCTGCTCAGCCTTGATCAATGCAAGGAGACATGTCCTAAAAACACCGACAGGCGTGAGGACTTTCAAGGATGCAATTGGAAGATGTTTTAAGTGCAGTGGAGAAGGATTATTGCCTGCTTTTATTAAATACATGAAGTTAGCAGATTCCAAATAGATGATGGTTATGGAATCAAAGCAGAAGGCTGAATTGAACTTTGAGAAAAGGTTGACTACATTCCCGAGAATGAAATTATTACAGCAATTCTAACATTGATTTAGTATGAATTTTAGTAGAGTTAAAAATGTGTGTATTTTAGCTTGGACGAGGCACGAAGGTAAGTCCATGTGATGAAGTCTGTTTTAATCAGGTTTTCTAGACATTTTATACTTGGATACTGATCTTACATAATTAATTTGCAGTTGCATACACTGGGCATATATAAAGACAAACTGCTATAAAACTGTTAGACATTTAAACATTTAAACGCGTCACTGGAAGACATAAAGATAATGAATGAGGCCTTAAAAATGTCATTACACTGGTTAACTAGCAATCATCTGAAACTAAATGCACAAAAAACTGAATTCCTATTAATATCACCACATAAGAACCCCACAGAAGTGAAGGAATGGACCAAACTGATCACAGCGCTAAACTGCACCCCTACTCTAGTCGAATCTACAAAATCACTGGGAATCACGCTTGATAAGAACCTAGACATGAAAGCCCACATCAAATCAATGGCAAAAAGTGCCCGGTTTCACCTGAACTATATTAGAAAAGTGAAACCACTCATTTCTACGGCGGACCTCAAACTGGCAGTCCAGTCCTTAGTTATTTCAAGGATTGAATATGGATGTACAACTCTAGCAGGTCTATCAAAAATTTCCACAGCACCACTAAAAGCATGATTGCCTGGCGGACGGAAAAGGGCCACTAATATGGTGGCGGTGCCTAGCAGGCACCGTCCGCCATATTATGATGTGCCCTGGAAGAGGCCTTTCCATGCAAAGGCTGGCGGGGATTGGTTTTGGGGGCCTGTTGCGGGCCCCCTCAGTTTGGGGGGAGGGTGTAGGTGCACTGGGCCCTACATTCCCATGCACAAGTTGGCAGGCACCGCGTGGTGCGAATGCACATCGTGGCATTTTGGCATTGCGAATGGTGCTGCAGCCAGCAGCACCGCCCAAAATGTTAAAAGGCCAGGATGCGCCCGCCATACTGGCGGGCGCATCCTAATTGGGCTGGTGGGACCGCCGCACGTCTGGCGGGCGGTCCCATCACCGCTATGATGGCAGGCGGACTGATGTCCGCCCGCCATCATAATGAGCCCAAAACCCCCGTGCAGCCTTTCCTGAGACATGCATTTGGAAAGCAGTAACCAGGCATATCCACTGGCATCATGTGTCTGCACATGCTCCATAAGAACCGGTTTTAGCCCATTTGGGGTGAAATTGTAACTTGATCACTCATTCTCAGAGAGTCTTTACAATGCATCATGCTGTTTCTCTTGTTCTCTTTTGGAACTCTTCTAATTTCATTTGCTTTCCTTCCTCTCCTTTCCAGTTTTGGGCAGCTTATGCAACAATTGTCTTGTTTCAAGCATTGTGTGCTGTCTCAAGCCCCAGGCTTAAAGATTTACTGATTGCCTTGTCTGTGGAACCACAGTGCGTTCCTGTTTCATACCATTGGAAAGCGGTATTGAAGGAGCAAACATATTACATGGGGGACCGGGCTGATTCACCCTCAGGGAAAACCTTAAACCAAAATGTGTGGTCTGTCTCTGGAAACAAATCCAGCTTCTGTATCCGCTTTGGCAGTGACTACTCAGTAAATCTACTTAGATCTACTTAGATGCTAATTGGTGGACAGGGACTTAGACAACCATTTCATTGACATAATCAAGAGGCATTCCAGTTGCTGATCTGGTGCAGCTACAAAAACTCTGATGGTAAAACACCTTCTCTTGGAATTCCGCTTTTATAAATGTTGGACACAGTATATGTTTTCTCATGACCTTAAATTCCAAACTGAATGACATAGGCAAGGCAACCCATTATCCTCCAACCCCACGTAGTGGCTAGACTGTTGAGCCTGTTGTTTATCAGTTTGGTGTAGTACACCAGGACCCCAACACCAGTACAGAAGATGAGGGAAATGCCGGTGACAGATTTGCATGTTACAGAAGCATAGTTTGCTGTCCTTGCCAAACAAATACAAACAGCAGACATTTAATGAGAGGCCCTTCATGCACACATGGCACACATTTCCAAAGATGATGTCTTCAGAGCTTATGATGAAGCCTCTCCTCTGAGTGGAGCTGCAGGTCGCTCTGAAGGCTTTGGAGCTCTGTAAAAGATCTAACTCTGAATAACCAATGTCAAACTCTCTTGACACATACAGAGGTCCTAGGAATAAAGCTGTCTGTGCAGCTGGCAACCCTCATAGACAGTGTTGATAATGGTGGCCTCATTAAAAGGAAGAGTATCTTACTCACAAAGGGGCATAGAAGAGAAAGCACTGGAATTGTTTGGTAGTACATTAATCTTTCCCTATAGGTTGCAAAGGCTGGGTAGGGCGTACACCAACGGCATTAATTCAATAGCTATGTCCTCATTCTGCCCACAAACAACCAACAACGCTATCATTACCCAGGCGGACAAACAGCAGAACAAAAGTTTTTAATGCCCCAGGACCTTTCCACCAAACAACATTACTCTCAATGGAAGGATAAGCATAGCTAAAATCTGCTGACCTTAAACACGGGATCCAAGTGAACAGCTTTACTTTGACAGCAAATACCCTTTCAACACAATATGGATGAGGTCCTACTGTAGAACTAATTAGACCCAGTCACAGCCAAAGTCCTGGCTGCTGTCCAGTTGGTGTTTGCCAGATTTTTTCATAGAGTCCTCCAAATCTTTATGTTCTTTCAAGAATCAGATGGCCTCTCCCTTCAAGCAAACAGTGCATCCTTCGCACTCAAGCTTCTCTGCTCTCGCTAAGACTGATGATTAAGAAGGAGCCCTAAGCTAATCACTCCACTTAGTGATTAGCTCAACATGTCCCAGTGAATTAGCCCAACATGTCCCAGTGAATTGTTGCCTCCTCCTCCTCCAGTCAGATGAAGGCTTCGTTCTGAAACCATTAATGGTCATTCATTACCTAAAACAGGGTTTTCTCAACCATTCACATTGTGGCGTTTAGAAAGAGGAAGTGTAAATTTTTCTGGATGTAACAATGGAATGTAACATGTTAACCTTGATGTAAGTACTGGATGGGGATTGTTTGTGAGGGATAAATATGGTTTTAACAAAAACATCCAAATTGGCTCTTTAAAGTAGTATCAACAGTCACTGTTGAAGAAGCACGAATGCCGAAGCCAGTGGTTGCCAGTGGAGGCCACCAGCACTTATTTTTGGTCACTAGCCTTTATTTTTCCACACCAAACTTTTTCCAAGCACAAGAGAGGGAAAACACACAGATCTGAAAGATGGAGGAAGAGAAAGATGGAAAACCCCTCATAATGGAAGAAAGCAGGGATTTACAAGAGGTAGGTAAAGGGGCAGAGGGTGTCTGGTAGTGGATTAAAGAGGCATGAAGGGGATTTAAGACTAACAGCTTTTATTGTTTAATTGCACTGGGTCACTTTCCTCAGCTGGGCAGTTGCAGGGAGGCCTATGGAGCTTTTTGTGTGCCTGTAGCTCAGACCAGGAGGTCAGCTAACTGACCCTTGGAGTCACTCACCTGGGATGAAGGAAGCAGGTTCAGTCTTGCTTCTCAGAGGGCAGGGCAGGTCTCAAGCAGTGAGTCAGTGCTCATCAGCAGGGCAGTCCTTTGGCAACAGGACAGTTATTAGTGTACACAGGCTCAGGAGTATACTGAAGAGTTGGTCGGAGGGTCTAATATTTACACCTGGTGCCAGTTTTGAAGCGGGAGATATTTCTAGACATCTCCCCATATCTGGTTCTGGAATTTCCTTCCCTCCCCTGCCTAGGCTCCAAGGTGTCTGGGGTGACAATAAGGCTGGTGTCAAATTCTTTGTGAGCGTGATGGGGGTAGCCCATTTGAAATGTGATTGGGAAAGGCAACAGTTCTGCCCCTCCTATCCTGGCAGGATGGCCCATCCTCCTAACATTTAGTCCCTCTTTGTCTCACCATCTGGGAGAAATGCACAAAGGCCAACTGTCAACTACAACTAGAAATGTGACCCAGGATACACCAAATGGTTAGGACAAGAAAATGGCAGCTTTATTAAAGTGTAATTTTCAGAATTGTGACTTAAAATCTGACTTTACAATTAAAGAGGGTTTTGAGTTACAACTCTTTAGATACCACACATGATATCTCTACCTGTTCTTAAACAAACGTTATCACCTATTAAATGTAGTAGAATGTAATTGGTAACCCAATGTTATCCCATGGGAGAGGTAGGCCTCACAGTAGTGAAAAACAAATGTATGAGTTTTTCACTACCAGGACATGTAAAACTTGAAGGTACATGTCCAACTTTTTAACTACAAACCCCTCTGGGCTGTTTAGGGCCTACCCTAGGGGTGCCTTATATGTATTAGTGAGTTTTAGGATTGGCAAAGCTTTTTTGCTAAGTCAGACAGTTTAAAACTGCCTAAAGGTTGAAATGACATGCCTAAAATATGTTTTAAAGAGCTACTTAAGTGGGTGGCACAATCAGTGCTGAAGGCCTACTAGTATCATTTATTTTACAGGCCATGAGTATTTGTAGTACAATTTCCTAGGGTCTTATAAGTAAATTTACTGCTGTGCCAATTAAGTGTAAGCCAATTTAACCATCTTTAGAGGAGCGAGCACAAGCAATTTAGCACTGGGTAGCAGTGGTAAAGCACACAGAGTCATAAAAGCAAACAAAAATGGGTTCAGAAAACTGGAGCAGGGAAGGCAAAACGTTCAGAGGGGACATTGCAGAGAGGGTCAAGTCCAACAACACTAAATAGCACTAAAAAAACAATTGCTAAAAATTAGTAACATTGCAGACATCTTGTGAAAGCACATTGAGTAACATACAGGGCTCGAGTTCAACCGGGATCCCTAAAGGTTTTTGTCACCTCAATGCCAACGTTATATTAACTCACAAATGGGAAAAGAAGCAATAACCAAAACGTTTACATAAACCTCTGATGGCCTCTTTATGGTTCTTAATAAATGCTGGTGCACATAGGGAGTACAAACTCTGCGTAGCGAGACCCAAGCCCAGTGATTTTCGCCTTAGAGTAAACGAGCATTGGCAAAGTCAATACGTTTTACAGTTAATTCCTATTAGATTTGCCAATGCTTGCTCCTTACTTTCAGGATAGTTGGAACATTTCTGATGATGGTTGAGTTGTTGTTTTAGATTCTGGGTGCATGGATTCAGATGGCATGCTTTTCTTTCTCCTTACTGCCAGAATGAGGACATTGTTCAGGGCAAACACAGATCATAGTTTGGCAGCAAGGAGCCAGTGGAAGGTGGAGGAGGAGTAGAAACTTGGATGCTGAGAGGAAGCACAGACTGAAGAAGGTATTCATTGGATGTGAATGATGTCTCTTCGTGGATGTCCAAGAATGGAGAGTGGACAAAACTGCTGTTGTACCAGTTTCAATGATTTGTTTGGAGTGGCGGACGCCTTGCCAGGCTGACCCTAACGATGGATAGCATGATTCAGTAATTTGCTTCTACGGACAGAGGAGCTGCAAAATTGACTCGTGACCAAAGGTTGGAAACCTGTAGAGATCTCTGTCATGGTGAAGAGTCATGGGTACCCAGGAGCCATATTGCCTTATGCTTCAGTCCACCATTAGCAATAGCAGGCTCTCATTCACCAGAATGTAGGAAGCAGTGTAACTGTATGGATCAATTAGGGGAGGTGGAGGATTATCTAGGAGATGAGAAGCATGAGAGTCTTGGGAGGATGGGAGTGCTGTAATGGCTTAAGATAGGTCCTCACAAAGCATAAAGAAATGTCTGCTGTATTGTGCACTTCGTAGTTCCTTTACAAATTAATGCTAATCTCCCAGGAGTCCCCTCGCCAGGGAAATGTCTAAATTTTTATGCTGTTCAATCAGATGGTGTGCTTATGAGTCTCAGGGAAGGAGAGCAGCCTCAAAAAGCGGTAAGTGACAGTCATGTTCAACCCCAAATAGACTCTAAAATAAGAAAAGCATAATTATTTTGAGGCCAGAGTTGATATCTTTATAGAAAACAAATGGTCACAGTAGTAACGCTTTTTAGAAAAGGAATCAATGACATTCACAACGTCAATTTAAGCATACTCTGCATTTCATGCAATTTATTTTCAAAGCATTAAAGCATTAAGCACATTTGTTTAGGCAATCAAGTTGCTCTAGCGTCATAAATATACACGTAATCAAAAGTGCTCTAGTGTAAAGGAAGGATGGGTGGGAGTGTTGGGTTCTTAGTGAATGGGTAAAGGTAAAGGACAAAGGAGAGGTATGGTGACATATATACATCAGATTCACATGGCAAGACCTATCCTGCCTATTGAAGGTCAATTGTTCCACTAGATATACATAGCACTTATGGACACTGTTAATAAATTACAGTCATCATGGCTTGTATGGTAATGGTGATAGTCAACGTTTCGACCCCTATGTGTGTTCAAGGTGATTGGATCCTTAGATTGGGGTCTTCATCAGGACTTGGTGAGAGCACTTAAAATAACAGCTCAGTGATTCAGGCTGTGTAGTTGGAGAAAACGGTCTCAAACGAGCTCTGTAAACGGAAAGAAAATGCGACCAAAAGTGCACACACAAACATCTGAAATTGGGGTAGTGGGTCATACCATCCCTCACAGTACAGGAGATACTTTGACCAGAGAACTGGAGGAGTAAACAACTATCTCAAGAGATTCAATCCTGTACTGTGAGGGATGGTATGACCCACTAACCCAATTTCAGATATTTGCGTGTGCACTTTTGGCCGCATTTTCTTTCCATTTACAGAGCTCGTTTGAGCCCATTTTCTCCAACTACACAGCCTGAATCACTGAGCTGTTATTTTAAGTGCTCTCACCAAGTCCTGATGAAGACCCCAATCTAAGGATCCAATCACCTTGAACACACATAGGGGTCGAAACGTTGACTATCACCATTACCATACAAGCCATGATGACTGTAATTTATTAACAGTGTCCATAAGTGCTATGTATATCTAGTGGAACAATTGACCTTCAATAGGCAGGATAGGTCTTGCCATGTGAATCTGATGTATATATGTTACCATACTTCTCCTTTGTCCTTTACCTTTACCCATTCACTAAGAACCCAACACTCCCACCCATCCTTCCCTTACACTAGAGCACTTTTGATTACGTGTATATTTATGACGCTAGAGCAACTTGATTGCCTAAACAAATGTGCTTAATGCTTTAATGCTTTGAAAATAAATTGCATGAAATGCAGAGTATGCTTAAATTAACGATGTGAATGTCATTGATTCCATTTCTAAAAGCGTTGCTACTGTGACCATTTGTTTTCTATACTGCTATTTCTCTCCGGGTCTGGTAGCATTTCGGGTTACCCCATTGATACATAATACAGAGTTGATAGCTTAGCACAGAGGCAATCCATCTCAGGAAAGGCAGAGATGCATTTGCATTGTTAGAACCTATTAATTATCATAATAACATCATGATTGGGTTTTAGTAGGCCTGCACAAAAGACTTCAATAACCTTTAGCCCTGAAAGAACACTCTCTTCTAAGGATTCTAGTCCAAGTAGAGAAAGCATAGACAGCAGCTCACCTTATAATTCATAAAATTACCTTTGTCAAACAACCTGGATACCCATATTTGCTGTTATGGGGCTGCGGGATGCTCCCAAAGTCACACAATGATGATCAATAAGCTTATATTTTAAGAGAAACATTAGTATCTACACACCACTTAAAATACAACATACTACAAACAACACAAGCATATAAATTGTGCATTGCCAGCACTTTACCAGACGTCTTCATTGCAAGCGCTATGCTGTGTTTTAAAAATATCTGAATGGCTAAACTACACACTTCAAATATCGTCCATATAATCTTGTTGGCAGTGTGCATTTATGCACACTTCCACACATTATTTCATCAAGCTTGAACCTTTACAGTCTTGGACATTAACATTATTAGCAGCACAGCAGGAAAATATATCGGCTCCCGTAGATTTGCAAGGTTATAAAACTTCTCTCGGTTCTATCTAACTCATAGTTAGTTACAACATTAGAGACAGCAAAACAAATTTGCTTGTTCTCTGGGTAGCAAACATGACCATCACATAATTCTGGTTATATGTTTTACATTTTTAGTGTGCTAAATAAAAGTCTGAATGAAGGGCAGGTTTTATCTGTTCTTTCTGTTATTTGCGACTATTTCCACAAAGGTGAGACAAATAATAAAAAATGACACTTTAGAGCTGAAAATCTATAAAGCTCAAGACGTGAATGCTTTGCTGGCCTTTTTATGATACAATATATGTGCTTGGTTTGTGCTCTTATCAAAACAAATGACAAGTATAAACAATACAACAAATCAGATTTGTTTCCTGAGGAAATAAAAGGTAATTTGAATTACAGTGTCCAAAGATTTTGCTGCAAGAAACAAAAGAGAAACAAAGCTAGATACATTCCAAGCAATTTCTATAGTCCCTAAAAGAACAACTTTTGAAGGATTCTGTTGAACAACAGCTTTTATATACTTATTGAAAAAGTAAAATATAAAGCGTATTGTACCCACTCACATATATTAAAAGGATATTGCATATGGGATAAATACCTGCTGCCATACATTAAAAGGATATTACAAGTCACTGAGGAGTTCCATTACTATATAGAGAAACTAGGCCGAATATCCTTATTGTGTATGGCAAGGGTAGTTTATTCCATATAATACATGGTCACACATCACCTTTCTCACAAATCACTTAAGTCCTTGTCGTGTAGCTCTTTCATATGAAACAGAGAGCATGCTTGCAAACATGAGAAATAAAAATAGAATCTCTAGTGCAAAATTAAACACATCAAAAAGCTGTTAGATATTTGTTGCAAAAAGAAATTACAATCCGTTTAATGTAAGTCATTTTTTTAAAGGCTCAGTAGCTAGAAATGTGTAGGAACATGCAGAAAGGAGTGCAAAAAACATGTCCCAATAAATATCTTCTTTCTGCTTGCCACTATACAGCTAGAAAAACAGAGTTATAGGAAAAAAGCCATCTTTTGTTTTTGTTCTTTAAACACCTGCTTTAGTTATGCTCCTTGACCTGACCTCCCTTTCCCGTTAGCTTCTGGCTCTGACAGTAGACATTGCAAGGTCAGAACTCAAATGTCATAAGCTATTACAGTTGAGTTCTGTCATCATTTTATTATTGTAGATGACTGTGTGCGTCACAAGTTACCTATTACAAAGAAAATAGAGATGGGTTTTTATAGGGCATTGCAGAATCCTATGCATTATTACGATATGGAGGAGTGTCATGTAACTCCGGTGTAATTTGCAGAATCCTATTAACGTACAGCACAGGGATATTTTTTTCTCATAATATATGGGCACACATCATCATTTCCAAAAGCTGCTTAAATCCTTCGTGTCTTGCTCTTTCATGTGAACAAGATAGTATGGTTGCAGAAATCTGTTCCGGGCAAAAGGATGTTGATGCCATGACCATGGTCTAGGTTCTGGTTATAACTTTTTCTAGGTGGATGGATGGTACTGTGGTTCAGCAATGGCTCAGGTTCTGTTTGCCACAATGGATGGTAGGATTTTTAAATGGCTGCAGCACCTGCCTGTATCATGGATTCCTGTATATTCTTCTTACTTGTCTTTCTTAAGGCAGCTGGTTGCATGTCGACCTTGCGTCATGCTTCCAGTCTTTTTGCATTTCTATCCCTTTCTTTCCTGTTAAAGCCTTCAGTGGACTTTGGCCCAAATCCTCACAGGAATATCCAGTTTTGGGCGTCCCTTTTTATGCATCTGGATCCTAATTTCTTTTATCCCTATATTTTCTGGAGGATTTATATATTCTTTCTACCTGCATCCTGTGATTCATTTTGAGAGGTACTCTGTAACTTGGCATCATCTAACCACTGGCAGAGAAAATGGCTAACAAGAGTAGTGGTCCTGATATTTAACCCGTTCCGTGCTGAGGAAGGAAATGTTCCGTACTCAGTCACATGGGGGGTGGGCTGAGGACAGAAGCATTCCGTCCTCGCACCCACCCACAAGGGAAGCGCTGGTGCTGCCCCGGTGGGCCACCCATCTACGGGCCCCCACTGGTGATGGCAGCAGAAGTGCTTCCGCTGCCACCCCTGACACCCCCACCTTGGCGATCTGATGATGTTGGCGCATATGGTGCATGCCAACTTCATCAAGACATGCTGGGGACAAGCTGGAAGCTATTTGCTTCCAGCACTTTTTGAAAAGTAAGTGTTTTACTTCTCAGCAGAGGGTTCAGGGAGGACAGAAAGGCACCGGGGGAAGGAAAGAGTTTTCCTTTTCCTCTGTGTCTCTGTCCAGTGCTTTCCTGCTGCGTGATCGCGGGTGGGGCCGCGATCGTGCAGCAAGAAGTCACCCACTAGGCCACAAAGGATTTTCTTTGGGGAGCAGCCCCTTGGGCAAGGGTTGCTCCCTTGGGGAACATTTCCCACAGCTTTCCCACACAGACATGTGAGGAAATTGTGATTTTTTTTATCTAAATTTGAGGTTTGCAGGGGATTCTGGGTAAGAAAATATCAGGCAATTTTCGCAAGCCACACCTAACGGAACTCCCCCGGGTGTCTAGTTTTCAGAAATGTCTGGGTTTGGTCTCCCTAGATGGCCGCCGAGCCCCGGACCAAAATCGCATATGCCCCCTTACAAAACCAGGTCGTTTTGTGATAGATAATTTTGATGGCTCCCCAACATATTTTGGCCTCTTCCTTGTCGCGGGCACTTGGCCCACCCACACAAGTGAGGAAGCATTTTTATCAAGAAACCTGGGGGAGCACTGGGTCATCAGAAATTTGTGCCGGCCCAGTGATCCCACAACTTTCCCACACAGAAATGTGAGGAAAATTTGATTTTTTTAGCTAAATTTGAGGTTTGCAGGTGATTCTCAGTAAGAAAATGTTTAGAGATCCACTCAAGAAACACCTCCCTGGACTTCCCCGGATCCATTGGATGTAACAGCATATTGCTTTTGATAATCTGTCATAGTTAGAAAAAGTTACAGATGAAAATGTAGACACAAATGGCTGTTTTTTTCAATTCTATTTCAATGTTTTTGTTTTATTTCAACTGTTACTTTTTATAGGAAAACCTTCAAGGATCTTCACAAATGACCCCTTGCTGAATTCAGAATGCTGTCTACATTTTCGAAATGTATAGATTTTCGGGATCCACTATGAGTTTTACACCTGTTTCTACCACTAACTGGAAAGAGGTTGAAAACACAATGGTCTATCTCCCAGTAAAATGCCAAAACTGTGTTGAAAAAAAGGTTGCAAATTTGGCGTGGATACCTTATGTGGACAAAAAGTTATGGGGGCCTAAGCACAAACTACCCCAAATAGCCAAAAAAGGCTTTGCATGGGGGGTTGTGGACAAAAAGGACTAGCAGCGAAGTAGTTAATCCAAGAAATGAACATTGGCTTATCCCTTTAGACAGATTGTGGCATGCGTTAATATGATATGCTTCACTTATTATAATAATATAGATGCTATTTTCAAATCCACAACCATGTGCTCCTTGGTCAATAGACTACAATAGTGACAATTACTTGATGCCAGAAGTACAAAGCATTCACAGAATCAAGCCATTTGCGACTGGAAAAATGCTTTTTCAAATTTATAAAATGCAAAATGCGATTCAGTAACTTGATACCAAATCGCATTTTGAATTTGCGATTCTGTATTAAGAAAGGGCATGATTATGGTGTCCCTTCCAAATATTGAATTGGTATGGTATGTATTACTGTGCAAATGCCAGTTGCAAAACAGTAATACTTTACCACTAGTTTAAAACTGGTGGCAACCAATTCGCAAAGTGGAAGGGGTCGCTAAGGAAAACAGGATGCATTAAAAAAAAATATTGCTTTATCAAAAAGCAACCACAGAAATGATGGTCTGCTGACACCAGCAGGCCACCATCTCTCTGATGGCTGTAATTTCTAATGTGTTGCAAACTGCAGCCTACCTCAGTAATATTCACGAGGTAGGTCAATTTGCAACCCACAAGGAATCCCTAAATGAAACTCAATTATTTTCATACATTAAGAAATCGGTATTCCTAATGTTTGTACATCTGGCCCTTGGTTCCCCATATGACTGTCCTTCTTGGTAGAATCTAATCTTTATCTGAACATGAAAAGGAAATGCACAACATAACCTAGAAAATGGTGTTATCACTTAATCTAGATCTCCTTCTCTGGCACCCCTGTTCTTTATGCTAAAAAAAGCATGCCTAGAGTGTGTCTATGCTTAGATTGCTACGGTGTGAACAAGTATACAGTAGAAGATAGGCATTAATGTCTCTTATTGGGCCTACCTCTGCATCCTTTAAAATTGATACCATCTTTTAATTTATGTGAGGTTTATCATTTTACAATGTTAGAGAGTAAGAGAAGTTGAACATGGCTTGTAGATCCCCTTTAGGGAGTTATGAATATTTGCATAGTGCCATTTTGTTATGTAAATCCCAGTCATTTTCTAAGCAATATATTGATACTGTACACATTATAGTGTATGTGTATAACATCTGTTTATATTCTCTCATAAGAAATGCTTTAATTTAACATATCACAGGTTCTCGCAGGATTACACGCCTTTCATTTGGCAAACAGGTATGAGAAATGCAGTTCTGAAGCTAGCTACGAGAAATACTCGGGTTATGTTGTCACACTGAATGGGATCTGACAAACATATCTGCTGCTTCTGACACTCTGGCTCCTTCTACTATTAAACATTTTTGAGTTTCCTTGGTTTTGCTAACTTTTAGAGGAAGCTCATAAGCAACAATTTTTCTTTATTAGTACCCATCATTCACCTCTTTGAAAAGAATCACAACACTCTTTGGGTCTCAAAAGCAAATAAATATCTTTTGCACATTGAGAAGACTTTTGTTTCTGCCCCAAACTTGAGCCATTCAGGGCATACACTGCTATTTGGTGGTCTGTCTGATGCCTTGGATTAAGCATTTGGAGTCATTTTGTTACAATGGCAAAAAAAAGATTAAGAATGCATTCTCATTTTTTTGTTCTCTCTTTGACATAGTCTGGGCAATTATTCTGTTATCGAAAAAGAGATGCTAGCTGATAAATAATCACATGCTGAATAGAGGCACCTTTAATGCGAGTCTCAGCAGACATTGGCAAATCAATCTGGACAACAATATATATATACCAGGGGCATAACAAAAGCCCCTTAGTCAGGAAAGCAACTCTCCAGCAGATCCCCCAGTCCTTCTGAGGCCCCCAATCAGCCCAAGACCAATAAATATTAGTGAAAATATGAGAGATGCAGGGGCCACCGTAATTTTTTGCAGTGTGGGCCCGTCATTTTGCATTACACCACTGATAGATACTTTGGACCTCATTATGAGTCTGGTGGCCCACGGGCCTCCAGACTCGCGGGGGTGCGGTGGTGGCAGTCTTACGACCTCCCTATTATGACCAGGGCTATCGGGCCATCATGGGACCGCCACAACCTCCAGGGATTAGAGATCCCTGACAGTGTTACTGCGGTCTTGAGGCCGCAATATATTTGGTGGGGCCCAGCAAAGCATATTACGAGTTTAATAGCATGCCCAGAGCACCACACAATAGGAAAATCTTGGGTCCATCAACTCGACAGGTCCAAAGCTTTATCCGCAGATAAGCAAAAACTTAGCAACACATTGAATAAAGTCCAAATATAAAGACACAGTGTAGGTCTGTAGGTCCAAATGCTTTAATTTTCCAGGTAAATAATTTTGGTTGAAATTCAAAGATGAATACCGCCGACGTGTTTCGTCATTTGCCGACTTTTTCAAGGCTGTGAATTAAAAAAAATATACATGCTTTATTCACTGTACAGTGTCAGTTGTCTCTGAAAGTGAGAGTAAAGTGACATACAAGCAACCATGACTAAAATTTAAATGGGGGAGCAGAAAGGATACCGCCGTGGGACCGCCAAGAGACTTTAAAAGTCATAGTCTGGCAGGCCTTTGTTTATAGCTTTGGCGGTCTCAGAGACGGACGGCAGCTTGGCAGCCCCACTCCGAGACCGCCAAAGTCATAATAAGGCCCTTAATCAAATGCTGAGGTGGAAAAATAGAGGACCTCTCTAATCTAAATTTCTAGTTTGAGCTAAATATCTCCTATATTACTGGCTTCCAAAACATCATAGCCAATACACTGTGCAACATTATCTTGAGCTTTGAGCACTTATAAAGCGCACGAATACCCAGGGGCGTCTAGGCGCTAATACCAGAAAATCCAGTAAGGTTGCCGATGAAACTGAAGATGACAGTGTTAGTTGGCAAAGAGCCAGGTTTTTAGTGATTTCCTGAAGGATAACAGCGTTGGGCTGTTCTTTATGCTGGCTAGGAGCGAATTCCTTGTTTTAACTGTCCCTAAGAAGAAGCTTCTTCCACCCCAACGCGCTTTCTTAAACCTGGGGGTTTGTAGGAGTTTGCTTTGTGCAGATCTTAGGTTTCTGGAAGGCATGTACCAGATCACATGGTCCTTCAGGTAATGAGGGCCGGCACCGTGTGATGCCTTAAATGCTAGGCATTGGATTTAAATTTGATCCTCTTGTCCACTGGGAGCCAGTGCAAGGTTCTCAAACAGTGGGAGACTGGCTGGAACCTCGGGATATCCAGCAGCAGTCTAGCTGCCGCATTTTGGAGACACTGTAGCTTTTGTAGATACTGCGTTTGGATACCCATGTACAAGGCATTACCATAGTCCAATCTGGACAAGGCAAGTGCTGTCACAAGTGTTTTTAGGGTGTCAGGTGGAATGAAGGGGGAACTTTCCGAATTATCTTTAAGATGAAAAAGATAGTTGAACTGAGGGTGCTAATCTGGTTTTTGAAGGTCAGATTGTCATCAAAGATGAACCCTAAATTTTTCACCTTCTGCACTGGAACTGGAAGGTCTCCCAAACTGGAAGGTCATCATCTGGGTGACCAAAAAGAGGTATCTGTACCCAACAGGAGAACCTCCGTCTCTCCGCCATTCAATGTAAGTCAGTTGGAACTCATCCACTGGTTGACCTGGGTCATGCAGCAATTAAAACGATCTGCTATCTCTTCAAAGTTACTGGAAACTGACACTACTAGCTGGGTGTCGTCAGCGTATGAAACCACTGAGAAACCAAACTGCCTGATGATTTTAACCAGAGGGGAAACTTAGAGATTGAACAGCGTAGGGCTTATGGACGAGCCCTGAGGCACCCCACAAGGGAGTGTGAATTGTTTGGACGAGAAAGCTCCAGACTCTACTGATTGAACCCTATCAGAGAGAAAAGATGTCAGCAATTTAAGGGTGGTGCCTCTGATTCCTAACTCTGATACAAAATAATGGGGGAGGGGGGAAAGGAGATGAATAAAGGTCTGGTGACTCGTGCTCCTGAATGTAACAACTAAGTCCCACAGGAGTCACTGTTCCTAAGAAAGAAGGGATAGAGAGTGAGACTATGGTCGTTCTAATACTGTGGTTGTTGAGGACAGTGTGTCCTGATCTTGGTGCCCTCACACACCCCGAAGGATGTCATGCTTCATCATTGGGCAGTGCTCCTCGTCGGGCAGGTGCTGCAATGCCCTACGGGTACGCCGAAGGGTCACTTTGTTGGAGATATTTTAGGATAAAGCCGTATGGGTGCGTGGGGGTGAGTGGCAGTGAAGTCCTAATGTTAAGTCTAAAAGATGACTGGAGGGGTGGCTAAACAATTTATTAAAGAGAATGCCCCTCTGCCATCAGTAAAAAACCAGAAGGTTGTGCTGCCTTGTGACGTGTGTCAAATAACTTGTGCATACATAATATTGACATTCCTGTATTTCCCACAACTTTATAAATGCTATACACAAGAGCAGCATAACTACTACCATCTACACATGCTGCTTGTTGGTTCATAAACTAATACACCATAACACCACCTCGGTGTAGTATTCAATCCAGATTGTGAAAACACTCCTATAATGGCAAACACGGGACACACATTCCAGACGTCACTGGCACTTATATACCTGCACCTCTTATGCCCCACAGACCCTTTTAACAAAAAAGGACCTCTGACCATCCAAATATGGCGCACACGTAGGCTAATGTGCAAGGGACCCCTTTACTCCTTACAAAAGATGGCGCCAGTGCATGCGCGGACTTTTGCAATACAATTGCTGAGTCACCTAGCAACCAGCACACGACCCAGAAGCAAGCGGCAGCCGGACACGCCCACTTGCCGGTCTCCGCACCGCTACAAAAACACAGTGGCGGCCCCATAACAGCCTCTACAGAGACGGCGTGAGGTCGGGTAGGTGATCGGGCCTCGCATAGCTACGAGATACTGTAAGTATGGAGTCGCTCTGTCATAATGAATGTACAGCATCCATGCAGTACGGCCGCACTTGCTTTACTTTTCTTCTTTTCTAAGTTGCCTTGCCTAAAGCTACAAACTCCTCATAACAGGTCTTGAGGATACCCACTGCCGCATCTCATGGGGTACTTTTCCCTTACTATCTAGGTAAGCGCAAAATGAAAACCACAACGCTTGTACTTACACAGTGACCTGAGGTTTGCCATCAATGGTGATACCTAGAATAGACAATGTGTGTTTACACTAGATCTTACCTACCGACCTTGGCGGCCATGTAGTGATTGTGTATCACTCCGATATGCCATTTTAATGATTGATACTATGCCCTGAGCACAAATACATGTTTGTTCATCTAGTAATGTCACTATATGTCCATAGCCCACAAAAATGTCATTTAATAGACATTAACAGTAGTTGATCTTATACCACGTGCACCTGGCTCACCAATGGAAACCCAGGCTCACTTTTGTTTTGTTTTCAAGGAACACCCTTAATATAGGGTATAAATGCATTGACTATACTTATCTTCTCTCCCCCCTTTTTTTTGTCATTCCAGAACACTGTACTTATCTCCAGTGGCACTAGATTAACAAATATAGGCCACTCATCATTTTTTTTACACACTGCACCTTTTTCTGGTCCTGAAGAAGCGCTTGGGATCTCCTCCTGAGACCAATAGGCAGCGCAAAACATGTTGACCTCCATTAGGGGCATGCTACATTTTCTCTAGCTACTGAGGGCCATTACCACCCTCAAAGCAGCACAACCTTCTGGTTTTTTATTGATGGCAGAGGGACATTCTCTTTAATATATTGTTTAGCCACCCCTCAAGTCATCTTTTAGACTTCACAGTAGGACTTCACTGCCACTCACCCCCACGCACCCATACGGCTTTATCCTGAAAAGATCTCCGACAAAGTGACCCTTTGGGGGACCCATAGGGCATTGCAGCGCCGGCCCGACGAGGAGCACTACCCAGTGATGAAGCATGACATCCTTCGGGGTGTGTGAGGACACCAAGATCAGAACACTCTGTCCCCAACAACCACAGTATTAGAACGACCATAGTCTCCCTCTCTATCCCTTCTTTCTTAGGAACAGTGACTCCTGTGGGACTTAGTCCTAACTCTGATAGCCTGTTGGCTAGTATTACATTGTTCATTTTGTCAAAGGCTGCTGACAGATCTAGCATAATCAGGGCGGCCCTCCCACCAGCGTCCAGAATTGCTCTTAGTTTTTCAACAGCCATGACCAGAACTGTCTCAGTGCTATGCCCCTCCCGGAAACCGTATTGTGATGGATCAAGAAGTTCCGTGGAGGAAATGAACGCCGTGAGCTGTGAGTTTAGTATTTTCTCCAGCACCTTTGCCGGGAAGGGTAGTCTAGAGATAGGTGTATAGCTGCTAGGAGCGGCTGGATCGAGATTGGGTTTTTTCAAGAGTGGGAGAATCAAGGCTATTTTTCAAGCATCAGGTAAAATACCTGAGCAGATGATCTCTTTGAAAACAACCCCCAGTTGTTCACTGATGATTTCCGGAACAAGGAGCAGTATTTTGGGAGGGCAAGGATCTGATGGAGCCCCCGATTTGGATGTCTTTACCACCTGAATAATCAGATCTGCAGGGGATGGGAAGATGGGAAAAGGAAACAAACAGATTAGGTGGAGAGGGAGATGTGGCTGCTGGAGGGTTCCCAAATACGGTTTTGTCACAGTCCCTAAAGGATTTATACACTGCCTCCCCTTTGTCCTTAAAAAACTGTGCTAATAAGTTGCAAAATTCTGCACTGCTTTCCCTCCTAGGGGGCTCTGGTAGTTTAGATAGGCTTTTAAGTGTTGAAAAAAGCTCCTTACTAGAATTCTTTGCCTACAAAATTTTTGCTGTGAAGTATTTGCTTTTTTCTTCCATTATCAATTTCTTATAATCGGCCAATGATTGTGCGTATTTTGTTTTTTCTGTAGGGTCATAGTTTGCTCTCCACTGCCTCTCCTTCCTTCTACAAATTTGTTTCTGGGTTCTTAGTTTGTTGGAGAACCAGGGTTCTGAGGGATTTTTCCGCTTGGAGGAAAAGGTCTTTAGCGGGGCAAGGGGGTCAACTGCAGTTTTAAATGGACAACCGAAACTGCAACACACATTTCACTTAAGGTAATATCTTGTGGTCATCTCCCCATTATTAATCTAATTAGAGAAACCTATATAGAGCACACTGAGATTTTTCCAGAATACCTCTTATAGAAACCTAAGGAACACTGTGAACGTGTACACTGCACACAAGGAGAACATTAAAAAACAGATAAGCCCAAGCATCCTGCGCCGATGACCCCCAGCTCATCCTCTCCCTCACCAAGGAACCCAACATCACCAGGCACAACCTCCAAGAAGGAATGAAGGATGACGCAACCTGGATGAGCAGCAGCTGCCTGAAGCTCGGAGAAAACGAAAGTCCTCATCCTCGGATCCACCCCCTCTGTGTGGGATGACACCTGGTGGCCCCGCACCCTAGGCAACCCTCCCATGGACCACACGCGCAACCTTGGCATCATACTCGACTCCTCCCTCACCATGAACCAACAGATCAACGCTGTATCCTCCACATGCTTCAACACCCTCCGCATACACTACAAGACCTTCAAATGGATCCCCCCTGAATCCAGGAAAACCGTCACCTACGCACTCATCACCAGCAGGCTAGACTACGGGAATGCCCTCTACGCCTGAATCAACAAATCTCTACTCCACAAACTCCAGACCATCCAGAACGCCGCAGCCAGACACGTCCTCAGCATCCCACGACAAGACCACATCACCCAGCACCTACAAGACCTCCACTGGCTCCCCGTTGAAAAAAGAGTGACCTTCAAGCTGCTCACACAGGCCTACAAAGCCCTCCACAACACCGGACCCCAATACCTCAACGAAAGAATCTCATTCTATGCCCCCAAGAGAAATCTCCGCTCCGCTGACCTAGCCTTGGCCAAAATCCCATGCATCCACAGAGCCAGAACGGGAGGCAGATCCTTCTACATCGCGGCAAAGACCTGGAACAAACTCCCCCTCAGCATCCGACAAAGCCCCACACTGCAAGCATTCAGGAAGAGCCACAAGACCTGGCTTTTCGGATGACGGGAGCTGCCCGAATCCCCCCCCCAGTGCCTTGAGACCCTCACGGGCGAGTAGTGCGCTCTATAAACCCCTGATTGATTGATTGATTGAAGCTTATTCTAGGAGACAGTACATATCCATCAAAGTTAAATTTGTACCTGATCTTTCTTTTAATGTATGCAGTTGATCTTGTAGTTTGGATAAGATCTTCTTTGTGGGACATTCTATTTACTGCTCATGAAATACTGTTGCAAATGTCAACAAGAATTTTTATGACTAGTAAATATTTTTACAACGTGGCCTATGCACTTTTAGGGTGGCTCATAAAAAACAGAATAGGATTAAAATGCAATCCAACCTACCTAAGTTATATTCATTAGGTAGGTCGCAATTCAATCAATTGGGCACAATTATGGAGATGGGGCCTGCAAGTGTCAGCAGGCCACCATGTTGGCAAATAATTTTAAATAAAGTAAACCTTTTTAAAAATTAGCCTGTTTCCTTACAGGAAACAGGGCTATGTTTAAAGAGAAAGGGTTCCTTTTAAAAAAAAAAAAAAAGTTTGTTTGAGAGTTGGCAGTGGTCCTGAGGATCACTGTCTACTCCCCAAAACACTTTGTTTACAGTTATGAAGGGGTTCAGATTTTCAAATTGGTTACAAACCCAACTTGTGGGTTGGTAACGTTTCAATGGTTTACAACAACTATTTTGCTATTGATCCATTTATACACATGAATAGGAATCACTGTAAGAAGGACTACTTTCAACAAGGATGATTGAAATAGGAATGTGTTACTGAGCAAGTGAATTACAATTTGGAGGGTCTGTGAGTGCCCACTAAGTAATAATGTAAAAATTCTGCACTAGGTCCAGTTAGGTCTCAATAATTTAAACCTGAGGTCTACCCTTGGTAGCTGTAGAACTGAGCAGACAGGCCTAACTTAGGAGAAATGCGTCAAACATTTAGAACTACCTGAACAGCTGCAAAGTGGAAGACACAATGCAATAAATATCTCAGTCTAATATATAAACCTATAGTAAAATTTAATGAGCAAATAGGCACCAAAACTGAACAAATCGGATGTAGGGAACCGGAGATATGATTTTTAGAAGTTTAAAGTCAAATTAGCACCTAAAAGAGCAAAGCGCCAATTCTGGTTATCTAGTTGCTTTGACCGGGTCCAACTTAAAGTTAAGGCTGAATGCAAACTACTGCTGGTCATGAACAGGGGCCTGGTTTGTGGAATGTTTAACTTTTGGCTTAGAATGTTTTTCGGGAGAAAAGTCCTCATCAAAGGGTAGTCGGCAGGCCAGGCTACAGTCTGAGTCTGAAGAAGGGCTAGACAATGGCAGCCCGGTGAAGTGCAGGTCTTCGGTGTAAGCCTTGGTTCCGGTAGGAAACTTGCCATGATTGTCATCAATGTCAGGAAGTTCCGAGCAAGCGAACTCTGCAATTTATTTATATATTTTTTTCCATTTGTTAGGCGCACAAATCATCCCGGGGGGGATCTCTAGGCTCTTTTGCAGTGGGGGGGGGGGGGGTCACACTGTAAATGGAGAGCTTACTGAGTCAATAACCATGTTTTCAGAAGTTTTTTTAAAGTGGTAAAGTCAGAGCATGCTCGAATAGATAGGGGTAGCTGATTCCAGTAATGGGGGGCCAAGAATGAGAAGGAGCAGCTCCCAAACCTGGTCGTTCGAATGCGTTTGGGGCGTAGAAGTAATAGATCCGTAGATCTAAGCTGATGGGCCGGGATGTATGGCTGCAACTTGTGCCTAAGGTAGAGTGGACCATTTCTGTGCAGGGTCTTACAAACCAGACAGAGAAGTTTAAAAAGATCGGGAGCCAGTGAAGGGAGCGGAGAGAGGGCTCTGACAGGGAGCAGGGGGGAAGATTCAGGACCAGGCGAGCAGCAGAGTTCTGCACCATCTGAAACCTGGCTAGGACGCTTTCGCTGATTTCCACCAGAAGGGCATTGCCATAGTCCAGGCAACTCTTTATCAGTGCCTGTACCAACGTTTTCCTGGCATGTAGGGGGATCCATTGAAAGACCTTTTTAAGTAATCACATGAGGCCAAAACAGGTTCCAGTGACCGTTTTGACATGCTCACTCATAGTGAGATTGTCATCAATGAGCACTCCTAGGTTCCTTGCATATTTATTGGGAATAGGTGGAGGGCCCAGCTCCGATGGCCACCAGCCAGCTGACCAGGCTGTGTGTGCTTTCCCGAACAGGAGAATCTCTGTTTTAGTCATGTTCAGCTGTAGACAGTTGTTGGACATCCATGTGGCTACTGTCAGTAAGCATTTCTTAAATTTAACTTTGGTCAGTGTTGGGTCATGGTCCATGGTGATGACCAGTTGTGTGTCATTGGCATAAGAGATGGTTTTAAATCCACATGATCTTATAAGTCTTGCCAGGGGGGCCACATACACATTGAATAGAGGGGGGCTCAGAATTGAGCCCTGTGGCACCCCCTTATCAAGGATTGTGGATGCCGATGTAAGCTCACCCTGCTGGACCGAGTTTGTATGTTCTGACAGGAAACCCTTCAACCACTCAAGAGCTTTACCCCTGATACCAAACTCCCTGAGTCTTTGTACTAGGATATGATGGGAGATGGTATCAAAAGCAGCTGAAAGATCCAGAAGTACCAACATGGCCGAGGATCCCTGGTCTAGTGCCAGTTTGATTGTGTCCGTTACTTCTACTAGAGCAGCCTCAGTGCTGTGAGAGTCACACAAACCTGACTGCGAGGGGTCCAGCAGATGATTAGATTCAAGGTATGACACTAGTTGGGCATTTACTGAAGACTCTCGAATTTTGGAGACAAAAGGAAGCAGAGAGATGGATCTATAGTTAGCCAAGTTCTGCGGGTCTGCTGTGGCTTTTTTAAGAAGGAGCTTAATACAAGCTGTCTGCCAATTGCAAAGGATAGTGGCCAACTGTAGGGAGAGGTTGCACAAATCTGTGATGGAGGTGCGCAGAATGGGCGACAGAGTGGTGATCACATGGGGGGGCAGGGTCTGCCGGGGACCCAGATTTTATGGTGTTTATTCAGGCCTAAGTTTGGTCCTCTGTCATCAGAGTGAAGGATTTCAGAGTGCAGGACTGCAGTGCCCCTTGAGGTTCCTGGATTATGAAGGCTGCGTTGTTTGTGAACGAGCTGTAGATGCTGTTAATTTCTTGTTCAAAGTAAGCCGCGAGGTTGTCGCAATGAGATTGCGACACAGGTATCGTATGATTGCCACTACTGGGGTTCGTGAGTTCCTTGAGAATTTTGAAAATCTCCTTAGATGAGTTTTTTGCAGAGTTATTTCTCTCCACTATATGAGTTCTTCCGGCCGAATTGCAGTATTTTAAATATGTCCTCAAGGCAGCTTTATAGGCGAGTTTACCCTCATTGGTTTTAGATTTCCTCCATTTGCGTTCTAGACTCCTTACTGTGGCTTTCTCCTTCTTTAGAGATTTGGAGTACCAGGGAGCGGGGAGGTTTTCTCTTCGTGGTTTGGGTCTTTTTGGTGGAGCAATGGAGTCTAAAGCTTTTATGAATGAATCTTCAAAGTCAGTTAGGGCCAGATTAATGGCCAGTGATGGTAGGAGGGGTAAAGACAGGGAGAAAGGCGGAGGGCACTACCTTCCTCCAATGTCTCCAATCTGTACGCAGGAAGCTCACTTCGGCTGTCAGGTGCTGTTTGACGTCGACCTTAGTGAAGTCCCTCTTCTTTCAGACATTGAAGCTTTTCTTGAAGTCAAATTTCTTTCAGCAGGGGAGGGAGGACCATCAAGGTGGATCTGTCTGGTGATTCAAAATTAGCAGCTGAGGCTTCAGTGTTGGTCCCGGTCTCTACTAGTTCTCTGGAGGAAAAGTTCTGAAAATGATCCTAAGGATCCAGTTTTGCAGGTTTTAGGGTCCGAGGAGTATTCCCTAACAACAGCCAAGGACCCAGGACTTTGTGGGCACCACTTGAGAATTAGGGCTCACTCTCCCTGAATCCACCAGCAAGGTCACAGGCAAATTCAGTTGGAACTGGTTGTAGGAAGCTGGCTCTGTACATACTATACCAAAGTGAGGTATAGTGTGCACAGAGTCCAGTGGATCCCCAAAGGCAGGCAGAGGTAAAAGTAAATAACACCTTACTCTCTATTTGTGGTAGTGTGGGCGAGCAGTAAGGCTTTATCAGAGGGTAGTGCTAAGCATTTATAACGCATTCCAGCAAGAAATGATGTCACACACTGAAAGACTGAACTTAGATCAATTGGTTTGTATAAAAATAATATTTAGTTATATTTATTTTTCTAGAACCAAGCCTAGTACAGGTAAGTAGAATGATACTTTGCAGTAGAAATGCAGTTTGAATACAGTTGAAATGCAGTAGAATGCAATGGTTCGGTTACAGAATAATTACTTTGTAATTGCAAATAGTCAGAATTACTTTTCAGTTACTTTTCTTACACAGTCAGGTATCTCTAGATATTAGGCTAGTGCATTTCCTAAAGGGAGGAAAAAGGAGATAATGCGTTTTGGAAGCTCAGTACAGGTTTTCAACATTACTCATGATACACACTTAGTCCTGGGACAACAGAAATGGATTTACGGGTCGGTGGGTAGGATTCGGTCAGATGGCCAGTCGATTTGCACCACCAGTTGCACAGAGGCGGTCGGGTGCAGAGTACTGGGACCACACGTTAGCCAACGAACTAAGCACGGTCGAGGCCTGGGGGGCTGCGGCAAGCAGACCACCAGTTTGGGAAACCAAAAGCTCCTGGGTTTGGGATCAGCATGGTAGGGCCCAATGGCCAGCAACAGAACTACACCACCAGTGGCACAGAGGCGCCCGGCTGTAGGATGCAATCTTGGCTGATGCTGCAGATTCGGTCGAGGGTCTCTCGGAGTCGGTCAGCGGCTGTAGGCGAATCTGGTCTTTGGGACTCATCATCTTGTGACCGCCAGTGTTCGGAGATGGAGTCGGACAGATGGTTGCGGTTGGTTCTTCTGGACTGCTTCGGTCACGGAGTCGGTCAGGGTGTCGCCTTCGGTCGCGGTTGAGGGGACCTTTCAGTTATTGGCTGCAGGTTCGGTTTAGGAACTTATTGAGGTTCAGGGGTCACTGGGATCCAGGCTAGGATCGCAGGGGGTACCTCCTTAGGGTATTGGGTCACTCAGGCACAGGCTCGGGGCACCAGGAGCGGAGTGATGGTGAATCGGCCAAAGTCAGAGTCGGTTGGTTTTTGAGCAAGTCTGGTGTTCATGGGAGGCAGAGTCTGTTTGGTTGCAAAGGCAGTACAGGTTCTCTGGGTTTACGAAGGCTGCTGGCTGCAGGACATACCGAGGTTCTGCTGGTGGAGTCTGAGGTCGGGGCAGGCCAGTAGGGCTGGGGCCAAGTCAGTGGGTGTCCTCCTTCTTCTTTCAGCGTGGTTGTTCAGTCCTTCTTCTTCTTGTTTATTCTTGGCGGCTCCGATCTGAGGAGGCAAGGTTCAGGGTTGCCCCTAAATATTAAATTTAGGGTCATTACAGGTAGGTACAGGTCGTGACCAATGGGTCCCTTACTTGGGGTGGGTACCCCCCTATTATACCACCCTACAGTGGGAGGGGGGCATGAGCCTCACTCTGGTTGGCTGGGTCCCCCCACCTGGAATATGGTGGGGACTGAGAGTTGTGCTCACCTCGCCTCCTCCTCCTGAGGGGTGAGGTTGGCAAAGGTGGGCGCACCTCACTTCCTATCTTGCTTATTCCGATGATTCTCCTGCCCAAAGTGGGGGTAAGAACAGGTAGGGGCCAGTTGTTGGGAGCAACAAATTGGCTGGGGTAGCTCACAAAGGCGGCAGGCCTTTGAAGCTTCCCCTGCATGGACCCTGCCCATCCTGGGGGAGGAGGCTTGGCGCCTCACCCCAGGATGTGCTTTGTTTCAGGACCCCGAGAGCGGTAGGCTCTCGACCCAGGGGTCCAGAAACCTGTCTGGTGGTTGCAGCTGGTAAGCAGCAACTTAGCCAGGACACTAGTGTTAGGTCATTTTTCAGGGGGCATCTCTAAGGTGCCCTCTGAGTGCATTTTTCATTAAATGCCGCACTGGCTTCAGTGTGGTTTTAATGTGCTGAGAGGTTTGATACCAAATTTCCTAGTTTTCAGTAAGGCCATTATGGTGCTGTGGAGTTCGTAATGACAAACTCCCATACTATATACTCTCCATGGCATCACTGCACTTACAATGTCTAAGAATGGATTTAGACACTGTAGGGGTACAGGGCTCCTGCGCCTGCACCCTCACCACTGGTATAGTGCACCCAGCTAGAGTGGTGGCTTACCTATGCCAGGGCAGTGGATTGTAGGCATGGCACACACGGATGTGTGCCATGTCGACTCTTCACTTTGTTCTGCACCAAAACATGCAGCCTACAATGGCAGTGTGTGTGTGTGTGTAAAGGTACAGGGCCTCTAAGGGTTGCACAATAAGTGCTGCAGCCCTTAGAGGTCTTCCCTGGTCACAGTGCCCTTGGTACCTATGGTACCTTTTACAAGGGACTTACATGTGGCCAGAGATTTGCCAATTGGGTTTTGCAACAGTACAGTTTGGGGAAAGAACATAGGCCCTGGGAACCTGTTTGGCAGAAACCCAGTGCACACTCAGTCAAAGTACATCAACATTAGGCAAAAAGGTGGTGGGCAACCATGCAAAAAAGGGCACTTTCCTACACTGGTCAACTAGTCTCTTGGAGAAAGTAGGCTTCTTGCAGCTTTTGCAGCCCTGTTGCTTAACAAGAGGTCAGTCAACTGAATCTTGGAGTCTACTTCTTTATCCTGGGTACAAGTTGAAGCAGGTCCAGCCGTTGGGGCCTCTCTCCACAGGTTCAACAGCAGGTGAAGTCTTTCTTCTGTCTTCCACAGTTCCAGATGTGTTCTGAAAATGGTACCAAAGGGTACTTCATATATGACTGATACTAGCTTGTGGGTGGGGGAGACTCCCTGACTAATAGGGAAAAGTTGGGCAACCCTGCCCACATTGACATCCTTATCTGGGGGCTTGGCCCTAAACAATCCCACAGTGTGCTGTTCAGCCAACATCCAACATAGCACAGCCTTTTTTCCCCTGGGCAGAACTCTGGCACAACCCTACGGTGTGTCTAGGGAAATTAGAAACTCTCCTTGCAAACCCGTTCTGAGATTGATGCAGTCCTGATTACCTGGACAATGGAAAGGACAGGCCTAGATTTGAGTTACATCTGCCTGTGACAGGAAATGACCCTTTAAAGTTTGAGCAGTAAGTGGGCACATCCCCCAGGCCATCCTGTCAGGAGAAGGTCACACCTCCTCCCACCCAAGGCCCTTTTGTTCCATTCCCTGGGAGCCATTCACACCTCCTTGCAGGAGGCCAGCAGGCTGCCATTTGAGAGTAACTCTGAGAAGGCTACTAGAGGCTGTAAGTAGTGATTTTCTAAAGTTAATATTTCAGAAATGGTTAGACACATATTTGACTTTAGCATTAATTATACATTTTTCAAAATGGAAATGAGTGTTTAAACTACTTTTCTAGCTAGTGGCAATCCGAAGTTAGCTTTCTTAAGTGCAACAAAGTAAACCAGTGTTTTCAATAGCACAGCCAGCCTTGCTACAGTAATAAACAGGACATGTGAGAATATTCAGTACAGATGTCATACTTTTAATACTAGGCACCTGCCATAGGGCTGGTAAGGTCTACTTTATGGATGACTTACTACTATTTAAAAGAAAGGGTTAGGCCTGGCAAAAGGGTGAATTTGACATTTCGAAATGCAGTTTTAAAATAGCCCTGCTATGCTGCTGCTGAAGGCCAAGAGTCATGGTTTACATGGTCACTTTAGTGGTGGCAAAATAAGTGCTGCAGTCAACAAGTGTCATTTAACTTACAGGCCCTGGGCATACATGGTACCATATACTAAGACGCATAGGTAAACTACATGGGACAATGAGGTATTTTAATGAATTTGACACGTTTTTAAGGGGTCAGAGCACATGTAGGGGGGTCTGGTTAGTAGGGTGTCAGTGTACAGAGTCCAAAAACCCACATCATCAGTCCATAACCAAAATGGGGATGATCATGCAAAAAGAGGTATTTTCCGTACACTTACCAATTTCTAAAGCCATTTTAGGAGTCAAACTCCTAAAGTCGGCTTAGTACATTGCAAAAAGCAGTTTTTGCATTTGCAAACTCCTTATCTGAATGTTTGTGATCATAAAATGCTTTGTACATCTGGTCGTGTGTCCAAAACTTAAGTAAACTGGCAAGTTATACAAGAAGTAGCAAGGTAAAGGCTTTCTCCAAGCAGAAAATATCTTTTGACTTTGTGTGGAACTTCAAGATGCAAACACTGGACATTGTGAACTAATACTACTACTTTGGGATATTATTTTCCACTGAGCTCTTTTGGGCACCTTGCTATGAACTAAGAATTGCCACTGGGTATAGGTAATATGCAAAGTTTTTTTGGAGGGGGAGTTTTATAGAGCACGAACTCGACCCAAAGGTATCAGAGTGCATTACATGAGCATCAGTTGCGTTAAAAATTGACACTTTCATTTTGTTAGGCACGAGGAGATTAAGTGATTTGCCCAGAATCACAGGATGTTAAGCATCCCTGCTGAGACTCAAACCCGGTTCCCCACCTTCGAGGTCCACCAATATAGGTGTTAGGCCACTATCCTGTAAGAACAGGTTCAGTCACAAACATATAGCAAAGCACACACCTGGGGTATATATTGATGTAGCTCAGCCCAACTGCGTCTGAGCTCTCCAATAGTCACAGGTGGAAAATTCACACACACATTCATCATGACATGAGCATTGACATTATGACATCAGGACAGTACATAGGTCAATATAATGCAGGGCAAAATGGCCTCCTAACCCAAAAGAATGCAATGCTATCTCATCTGGGTATCAATTGCTTCTTTGCTAGCCAATGAAAGACTGTGCCACTGCTTTAAAAGCAGCGTATAAAATTAGAAAACTGATGATTTTATTAGGCAGTATAGAATGTTTGCCATTTACTTCATTGACCTCTTTATAGGTGTTCTTTCTCTGCATGAGTTCCAGAATTTGAATGGAAGATATTAGCCTTAATTTGGGCTTGGATGTTCTAAAAGTAAATTGTACGCAAAGTTGTTCCACACTAGTTATCAATTATGTTAGGTTCTAGCAAATCCTCTGAACTTCTGATGTTCTAGGATTAAATTCAGGCAAATATCAAAAAGGGGCTTGCATTTCTTTCTCCCAGGCATCTTAATTAGGCACTACACTGGAGGAAGAGTAAGCATTTCAGGAGTGATTCACATTCAAATATCTGAGAGACAGATTTAGCTTTAACAATGGCAGATAAAATTATGGTAACAGTGGAGACCCAAATTATGAAGCAGAGTTGAATAGATTATGTATTGTCGGAAGGAAAATTATGCAGAAATTATGCAATACTTCTTTCCATCAAAAAAAAGCTGAACAGTACAGTACATTTCATATTCATTATGTATGCTAGGAGGTACTTTATCTTTCAAGATATGAGACTGTAAAAAGGAATGGAAGATATTTGTGTGTCTTTTATGTCTGAGAACCCTGTTGACATAACGGTAGCTCTGAGAACAGCCTACGTGATGGGAACATGCATATGTGTTAATAGTGAAATAAAAAATATATTGCCAAAGAATGAATAATTTTATTGATCCTCTGCAAATTACATTTACATATTTCAGGCTTTTATGTGCTGTTGAAGGGTAAAGCTCTTCCTCCAAGCAATGAAATAGGGCTGTTTAAACTATCTGGGAAACCTTGTCACCCCTTTAAATGGCTAATTACAGCAATCAACAGCTCGAGATGACTGGTTAGCTTTCATAAAGTATAGTGCAGCATTATACCTCACAGGCAGAAGTTTTTACAACCTTTTTGAGATAGAAGGAATGTTTTTGTGGAAATATGCAAATTATGCTGCACATGATGGATTAGGAAGTGAGTCAAGTTGTCCACCTATATGGACACTCATGGCTGTGTCCGAGGCTTGGGATCACAATCCATGTATATCCCATATACATCTCAGCCACCCGTCTCAAGAAACCTATCCACTCTGAATCCTTGAAAGAGGAGGACTCTTAGAAGCTGCCCAGCACACACTCGGTCCATGTTCCATAGTTGACCTGGACTCTTCTGCAGACTGCCTTACTGAGAGAGAACTGCCAGAGTTAATCAGTCCAGCGGACACAACAAGGACTCAGCGGGCTGGAGGTCCAGACTTCGACCCATGTGCTCCAAACTCTGTAAGAGTGATTGCTTGTTTTTTGCCTCTGATATAGCTGATGGGCCCTGAGACTGTGAGTCGACCCGCATAGTCACTGTGCCACCTGGTTCCGCTCTGCACATGACCACGCTGCAGGGCTGAGACAGTAGATTCTTGCCTGGTGAGTCACAGCTGCTTTAGCTGACAACCAGCAGCATCTTCCCACCCAGTAGGGTCACTGTCATGATGGGCATACAGCTGAGGGAACATTCAGGTTGTTGGTGACTTGGGCCAGATCTAGTCTTACTTGCCTGGGCCCTTGTCACCCAGCCTTCATTGCTCAGGACCCTCTCCTTGGACAGGCATGCCTTTGCGACACAACAGGGAGCTGCCAGCTGCACTGAGTGGCAAGTCCTACACGCCATCCAATGTGAGGAGACACCCTCATATTTGCAATTCTGGCACCTGACAGCCTCTCTCTCCTGGGATCAAGGTAACCTCCACATAGTCCAGGGGCCTGGCTACTCCAGCTTAATGTTTTGCCTGCCCCATCGCTTCTTTTGAGATTAATTATTTTTGTTTTTCCAAGAAATAGGGTGATTGGTTTGATACTACTTCAGAAATAGTTCACAGGGTAGCAGGACCTATTTATTGGCTGTTAATAGAAACTGAAAGAGAACTGGACAGCCATCTATCACACGGCCCTCTACACATAAAAACAAAGCCCACTTCATTATGAAAAGAAGTCTAACTACCTAAGTAGCAGGGCTCACTACAGTCTCATGAGAAAAGACAATGTAGCAAGGCCCACTGCCCATAAAAGAAGATAGTATTAATATTTTCGTACAACAGGGAGTAGGCGCTCAGACTCGTACGCGTTTATGTAACAATAGCCGGAGTATGTGAACGGTGCTGCCAGGTCGGGGGAAATACCCAATAACCCCCGTAATTTGTGTGAGTCAACAACCCACACTAGTAATATGGACACAATCCTGTGCACACGTAATTGGGATAATAGATCAAAGCAAAGTCTCAAAGGTTGCCCAATGTAAGATCGACATCAGTAGAGTATATCAGGAATATTTAATGATGCAACAAAGAAAAAAATGACCAGCCGACACGTGTTTCGTCACATAGGGAATGTTCCCGTGACTCTTCAGGGCCGAGCGGGTGGTGAAAACCTGGACGTAAGGAAAGTAATGGACGTCTAGAGAGAAGGATTGGAGTCTGGGAAACTGTCCAGACGCGTATGACCAGGGAAAGGATCCCGGTGCTGCCAGGGGCAGGACCCGTAAGAAAGCTAGAAGAACGCTAGGAAACGGCAAAGCCGGAAGGCAAAGTGACAGGCGGGTGCGCCTGGAACTTGGAGGATGAAGACGTCCGTCTCTCGCATGACCGGCAGTCATGCGAGAGACGGACGTCTTTCATCCTCAAGTTCCAGGCGCACCCGCCTGTCACTTGCCTTCCGGCTTGCCGTTTCCCTAGCGTTCTTCTAGCTTTCTTACGGGTCCTGCCCCTGGCAGCACCGGTCTTTCCCTGGTCATACGCGTCTGGACAGTTTCCCAGACTCAATCCTCTCTCTAGACGTCCATTACTTTCCTTACGTCCAGGTTTCACCACCCGCTCGGCCTGAAGAGTCGCGGGAACATTCCCTATGTGACGAAACACGTGTCGGCTGGTCATTTTTTCTTTGTTGCATCATTAAATATTCCTGATATACTCTACTGATGTCGATCTTACATTGGGCAACCTTTGAGACTTTGCTTTGATCTATTATCCCAATTACGTGTGCACAGGATTGTGTCCTTAGTATTAATATTTACTTACCACATAATGCAATTCACAAACATACAGGTGGAAATCTCCAATCCCATCTCTCTTATATTTTCTGAGGAGATCACTACACATGTAAATTTAGTACTCTGTTGTAAATGTGACTACCAACTGCTCCCCGAGCACTGTCTGCGGGCATGCAAACAGCTCAGCTGACCACTGTTGATCCTGTCTGGTTGTCCCCTCGTCTGATACTGCAATCCTTACACTGGGCCTTCCCTGCCACGCTGGTTCCCTACCATTATGAATCTTAGGTATTTAGCATGGCTATCTTCATCTTATAGTATCTCTCATAATGCACCCACTTTGAGGTCATGAAGTTAGACTAAACTAATGTTAGAATCTTTTGCTTTCCAAATTCAGCAAGCCGAACTGGCAAAGGGAAACGTTTTGTTCTCCCATGTGCTGAGGCTCCAGTAGCTTGGGAACTCAATTCGGTGAATATCCCTGCCACCACAATGCATCAAGGTATATGCTGAGCTCCGTCAATGTTCCATCCGACTTCGGTGTTCTGCACATCCAGCCGATGCTTGCCAACCACCAAGAGGTAGCCAAGTCACAGCTATGTAGAAGGCGGAAGGCAAGTGGAGCTGAGCCCCTCATCTAGAAACCCCAGCAGCCAATGAGAAACACAGCTACTGCTTGTTAAGAGCCAGACCTTTGTCATTTAGTGCCATGCTGTAGCTCTTCCTGACTATGTTACCCCAAACCAGTGGCGTAACAAAAGTTGAGGGGGCCCCCCCTGCAAGGTACACAGAGGGACCCCTCTCCAGATTTAATCTGGAGCTCTCAGGCCTGAGTACTGTGCTGAGGGGGCCCCCTGCAGCTTGGCCCCCCCCGCACCGCGGGGGCTGCGGGGGCCTGTGTTACGCCCCTGCCCCAAACTTCCATATCATGTCATGACAGCACCTCAATCTCAAAACACTGCTCTAAATCTGGAGTCAATTCCTTTAAAATCAGTCATCCTCCAAATGTATTGAAGTATGCCATGAACATTTTTAAACATAAGTTTCTAAGAGAAGGGATCCCTCAAAACTGATCTTCTACTTTCTTTCATAACATGACTCAATGGCACAACTTGTTACACAGAACCCCAAATATGTCTGTTACAAATCTCATCCCTCATGGGTGAAAACTGAAGGTTTCTCCCTCTTCACACTCCAGTGGCTATCTTCCTGTTTTCATTTTCAATAAAGTAAAAATGATTTTCCAATCTAACGTTGGTGCTATGGGCTCACTAGATTGCTGTTTATATCCTCTCAACCCTAACTCCCCTTCCCGTCTTCCTATTTCCAACCAATCCAACCCCTTCACGGTCCCCTACTGGATATATTCCTCCCCATGGACTACTCATTCCTGCTCCAAACCCACACAACATTGGCTTGACCAGCTTTGGCTCTCCACCAAATCAAAGATCTTTTCCTCCTTCTTACTACTCTCACACCTATTAAGGCAAAGCCACACCTCAGTATATGCCCTCATATTGTCTACGCCCAAATGCTTTAATGTACTCCCCAAGAAATTGTTCTGCCTAACTATTACTCCTTTGAACAGCCATTCCACCACTCCCCAGCTACCTTCTCCCCTAATAATGTTCCTGTGATCCAATCTGGCCCCTTTACACTCTTCCCTGTCCTTTTATTTACTTGCTTCATTCTGCGATAACTATGGGCCTCGACCCAATTATTCTCTCAATACCACCCAATGCTCTACCTAACAGCCCTCTTACATACATCTTAATGTTTCTATATCCTATCCACACCCACTCTTTCTACCACCGTCTCTCCCACCACCACCCTACTCCTCCTCCCTTCCCAACCCTTACTCTTCTGTCTATTGCACAACCACTAACCTTGTGTGCCCCTTGCCCTCTAGTATCAATGCAGCAACCACCTCAGCAGGGGCACCACAGAAGATCCTGCCCCCCCTCCTTCCAGCTCACATCTAGGCCTGGGCGGTGAACTCCACTCCGCTCGTGGAGTTTTTGGAATTCGGGCACTCTGCGCTCCCCGGCAGAGCGTGGAGTTCCTGGATTCCGCCTTCCGGGCACGAAGCAGAGTTTTTATTTCTGTTGGCGCGCTCGAGATTTGTTTTTGGCACCAGCTTGTGAGTGCTGCAATATTTGTAGGCTGCTAGCGAGCATTCGCAAGACTTCTCTCCCTCTCGCTTGGCTTCTGACCGTGACGGCGCCAATGTAGGGCCGCTTGCGAATCCACCACTAGTATAGTTTTTGTGCTGGAGAAGCAGCTAAATCTACAAAAAGAGGTTTTCGAGTGGATTTTCATCTCTATCGGATCATTCGAGTTGTTTTTTGTGTGAGAAGCCTTTTGTTTTTTTACTTTTTTTTCCAACAGGAAGGAAGTGCCCTAGAGACTCCAACTTGCTGTTACTGTCCAGCAGGCTCCTCCCAGTGCTTTGACCATCTCCTGGTTACTTTCCATTTGAATTTGGAGCTGAAGGATCACTGTCTTTGCTTGCTGCATATATACCATTGGATTTGAGGACTTTACATTTGAGATTTCACAAGTAAGTTAAAAAACTCTTGTATAAAGGTGTTGTTTGTTTGATAGAGGGCATGCACCAGTATTTATTTGTACTTTTATTCAAATTTTCAAATGTATTGTGATGGGTGGCTTGCAGTTCTATTAGGGGCTTAGTTATATTTTTGAATTTAATTTTTCTTCTTTTTCTAAAGGAACAATGTTGCACAGTTCAGTACATTTTGTCCATGTTTGTTAAATTAGCAGTATTTATTTATTTTACTATGTGGCCTAGTCTGCAAAGGGGCCATCAAGTCAGTAGGCCCAGGCCAGTACTAGTCAAGGATGCATGAAACAACTGTTTCTGCGGTATATGTTGGTTTAAAACATCATTTAGGGCTGGGTTATTTTGTATGTCACACTTTTTTTGTGTACAAAAAGTGTACATGTAGGGTAATATCTGATGCTTTGGGAGGATGTGTGTTCTTGTAAAATTTTATTGCTCAGATGATTTTCCATTTTGGCTTTGGTGAATTAATGGTAGTGTTTTCGTCAGTGTTACCGTGCCTCGTTTGTCTGGCCAGTGAGTGTGCTTGACATAGGCCGTCATTTGTCTTTGTTTGACATGCCATGTGGCCAGGGGCCATTTTGTGGAGTCTGGGTCCATAGGCCTGAATGTGTTCTCTTTGTCCCTATGCCTCCTTGTTTGCTCATTTTGTTTTTCCATGTGATTGGCAGCCATTTTGTGGATCCAGCCAGTGTGTTTTAGTCATAGACTTGCATATGTTCTTTGTTCACCATGCCTCCTTGCTTGCTGTTACTGTTTGACCACGTGGCACTGGCTGGCAGTCAGTTTGTGCATCCAGTCAGTGTGTCTTTGCCATAGACATTGCTTCTGTTCATTGTTTCCTATGCCTCCTTGCTCACTGTTGTTGTTTTTCCATGTGGCACTGCCTGGAAGCCATTTTGTGTATCCAGCCAGTGTGCCTTTGCCACAGGCTTGCATTTGTTCTTTGTTCCTTGCGCCTCCTTGCTTGCTGTTGTTGTTTGACCATGTGGCTGGTAACCATTTTGTGCGTCCAAACATCATGCCTTTGCCATAGGCTTGCATGGATGAATGTGATATCAATTTAAGAATATGATTGAGGATCATTGTAGTATATGTATATTAAGAATATGATTTTGATGAACAGTGCTTATATATTGCATGCATATTTTGCATTTTTTTATTTGCACCTCCTTGCCTCACAATAGGTTTCTTCTCATCATTCCATACAAACATTGGCAATTATTTATAGTTTTTTTTGTTTACCTTTTTTAAATATGTTTTTAATTATTTTTTTTAAATGTATTTATTTAATATATATATTTTTTGTGCATTTTGCCTTGATCTGTCCATCGATCCATCGATTGATCTATCCATCCATCCATCCACCCACCATAGGTGCACAGCCGTGCAACCGCATTCAGTTTTTAGGTATAGTTCTATTTCCTCCTGGACACCCTGGCTGCAGTGCACTGCAGACACATCAGCATCATTCATTTTTTTGATGTCATAATTCTTTATTAAGAAATTAAAAGGTATGTGATTTCATAGAGGTATAATACAACATTATAGACCAACATTGGCCTAGCAAAATTACGTGAATTACATAATATAAAATTGGAAAAAGAAGAAAAATTATATATAAGAAGAGAGAGGAAGAGGAAGATAAGAATGGAATAAAGGACAGAAAGTTAATAATGGAAATAAGAAAATTGTTTATAATATGCTAAGAAATTCTAACTAACTCTGATTGAGTATAATCATGAAAAAACTAGACAGAATAAATTATGAAACGAATATATGTATTTAGAGCCGCTAAATTGATACATGTATGAATATGTATTATGATGTATCTTAGGATGATGCAAGATAATGAAGATTAATAAATAAATAGATAAATAAATAGATAGATATATAAATCGATAAGTAGATATATAAATAGATAAATAAATAAATAATTGGGAAAATTGGTGAGCAAAAGGTGAATAAAAAATGGAAGAATTAATAAATAGAGAAGTGAGAAGAAAATCAATTCAATCCTTACTCAGAAATAAGAAGGTAAGGATGGGGAAAAGTAAAGAAGACAACGGGGGAGAGGGGAATAGAGGAGGAAGGAGAAGAAAAGAGAAAGGAAAAGAGGAAGAAAAGACAGTAAGAGGGAAAGATTCAAGAGTCTTGGAGAAAAGGGGTCCAACACTTGTTGAAATATTTCTTCTTGCTCCTGTAGCTTATATATTACGCGTTCATGTGATGCCGTCTGAATCATTGCGACCATCCAATCCTCCTTGGAGGAAGGGTTAGGTGATTGCCATAATCTTAAGATACAGATTTTGGCAGTAGAAAGTGCAGTATGTAAAAGTCGACTCTGATTATTCCATTTTACCCTGAAACACATTTACTGCCATAGGCGCACACTAACCTTAATTTTTTTAAAGATTATTATTCCATTTACCCATTATGTCCCTGAGTGCCATAGGTGTCGTCTTTAGAATATACAGACATAAAGGAAAGAGCTCTATCTGTATGCTGTGTTATCCGGTTTTGAAATTAAATTTTATGGTATGGTGGTGTGGTTTGACTTTCAAGTGGCTGGTTTATTATTACCTAAGTAACCAACCACACTAATATTGCCTTTGTCTGTACTAATTCAAACTGCAACAATGCCACATTTCACTAAATGTTTTTTATGCTTGTTTGCTTTTAGGTGCACAAGAGAAGAAGAGACACCACCTGCAGCACTGCCAAACAGAAGGCCTGTATAATGACATCAGTCCTCCAATCTCTTCCACTTGTGCAGCTTACTGACACTGCCAACTGAGAGTTTTAAGATGGTCCCAAAGAAAGTTCCTCCCAAGAAAATGGTCATTGAGAAGAAGCAGCTTTCGCCAGTGGCGTGCCGATCCCAACCTTTTTTGGCAGCTGCATGCCTGCCAGACAGACTTCCAGAGAGGAACCTGGGAGTAGCACTCCCGCATCAACAGTACCACCCCAATCTAAACCCAAGACCATGTCTGTCAGTGAGGCAGCCACTGCAATCAAGGTGACTCTGACGAGCAGTGGCACTGAATTGGATTTGTCCCTTTTGCAAAGTAGTACCCAATTGTTTCAGGAAACAGAGCAAAGCGGACAGAAGCTGCAGCCAGCAATAGTATATCTTCCTGATGTTGGAGCAGAACAGGAGGGCAAGCTTTCTGCCGAGCAAGAACCTCCTCTTTTAGAATCATTGGCTCCCAGATCTCCAGCAAGGAAAAGGTAGGGTAGTTCTCAACCTTCTTATCCAAGCACCACTTCTGATGATGATGATGATAGGGACATGGAGTGGACCCTGGCAGAGTCCGGGAGATGCCAGGAGAAGCAAGGGAAAAGAAAAGTTCCTGAAAGTCTTAGAATTATGGAAGGGGATATTGAGCAGGATGATGATGAGCTAGTCAATGTGGGAGGTGACACAGAGGAGTCCGACACCTGGTCGAGGGATGTGGTACAGGTAGCTACCAGCTCCCATATATGCAAAGCTCCAGCTGAGACCTGCACCAACCCCTACTTCATTAGAAGTATGCACCACAGAGAGGCAATCGATGACACGCCCACCTAACTCGAGTTCTTCTTGAGGCATTTGCAGTGGCCCAATAAAAAAGTACTTCTCTCCAGTTTGAGACTTTTTTATGGTTAGCGCATAGGGGGAGCACATTCCAATACACACCATTTGCCACACGAATGATTGTCAAGGTAAGCCTGGTTCACATTATGGTGGTGAAGGCCAAATGACCAATATTTAAAAAATCACCAATCCTGTGGGAGGAGCACCTTAAAAAAATTGCTGAAAGTCCAATCACGGTGGGAGGTAATGACGAGGAAGAATAGGGTGATATCCTCACACAAAGCAGCCCCGTTCCAGTACCTCAGCGACTTGAAAATGGAACAAGAAGAGTCAGAGACAGATGGAGAGACCACATAATACAGTGACTGTCCCACCATGACGCACACTGTATCTCCCACTGCCTACTTCTCAACAGTTGTCTGTGTCAGTGGCCCCAGAAAAGAATACAATCCAGGATACTATTATGGGCATGTTTAGGCAGAAGGGGCCCTATGACGACACCACCCAATGTCACTTTTGTACAATTGGAAGCTGGAAAAAATATTTGAACTGGACCGACTCCCTTTTTTTTTGTGGAAGGAGTGGGATTCTTACATTATGTGACAGCCATCTGCCCGAAATAGAAGATTCCAAGTCGGACCTATTTTGCTAGAGTTGCTGTTCCAGCATTACATCACGATGTGCTGCAATTGGTTGTACAAGCTTTGCAGCAAAGTGTGTTTCACACTATCCACCTAACAACAGACATGTGGACTAGTTGTCAGGCAACTGATTACATGTTCATCACTGCACATTGGATCTCTTTTGCGGGGGTAAAGCAAAAGCTACATACAGGTCTTGGCCCTGAAACAAGTCTTAAGAGTGTTCGGTGGCATACAACAGTAGCCATGTTTGCCATGAAGAAATCACACACAGATGCAAACATCTTGGGCAAATTTAAAAGCAGGTTGTCTGAACCAGAGGTCTCAGGATTGGATTTGTTGCCACGGATAATGGCAGTAACATAGTCAAGGCCATGGCAGACATGAATATTTCAGGGTCCTGTGTTTGGCACATCACATCAACCTGGTGGTACAAGAGTTACTGAAAAAAGAAGACATAATCAGCAACATACTGACCACATGCAAAAGAACCTGCACTCATTTCAGCAATTCATTTAAAGCCCGGAAACAGTTGCAGATTATTCAGCATGCTAATATAGTACCAGTTAAAGCCCTTATACACGAGGTGCAAACACATTGGTCTTTGACCTATTACATGTTTCAACGTCTGTTAGAGCAGTACAGACAGATCAATGACTGTCATTCAAAGAGGAGGGGGTGCAATTGGCAAAGCTATCACCATGGATGCAGAACAATGGGGTCTATTCAAATGCCTGACGTGGATGAGGTTTCCACATGAGAAGTTAGCAAGGAGGAGAGTACGATGGTCCAAGCTATCCCTTTGTTGCTTCTGCAACAGTACCAGCTAAAGAAGGTGTCTGAAAGGTTCGCACTCACAGACGTGTACGAAAACACAGAAGATCGTTGATTTACAACATTGCCAATACCAAATTCCAATGTGTTGCCAGCGTCAAAATTGTGTACCTACTACCTAATCTACCTGTGCTTGGATTGGAAGAGGTAACTAAAACTATTGCAAAAATGAGTGAGTGATTGTGAGTGATGATTGATGATTTATGTGGTGGCAGACAATGAGGGGTGTGTTCAATTATTAGTAAACTTGCTTTAGCTGAATTGCAATTTTGGTGCTTGATGGGTGATCATATTTCCTGAAGGTGTGTCCTTACAAACTTACTTAGTGAAAATTTACTTGAACGGTTCACTCCTATCCTTCTTTTTTTCATCACCTAGAAGTGCTGCCCCAAACAATCATTTGATTTACAAGACTGCAAAATCGCAATGTATTGTTTGAATCAAAGAGGAGACACTATTGTTTACCTAACACCTTGCTTGGATTGGAACAGGTAACTATTGCACCAATGAATGATATATTATTGAGTGATTGTGAGTGATGATTCATGTGGTGGCAGACAGTGTAGGGAGGGCGTTCAACTAATTTGTAAACTTGATTTCGATGATTTGCTATGTTTGGGGCCTGATGGGTGATCATTGTTCCTGACAATGATTGGCCCTTTCACATTTAACGAGATTTACTTGCAGGGTCCAATCCTTTTTTCTGGTTCTTCAGACACCAGACCAGTCACTTTAGTTAACAGACACAAACTTATAAAAAAATTGCAATTCTGTTTCTCTACTTGTTCTTTAACAGCAGTGCACTACACGTCTATCTTGCTCGGGTCACGACTGTGATGGAGTTACTCGGAGTCAAGAGAAGAAGGAAGTTATCGACTTCTAATGGAAACCATGACTCAGAGGCCTAGCACTAAGCTATGTGGAATGGAGAGCGGTGCGTTGATTTGGAAAATGCTGCTGAGTGTGTGTGCTGCACTGGTAACTAAAGTGAGCTCCGAGTCCTCTTGTTTTTTGCTCTGCCTCCGAGTCTTCTTGGTACACTCCTCATGAAGCTTACCTTCCTTCTGTCTTTCTCCTTGACTTTACAATCCAGTTTCTGTTTTGCAATCTACAGGCCTTCTCGTCTCCTGCACAAATTAAAGGCAAAAGCTGAGCTCAACACTCCTGCTTACCTACTAGACTGGTCAAGACAGGCACCCAAGAGTGATGGCCATTCCAGAGGAGAATGCAGATGCACCAGCCAATTTGGTAATACAGGAAGATTTTTCTTTTGACAATCATATTTTTAGAACTGGGTGGGTTCACTGTTCCATAATTAGATTTTTTTTAAACCTAGAAGAGAGAACATTTAGATATCTGATAACTTGGGTCTCTGGGGCTGTAGGACTGGTTGCAATGCACTTAACTGCACAGTGTCATACTGATTCTTTTGTTTCCTTTCACAACAGATTGATGATGATGATGAAGTGCTGCTCATCGCCCAGATGAATATTGTCCTTGTGTAGTGTTTGTCTTTGTCACACCTTTCCCCAAATCCCCTTTCCCATCCATTCATCAAACCCCTAAACCTCTTATCGCGGACTTTGTGGTTTATTGAGGTTTGACTTAATTTAGACCATAAATAGATCACACACTTGGTGGGACGAATGTGGAAAAAGTGACAGCAACTCACTGCAGGATCTTGCTTTACCTAAGCAATAGCCCACACTGCCCCCCTTTACCCACCCACGCATAAAAGTGATCCATATTTTAGATATAGAAGAACATCCTTCGTCAGCAACATCATTCAGGCCTTGTGTTGAGTAAGCACTTAACCTTGTCCACTCCAGACTTTGAGTCCGCTTTTTATGACTAGCTTCCCATTGATCAGCAGAAGTTACTATTGCTATTTTTTGTTATATTATCTCTATCAGATATTCTTTGTTGTGTCATGTAGTAGTCTGATCTCAATTCTTTGCATAGCTATGATATAATATATAACCCACTAACTCATTGTTTTTATTTCAATTTTATTTCCTGCGATGGATAATCCTTCTGATTAATCCTACAGTTGAAGCTCACCTGGATGGGAGTGGGACCTTGCTTGTGAAGTTGTCATGCCTTTCCTGTTATTACTTCATCTATATTCAGGAAAGAGAACTATGGAGTTAAGGGAACTAGTTAAGTTAGTAAGTAAACAACTAACTTCTACTGCAGATAAGTAATCATTTACCTAGGTTGTTGTAGGCAATGTATGTTATGGCAGCATTCCCCCAATGGTCAAGATAGTTACAGAGGGCAGTAAGGCAAGGGTATATAACTAACTATAACTAATCGGTATACACTTTTATAAACAGTTTAAAAAAACAGGCTGTGCAAAAAGGAGGCAGTGCAAAGTAAAAGTAAACCACAAATAAACTACTTCAGGCATAAAGAGTGGTAAAAATAATATTCACCTTTAATTATTTATTAAAAACAATCCCACCCTCTCTACTCACTACAGGCCCACCCCTCTCCCCAAATAACTTGACCCATCCCCAACCAATGTCCAACAAAATTCCAAGAAAAAAACATCCATTCTAAACTCCCTTCGCATCCTCTCCACCAACAACAAGCCCCTCCCACCCAAAAAAATATAAAAAGGGCTTAGAAGAGGGCATTGTCCATACAGGTATAGAGCTGGTCTAACCTCTGGTCTATACTCCCTAGCCAGCTTTCAATGCAGTCGAGCCACCACAGGAGGCGATGCTGGAATTGTCTGCAAAAACAGGAGAGGGTGGCAGCACAGGCAGTCAGGGCCCCTGACAGCTGGCAGGGCACCAGCGATGTAATGAGTAGGAGGCTGGAAGCTGGTGCTAGCTTGCTGAACTGGGGCCCAGGTCAGAGGCAGCTACTTTCACCTCTTCATTCTCCAGGGCCACCAACCGCTGGTATTCGGACTGGATGGTTTCTAGCCTCTGCCGCTGCAGCTGGGACGCTATCTCCTACCTGGTGGGTGTTGCTGGTGGACCAGCAGGAGTAGCTATATTGAAAAAATACAAAAAGAAAAAAGACAAATTGTAAACAATGTTCTGTGCAAACACTTGTTTAAAAACAAAAACGTAGTGGGTGGCACAGTGGCAGTACATTGCTGGTCCCCTAGAGCCATTGGAATTTGATGTGATTATGATTAGGAGAGTCACAGGACCAATTTTATTTTTACCCCCACATGCCTCACATAAAAATCACTGATGGTCTGGCAGAAAATAATTAAGGCAGAATAACACAAGATTAAAAAAACTGTGATTTGATTTTTTTCTTTTAAAGGCTGTTCTAGTAACTAAATAGACACTTTGAGTGGAAAAATAACAATAAATAAGCTCTCATTAATGAGTGAAGCATTATGCACTATGGAGTACAAATTGTTGTGCTAAATTAATGGAGGCATGCTAGCCAGCGTGTTGGGTACTTTGCTGATGTCTGCAGCTGGGGCAGCTGTAGTTGACAATTATCTATCTTTAATTCCAATGGCCCTGTTCTTCTCCAAATGCCTTTCACTTTCTACCCTGACTTCAAAGAGGCAGATGAATAATAAATAAGATACTATGTCACAAACACCATTTATAAAATGTGGATATTATTATCCTGTCTGCTGTAAGTAGATGGTCGGGAAAATAATGCACTGAGCTACAGGGAAAGGAACAGATTAGATTGTATTTGGCACGTTCCTTACAGAGTATCCCACACGCCAAACTTGAAATCGAATCAGGCACTTAGTCCCACTTTACTCACTGGCCTCGCCCACCACCACAAATTATTTCCAACAAATTCATTTGCAGGGCAGTAAGGAAAGGAGAATTGACTCATTCTACTACAGGGTAAGGTAGAGAGATTAGGTGGGTAAGTAGAGCTTTTGCTATAGAATAGAGTGGTGTCACTGATCATCAATTCGTCATGTGCCTAATCTTTGGCTTATTCAGTCACTGTAGTTGTTGAAAGGGAAAAATCTGAACAGGCGTAAAATAAATCTGTTATGGTAAACCATGAAATATATTTTGAAATCACTTCTCATGGCTATTAAAATGTGGCACATGCCAAGAATAGATTGTTCAATCTTTTGGAAGGCTGGTACGGAAGAACTTAGGAAAGAATAAAGGAGTGAAGTACTAAGAGGTGACTGAGTGGGCGAAGGGAAACGCACCTTGTGTGTTTGGTTTGCAATGCATTGAAAACTTTGTAAATGCTGCATTAACTGAAACAGACAAACATTGCACAGCCAACACTGCAGTCACAAATTGAACCATACTGCACTTTGGTCATGAGTGGCAAAATGCCATGGGCAGGGAGGCGGGTGTTGAATGATGATGGGTGGGAAACATATCTGCCTCGCTTAACAAATACAGTGAGTCAAGGGATTAGACGAAAATTATAATACCTCCCACTTTGAACCGTAGCTTTCATAACCATAAAACTTAGTAAGCAAAGTAGGTGAGCAGCATGCCCTCCCTTGTTTATTTATTCAAGCAATTATTCATTCATCCTTTCATTCTTCTATATTCACCCATAGCCACCATGATTTAAGCCTTACTTTCGCTCATCCAGTGCAGAAAAGCTGGGTAGTCAACTCAACCAAAAATGTTTCGTAGTGGAGGGGCAGAGCTATAGCCTATGATGATAATGATAATGACTGAGTCATTGAAGCGCAATGAAGGGGTGGAATAATAATGGTCAATGAAAGACTGACGGTGTTGGTTGGCAAATGCAATGGGACCTCATACTTTCCAGCCATGCTGCACAGTCTTGGAAACTGCTGCTATGCTGTATAAAGGAATTGCACAGCACAACACTGGTGGGTGGGGCGGTGGTCCATGACCATGGCCACTCTCTCAATAACTGTCAGAGCATGAGCAAGAAAAAGAAAGCCTTCTCAACAAACATACATGGTGAATATTATTTATAATACTAGCTTACTTGGGCCTGCAATCTTCACAGTAGACAGTAGAGTACCAAATATCTGTTCTTTGTCTTCCAGTACCAGAAGATAAATAGGGGAGAGGGAAAGATTGCCAACAAAGAAGAAGAAAACTTCAGACTAGTACAGACCGGAAAAAGTCAGCTACAAAATAAATAATAGGACTGACTGGGATTTAGCAGAGCCCTCAGCAGTGGTGCTGGTGGTCGGCACCTCCTCCCCAGCTCTTCCCGGACCTGCCGCTGCACTGTGCCTCTTCTTGCTCTTAGTTACTGATGTAAGAAATAAAGAAGATTAAAAAAATAGATTAGCATAACAGGCAAACGCAGTAACATTGTACTTATCTAAATCAGATTGCCTATAGTACTAGTAGTGACTATGGGTAAATTGGCCATTCTAATCCTAAAATCCCTATTCCAGATTTCCTTAAAAACTACATTTGATTCTATTCTCATTCCCAACCCCCTTAATGGACCAACTCAGTCTCCCTTTTTTACAATGCATAGGTGCATACTAGTATTACACGTCACTGTGAAATTGCTTGGGACTGCACGAGCTACATAAAGAAAGTCACAGAGAACACTAATTCACTGATATCACTAAAATACTGTGGTGGCAGGAGGACAGAGTAGTCTGCAATGTCTTATTAAATAATAAGCCACAGCGAGCACCTACGAGTGTGATTAGGTAGTGCCAAGCATCTGTCTAGCTCAAACTGGATCACTTAAACTAAACGTAACTTACCTCTGAGTGGGAGCAGCATGCTATTCAGAAAAAAAATGTTAGCATTGTAGAACACAAACACAACAAATAATTAATACTCACTGAGCCCTGCAAGCTCAATGCCTAGCAATTTGAATAGGTCCTGCTCCCAGTCCAGAATATCTGCCGAGCGGTGCATCAGCTGCTGGGCGGTGCACTGGACTTGATAGGTGCACCGCACGCACCTGTGCACCCTCCCCCAACGCAACCGATGCTCCTGCAGGGGGTACCCACTACCAGACCTGCACCTCTGCCAGTATGGAGGGAAAGTTGTGCTGCACGATAAAAGCTAGTGCTGCCTCACAAAAGATTGCCTGGGACTCCTTCCCTTGGCAGCACCGCCGTCTGTAGGGAAGGCGGCTGCTCTGCTTGCAGTTTGGGGGGCCTGGTGCCACCACTCCCCTGTTCACTATGCTCCGACATGGCGCTGAGTGAATGGGAAAAAAGAAAAACAGGGGAAGGAAGGAAGAAAATGAAATACAAATAATAGGTAAGTAAAGCAAACATTTTAAAAAGTACAAAAACTCAAAAAAACACAAAAAAATGAAAAAAGTAAACTACATATACACAAACACACACACTAGTTCAATAAATAAAAAAGAGGGGTAGATTAATTAGGGAAGCTGGGGATTGAAAAGATTGAGAAGGGATTCAAAAGCAGGCCCAGCACCATGAACAAAACTGAGAAAACAAGATGGATACGCCCAAGCGAACCGCATGGTGTTGTTCATGCGCAGTTTCCAACATAAGAACATACTCCACACTGCGTATGACATAAAAACACAATGCGTACGGGCGTGCCGGGGAACTACGCCAGCCCGTGGAACTCTGCATAGCATGGCAGAGTTTTTCAACCACTTCATGAGGTTCCACGTAGCGCAACTCCATAAACTTCACCTAGGCCTACTCACATCCTAATTCCAACCCTCCTTCTGCCACTAAGGGATATCTAACTGGTTCTACCACAAATTTCAACCTTACCTTTAAGAGTTCAACCTCATCACAGACTACTTAACTCCTGAACAGACCCCATGCTAATAATTTCCTACAAACCACCTACGACTATACCTCCCCTGCTTTCCCTATTGAGCTTCTTGCTTCTTTGACTCTCCTATCTAAACAAATTGACTTCTTATCACAAGTGGGGGTGTGTGACATTTGCGTAATTTGCTTTCATGTAATTATTGGAAAATATGGCAACATTATGTAAAATTACACAACATGTAAATTCATCATTTCGCCCTACGTTTTAGCATGAAATGCACAATTACATCAAATTTTTGCATGAGGATGAATTTAAGAGAAAGCACCAGAAACAACAGCTGCTTGCGTTTATTGCTCACATGCATTCACCAAATATTTTTACTGCAAATTGCAAGTTTACAGTACATCTTTATTGCAAATGGCATGTAACTCTAAAAAGTGTCATAATGGCCTAATTTTGGAAATTTCGCAGAACAAGCATAATGTGAAATTACTGAAATTATCAAATTACGCTGGCATAATTTAAATTTCGCTTAGTCCTAATCACAAGCAGTTTCTCAACTCTCATCCTTATTATCTACACTCAACTATTGTTTTCCCTATAATTCCCAACCTAGTGTTCACTCCCCAAGGAACACGTCCTGGGGTGTCAATCTACCTTGAAGCAACCACAAACCCAGTCCTAAAAGGATAATTCTCACAATGGATGATGATGAGCTTAGTAAACTGATCAGAAGCTATGGGAACTTTAACATAACCAAGAAGCTCACCAATAACCAACCTTATGTCACCTCCTCCACATCAACCATTCGGAACCACAGACCTCCCCGATCATGACTTCCAAGCAGGAATAAGGGCCTCACCACCCTAATTTAGGTACCACCAAATGCCTAATCTGTCCTGTCGCTGAGACCATCCACTCAACTCTGCAATGCATGCTACATAATTGCTAATTTACAGTGAAACACAGCTTGGAGCTTTCAGACACAATTTTGAACCTCAACCATGATATCCTGGTCCTCACAGAAACCAGGCTGAATAACACTTCAAACAATGTCCTAGACGTTCTTTTCCCTCCACACTATTCAATTTTTTGCTATGACCGTGAAATCAGACAAGACAGTAGTGTAGCAGTGACTTATGAGTACGCTTAGCTGCAAATGTCTTCCAATTGGGAACCACTCACTATTGCTTGAACTGTATTTTATTAATTATATTCTTGATGTAATGTTGTATGTGCTTTTATGCATATTATTATACTTCAGAATAAAGCTATTTATTGATTGATTGTTTGATTGAGAACCTCTTATCTTTCCAAAGCCCATTGCTCGAAATGGGGGCCCACAAGATCTCTAGTCTTACAATAAAGTTAACATAACATCCTCCTGGTGAAAACAATGCATTAGTCGGGAAATGCATTGAATTTAAATTGTCACAACTGATATGCTCGGAACCTCTAATCTTCCTTGGAGACTTCAATCTTCACTGGCGTTAAGTTGACAACAAACCTGTCAACACGTTCTCTTCTTTATCTACAAGACAACAACCTCCTCCAGCATCGTCAGAAACCAACTAAATACAAAGGTTCTACTCTTGATGTCATTATCTCTAAGGGCATACTTCTGACGTGCCTGTGAATTGGTCTTACCACCCTCAAATTCCTTTCAAGGTATGTTTTGCCCACCCAAAAAATTTGGGCCAATTAAAGAGAGAAAAATCATAGTTCTGTGACACCAAAACCATCAACATCAATAACCTAGCTACCAATGCCTGGGATATCCTACCCATCCCTGATCAGGAGGTTGACATTAGCACAGCAATACAACAAATACATGGACAATCAAATTATTGACTATGCTCTACTGAAATGCAAGACTAAACAATGTAAGCCTTCTTTCCACTGGTTCTGAAAGGATCTTTTTAATGAAAGAAGTAATCTAAAACATCTTGAAAAAATCTGGTAACAAGCACCATCAACCTCAAATCTTACTATTCTCATGGCCGCCAGTAGAAACTACAAATTGAACCCCTTCAAAATCACAAATAGCCAAGATAAAGCTGTGCTCGATACAGCTGAAAATTGCCCAAAGCTACTTTTAGATATCCTCAAACCATTGAAATTCCTCTCCTTTTCGAGTACAGACTCTACACTAGCATGACAGTAGAATCAAAGTGTGAAGAATCTGTGTTCTCCTTTGCATAGAAAGTAAAGTATATTGAGCAATCACTTCTGCCAAACTCCACTATCCCAGATGAATTCATGCTGACCCGCAAAGCCCAGTGGACTTGATGGCATTTTTACACCATTGTTGAGTCAGAGTTACTTCAAATATCACTAAGTTCAGACTTTCTAATCATCTCTCCAATGCTCCAATGCTTTGCTTAACTCAATGAACAAGGAAACAGCTACGATTCTGCTACCTTACTGGAAAGCCTTGTGAATGGCTCACTGGAGCAAGGTTTTTTTCCCCAACAGTCTGAAAATCAGCCAGGACTTTCCCATTCTAAAAAAAACAATGCTGACACCAATGAGCTGAACAACTTTCACCCAGTTTTTATATTTCCCTTACTGGGGAAGGTATTGGATATCTGTGTAGCATCACAGCTATTGCTCCACATCCAGTCTACTAATCTCCCCGATATTTTCCAAATTGGCTTCAGGCAGGGTTGTAGCACAGAAACAGCCTATCTGCAAATTGTGGATGACTCTCTCTGCCTCCTCGACTCAAGCAACCCCTGCTTACTTGTGCTCTTGAACCTTTCAGCTGCTTTTGATACAGTCACCCACTATGCTCTAACTAGCATCCTGAAGGAATGGAGGGGTATCAATGGGACAGTCATACAGTGGTTTGATTATTTGTCTAACCTTTCACAAGTAGAGAAAATAGGGTGCTCTGATTCAGGTAAAAGCAATTTAAATAAGGGGTTCCACAGGGCTCTATACTCTCCCCAACGTTGTTCAATCTGTATCTTGAACCTATTGGTGAAATTTTGAGAAAACCTGGACTCCTCCTTCATCAATATGCAGATGACCCCCACATCTACCTGAAGACTTCTTCCCCCGAAGACATCGATCTTATCTGTTCCACCCTCAACAAGGTCAACAAATGGATGGCTATCCACCACTTAAACGTAATACAACAGAAACTGAATTTCTATTAATCTCTCTGAAAAAATCCAACTTCCCTATCCGAGTGTCTCTGCAAACTTACTCTCCCCTGAACTGCAATTTAGCCATTGTATAGAATGCCACATTGTTGGGCTTTATCCTTCACAACCGTCCAAACTTCCAGGCTCCAGAATATCATCCATGGCCAAAAGAGCACGCCACCAGTTAAGACTGCCATGGAGCCTCAGGTGGTTCATTCCTGTGCAAGACTTAAAATCTGTGGTCCAAGCACTGGTTCTTTCCAGACTAGATAATGGTAATTAATTTTTCTCTGGTCTCCCTAAAGTGCACCTATCTCGTTTGAGAGCAGTGCTCCATACTGCTGCCTGCCTTGTAGCGGAACCAGAACATTCAAACGCATGTCTCCAATATTCTGCTCCTGGCAATGACTCCTCATCAATGCAAGAGCCCAATTTAAAACTGAATTTGTTTGATACAAGAGCTGGAGGGTATCAAGAAAATAGATATCCCTAGGACACCGCATCTGGTAATGCTGGGCATTCAGAGTGGTGTAGATATCCCTAGAATGCAATTGTTGTTTTACATGTTGGGATTTGTCCTCACAAAAAGGGATATGGATGAAATGTGGGGACAGAAACAAGGTCCAACACAGGCCATGTGACAACAGGGTATGAACATGTGTATGGAGGCAGAAAGGGTGGTATACGAGGGCAAGAATGCCCAAAGAAATTCAACAAGGTCTGGGTGAAATGGAGAACCTATTATAGACTCCATGAAGAACTATATGATTTCTCAAGCATTGAGGTCTGTATTTAGGGCCCCCTCACGTATGGACAATGAAGAAAATAGTTCTTGGCGGGAGATACAGATCAGTCACTCTGCCATCTGGGAAGAAGGGTCAATATGGGGATGGTTGGAGTGTCTTGCACGGGTGCAACTGATTCCTTATTTGACCGTACTGTGTGCGTTTTTGTGTCATTAAAAACATAGAAGCAGTTTGAAAAAAAACTGCATTCATTGCTTATAAAGTCCTTCATGAACCCACTTTCTGCTACATGATTGGAAAACAAAAAGTCGCCACAGCTCAACTAGGATCAAGAAATGCTGAGTCCTTGCTCCTCGAACCTTCGATTTATTCGATTTATTCGACAAGAATGCTGCAAGATCGAATTTGAACAGAAACAGGGCACATTATTGAATTAGAAAGCTAAAAATGTTGCCCGTGTTTACAAATTTAGGCACTTTTGAACCTCTAAAGGCACGCTGCGAAAGTATTTTGAAAGATATGGAAGACTGTGTGGATTTGAACTTGCTGCAGGCAAATCTTTAATATAGGAGACATGAACAGTAAAATAAAAACGGACCGGTAGACGATAAAAAGGACCACAAACAGACAAAAACTGGCCCACACACTGACCTGCAGACCAGCCCATCGGGCACTGCCTTATTGCCCTGTAGGCCAGTCCGATCCGGTTCTCTGGTAGTGCAGCAAGGCTTTAGAATCGCCTCCTACCAGCTCATTGCACAACATCTTGTCTGTTTACTTTGAAAAGGGAACTCAAAATACTCCTATTTGAGAGTGTCTTTGGTTAAAAAAGTGGGAATCGTTGACTTGACCTGTCCTTATAAAGTATATTTCTCTCTGGAGTCAGGGTCAATTTACTGCTGATATACTATGATAATTAGCTAGCTACTTCTTACCCCTAATGTTTCACATGGAATCTTCTGCTTGTTCCTTGTTTTCCTGGTGCTAATAGGTTCTTTTATCATTGATATTTTTTAACCAGAACCTACTTTCTGCTCTCCCATAAAGCACTCTAATGCCTTGGGCCAGGTGCGTGTTATATAAAAACCACAATAAATAAAAAAATAAAAAATAATAATGTTGTAATGCTACATACGGGCAATCACGTTTTCCAGTGACCCTGCTACTAATAATTGCTTTGAATACGATCATGCTGATCATTCTTGTTCTGTAGTTCGGCTCAATCCGGTTTGCTATCCTGCACAAAAATGTATATGTAATCCTTAAAAACTAAAATGCCACAGGAAATTAGGTGTTTTTGTATCTTCATTTTCAAACCGGGCTTTCACCAACTGAAATATTAAAGAAACGTGAGGAATCTCTCACTCTGAGTAGTAATTTATGTGATATTGCATCTCAGGAGCTGAAGAAGGTACTTTTGTTTGCTCATGTTTAAATCACTGTTCTTAAAAAGAATCTCTGCAATATACCAGAGTCCTATAGATCAATGTACAGTCCTTAATCTGCCAATGTTTGTATTAAACTGCGCACCGTTTTTAAAATAATTTTATATGAAGTATTTTTTCTATGATGTGTGTATGGCTTGGCATCTGTAGAAGATATGCTGGGAGCATGGTCTGCTGACGGCAAAATGCAGCAATATGAAAGCTATACATTAATATTCTGACACGGTAGACTCAGCCTTCAGACTGAAACAAGTTAATGTTATTAATAAATACATTGAAAATGTTATGCATTATTAAAGAGTTTATATAAAACTAAATAAAATATGAAACATAGGTCAGTAACTGCTGCTGAAAATTGAGGGGATCGAATTGTTGTAGGCCTTTAAGTCATGGCCTCGAAATAGAAACACTGCTCTTCTGAATGGATAAACTCAGATTTGGGGTGAGTAACTGCGGCAAAGGGCACCAGCAGCAACCCTTTTTACTATGTGATTAGCACAACGATAAAATGCACTAATATCAGGATGCTTGGTTTGTTTGTTCACTCAAGGAAGCAGGAGGGCACAGGGCTTTCCCTCCTCCAAATATTATTTGTATTTGAATGAGAGATTCCGATAAAATAGTGTCACCGACACAAGACATGCAGGTAGGTTAAGGCAGCGACTTGAACATCTTCTGCATTCTGTGCACGTTTATCAGATAGAGATTGCGTGTGTGTGTGTGTGTGTGTGTGTGTGTGTGTCCACGTGCGTGTGTGTGCGTGCCTTGTGTGTGGGAGGGCAGTATCTTATTTTTCCACTTCCTACCATCATATTTGCTTACTTTACACCAGGATGTACACAATTCATTGAAGAGAGAATGGAGAGGCATGGGTTGGCCACATTTTCCTAGATTCCTGGTTGAGTTCCACATACTGGAGGTAGTTGGAAAGTTTTACATATTGGGAAGAGATCTTTCTCTGGCTAGGTAGATGCACCAATCTGCCTGGCCCACAATAACAGGTGAGAACTAGAAGAAACCTTTCGTTAAGAGTCAGTTGAAAAAATGCTAATGCTAAACTTAAAAAGACATTCTAAACTGTGAAGTCCTCCACTGATGACAGATGTTTATGTTATTTTTTTTAATTGCTAAGCGCTTTATGTGGTCATTCATGGTGGAACAGAATGTTGCAATTTGTTGGAGATGCTAAAAGTACAGGTTAGCTTTCCTTTGCTGAAGCAAATTGGATTTGCTGACAAAATGCTTTAATTAATATAATGTGCAATGCCTATGTTAAAGTGAACGTATGCTAAATGCAAATTTTGTGGTAGGCAACAATACTTAAATGTTTAAGGCCTTCAAAATGAATGGAAATATTGACTTAAGTTAGCCTGTCGGTGCCATGCTAACCGAAAATAATGCATTGTCACTGAAAGGCCTGTTTTCTCATTGATTAGTTTGTGCAAGATGTTTTAATTCTCTTTACTGCAGATGTTGCCATTTCTCAAGCATACTGTTAACTAGTAGCAACTGAGGACGGTCACATCATCCAGAAAAAAACAATTACTACCTATTATTTACTCACAGTTTGCATGTGGTCTCCAGCCTTACCCTTCCTTTTCTTTCATATTTCTCAGAGGATCCATTGTGAACATTTCTTGTCTGTTCATTGCTCTGGGACCCAACATGTTCTCCTGCCTTACCCTTTCTTCCTCAAGTACAGGGCTCTCAGACAGTGGTATTATCTTTTTTGTCTGAAAGGCCAGCTGGAAACAAGGTCATAAAAGAAAACACATTTGTGAGAATTCATGCTAAATGGCATCCATATAGCAATGAGTTTACACGCTGGTTTATTTAACCCCATACTCACATGAAACAGTCTCATGTTTATGTCTTTAAGTCGCCCTGTAGGCACATCTGGGGCTTCACCAAACTGGAGTCTTGAAACCACTGAGATACCCTGATTACTTAAAGCCTCTTATACTTTACTTCTACAGTACTGATTAAGCACACACATAGTTCTGTAAAAAATGATGCTCCATACAATTGTTATGCTTTTAAGGCGACTAAAGGAATATATGTTTCTCTGCACCAAATTACGTTCTATCTCATGAACTCAGTGCTTGAAATGAAAAAATAGAAGTTCAGGTACTCTGTCCCGGAGTACCTGCTTGTTTCTGAGAAGTGACGCTACTCTACAATTAAAAGTATAACGGGGCATATTATCAAGGGCTTTATCGCCGATTTAGCGGCACTTTTTGCCGCTAAATCGGCGATATTTTTAATGCCCTATTAGCAAGCTGTCGCTAACAGGCGTTAGCGACAGCTTTCAGGCGTTAGAGGCCGGGAATTACATCGCCTTGCATGTCAGCGATATTTATCGCTAATGACATGCAAGGTAGGCGTTCCCACTAAAAGCGACTGTAAACAGTCGCTAACACCACTAACCCCTATTATCAAGGCAGGCGAAGCGATAAAATAAATCGCGCTAAGCGCGTTTATCGCTAGATTTTAACACCTGCTACTGACTATGACTTACCTGTTTAAGGTATAGGAGGTGGATTCTAATGCTGAATCCACCTTAGCGTTAATGCAAGAATATCGCTGGTTTTCCAGCGATATTCTCGCATTTTGCCGCTATCGCTGGAAATATTATCGCTATGGAGATAAACCTTACTAATAGGGTGTTATCTCAGCGATATTTTCCAGCGATAGGCGGCGTTAACAGGATTCGCGCTAAGCGCGTTTAGCGATAAATATCGCTATTCCTTGCTAATATGCCCCAACGTTTTTCTAGAGAAGTGCAGGTACTCTCCCTCTCAAAATAAAAAAGAACCGATACTCAGTACCGGACAGTACCGGCCCATTTAAAGCACTGCATGAACTACGATATTCCGAACATAGAGACGTAATGAAATCCACACGTTTGTTGATTACAAATTTTATTTGTGAAGCAGTTCATTTGAGTCATTTCTTTCTTTACTTCAAGGCATACATTACGAACGGCTGTAATAAAGGCCCATTCCATAAAGGAGGCGTCCCCGAAATGCATTGCAACAGTATTCCATTTGTTTACAGAACTGAATTTACAGCTAGAATAAATATAAATCATGTTGATTATATCCGGAGTAACATTACTTCATGAAGAAGTGCTAATGATCCCTTTGTGAAAAAAGTTATCTTTCACAGGATACAATAGGCACATGTATTGGCACTCTTACGGATTAATTTATATGTAGCAAACCTACAGAATTAATCACCCAAGTCCAACTCATACCCACCAGAATTATAAGGGAGATATTGCTACATTTTGTCCGATGTAAGTGACCATATTATAGACTGTTAGATCAGACTGAAATTGGCTTGAATTGAAAAGTGGCAGCTTTTTCAGAGCACTGAAAGTAATGATCTGTCCATTGACAACAAGAAATTAAAAATATTGGTTTTGGAGAAAAACATCTGGCGTGGTCAAATGATTACTACACCAAGCAAACTTCCCCAGTGTTGTCTGCCAGGAGGGCACATTTTCAAAAATCTAAATAGGTTAAACTGAATTATCCAAAATGGGAGTATTCATTCAGGGCATCGAGAGTATCTTATGGGCCCAAAATAGTTTCAGCTGTTGCATATGAGTAGAACTTTGTAATTTGGTCGAAAAATAAGTGACAGAGTTTATTGGGAAAATGTTATCACCAAGCAAAAATATGCCATTAGAGTCTATGTGATTGAAGATAAATTTACAAAGCATGTACTGGGATGCAATTCAAAGGGAATGCCTCGCATAAGTTATTTAAATCTCCTACATCTCTTAGTCAAAATACTCTGTATGTCAGTAGCAGTATGATTATTTTAAGATATGTAGTCTGCACCTCATGCACTCATTTTGTGAACTAAAATATTGGTGTATGTACTTTGAGTAGCATGGACCCGATTCACAAAGATAAACTTACACTGTTGTATAAGTTTTCTCTTTTTTTAATCCTGAAGTCGCCAAAGTGTACCAAAATAATACGTGGGTATTTGGCATTGGTGGATTGGACTGCAGGAATGCAGTGTGCCCGGGTGATTGTTAAATTTGTGCCTTGCGTTGCCTTCTCAGGGCACACATACTTGTTGATGAGGTCTGAAATTAGCATAGTGACTGTCTTCCCTGCTTCACGGCCCTCAGGAATTCCTACTAATCTTAGATTCGAGTGGCGAGAAATGTTTTCCATGTAGTCCAGCTTCAGTTGGAGTTCCTCAATTTCTGCTTTGATTTTGAAAGTCACAGTGTCCTGTTAATTTCTTGAATCCTCCAGGTCCACAACCCTTTTTCCACCTGGGACATGCGAGAAGTAAGCAATCGAATGCTAGCGTTGATCTTCCCCAATTGACCGTTGGTCTTATTGTGTGCATCCTCTTGTGAGATTGTCATCTAAGTTTCCCTAAAGTCTGATTTAGTATCAATTCGATATGTTGGGATCTGCGTTCCGGGTGCTGACAATGATACACCCCCCTGAGACTGGAAGTGCGCTGGTACATTTGGGGAGTCCCCTGTCAAGTTCAATATTTCCAAACGCTGTCAGCTGTCCGATTAAGATATTAGAATGATTGAGAGTATTTGGGTAAACTTTGTCGACTTCAGGTATAAAAAAACAGATCTTGTTGCATCCCATAAAGGTAAATCATATTCCACTCCAGATAATTTTGCCTTCAGAATATTTTCAGACATGCCAATATTGGCAGCATGATTGATGAATTTAAGAGACAAGGGGCACCTGCTGGCATTATTCAGCAGTCAAAAGTAAAAGTTCTTTTTAAGGGACAAGTGCACATTTTTCACTCTGTTGATCAGGCTCTAAGGGTTTTTTACATTCAATAAGGTTGGAGGGCGGGGGAGCAAGAAGTAGCACTTTCTAAGGTATACTGTCTTTTTGAATTGACTGATTTGATTGAAATCAGTGAAATAACACAAGAGATTATTAGGCCATATAATGTTTTGCTTGGTATTAGACTAGGCCGAAGTAATTTGTAATTAATTGGCTTTCCCTCTGTTACCCTCGATTTTAGGTTCAGGGAGTGCCATGCCAGGGCACTCATCCAGGGGGGAAGGGTGTGGGAGGAGAGCCGGGGTATGGGCACATAAGGGTGGGTTAGCTACTGCCTTGGAGGGAGTCTAGGACAGGTTGGGCTTCAGGGTCGGCAATAGTTGGGTGGGGGATTTGGGCCACTTTGGAGTTGAAACATACAGGTAGAAAGGTCAGGGTTTTTAAATTTTTTTGTGTTAAATGTATGGCTGGAACACGCTGATGCCACAAAAGACTCTAAGTGGCTAGGATATAAGCAGCCAAGCAGGAAGAAACAGAGGTGCAAGGCTAAGTCGATTGTATATCCACCACCATGAATGTTAAATATTTTAGAATGAATTATGTAATTTTAATTGGATAAACAACCAAGTTAAGTTTAGGTCCATACTTCAGTGGCTTAAGGCATCTCAAACTCAGATAATTCTGCTTCAAGAAGCCCACTGTAAGGCAGAATCCAAATTGCCCAAATTGCCAAACTTTCTATTAACCAGCCAATGCAGCTGTTCGAGGTGAGGCAATTCTGATTTCGCACAATTTTACGGGCAAAGTGCAGGAGGTAGTTAGAGATCCCAAAGCCAGGTGGATTTTAGTCCGCCTGAAAGTAGACCACCAACTTTTCCACTGGTCAGCTTCTACGGCCCAATAGAGGGCAATGTAATCCCCCCTTAGTAAAATATACAATCATTTGCTCCCATTTTGGGTTTTTTTGTGACGGGGGGACTTTAACATTATTCAAGACAGGTTAGACCCGTCTTGTAGGAATAAATTACAAAACAAACCTAAAGCCTCTAGTTTTTTAGCTAAAGTAATTAGTGATCTAGCCTTAATAGACCCTTGGTGTCAAGAATACCCACAGGCATAAGAATTTACCTGTTTTTCTAAATGGTTTAATTCAGTCTCTAAGATCAACTTTTTTTTAAATTTCATATCAATGGGCTAGGAGAAATCCCTGCACATTATCCAATCCATTTTTGGATCATTTGTTTCCCTCGATTGATGTACTGGTAAGCACTAATCGGGTTGATCGACCACGATGGTCGCTTGTTAAATCACTTCTTACAGATACCAGTTGGCTAACAGTAAGGCAGCCCGCCCTTGATGATGTCCTTTCCAGGAACATAGGCTCAGCCTTTACAATTGCAGTTTGGGTGGCATGCAAAGCCTTCATTAGGGGTAAAGTAATTTGTTATAAAGCTCAAATATGCAAGCTGAGAAAGGAAAAACATTAGTTTGCAGCAGGAATGAGACTAAGCAATGTTAGCCCATTCTGTACTCTATTCCCAAGCCTTTGGGGCAGGAATTGCAAAAGCAAGTTGGTGTTTGAGGAAGCATTATATGTCCCAGGAAATTATAAATCAGAACACATGCTTCCAACAATATTTCGAAGAAAGCGAATATGCCGGGAGATTTCTGGCCTGGTCAGTTAAGAAAAGAAGTAATAATGCATCTATTAAATAAATCTATGGCAAGGCTAGGCACCAACAGTCAATCAACCCCAAGATATTAATAGGGTATTCCTAGAGCACTACACCAACTTGTATACCTCTACATCCATAACCACCTCAGAACAAATAGATGAGTATCTCGGGGCAATTGAACTGGCAAAAGTTAATAGCGAACTTCAGATTTTCGCAACGCTGCCAATTACACTTGCTTCTCTTAATGGTAAAGTCTGTGGGAACAATGGGTTACCAGCTGAAATGTATAAAATGTTTGCGGCTCAGATCGCTGGATTACTAGTTCTATTACTGAGGCAGTAATTGTTAGTTTCCTAAAGTAGGATAAACCGTCAGACAGGCCGGGTTCATATTGCCCCATTTGTCTCTTGAACAATGACTATAAGCTATTTCCAAAAATCATAGCATCTAGGTTAACCCCATTAGCAAAAGCTGTGGTCCACATGGATCAATGTGGATTCCTACCAGTAAGAACTACGTCAATCAATACCATATCATTGTTGCAGGCTATAGACTGTTTCTCAAACAATAAGAATAAGGCTGCTATCCTCATGTTTGATGCTGACAAAGCCTTTGATTTAGTACAATGGGAGGTCCTACTTTCTATTTTCTATCAGTTTAATTTGCCACTGAAACTGGTACATTTGTTGGAAAATCTATACCATGAAGCAGAAGCCAAAGTCATAGTTAATTCTTATATGGCTAGAACTCTGTTAATTAGCCGATGTACTCATCAGGGCTGCCCTATATCAGAGCATTCGCCAAAATCAAAATATTTACTGATGTAGGGGTATACAGAATAAATCATACAAAATCAGAAGCCCTTCTTTTATAAAAGCTCCAAGTTAGTCCTACCTATTGATAGGCGTCCACACATCCTTTCGGTTATATATTAACTCAACTACATAACAACTCTCAACAAAGTGTGGAGTCTACGGCATAAATGGCAGTCTTTCCCCCTGACAATTTTTAGACGTATAACTTTGATTAAAATGATGATTCTACTGTTGTTTCTTTATATTTTTTCCAATGTCATGATTAAAGTTCCTCAAAAGTATTTTAATGAAATAGATCAGATGTTGCACCAATTTGTGTGCAGGGGAAGAAAGCTTGCCCTAAAAAATATTATTAAGCTGCCTTTCTAGATTGGATTATTCGGGCAGTAGTGTCATGTAATTTACTTAACAACTTTTATCTCAAGCAAATGCTCCTACAAGATGCTATTCAGCTTTCCCACTTTCTCAAAATTCTCAAACTTCTGAAATGCAGCAGATACTATTCTCCTCATATGTTGTTTTTCAGATATACTCAACTCAAAGAGTTTCATTTTCCTCAATTCCATCCTTCCATGCCAATAAGGGAATTTGACCTGTTGGGCTTACAGGTGGAGATCGGCTTCGTTAATATCTGGTAAAAGGTGGGAATTTATTGATTTAGTGATTTTGCTCAGGCTGGGACTATGAAATCCTGGGATCAGTTGGTAAAAGGCAATCTTGCGATCCCCTCTGTACTGTTTATTCCCACCTTCAAATCATCTATCATTTTATGGAAAGTATTCAGCCGTCAATTAATTCATTAGCAATCAATGTTAGCCAAGCATACTTTATTGGTGGCTTAACAGGTGCGGGCAACTGATATCGCATTCTTCAGCAACAACTTTATGCAACAGTAGTCCCAGTCGCTTTAACTAAGATTGAAGCCTCCACTGGGTGTATGATTGACTCGCATACTTGGAATCGGTACAATCAAATGGTGCTTAATGCCTTTAGAGGGACACATTTTAAAAGAATGCTTTTTTTCGAAATGGATGCTTTATTTTACACCATCTTGCATACACAAAATGTTCCCTACTACTTCAGGGGAGTGCTTCAGATTCAGGCGTAATATAGGAGTTTGGCTACATGTATGATTCACCTGTCCCGCTCAAGTTCATTTTTGGAGGAAGGTACTTCAGTGGATCGGTGCTAAACTTCAGTTGGCCATAACTCCAGATCCCCATTGGAGCCCTTTTTGGAATTCCGATAGCACAAAACCTCTCTGTACGGCAACAACAGCTTTTTTTTTGTAGCATTGCTAGTGGCTAAAAATGGCTAAATATTACAAAAGTGGAAAACTACAGAAGTTCCTCATGATTTCTGGGTAAACAAAATAAAACAAGTTAAATTGAAAGAAAAACTTTATGCACAAAGATTGGGGACCACTAAAGAAATATCAGGCTCTCTGGGATTGTGAGCCTAGTCAATGCCTAGATGATGCGAATGACATACAGCATTAGAAAGCCATAATTTCATTGACATTTATTAGATATGTATATATGAATTTTGGGAAAAGGAGAATCATTGTCTATCTTCTATATGTAATATTTCGTTTTTTTTATACTAATGAATGAACTGCTATTCAGCATTTTTCAATGATAGTTTCTTTATTTGTATTGTTATTAACCCTTTCTACCTGATCAACTAAATTAAAAATATTTTTTAAAGTTTTTTCTTTTTTTGATACTCACAAATGATTTAATACTAACTTTATGACTGTGGAGACTCTGCAGTCATGGTGGAGAACTCTGCACATAAAAAGTTAGGACAGGCCTAAAGTTACTATTAAATTGTTTGTTTGTGAATACCGAAAAAAGTAAACTTAAACAAATGTGTAAGTTTACCTTTATGAATCTGCCCCATATTTTATTGAAAACTGGTGCATGGCCCACTTCTGAGCTTATGTGCAGGATCAGAATGGGATTGTGATACTGCCGCTTATGGACATCAGACAAAAAACTTATAAAGCACAGCTATTACATTGGGATCTGACTTTAAGTATGAGACTCTCAAAAGTGTTGGATGTGTTGCAATTATTCTGGTACCCAAAAGATACTGAGTCTGTGTTTAAGCTCGCAACGAGAAAGGAAGCAATACAGCATGATAGATGAAAGGAATTACATCTACCTTCAGTAAAACCATTATTGATGGGCACAAGGGTATTATCACCTGCAGTCCACACAACAAGTTATTTGTGATCTTTACCCTTCACAAGAAGCAGGTGGAAACTAAGAGTAGGATAGGCCCCAGCTAGAGCAGTTGAATTAAAATGTGTAGAACTACTAAATGACTTGTGTTCTTGCAAGCTTTGTTGTAAAGTTGTAGAAGATTTGAACACAAAGGTGTAGATTTACTAAAAAGTAGGCGCAGCACACATGCAATGTGTGAAAAAATCAGAGAAATTAAAAAAATGTTCCTACTTTTCAGCTGCCGCAAGCCTTTGGTGCAACCCTCTGCCTATAAAGTTTATTAGCTAGGGTTTTGTGTCAAAAAGCATGGGAGGTAGCGCTTTCAGGCAGAACCTTGGGAAGTAGCATAGGAGCCCCCATGTACCACACATGAAATTCCCCCTTGACTAAAAATCCTGCAAAGCAGTGTCAAGCAGTAGAAAGAGATTATTTGCATTAGAGTTAGGGCTAAATTTAACACAAAAAAGTATTGAATTGGAAAGTTAATACTACATTAACACTTTGCACCGCTTTGCATCACTTTGCAAGGTGATGACAAATCTGCCCCATAATATTGAACTGTCACGAAGTGACTAATAAAAAGAAAAAATACCTTCTGACAGAAATTAATTTTGTCTTGATCACTTATGAGTCAGATGCATTAAAACTGCTTTCAATGCCTTCCTTTTGGCTCCACTTGGAACTCTTGTTTTGCTGAAACAAACTCCCGAAGTGAGATTTTGTTTCAGAAAAACAAACATGCAGTAGCACTGACACGCAGCAGTGTTCTCCCTGATGTCACTGACTGTTTTCTCTGCACTGTTCACTTTTGTTGGACGTAGTGCTGGAAGTGCTGGAAGTGTGGGGAGGGGTCCAATATTGGTCGTTGGCCATGAAGTTGATTGATGCCCCTGTGTCAATCAGAATGGTGACTGTCCGGTCCTGCAGGTTGATCTGACACTTAGGGGTAGTCTGAGTGGTGCTTTTTTCAGCTCTACAGCTTGGATGATGTGAATGGACTCCTGGGTGTCATCATTATCCATATCACTCTCCTTTTAGACCTCCTGTGAGGTTTCAATCGCACATACACTCTTCTTTTGGTGTTTTATTTGTTTTTGGTTCAAGCGAAATACTTTTGAGAAATAGAACAGCTTTCCACAGTCTGAGCATTTCTTTCCTAGTGCATAACCCTCTCTTGAGTGGGGATAATGTCCTCCACATCATCAGCATTGTGATAGGAGCCCACTCTTCACAGCTCTGGCTTTGTGACAAAATGGCTCAGAGCCCTGTGGGGCTGGCATCCACCATGATTTCAGATTTTTTTCTGGGGGTCAAAGTAGGTGAGTGTAGATGCTGCAGAGGGCACCTCTTTGATGCTGGGAAATGCTTGATCTTGTTCAACCCCCACATCCAGGGAGAAGAGACTTTGGTGAGTTCTCAGAGGGGCGCAGTGAAATCGGCCACGTTCTGTATCAAGTTTACTGGCTTCTTGTCTTCCTTTTCAGGGTTCTTTGTTGATCAGATTGATGGATTATGTTTTAGTGGTCTGCCATAGGACAGTCTCCATATGGTAGGCTCTGGACTTCAAGAGTTCTTTTGAGTATCCGAGGGTAAATATCGAATGCATTGGCATGTTGCGAACTTGCAAGATTTGCTCTCTGAGTTTAGCTGATGCACAGCCTTGAATGAATAGCGCCCTAAATTCGTCTTCCTCATCAGGCAAGGTGCAGGCGCTGGCAAGCTCCTTTAACAGGCATAAAATACATCCATCAAATCATCTTGATTCTGGCGCACCTGCAGGGGTAGGAAAGATTCATAATCTGGATTTCTAAAAGGCTAGAAGTATGCTGTTATCACGTTCTTGAGTATTTCGTAGGTGCATGGTGGTCCTGCTTATATGACATTCTTAGATATTTTGTGACTGTCTGCCCCTGCTAGGTGCAGATGTAGTGGTCACTTTCTGCCATTTCCACAGTCTACTGCATTAAAGTAGGTTTCCAGGTATTTAAACTATGCCTTCCATCTGTCAGGTTGTGTGGGGAGGGGCCCAGTGATCAAGAAATGTTCTAGGGCCAGGATCGACGCCATGGGGTGGGTCCCATGGGGTTCCTTTGCCTGTTGCAGTTCAGTAGGGCTGTGTGATAGATGCAGAACTGTGGTGCTGTGTGGTACCTGAGAGGCATAGGCTTAACATCTGTTGGTCATTGTAAGAGCTGCTTTTGCAGGTGGGCTGCTGGAGAATCCCCACAGGGTTTCAACCTGTCAGTGGCGTAGGAATGGGGGTGCGGTGGGTGCGGGTCGCCCCGGGTGTCATCACTGAGGGGGGTGACAAAATGGCAAAAATATGTGTTTTAAACACATATTTTTGCCATTTTGTCAAGCCGGGGGTGACAAGAAAATTTCCGCACCGGGTACCACCTGACCTTGCTACGCCACTGCAACCTGTGTAGTGGATCCTGCTGGTTCATGCAGGGATGGCCAATGGATTGTGATCTGTGCAATGGCTTCTGTCTCAAGGGCACAGAGATCTGTGCTGCTGTGGTGCCATAGGGTTGCAATGTTTAATTCTCCAAGGGTTGTTTTCTCTGATTCAATTCACGTTTTTGCGTGAGGCTGCAGGCAGTTGTAGGCGGGCCTCACGGTGGGTAGGCTGCTGCTGAGTATTGCATCATCTTGCAGGGCCATGTGGCATTGTCACACTCCTTATTGCTTGCAGGTGTCATCAAGTGGCTGGTAGCAGCCACCGAGCAAGCTGCGCGGTCGTGGGTGAGATCAGGATTGCTGTGGGACAGCTAGGCCATAGGATGCGAGGTGGGCCTAAGCACGCCCTTCTTGTCGCCAGAGTAGTGCTGCTAGGTAGGTTGCACTGGGGGAAAATAATTCACCCACACTGTGCTCCGGTTTGGGGCTAGCCCAGCCTACACAGGGAGCCTAATTACTGATAATCTCCGTCACAGCATCAGACCGAACCATGGTCTGGAGGCTGCAAGCTGAAACTCATGTAACCCTCCTCTGCAACTATTAACTGATACGGTCTCCCATCACCGACAATACTACAGACATCAGAACATGTTCTGAGGACACTTAAAACAAAGTGTCACATCATAAAAGAAATTACAGATATCAAATAGGGTTTCTTTTGATAATAAAAGTCTATTGTCCTATCATTCTTAACTGACTTACAATTAATTTAATATTTTTTTTGCATTTGTTTTTCATAAATCAAGCAACTCTTTACCTATGTTTTTATGCAATTCCTGTTCACACCCTAAGGCGGAGTGTAAAGTGTTTAAGTTTGAGAGTCTATAATCCACATGATTAAATTTGAGAGTCTATAATCCACATGATTATGTTACAATCATTCACATATAACTTGTCTTTTCGCTTGTTAACCAATTGGTCTAGAAAACTAATAATAATGTTAATACGCATATAAAAATAATAATAAGACAAAAGGAGAGATCAATGGTGTAACATTTGGTGTGATAACATTGCTGTAATATTGGGAAGGATGGTATCAAGTGTAGTTCTATTTTGTAGTGCTATCTTGTGATTTCATTGTAATGAGGGAATATTAGCGATAGGGACCAGGAAAAACTAAATTATTTATGATTATTGATGTTACATTGTTGTTGATATTTTATGCTAATAAAGTTGAGTTTATATGGTTTGAAAAACCTAAATAAATATATTATAAAGAATAAAAAGTGAATTAAAAGTACCACATGTGAATACTGAAAAGGAGGGTAGCACATCTGCACCTATTTGACCCGCCTCTACTGCCTTCCCTTTCCTTCTATTGCACAGGCCCTTCAAACCTGTAGCCTAGGGATGGGACCTCACAAATGGTACCTCCCTGGTGATTGGCCCACTCACCTCATAACGTTGACCCTGGTCAGTTTGACTTCTTTGACTGTAGCTATGTATAATGACCGTAGCTGGCTTATAGATGGTGCTCCCTTCTACTGCCATCTACATTCCTTACTTTGTAGGTGTCTCATCCCCATGCAACAGCTTAGGTTTTTGTCAATCTTATTCTCAATTGTAATCTATAAAGAGTGCTTTTATGGACCCTTTACTGCTTTTGATATGGAGAATGTTAGCGATTAGTCAGGGCCTTATCATACGTAGAGGTGGGCAGAACTCACGGAGTTTCACTGCGTGGAATTCCACGGAGTTACATGAAAACTCTGCGAGATTCCGTGGAGATTCTCTTGAATGGGTGGAAATTGGCACTTTGCACTGCTCGCGCTGATTTTTAGCACCGGGAGCTTGTTGTTCCATGCTGCAAAATCAATGTGAATGGCACCACGCAGTGTGCCAAAGGGCGCTGCTTCTTTGCTGCCGCTCGAGTAGATTTTCTACTTGAGAGGCAGCTTTCTCACCATGAACGGTTGCGTCTGCACGCGACTGTGCACATTAAGAAAATCTTGCCTGGGGCCCTACTAGTGCACGGAAATCGTACTAAGAGATGGCAATTCTCACTTGCCAACTTACCGTTGGTGAACCTTGTCTGAGAAGAACTCCACCTTGTGGCATTGGTGGAGTTTGGCCGGAACTCTGCATTACAAATGTAATGCGGAGTAGCCAGAATTTATCACCCACCCCTAATTATAACTGTCCCTTGAATTCATATGGAACTACCTGTTTGCACATCGATTCCAATTATAAATTGTGTGATGTTTATCGCACTTAGTAATTACTTGTACCCCCCTTTAAAACTGAGCTGGTTAATAAATATTGTGTGAATTTAACAAGGGGAAAAGGGCCTGGGACTTACTGTGACATGTAGATTTTGGTACATTAAACGCCAAAATATACATGGTTTTTCCCATCAAATCAGAAAAGTTGCAACGTATCGCACTCCCCTAGGTTTTGAATTTACTCAAGCATGATAAATTGCAATATTCCTTCAGGACACTCGTCAGGCTTTAGGTGGGATGCACATAAAAGAGGCATCATTCACTAAGGATGAAGCGAACAACTGTGGAAGAAGCAACTCTACGAACAAACAATGTCCCAATAAAAATCCTGCAGCTGTAAAATACTAATTGGGATGGAAAACTAGCACCCAGGATAAAATGATTAAGAATAAAATCACGTGGAGTTGGAAAAACTTGCAACCCATGGAGAGAAAAAGAGCACTAAAGTCAGAGTGTAGTCACCATTTCAGAGTGTTAAAACACCCTGATGTATTCAAAGGATTGACTGAAAATATGCTCAATTATTACAATGAACGGCACTGTAAAATATGAGGAAATAGATCAGTACCTATGAAACGAAGACATTGGATGTTAAATGGTATGATCTGCATGGGCCTGTTAGGTTCATAGCAGCACTTCCAATACCCTAAGGTTCAGAATATAAAGAGGCAAAATTAGCATGATTGAGTCTCCAATACATCATGTCAGTCTTTTAGTTCACAGTATAATATGAAAAGGGCATCTCATATACTTACGTCAGAGCTCAAAGTAGATGAGTCATATAACCTGTGTCATAAAATGTCATGATAGAAACCATGTATTTTTTATTACAAGTATAAAGCGGCTCTGGAGTTATAATATATGAAACTCGGCTTTTCATTCAGGCACAAGCTAGGATGGTAGGACAATCAGATCCTATAATTTAAATTGCTATTATAATCAATAAATGTATTAGATATCATTGTCAACAGTTTGTTTTTTATTCATGAATTTGTGAATAAAGAAGCAAAAATAATTGTATACACTTTCGAGTTTAATCCTCCACCTGCAGTTCACATGTAGTGCAGATCAGATTACCTTTTTATAGTTCCAATTCCATCATTTTGTTGTGCTTTTCCTCATTTGAGATATCTTTGTAAGGATTTCTCTTGGAGCTCTCTAGGTCTGTCAGTAATGACAGGGAAGTATTTAATGTTGGCACTGTTGTATAACCCATGCCTTCCTGGGCCTATAATACCCTAGCATTTCAATTTGATAACCATGTTCCTGCCATTGGACACTTGACTCGTCCGGGGTGTCAACACTGGTCTGTACAATGCTTACTTTAAGGGGCAGTTGGTGTCTGAAACCCAAATACAACATAACACATTAAAAATTGCAATTCAGGAATTAACCAAGGTGCTAACAGCTTCTGGATCTGATTAGAACCCAGACATTTGTATATCTTTTACCTATTATGACCTAGATTTTCTAAACACGTGCCGGCTATAACAAATGTCATCCAATGGGGCATTGACTTTAAGCTCTTGGTTATCTTTCAAACTCATTGGAGGAACTTTAGTTTTTGTAAGAATAATCTCAGCCAATCCAGTAAAGGGTCTGAGAAACAGGCTTTAAATGTAGCACAAGTGTCATGATACCTCTGGCCATCAGTTTCACTGCTTTCTAGTTCTGGGTAACAGTCAGATGTGATGCCAAGAGACATACACACTTGCCACTCAATCAGCAATAGAATTGCTTAGGTCAAAACTAGGCTTGATTTAAGGTTGCAAGAGCCAAGTGGTTCCTGTTTCAAGTTATAACAAGAGTCTGATAGTTGGAGTTTAATTAAAGCACATTTTAGGCAGTGACCAGTTAAGGAGCCAGGTGGGCTCACAGAACTTGCAATGGGGCAAATGTAGCAGTCGGTAAACATTCACTGTGAATTTACCAGTGGGACCTGTAGCTCAAAAAAAGGCAGACTTGGTCATGGTTGTTCATTCAAAGGAACACCCAACAGACTGAGAGCGCTGATTTACCCAAAAGACTCATCAGCTCCAACATGAATCTTTACTTTATGACAATAGTCCTACAGTAGTTTCAAACCACAATAACTTCAGACCCACAGCAGTTACATTGAAATGGTTCTAGAATTAGCATGCCTAGCATCAATCAAAGTCATCCCCATAGCAGAGGAGGGAACTCGTGGGACCCTCTGGGCCTGAGAAGGGCAGATAAGCACCCTTGGGTTACACTGTGGGAAGATGGCTCTACAGAAAAGATACAGGGGACGGTTGCTGCATCATCTCTACTTAGGCACTGCTCATTAGAAATGTGTGTTCTTGTCTTTATCCAACTTATTGGGTTGTAGGAATTTCATGGCTCTTGGACAGAATGATTCATTGCAATCTCCTCCACACAGATGTGCTAGTCAGCTGTGCATTTTGCAAGCCTTCCAGATGTTGATATTGTCTCCTCATAGTACTGCCCAGCTCATCCCTTTTCTCTCTGGCCACAGATGCAAGGTTTTCTGAGAATCCAAAATTCGCTCCAGCCTGAGTAGGAGCAACCACCAGCAAAGGATCTGTCCCTGACCACATCTATTCAGCATTGATGTTAAGTGTCTCCTCAAAGTCCAGGCAATCTACAAGTTAGTGGTCCAGACAAACTACCAGGATACATCGAAAGCAAAGTTATGAATGGTGCTAAATTAATTATATGCTAGTTATGGCTGCCCATATTCATTAAATGCTAGTCATGGCTGCCCAAATTCATTATATGCTAGCTATGGCTGCTCGTGGCGTTCATCAGTAGGTTAGCCTTTACACAGTTTGGGCATACACTGAAAAGGTAAACTCACTTATCTCAGTAATGGAAATTGAACAACATACATCTTAGCACATAATATTTAAATCACTTGCTAGGGACCTGGAGACCTTCAAACCAAAGCATAGTGGTCTGTTCTTCAAATCATACAGGACAACTCAAGGGCCTTATATATAATGCTGTCCTGCTAAAACTGCAAATGTAATATATCCAACTACTTTTTGGTCTATTTGATCTAGGATAAATCTCTCCAACTTGAAAGGAAAACGGTTCAGCTAGAAGATTGTGTGTTTCTGTTAATGAAAGTGCTGTACACAATATATGTTATTGCCCAGCACTACCCCCAGAATGAAAGCATTACTCAATTGCATTTTTATGCAGATCAGGTACTCACAATGTTAGTGATGAAATTTAGACTTGAATTTGTTTGTAAGGATCCACAGCTTTTTGGTTTTGATAATGTTATGAATTTAGGTGTCATGAAATTAAACATTTGCAGGTGACACTGCAATTTTAACTGTTTTATTTTGAACTAGCCTGTGTCTAAGTTTTTTGCAACAAACACACAAAAGGTGATGGGAGGAATGCTTGCAATAGGACTAACCACTGGCAATTGCTCAGGGTAGCGTTCCAACCCATTGTTCCTTTGCCCACTATGCCACCTCAGTTTGGACCCAGTCATAAGCAAATCAGTCTCGACCCGAACGGTGGGTTGAAATCCGACCCGAATGCTTGCTAGTGGTTGGACTTATTGCAAGCATTCCTCCCATCACCTTTTGTGTGTTTCATTTAATTCCCTAAGTGGAGAGGGTATGTCATGAAGTGGGTCCTGTGCTCACTGCGTCATTGGAACCAAGCTACACCTGACTGACGAGCCCCAGTTAAGGTGAAACTGACCATGGGTTGCTTGTGTTCCTGTTCAGGGAGGACCTGTTGTAGCAGTTCGGGCTGGACTGTCCCTATTGGAACAGAGTTAAGAGTGTTTTGCATATGTCTGGGTCCAACAGTTGTGTATTTAAAAATGTTTTAGTTTCTCTTACCTCTGTTGCTAAGACAGGGCTCATTCATTTTAACATGTTTTAGAAATGGTGTGTATACACTGAAATCATTTTAAATAACTATATCAATAAACATTCTTGTGCATTAGTTTAGTGGTTCGCCAGTGACAGGTTTTTTTTCAAATTGGGAGGTGCAGGAGATTTGCTTGTCCCAAAAACAATTCTGTTTTGTCTAATATGCACATTTTTCTCTTGACAGGCGAAGGTATATCTTAAGACTTTGTTCAGGTCTTGTGGGTTTGGTTGTAGGTAGTCGAGAGAAAAACTGTTCAGGGTGTACATTGAGCTCAGCATGGTTCAGCCAGAGAGTTCAGGTTGCTAAGCAGGAGCCAGAAACAGAGGAGATCGGCAGAGGTACACTGACCAAGATAAATTCTGCACTACATAATAAAAGGGAAGGGGCAACCTCCACCACCAACCAGATCACCTCAGTTTGTAGAGAAGACTCGGAGCACCTGGCATAAGTAGTTAGTCATGTCCGCCATGAACAAAGGACAGCCTGCAGGGAGATCATCATCTTGTGCAGCATACATACGGAATCTCCAAGGGTACCCTCCTGCATTACTGGACACAGTTGGTAAAATACCTGTACATAACACACATTTGACCCGTAAATGAAAGTTGTAAAGGGTCTGAGATTAACAGAGGCTAGATTGGCCTTCAGTATGGAGAGCCAGTAGAATACCTCCCTAAGTGAGCTCACATAAATGGCCTGTACCACTGGATGATAAATCCCATGTCACCACTGCCAATCACTACACAGGTGTACACTTAGACTCTCATTCCTAGGGCCGTATTATGAGTTTGTCGGTGCGGGAGCGGGACCGCTCCGCTCCCACATCTCCAAACCCATGCTTGAACTGCCCGCCAGATTAGGAGTTTTCTCCTGTCTGACGGGCTGTTCCTTGGTGTTCCCACGGCAGTGCCTATGAAATAGGCACCGCAATGGGAACGTCAAAATCAGTACCTGCATGGCATGGACTTCTGCAGTCCATGCGGAGCAGGTACTGGGGTGCATGCACACAGGGGGACACTACATGTGCCCCCCTGCATACCCCCCATGGCGCAGAGGCACAAGGCCTTTGTTTCTTCACTGCCACACTTTTCGGGGAGGTCACACCACCATGAAAGGTGTGTCGGTGAGAAAACTCGTAATATGCTTGGCAGGGCTGCAGCGGCTGCACCAAGAATATATTGGGGCCTCAAGACCGCAGCGCCACCGCCAGGAATCTCTTATCTCTGGCGGTTGCAGTGGTCCCAGGGCAGCCCGACTGTCCTGGTGGTAATAGGGCAGTCAGAAGACCGCCACTGCAACGTCCTGTGAGTTCTGGCGGTCCTTGGACCACCAGACTCGTAAACAGGCCTTAGAGTTGTGGTAATCATGATACAAGCACACACAGGAGTTTGCATCCAATGTCTTTAATGACATAGCACTGAATGTATGGTTTCCCCTGCACAATTTGTGTGAAGTAAAACCTGATGAATATTGTGTGATAAAAAATCTCAATATTCTTAGCTTACCAATTCGGGACCATCGAAAACATAGGTTATTTCACCATTATCCTTCATTTTGACCTCTGGAATTTTTAATGATGCATCAGTAATGCGACTGTGCCTGTTTAAAATCAACCCCACAGTATTTATTGGTAATTCCTTGAGTAGTATTAATACATCATTTTCCCAGGGTGATTAGAACATTGGAGTCAACAGAGCTAGGTTCTGTGAAATAAACTCTTATCAATTGGAAGCAGCCCAGTGGCTTGCAGATTGCTGAGTCCACTCCAGAAAAACATAAGTCAAGTCAAGTCAATAAAAAATAATCCAGACATGGCTACGCATCTTCAGAAAGCAGTGCAGATCACATCTATCCAAACAGTTTTTCCTCAAATTGTAAATAAAGTGCTTTCAAAGTTGGAAAGATATCTGTCTCACTCAAATCCAGAACAGATTCTTGCAGTATGCTAAAATAAGTGGGTACCTGGCATTAGTTGGATCTACAACAACCCAAAGAACATTTTATAGTAGATTCAGTGTGCTTTATAAAGCAGCAGTTTATTATTACTTAGTGATTTTTGTCTGATATTTACAAATTAGATCACTGACACAATATTGTAGTAAACAATATCATTGACAAAAATATTGTGTCAAAAATATAATTTACCACAATATCGTGATGCTATACTTATAATGGTAAGTACAAAAGTATCGGAAAATAATATCGCTGATACGAATATCGTACAAAATTCTGATTTTGTATTAAAAATAGAGTTTAAAGTAGTAAATGTTAAATATTTGAATATATTATTTACATTAAATACATTCCACTAATATTTAATACTATATTGAAAAATATATATATATATTTTTTCTTCCAATTTGTCCTCTATCGAAAACGTACTCAGCAGTAGATTCCTTAATTAAAAGCAAACCAGCATTTTTGCATTTTGATGTCCTTTATTTGCCTAACGCGTTCGCTCCTTGATCAAAGGCATCCATGTTGCAGTGCGGTAAGAAGGCATCATTGTCTGTGTGTTTGTTGGTTGTAAAGCTCTCTAGTGGGCAACTTTAGTAGATTCAATTCGTATTGCATATTGGGAATTGTAGTGCCTTCTCATTGATTTGTTCCCTTTAGTAGGTACCTGTGCTTGAACAAGTAATTCATTTGATTTCATCCCTCCAGCGGGCCTTCAACTTGCAATATGTCGGCAATTTTCGCATATCTACTGTTCCGCAACCGGGCTCAGAACAGTCCCAAGCTCTCGCGGCCCCCTATTCACTCCAGGGGTGGTGCAGTTGTCACGGCTGGACAACCGTCATGCATTTCTTTCTTCAAATTTGTCCTCGATCGAAAACGCACTCAGCAGTAGATTCCTTTAATTAAAAGCAAACTGTCATTTTTCATTTTGCATCTACATGGCTCCGCTCGCCCCCATCGTCAGAACCCACGGACTCAACATTGTTTCATACGCAGACGACACCCAACTCATCCTCTCCCTATCCAACGAACCCAACGCAGCAAAACACACAACTTTCAAGACGGCATGGAAGCCGTCGCCAAATGGATGAAAAGCAGCTGCCTACAACTCAACACTGACAAAACAGAAGTACTCATCATGGGCCCACACCCCGATGCCTGGAACGACACCTGGTGGCCCCCCGCCCTCGGAAGCCCACCCACCCCCACCGACCACGCACACAACCTTGGAATCATCCTGGACTCCGAGCTCAAGATGGACCGCCAGATCAACTCCGTCGCATCCTCCTGCTTCCACACCCTCCGCCTCCTACGTAAGACCTTCAAGTGGATCCCCCTCGAGCACAGAAAGACCGTCACTCACGCCCTCGTCACCAGAAACTCAACTACGGCAACGCACTCTACGCCGGAATAAACAAAAACCTCACCCGCAAGCTACAAAACATCCAGAACGCCGCCGCAAGACTGTTCCTCAACCTGCCAAGACACTGCCATATCTCCCAGCACCTGCGCACACTCCACTGGCTCCCCATCGAGGCTAGAATCACCTTCAAGATTTTCACCCACGCACACAAAGCCCTCCACAACACCGGACCATCATACCTGAACAGCCGACTCAAATTCCACGCACCCCAAAGGACCCTACGATCAGCCCAGCTCGCCTATGCCGTGGTCCCCCGCGCCAGAAAGACCAGATCGGGAGGCCGCTCCTTCTCCTTCTTCTTCGCGGCCAGAGCCTGGAACGCCCTACCGCTCCACCTCAGACAGACAACATCACTCCCCATCTTCACGAGAAACCTCAAAACTTGGCTCTTCGACAGACCCCCTCCTTAATGGACTGGAACCTGCACCTCCCCTCCACCCCAGCACCTCGAGACCCTCACGGGTGAGTAGTCACGCTTAACAAACACATGATTGATTGATTGATTGATTGCATTTTGATGTCCTTTATTTGCCTAATGCGTTTCGGAGCGTCCGCGCCTTGATCACAGGCATCCATGTTGCAGCGCGGTAAGAAGGCATCATTGTCTGTGTGTTTGTTGGTTGTAAAGCCCTCTAGTAATTCATTTGATTTCATCCCTCCAGTGGGCCTTCAACTTGCAATATGTCGGCAATTGTCGCATATCTACTGTTCCGCAACCGGGCTCAGAACAGTCCCAAGCTCTCGCGGCCCCCTATTGACTCCAGGGGTGGTGCAGATTTCACGGCTGGACAGCCGTCATGCATTTCTTTCTTCCAATTTTTCCTCGATCGAAAACGCACATATATATATGTGAGCAAGGCCGGTTTCACCAGTTGAAACGCGTAATGACTTTATATATGAGCAAATAAAATTACTTACGCCAAGTACAAGCGGAGTTCGCGCCTTCTTCATCGCTGTCAGGATGTTGAGGAAGGGAATCCTTTTTTAATGCAATATATATATATATATATATATATATATATATATATCAAATGAATTACTTGTTCAAGCGCAGGTAACTACTAGAGGGACCAAATCAATGAGAAAGCACTACAATTCCCAATATGCAATACAAATTGAATCTACTAAAGAGGCCCACTAGAGGGCTTTACAACCAACAAACACACAGACAATGATGCCTTCTTACCGCGCTGCAACATGGATGCCTGTGATCAAGGAGCGGACGCTCCGAAGCGCGTTAGACAAATAAAGGACATCAAAATGCAAAAATGCTGGTTTGCTTCTGATTAAGGAATCTACTGCTGAGTGCGTTTTCGATCGAGGACAAATTGGAAGAGATATATCAAATGAATTACTTGTTCAAGCGCAGGTACCTATATTTTACCGGTCGCCAGTAGGTAGTTATAGTTAGGACCTAGTTTCCATAGGAAAAGCATTTTTTGACTTGGCTATAACTTTGGCATTGTTTTTCCCATCTTCATGAAATTTTCATTAAAAAGTGTCAAGGTAGGCTCTGTGTGTCATGGAAAGATTGGGGGTGATCCGTGCAGTGGGGACTGAGAAATTGGGGCCTAAAATAAGGGTGTATTTGTAATGTTAATTCCCATAGGAACCTTTAGCCACACCTACAGCCCGAACCGCTAAATTGACTTACACCAAAATTGGCAGGGAGGTAGATGTTGATTCAAGGAAGTGCCTTTCGGTTAGTTGGTGTAAATCTGTTCAGTAGTTTTTGAGAAATTTAGGTTGAAAATTATAGTGATATCGTTGGTCGTGGATATTTTGCGACGGTTTCATGATTAATCACGAATGCACGCGCCAACAGGAATGCTGTGATTGGCTGGACCCAACCTCACCAGAAAGTTGCAGCCACCATTTTATCTATCGGGAACTGTTCCTAGGACTAAAATGTTATGCGAAAGCAAACTTAGGGGTGAGGGTGGAGGTACTCTGACCCCATGTTTCAGAAATGTGTTAGTGACACAAGTTATGTGTCCAAAATTGATTTTTTAATCGCGTGCGATATTCATGATGATGTTGCGATCACCAGCGTGGCCCACGTGTACTGTAGCGGGGACGTCACGCATATCGCGACGACACCGCCAAGATTGGAGGAAATATAAAAAATATATTATTGAATCATTAATACACATTGTATTATATTGAGATTCTGATAAATGTTTTTACAGAGTTGTTTAGATAGTGATTTATCTAGTGTGATGGTTAGAATTAATTAAATAGTTATATAATTTTTAGGTCGAGCCTAGAGTCAGCGTGCAAGCGCTGCTCTAGGGAAGATCTGTGGTAGTTCAGTATGTGAGGGAAGCTCCGCCCACTTCCCCACTCATATTTTTCATTGGCTTGTGTCTTTGTCCTTCGTAAATACTGCCTTCGGATTCGTTTATAGGCTTGTTAGTCCCTCCTTATTACGTCCATGTCGTCATTTGTATCCTCCCATGGCTACTGGCCCCTTTACTTCGAGTGTTACACAGTACGTGTTATTTAGACTGTGAGCACTATTTTCTTTAATGAGGTTCTTCTACTGCCTTCTCTAGTCCCCCCTCCCTCCCGTTGTCAGTGCCTTCTCACCCCCTCCCCCGCCCACTCTCCCGTTGTCCGTGCCTTCTCCCCCTCCCCCCGCCCGCACTCCCGATATCCGTGCCTTTCCCCCATCCCCCCACACTGCCATTGTCTGTGCTTGTCCCCCCTCCCCCGCCCACACTCCCGTTGTCCGTGCCTTTCCCCCCTCCCTCCCGTTGTCCGTGATGCAATGCAATAGGTCTCTCGTAAATGCGAGTCCTATTGCATTGCAAATGCTTGTTTATTTTTCTTGCACAACGTGTAATATGGCTTTAATATGGCGCACTCGCGCCTTTCTTTGGTGTGCACTCAGCACTCAAACATTGTTTTTTATTTTTTATTTACATTGACAACACAGGCGCACACAACAATGGCGCCTGCCGCCCACAGCCGCAGTGCCCTCCCACCCTTGGGCGCAGTGCTTTGAGCTCCATACTCACTGCTTTCACCTTCATATTGCAGGAGTGGGGCGTGGGGAATGGGTTTTTGTATCGGAGTTTACTCTATTTGAGATTCTACGAAGCTTTGCTCTCAGAGAGGAATTTGGATGTTTGTATATTGAAAAGCATACTACTGGCAGTCTGATTTCTGGTGTAAGAAACGCACACTTGTTCACACCTTCCTTAGATCGATCAGTTGTCTCCCACATTGTTCGTCAGTTGAATCTAAACTATCTCTCTGACATTAAAATGCCTTTGTGAATTAGTCGCAGCCTGTTTAGGAATATCTGGCACTAAACACCTAGGGGCCGATTACGATGGCGGACGGATTGGAGTCCATCCGCCATCGTGGTGGTGACCAGGACCGTCCGCAATACATGCGGCGGTCCTGCACACCCAATTAGGATGCGACCGCCACCATGGCAGTCACATTTTGCACTTTAACATTGCGGCGGGTGCTGCTGACTACAGCACCCGCCGCGATGTTCAAAATGCATGTTGTGCATTTCACTGCACTGCGTGGCAGGCACCACACGGTGCCTGCCACTTGGTGCTGTGAAATGCCCCAGTGCACAAATACCACCCCCAGACACAGGGGGGACCCACAACAGGCCCCCAAAACCAATCCCCGCCAGCCTTTCAATGGCAGTTTACCCGCCAATGAAAGGCTGGCTGAAGACAGCATCCTAATTTGGCGGATGGTGCCTGCTAGGCACCGCAATCATTTTATGGATGCAGACCGCTCCGCCAGGCAATCGGAACGATTGTCTGTGGCGGTTCTGTGGTGGACGGTCTTTGCGTCCGCCACGGTCGCAGTCTGGATGCCCCCGCCATCGTAATGTGGTGGGGGGAAAATCGCGGTCCGATGGCGGAAGGCCCGCCACCGCATGGCTGGCGGTGGTGGTCCTTCCGCCATCGTAATGACCCCCCTAGTCAGGTGTTTCTGCTGATCATTTAATTTTGCATGTGCCAGAGACGAAAGATGTTTTTCTGTCTCCGAACCACAGCTGTAGAATTTCTTGCTACTATTCCTCCTTCAAAATCATTCACTAATGAGCAATTGTCAGGACTTAAAACCCATCTGTTCTAGAACGACTGCCTCCTTGCTGTTCCCATGGTTCCTTCCTTTTGAAAAGAAAAAATGCCGGCCGGTTGTTGTCTGAAGAGGCCCGGACATACTACATAGGACTTTAATCAAAATCTTATGTATTTATTTATAACATGAGTTTTCTGCCCTGGTTTCTTTTAATTATTAATCAGGGGCCTTTAGCGCATCTCTAGAACACATTTAGAAGGGCTTTCTTTTTATATTTGCTGCTTAAAGTTTGTACAGATAAGGAGGGGGGAATAGGATTCAGGTAATTCTGCTTATTTTGGTGACGACCGGGACTACCTGTGTTGCCGGTAGTAAACTGGGCAGGTGGCAAACTTAGCTTTTCCGATGGAGTGCTGGCATCTGCTGCATTGCTTTGGAACAGTTTAGTTTGCAGTAGGCACTACAGGTTTCCAACACATTACCGTTTATCTCAACTATGCGTACACAGTGCCACAGTATGGGGCAACATAAATAGACACAAGAGAGAAGTATTCATACAGTGTATTTAAAGAGCATTCAGTTGCATAGCCAACGCCATTTGAATTGCACACATTATGCCATTTGTATACCCTTGTACTGCTTTGGCAGTCCATAATTTTTCCTTGTGAGTTAAATAGTTGGGCGTTTTTGAATCCAATCAGAATTGGAGCTAAAAAGCACTGGTTTACACAAGTTTTGTAATAGCACTTGTTGTGTTTAAGCCATAAAAAAAGGCAGATCGCTAGTGCTGTCATTATATAATAAGTGCTGTAAAACCAGGTAGTACATCCTTTGG